>CM055121.1:382780910-383397102 GCA_029206835.1 Rana muscosa
TCCAGTCTGATCTCTTCAGTTCCAGTCCAGTTGCTGTATCCTGGTTCCAGTCCAGTCAGTCTCATCAGTTCGAGTCCAGTTGCTGTGTTCCTGGTTCCGGTTCAGCCTGCCATACTTCCTGGGTGCCTGGATCTTCAGACTCTACTCTACCTTGATCCATCCTGCCAGGCACTCGTACCCCTTCTACATATAACAAAAATGTCACTGCCCCAATCTATGACTGGTCTTCACAGCAAGGAGCACTGGATGGGCGGACGCATGTCAATAAAAAACACACACAGAATGTCCAAGCTCAACTTACCAACCAATCAGCAAGAAAACGAATTCACCTGTCTAACAGTACGTTTAAAAACAGGGGTTTAGTTGCACGCATTTGCAAATACATGTGTAAGCTGCAGGCCCCGTCAAGGCTCCCTGTATGCTGCAGTCCTAACTCTAAAATTTAAGGTCTCCTCAATGGAAGCACATGTATGCTGATGGATAGATAAAGGGCAGATGACTGGGGGAGCCCACCCTCCATTAAAGGGGCAGGAGCACACTAAACACCCAGCACATGGAAGCAAAGGTGCTAGTGCGTTGCCTGACCACAATGACACCAATACATATAACAAAAATGTCACTGCCCCAATCTATGACTGGTCTTCACAGCAAGGAGCACTGGATGGGCGGACGCATGTCAATAAAAAACACACACAGAATGTCCAAGCTCAACTTACCAACCAATCAGCAAGAAAACGAATTCACCTGTCTAACAGTACGTTTAAAAACAGGGGTTTAGTTGCACGCATTTGCAAATACATGTGTAAGCTGCAGGCCCCGTCAAGGCTCCCTGTATGCTGCAGTCCTAACTCTAAAATTTAAGGTCGAGAGGGAGGCCTCTCGTACCCCTTCTACCTCCGTGCCTCCTGTCTTCAGTACCAGGGGCCACCGGTGGAAGCCGTAAGAGAGGCCTCCCTCTGCAGATCCGGGCTCGTCACCGTCAGGTACGTGACACAGGGCTACAGGACAGGACTACTGTTTTTGGAGGTGACAGGGTTAATAAAGAGAACCTGTCTCCTCCAATTGCTATCAGACAGGGAATTGTTTTAGTGAATAGTTAAGTGAAAAAAAATTATAAAAAAAAAAGAAATAATAATTAAATTAATAAAATAAAGTAATTAAAAAGTAAAGAATAAGAAAAATATAAAAAATAAGAAAATTATGCAAAAATAAAAAAAAGTCAAAACGACAAGCAAATTTTTTATTTTTTTTTACATTTACCATTTTAAAGAATCGTGAGAGAATCGTGATCTTTGTTCTAAGCAAAAGAATCGCGATTCTCATTTTTCCCAGAATCGTGCAGCTCTACGGTAGTCTACGCAGAAGCGAGTTGTGCCATCCCGCTTTGGTACAAGGACCACCGGGGAAGCCCAGGGACTGCTGGATGGCTCAATGACTCCCAACTCAAGCATCTCCTTAATCTCACGACGCATTCCGTCTCTCACTGCGTCAGGTATCCGGTAAGCTGCCTGTCTTAGTGGAAGCTGTCCTGGGGTCTCCACTCGGTGCACTGACATAGTAGTGTACCCAGGGACTGTGGAGAACATTTCCCTTCTCTGACTAAGGACCTGTCTAGCTTGTTCTCTCTGCGTCGACCTTAGCTGGTCGTCAAGCTTTATTGTCTCTATCCCTGCAGTAATCCTATTTAGCTCCGGGAGCACCAGCAGGGGAAGGTTCTCAGAATCTTCCACAGCGGGAGCACATATAGCGGCTACCTCTTCTGATCTTTCCCAGTATGCTTTCAACATGTTCACATGAAAGGTCCATCGGACTCTTTCATCCGAACATTTAGCCACGAGGTAGGTTGTGTCACAGAGCTTTGCCACAACATGGTAAGGTCCCTGCCAAGTGGCCTGTAACTTGTCCTGCTTGATTGGCCTGAGGGCAAGAACCTTCTGCCCAACCTCAAGAGTGCGGTCCCGGGCATTACGATTGTACCATCGTTTCTGCCGACTTTGGGCAGCCCGAAGGTTCTCTTGGACAGTGTCCGTGAGCTCCTTCAGTCTGTCCCTAAACTCAAGAACGTATGCAACGATAGAAGACCCTTGGGGATCAATTCCCTGTTCCCAGTGGGCTCTGACTAGATCTAGGGGCCCCCTCACCCGCCTCCCATACAGTAACTCAAATGGGGAGAACCCGGTAGATTCCTGCGGCACCTCCCGATAAGCAAAGAGAAGGTGCGGCAGATATCTCTCCCAATCTCTGTGAGAGGTTGCAAATGTCTTAAGCAGCTGTTTCAGTGTTCCATTGAACCTCTCACACAGCCCGTTGGTCTGGGGGTTATAAGGAGAGCTATGTAGGGGCTTTATCCCACAGAGCCTCCATAACTGCTGAGTGAGCTCAGCAGTGAACTGGGTCCCCTGGTCAGAGATGATTTCCAGAGGGAAGCCCACCCTGGCAAAGATCCGGAGCAAGGCATCAGCCACGGTTTCTGCATGGATATTTGCCTGGGGAATGGCCTCCAGGTTCCGGGTGGCATAATCCACCACAGTAAGGATATATCTCTTCCCAGAAGGACTAGGTCTGGGCAATGGTCCTACCAGGTCTACGGCAACCCGGCTAAAGGGTTCATCAATGATAGGTAAAGGGTGTAGGGGAGCTTTCAGTGGGCCCCCATGCTTACCCACCCGCTGGCATGTGTCACAGGTCCGGCAATACTGTCGACATCCCCTGTAATCCCTGGCCAAAAAAACTACTGAGTCAGACGGTGGAGGGTCCGGGTCATCCCCAGGTGTAATACAGGTATTTGCTCCCACTTCCTGGCATAGATCACTGCGGTGATCGTGGTGACCTACGTCATGTCTAGCGCCTACACTGTCCTCCCCCACTGTCTTCTTCTGAGAAACACACAGGTCCCAGAAGATAGCGGGGACCAGTGAGGACGCGCAGCGCGACTCGCGCATGCGCAGCAGGGAACCGGGAAGTGAAGCCGCAAGGCTTCACTTCCTAATTCCCTCAATGAGGATGGCGGCGGGGCAGCCGAGAGCCAAGCGATTGATCAGCTTCGGCTGCCAACATTGCGGGCACCCTGGACAGGTTAGTGTCCATTTATTAAAAGTCAGCAGCTGCAGTATTTGTAGCTGCTGGCTTTTAATAAAAAAAATTTAGGCTCTTTAAGTAACAGTTCCTGTCTTCACCCAGCCTGTGATTAGACAGTAAGGGAAAGCAGCACTCCAAGGAGCTCATGCCTCCCATATATGTTCTCTCCTCCTATCAACATGTTCCTTGTTAGCACATGAGCTCTATAGCACATCTGATTGGACT
This sequence comes from Rana muscosa, assembly GCA_029206835.1. NCBI lineage: Eukaryota > Metazoa > Chordata > Amphibia > Anura > Ranidae > Rana > Rana muscosa. The sequence goes on from CM055121.1 coordinate 382,784,214, forward strand.
GCTTCTCTAGTCTGAGCTATGGACTGCAAGAGGTACCAGGTATTCAGTTACTTATACTGCTTGTGAAAAAAAAAATACATTTATTGATGCATTGATGAACAGAGAGTTGCATTTATTTCTGCATATCATATCTGCCTGAAATTCAGTTTTAAAGGCACACTCTAAAAATCGTATTTACATTGATTTACTAGACAAAGCCTACTGGCTAATTTAATTTCATGGCTATATAGCCATTGTATAGACTTGGTATCCCTTGGGGTTGCTTTCCTTTTTTTCTCCATTGGCCCCCTTCTTTACTCCATCTCTGCGGGCTCCAAGACTTACATTTCCTTGCAGTATTGTCCACTGCTAGAGGCATAGACACTGTCAATCAAGTACTTTGGAAAAGGCTTGCAGGCATGGCTGCCTGTGATTTCATGGGCTGACAACAGAACCTAGCAGGCATGCTGTGCACTGACATGTGTCCTGTAATTCTAAAGCAGGAGCACATATGGGAGAGTGACTCACTGCTACAGCATTAGGAGTCTGGGCTTATCATTGTCACACTATAACATGAAGTCCATAAAGACAGCGGTAATGGGTGAGCTCAACAGGTCATTATTGGGGCTTTACTACGAGAAAACGTTCACTACTGTTCATGTAACTTCAAATTTTTGCCTTTATTAATTACACTTTTATCTAATTACGTTTATTTTACTGACAATGTCCTGTTAGGCTTAGGGGGTTATTTACGAAAGGCAAATCCACTTTGCACTACAACTGCAAAGTACACTTGAAATTGCACTGAAAGTGGACTTAGATGTGCAGTCGCTGAAAATCTGAGGGGTAGATCTGAAATGAGAGGAAGCTCTGCTGATTTTATTATCCAATCATGTGCAAGCTGAAATGCTGTTTTTTATTTTCCTTGCATGTCCCCCTCGGATCTACAGCGACTGCACTTCCAAGTGCACTTTCAGTGCAATTTCAAGTGTACTTTGCACTTGTAGTTTGCACTTGTAGTGCAAAGTGGATTTGCCTTTAGTAAATAACACCCTTAGTGTTTCTGCTGAGTAGGTTACTACTGGCTTTGTAACAGAATCGGAAATTGGCCAGATGACTCCATATTTGAGCTCTGTCAGGAACTCGTACACTCAGATCCGGCTCTCGGGGGGGAACTAGTGGGGGGGCGGGGCAGGGGAGGCCCAAGGCTGTGCGGACTACACGGCTCTACTCACAGCTGTACATGCACTGCCCCTCCACCTCACCCTGAATATAGAGGAGGACCTCGTACAGGAGGGCCTGCCCCAGGAGCTGCCTCAACTCACCCCCAACACTGCCCACAAAACTGCCTCCACCATGGGGGCCCAGCATCCTCCCTCAGGGGCCACGCCTTCCCCACATCCCTGCTTAGGGGCCACACCTTCTATACATCCACCCCTAAGAGGCCACACCTTCCCATTAGACCTTGGATTAGAAGCAGGACTTCCTGCTGTGTCACTCTAGCAGCCCCTGTCATGGAGGGAAAGGCTGAGTCCCCAATCCAATATCATGAGTCTGAAGAACCTGAGACCCCCACAATGACACACGACATTTGCTTGTGTAGCGATACCCGCAAAGGGGCTGCTGGATTAATTTTGGGTCCTGCCGCTACCCCACATTTCACCGTCCCAGAACTTCAGAGTCTATGTTAAGTGGTTTTGAAAGATGTGATTGCCAGTCACTTCAGTCTTTTTCTCAATTGCTTTATTAAACAAGTTCAGGTAGAAGGATAGAGGGTTAGGGGAAGTTCAGATACCTTGGTTTTGCAGATCACTAATGCGGTTCTTGAATCCAGAGGACAACAGCTTTCTGTCTCTGGTTCTTGCGACAACTGGATAGGCCTCTCACACCGACCTAGCAGCCGGTATGAAGCACGGACAAAGTCTCTGCCCCAGACTTGGTTGAAAAGTGGAAACTCCTGGATAATCCCTTGCCACAGGATTGTTTAGCCAGTAGTCTGTTAGTTAGGTCAGCTGCACAGTACCTGAACCTTTAACCAATCCGGCAGTACTGTGAGGTAGTTTAACTTGGGTGCATCCTCCAAACGAGTCACCAGGCCCTTCCTGAGATACCAGCCATCAGCTCGGTCCTCTCCAGTAAGGTCCTCCCCTGGAATATTCTCTGCTTGAGTGGCTTCTTCCCGCAGGACAGACAGAACAGGATCACCTTCAGTTAAGTAGGCACCAGACAGGCTTCTGGGCCTACTTGCAGCAAACACAGCAGCATAGCCTCAGGCCTGGAGGGCCATGAGGCAAGAAGGACCCAGAAGCACATGGCACTGCCCCTTAAATATCCTTCCCCAGCATACCCAGCTACAAAGAAGCTCCTGATTGGGCTGTTTCTGGGGAAAGAATATCCAATGCACTTCAGCTGGCTGTATTTCTCACACTGGCCTGTGACAACAGTGACACCTACTGGCAACAGTGGGAAAGGCGCACAAACAGCCGAAGCTGGAACAGAAACCAACAATTTACATAATCACTCTAAGCTATTTACAGCTCAGACAATACAAAATTTACAGAATAGCTCCTGTGCAAAAGTAGCAGGGCGCTACACTTGGATAAGGAGGATGACACCAAGGCTGTCACTGCTGAGGACCTGAAGGCCTGGCTGGACGCTATGATTGCTTAAGAACAAAACCGCACAAATTGGGGCACCTAGTTCATGGCACACCGACTGCACCCAGGAACTAGGACTGTCCATCTACCAACATACAGCTGTCCTGACCTTCACCTACACATTGGTTAGCTTTAAATAAAGAAATTGGGGACTTTCTCTTTGTTGTTACTGCATAGTCTGCTAAAATCATGTCTGTGACAAAAAAAGAAAAAGCATGAGGCTTTCTAAACCCCTTAAAACAGAAGTAAAGTCCACAATACCACTATTAAACCTTCCCACTGCCTCTCTCTCTCCTTCTTTTCCTTATCTCTTTCTTTCTTTTTTCCCTATTTCTTCTCCCTTCCTCTTTTCTTTTCCCCTTCTCTTTTCCCCTTTTTCCTCTTTTCCTTTTTTGCCTTTCTCCTGTCATGGGGATACATCTAAATGTCTCTATAATCATGCCTTGTACCTGTTAGATTTGGATCACCATTTTTTCAGTATGCTGTCAAATATCTTTTTAGATAATACCATGTTGAATATCAAATATATGTATGTTTTATTACGGTCAATTGCCTAATGTAACCTTCAAATGATTATGTACGGTAACACCATTATTATATACTTTTTTATTTTTCCCTTTCTTTCTTTTTTCCTTTTTTCCATCAGCTGTCCCGGGATTTTCCCTCATACCACCTGGTCGGCCATGATCCGCACATTGGACTCGCTGATGTAAAGGTCTGCAGTTTCCCCAGCAGGGGGGAGAGGCGCAGGGCCCTGTGATTCCCAAATGCTCCGCTTGGTGGCAGCAGGTCTGTCTACATAAGTGAGCAATCCTTCTGCTGGGCGGCATCTGTGACCACTTCCGGGTATTAATGTATGATCTGCGCATGCGCGGCTACGTCGTGCGTGCGCATGACGTCATCATACCACGTGATTACGGCGGAAGTAACGGCGGTGGTCGGAGACACATGTCTCTCACAGACGCCGAGGAATCCACCACTGGAATGTCGCCGATGCGGCAGGATGACCCCGATGGCAAGGTGAGGGTTACCAGGTGGGGGAGGACCCCAAGCGGCGGGGCTGGCATTCAATTAAATAATTAAACACTTATTATATAAACTCTGAGTGCAGAGCAATCACTCAGATGACCTCTTGCATCTCAGTGTGAGCAGACAAACGATCCCTTGGGTAAGCACACCATTACAATTTAGGAATTTTTATTACAAATATTTTTTTTTTTCTCTGCAACCATTTCCTTCTTAAAACAAACCTTAAATTGTGACTATTTCTTATTATAGAATTACCAACACACATTGCAACTGAACCTCCTATTGAAGGAGTGCTCCAGTGTAGATTTTGTTTCCATTGGGATTGTTATACACTTATACCATAAGGTAATATGCTTACACTTTATCACTTATTCACTTTTTACAGATTCATGGGTGTTTTGTTTTATTATTTTATTTTTTTATTTTATTTTTTATTTATTTTTTCATGGATCCTCTCTGTGGAGGGTGGGTTTGCCTTTCTGTGGAGGGGGGGGGGGCATGCACTAGTTTAATTTGACATCCCCACCATTTTTGTTTTCACATTAATCTGTACCCATTGTTTCATTACACCATCACATCGATCTTCACATACACCACTGCTCATCTTTCACATTTCTGTCACAGCGCCAATCATAATTATCACTGATTGATTTATATATTAATCAATAAACCCATAAATATATAGATAATAACAAATATTTGAATAATCTAGGTGACACACCCAATTGAGAGGATATACATTTCTGTCTGCTCAACACTTTGATGCTTTATATGTCTTACTACTTTGACACAATGCTAAGCACTGTGTAATTATGCTTTAAATGCTCCGCCGCAGGTGTCAGCCCCTTCCTGGGCTCCCCCCATTTGGGGATTCTCATCCCATGTGGTGAACTTCTGTAAGCTGCAGTCCCTCCCAGCGTTATTCCAGTGTGTGGGGAATCTACACGACCAGGAAGGTATTCCGGGACCCTGGGGCATCTTCTGTTGGAAATCCTGGTAAAAATGTTCAGTGTCTACACACAATAAATTGGTGACTATGTTATTTATATACTTTTAAATTTTGTAAAAAAATTGGTAAAAATCTTTTGAAACTTATTCTATATACCTCTTTTTAGCAACACCGAAACCTCTGAAAAAGACCCATGGAAAGGGTCGAAACGCGTTAGGAATTGCTACATGCTTTCATATACAATGTGTTAAGCTGTATGACAATTTTTTGTGTTTGCAATTGTGTTCAATTACGTTACCAGAGCTCATATCTTAAATCTGTACCCTCATTTCTTTTGAATTTCAATAAACAATCTTATACATACATTGTTATCAATCTTTGATCTGAGCTGCCAAAAAACCCCACTGGGGGAACATCCCATTCTTCAGTCCACAATACCTTACCTTCAACACAATACCTTACCGTCTGACACCTGAGAGGTCCCTCACCAGGGGCCAAAGCTGTCACTACTGAAAGGCTGGATGCCATGGTTACCTGAGGACAATAGTGCAGAAATGGGACTTGCTGACTCTGAACCAGGTCTGACATGCATCTGTCTTGATCTTATCCTAAACAGTGGTTGGCTTTAAATAAGTAAGTACATTCTCCATATTCTTCCTGCACAATCTACAAAAAAAACTTTTATTACTGTCCATGTAACTTCACATTTTTGCCTTTGCATACACTTTTATCTCTTCACGTTGATTTCACTGACAATGTCCTGTTGTCCTGTTAGCTTAGTGTTTGTGCTGAGTAGGTTACTACTGGCTTTGTAACAGAATTAGAAATTGGCCAGATGATCCAACAGAGGGATGATTTAAAATGAACTTTATTAAATAGGTGCAGAGGAAGGTTAACAATACAAAAACAATTAGAAAGGTAAAGAGTATGGATTCAGTATAAAACCACAGTATAGAGATGATGTAGTTATGTAAACAGCAGCTCCTAAAAACAATGAGTCTGTTACTCAGTAAGGACACTAGGCCACATCACAGCACTGTCTCTGTGAAACACTATAGGAACAGAATAAAGAGAATCATTACTTCAGTAAACCATACAGTAAAGTACAAAAACATCTATATGTGCTTAAACCCTGAACAGAATCTCTCTCACAGCGAGGTAGGCTGGGTCTGGTAGTCCAGGAGAGCAGCTGCAGGGATACCAGACTTGTTCCACAGGCAAGTGGCAGGGGAAGTCTATGAGCTGGAAACACAGATAAACGGCAGTAGGCACAGGACCACCTCATGACAGTACTCTAGAAACAATTGATACAGTGCTCTCTGCATTGGCTGAGTCCTTCTTGAAAGCTGGGTGTTGTTGTGCTCAAGCCCAACTGCCTGCATGCCGGTATTAATAGTGAAGAACTGTACACCTATAAGCAGATAGCATGACTATCAATTTCTGCTCTTCTGGTCTCTCTGAGCTGCTGAAGGAGGGAAACAAGGAACATATATTTCGTGGGTGTGTCCAGGAGCCCAGGGGATTGTGGGAAAATGGGTTAAAGGTGAGTAAAGAGGCACACTACCCCACTCCACCTCACTTGAACTTGCTGTCCCAAGCATGTTAGCAGACCATACAAACTTATCCTGCACAAAGCATTCAGGGTGTCTCCTAAAGTTAGATCCCTGGGACCATCTTAGGGGTTGAGTCTTGGTTAAATCTTCTGGAATAAGAGGTAATGCATGCTCAGGCATGCTGGTGAATAGTGACTTAGAGGACTCGTCAACAGAAGAATGGACCTAAGTTGAATGACCAGTGGGCTGTGTAAGACTGTCAGAATCCATGGCTTCTCCTGGGGGGTCTCAAAACTAATAGTGGAAGAGCAAGTGGCAGCCACTATTGAATTTCTGGTAGCTGGGACATTTTGTGGCTTGTGAATTCGGACAAGTTCTTCAAAACAAACCCCATGGGCCTCTCTGTGGTTCTTGAACTTATCGTGTGGGTGACTTTCTTGAGTTCTTTCTCTGGAATTGGCTGTTGTAGGACAACTCCAGGGATTTATTTCCACAGTGTTACCAATTTTCCTTGCTGGTGTGTACCTCTCAATGGGACTAGCACTCTGTCTCCATGTTGGAGGTCAAAGTCGGACCCCTCTGACGCTTCATCCATGACTGGTCTTTAACAAACTGTTGACTTTAGACAGACGTTATTTCCATTCCTGAAACCAAAAAGCTGAAGTGTGATCCAGTCCTTCTGTTGGGATGGAGTCTCAAAGGTCTGTTGGACTCCTGAGAGTACAGTCAAACATAACAGGTGAGTGACCTGTCATGGAATGCATCATATGGCTGTATTTCCAAAACACTTCGACCAAATGATGGGTCAATGTCCTTTGTTGATAATAATGTAGGCTTCTCAGTGGTTGTATAAGGATGCAGATCAACCATTCACATGTCCCAATTATCTTTGGTGTGGTAAGGTGTAGTGTGCGACTTTATGCCTAGTCAGTGGCACCATTCTTTGATGAACTTGCTTTCAAAACTGTGTCCCTAGTCTGAATGTATCTTTTGTGGACAGCCATAAGGAAGGTAGGAGTTTCTCAACACCATGTGAATGGCAGTCTTGGCATTCTGGTTGCTGCAACCACCGCATAATTGGTAAAGTGGTCCACCATAAATAGTATCTTCTGCCATGTTGAATGTAAGAAACTTGTTGGGTCAGTGCTTCCTCTGGGGCACACGTGTGCCAAGTCAGAGGTGGAAGTCAGGCTTCAGCCCTCTTCAACCCTAAACATACCACACAGTGTAAGCAGACTTGTTCAACCAACTATAAAAGACCCACACACTTTTTTGAAAAAAGTGAATGTTTTGTGGGCCCCCCAGTGTTCTTCTTCCACATGTGTTCTTTTTACCAGAGAGAGGGCTGGCCCTTGACTGTATGACCTGCCAGCTCACTGACAAGTCATGGGGAGCTTTATTCTGCAATATAGTATACCATTCATCAGGATCAGCTCAGGCCACTCCCTCAACAATTTCTTGGTGTCTGGTAATAATTTTGATTCTTCTCTGGCCTCTATAAAAGGGGGGGAAACCACCAGATCTTATCTCTGTGTCTTTGCCCAGTTATACTCTTCCAGTAAATGGATGAGGTTAATTTGAAGCCTACTGTGAATCTGGCCCATCAGGCCATTTCATGTCTCCCTCGCATCTCTCTTGCACCTGCAGAACCCCCCTTGTCTCCACCCCCACCTTGTCTCAGCAGCCAGCAGCAGCGAGGAGGACAGACCTTCTCTGCCAGATCTTGAGCTACTCCATGCAGCTGTAGAAAGGACTGTCTCTGCCCCTATATCAGCAGTCTTCCTACAGATCCTGTGCCTCTCTGATGATCAGCCGCATCAGCACCTCCACACCCTCCTTCACCTACCCTGGTCTCAGCATTCAGCAGACTCCGGCAGTTGACTCCAGCCTTTCTTTGGTCCTCCTCTAGATTTTGCACTTTCTGCTTCCCACCTCCTTTGTGGCACTAGAACACAGTAAGTAGGTGCACTATGATGTAAGTGAGGGCGGTGGACTGTTGACATCTTAAGCCTCGTACACACGGCCGAGAATCTCGTCATGAAAAAACTTGTCATTTTTCTTGACGAGATTCTTGGACAAGAAACTTGTCCCGGCCGAGTGTACACACGCTCGATTCAAAGAACCCGCAGTTCTTTGAATGGAGCGAACGCTGTGACGTCATCGACTACGACGAGCGTGTGCTCGTCACATTCGATGCCGTCGCCACCATCTTGCTACACCCTACCTATGCCTAGGAAGCTACCGTGCATGCGTCAAAGTCATTTTGAGCATGCACGGGTTTCCACGGCGACAGGTAAGTGTACACACACACACTTTTGTCGTCAGGAAACAGTCTGACGAGAATCTCGACGAGAAAATAGAGAGCAGGTTCTCTATTTTTCTCGTCGAGATTCTTGCCAGTTTTCTTGACGAGAAAACTGAAAGCCGCGTACACACGACCGATTTACTCGGCAAGAAAGCTCTGCCAGCAAGTTTCTTGCTGGTTCTTGCCGAGAAACTTGGTCGTGTGTATGAGGCTTTAAGGTGGGGGGATTCTTGACATCTGATGTAAGTGGGGTGGGGTGCTCTGGACATCTGAAATTGAGTTTGACACCCTGTCTTAGGCCTTCCTCCAGTCAGGTCAGGTATTTATACCTCCTAGGCTTCTTCTTCCACATCTTCTACATCCAGTATTGCCCCCCCCCCCCCGCTTGACCCCCAGTATATCACGCTGGTATAGTTTAATGGCTTCCGCTGTGGATCAACAAGTAATAAAACTATGTTCCAGGAGGAGTTAAAAAACAAATACTGCTGTGTTAATGCTATTGACAAACTGCATCATATAGTATATGTAATTTTTTATTTTGCGTATAGTTCCACTTTCATTTTGAACTATGGAATTTTGTCTTTTCTGCTCATAATGTCAATTCTAGAACACAGTGGAGCTGTGATTTATTTGAGAGGACTGTTGGAAGGAGGTTGTCAATTGCCTCTATCCAAACCAATATGACCTACTAGATCTGAGAGGATAATCATTGAGTTCTTCTCCAAATATTAGTGATGGCTCACTGGGGGGATTGTTAAGAACACTTTTAAAGCTTATTTTACAACTTCGCAGTAAAGTTTCTTTTTTTTAGAATGGACACATTGATGTACCACACTTAATTCCTTTTACACATTTATTTATTTATAGACATTCATAAAACTGAGCTTATTTTATTTATTTGTATACCTTTCAATATTAAGCATTTTGCCACTTTAATGTTTAGGGGTTTGTTGTGTTTCCCATTAAGGTATTCAAAGTGGACCTTTCAGCTTAAGACATATGCCCCATTTAATTTCAAAGCCCTCCACAATATTATAAATTAGAAAAATTTAAAATCGCCCAATTGTACTAATAACTGATTCCACCTTTAAACATTCCTATTCACTGCAGGCATTCAAACTTTAGCAAAAAGTTGGTGGTTTTCCAAGAGCCAATCCGCCTTATACGCAGACTACGCAAGCTGCGTAGGGCCCCGAGCTGCGTAGGGCCCCGCCTCCCCCTCGGTAATGTAATGCTTTGGGCTAAGCTGAGGCTGCAGTGCAGTGCAGGGCTCCCCTCCTCCACTACATGTTACACACAGTCAGCGGCCGTCTCCGCTGTGTGTCTCGGAACTCAGTGTGAAAAGCTTGGCCGCGCTGTGAGAAAGGTCCCGCTCCCCTCCTAGATCAGCTTGTGTGATAGACAGAACACCGCGTCTATCACACGAGCTGGTCTAGGAGGAGGGCGGGACCTTTCTCACAGCGCGGGCAAACTTTTCACACTGAGCTCCAAGACACAGCGGAAGATGCCCGCTGACTGTGTGTAATACCCAGGCACTGACTGTAGTGACTCGTGAGGCTGCGATTATGGCAAGGTGAGGCTGCAGTTATGGCAAGGTGAGGCTGCAATTATGGCAAGGTTAGGCTGCGATTATGGCAAGGTTAGGCTGCGATTATGGCAAGGTGAGGCTGCGATTATGGCAAGGTTAGGCTGCGATTATGGCAAGGTGAGGCTGCGATTATGGCAAGGTTAGGCTGCGATTATGGGCACGGTGAGGCTGCGATTATGGCATGGTGAGGCTGTGATTATGGCAAGGTGAGGCTGTGATTATGGCAAGGTGAGGCTGCAATTATGGCACGGTGAGGCTGCAATTATGGCACAGTGAGGCTGCAATTATGGCACGGTGAGGCTGCGATTATGGGCATGGTAAGGCTGCATTTATGGCAAGGTGAGGCTGCGATTATGGGCACGTGAGGCTGCGATTTTGGGCATGGTAAGGCTGCGATTATGGGCACGGTGAGGCTGCAAATATGGGAACGATGAGGCTGCGATTATGAGCATGATGAGGCTGCAATTATGGGCATAGTGAGGCTGCAATTTTGGACACAATAAGGCTGCAATTATGGGCACGGTGAGGCTGCGATTATGGGCACAGTCAGGCTGCAATGATGGGCAATGTGCTATAAAATGCATGGTTTTTCCTTTTATGAACAAGATAATAATGGCATTATGCTGTTGGGCTGGTATAATGATGCTATGGGGCTGGTATGACATTTTTTCCAGGGCTGGTTTTTACTCCCAGTCCGGCCCTGAACAAGGGGGTGAAAAAATCCTGTCATCTCGGCCGATGTCCTGCGCACTTGAGCATTATGGACCACAACGGGCCATCGAAAATAGCCAAACATAAATAGCTCAGAGTCAGCTGAACACGGCACCTGCTCAATGACGACCATCTTGTGACAGACGCTACCGAAGCTCGTGCTACTCTGCAAGGGGGCGGGTGTATTACTGTTTTATCGTCTAAGGGGAGGAGAGCTACAGAAGAGGCCGAGTTTTCTATTGATGTGCAAAGCTGATAACTTGGCCGTGCTTTTAGCAATATACTATACGTCTTAGCGGGGCATGTTTAAACAAATGAAGGGCGGGTTTTGCAATGTTGTTGGGCGGCTTTGCAGCACGAGTATATTGCTAATACCACCCCCAAGTTATCAGCTCTGCCCGTCAATTGAAAACTCAGCCTCTTCAGTAGCTATCCACCCCCTAAGATTTCTGACTTCTCTAAAATCCTTTTCATGGAAATACATCATGGCGAGCTGTTCATTGGCTGCCGGGCTCTAAGGTGATCTGTGTATGGCCAGAGCAACCATCTGTTCCTAGGGGCGCTGTGCAGGGAGAGGTATAGGGATCTTGTATGTGATGTGGGCCCCGGGCAGAGCATTGTGTACTCATACTGTGGTACTAGTCCTGACTCCTGGTGAGGCAATACTAAAATCTGGGGGCCACAGGTCACCCTATCACCACTCTAGGTCTGTCCCTCTTATGTGGTTGGTCGCTATTCAAGGGGATTGGTGAAGAGTTATGGGTGACGGCATCACGGGTCAGGTAGAGGGCCCCTTAGCAGAATTTTGCTTAGGGCCCCAGGGAGGTCAGGATCGGCACTGGGTCTTCCTTACCTACTTTCACACCAGTTCAGAACAAAATGATGTGGTATATGACCAATGAAAAACTTACATTGTTCATGATAAAACTCATATATTTGAGAAGAGCTGGTCTCCTTGGATTGAGTCATACATCGCACTAGACTTTAATAAATCCTTGATACACTTATGATTCAATTATATTGATGTCCACTCTCTTGGCTCCCCATCCTTGACTTCCTCTCTGGCCCTTGATAAACAGAACTTTAAGTTATCAATTTACAAATGATTCTATATTTCTCTATATTTCTAATTATAATATAACCTATATTATCATTCAGTATAATACCATATAATTCATATTAACATTCATTTAAGCTTTTTAGTGATTCTATTATATGCAGTATGTACAGTTATTGTTTGAATTTCCTATAATCACATATACTACCTTATACTTTTGTATGCTGTGAATCTTCTCACTGATCATATGTAACAACAACAGTTATTATTTTAATTTTAATGTCAATAATTAATAAAAATGTATTGAAAAAAAAAAGCTGATATTATTTATGTGTCTAATTGCTTTTATTTATCTTTAGACTGTACCCACCCTTTTGCTTGATTCTTACCTAAGCCACCAGCCAACCATCAGGCCAGGGTTGTGGGGAAGAGGCCCTCATCAACATGAGGACAAGGTTTTATCAGCCCCCCTTTCTGGTAAAGGACTCGCCATGTTGAGGGCATGTGGCATGTGTATTACCCTTTACGTAGTCCCCTGGCCTGCCAAGCTGCATGTTAAGGATCTGGCATGGACTTTTAGGAGGACCCCATTCTTTCTTTTTTCTTTTTTCATAGGTTTTCTCCCTAAAATCCATACCAGACCCAAGGTCTAGTTTAGAATTTGGGGGGGGGGGGGACTTGCACCTTGTAAAGGTTAGTAGTGCTATAGTAAGTTGTATATATAGTACAAGTGCACCACTTCACAGACAGAGTCGGAGCATCCCCCAGGTTTTAAAGAAGAATGATATTATGCTGCGCTACCTGTTGTGGCCTGTATATAAATATCAAAATATAATAAATGGCTGTAAACAACCAAACTGTGTTCCCACAATGTAAGCTTAAAATAAACAAATAAATGTTGCTACGCCTATCCCTTAATATATGTATCAAATAATAATTATATCACAAAATCATTTCAAAAAGTGCATCAATTATGCATATAAAATCAAACGTCTCTATATATTCCCATAAGTGTAACAATATGTATGAAGCTTCCAATCTTCTACGTGTATAAATAACCAAACACAATTATATATATATATATTGGAACTTTCAAGTGTCCTTCAAAATCAATCCAAATTGTGATGTAATTCAAACAGTGAATCATATATTCTCCACAATATTGTGCCAATTCTTCAGTGACTCCCACCACCATTCAATTTATGCACTCACCTCACCATTTAACATTACGCTTTCCATTGCTATGGGGCACAAAAATTGGGCTCCTCTGCACTCCTCCTGTGAACCTTTTGGTATCCTGGATCTATTCCTGTAATATGCGTGTGTGGCCCTTTAGATCTGCGGTTCACACAAGAAAGTGCATCCTCATGGTGTAGTATTTAAAAACTAGTATTTATTAAAACTTACATTTAGAGAGTAACTCCACTATTGTTGAAAAAAATCATTCCCCTCTGGGTGATCTATGTACACTACAAGAATTTTAACAAACTTTGTTGAAGATTCCTACCTTTTGTGATTCTGAAGAAATCCTTGTGTGTTTCCCTGTGTCCATGTGGGAAAGTGAATCTAATGGGAGTGGTTTCATAATTATCAATCAGCTGCTGCACCTGCAGAGCTCTAATGAGGAAAGCTGCTGGGCCTACATCCCTTTAGACAAAATTCCCTACTGGGAGTATCTCACCAAAAATTACATTTTGGTTGTAGGGGATGCCTGATATCTGACTTGTATCTTAGTGCAGACTTCTGGGAAAATCAGTGAGCCAATCACACAAACAGGAAATTATGTTTCTGGGAGGCGTTCTGTACACATTCTGTGTACAGAACACCTCTAGGTTGCCATATTGCATTGCATTTTACAGAATATTACTGAGCTGCAGACTGAAAAGGTAAAGTAATTTTGAATAACATTCAATTACAATATGATGTGTTGCAATTGTATACGCTATATTATTTTTTATTTTCTTGCTATTTTTTCCCCCACAAATGTGGTATTACCCTTTCAGTTTGAAACCTTCTGCTGAAAATGACAGCGGGGCTTGGAGGCTCCCGTGTAACTTCCGGTCTCTGCAGCATCACCCGACTACACACAACGCGTGTCGTCACGATCACGTGACTTCCCCAGGGGTTTGTTATTTGATGGAGTTTTGCAGTTTTAATAGTTTACTTTAAGAATTATTAAAATTGCTGCTCCCCACCAAAAGGATTTAAAAAAATGTATTTTCTGCTTTGGTACATTTTTATTGGGGCAGTGCCCAGCCCCTTATGCCGTTTATTTGGCAATTCTCTGCCTATTAGGTAGAAAATGGCCATTACGTTTTTTTAACATCCAGCTCTCGTGACTTCATTAGGGTTTAGATTCAGCACATGAACGTTAGTAGTGTTTGCCGAATCCCTGCTCGAATGGAGCCCAGATATGTTCAGCTCATCCCTACTCCTGCGATGTCCATGTCACAGTAGGCCAAATTAGGATTGGATGGGCATGTGTGTGTTTTTATTTTAGAATTTTTTTCAAAAAGATAGAGACGATTTGGGCAATATTTTTCACAGGGAGGTGCAAGGTCTGCTTTAAAAATATTTTTTTGGTGTGTATAAATTAAGCACTGTGAATTTTGGAGGATAATGCTGTGGATATAAGACACTTTAAAGTTTGAATATTAAGAAGGGGTGCCGTCGTCTACATTGAAAATCAGTTTAGAGAGCATTGCTCTCTTGTTTGTGCAGCAGCCCTAGGGACATATAAATATTGGGTAGCTGATCAGCTAAAAAAACTAGGAGGAGATAAGGTCCAGTAAGAATTAGTTTTTATTGCTTATAAATATGGTGTCTTCTTTTGGCAGGCTTTATCAGTGTAAGGTTTTTTCAGCGCCATAAGGGGACATTAAACTCCACCATAGAGCAAAATTGTATTGGAATTACGGTTAGTACAGCTGTGTTTTATGGTGTTTACTTCTCATAGAGCCCTCAGTATGACCCAGTGATGACAGAAAAACAGCAAAAATTACTTAAAAATTCAGAAGTATGAAGCCAGCTGATCTTCGCACATGGACATTTGTTAGTCACGGGTTCTATGGTCCTAGCTTTGCTTTGTTTGGGAATACAAATCTGCTGTTGAAAAGACTATACAATAAAATTTCTCAATTTATTGCATAAATAATTGTACAAGTGACACAGGCCACTATTTTGCGTTACATTTAATTTTAAAGCTGAACGCTAGGCAGGAATAAAAGAAAAATCAATCAATATTACGGTACATCATTAAAGCAGTATTAAACCCAAAAACAAAAATGGTATACTATATAATGCAAATTACAAGCTTTAGATGTGGTGATTGCATTAGTTTGCAGGGTTTTCTTTGCCTTTATTTTCATCTGTTGATCTAGCCAGGAAGTATGTTATTTTTCAACCTCCTTTAGCAGACCAAGCTGTTCAACAAAAGTAGCAGGGTAGAGGGTTGAGAAATACCAGTGATCAGCTTATATTTATTCATGTAAAACCTTTATTCCAAAATGAAACAAAATGCTGCTGTAACTGCTTAAACTGTGTTAGCAGGAGACCATCTACATGTGCTAGTACGTTTAACACTATCTTCTCCCCAGATTGACAATGCTGCAGGGTTGAGAAACCCTAAGGCCCCTTTTACACTGACGGACTGATCGGGTCCGTCTGTCAGTTTTTCAGGTGGACCCGAATGGACCATCCATTGATCTCTATGGAGCAGCAGATGTTAGCGGACATGTGTCCGCTGACACCCACCAACATCCCATATGATGCTGTCCGCTAAAAACAGACAGATAGGGATCCTTTCTGCATCCGTCCAATGGATCAGATGATAGTGGGATAAAAACAGACAGATGGATCGTTTCCATCCAATAGCCCCACAACAGTGAGCTGTGTCTGATCCGATCTGCATCAGCGGAGCTGTCATCCACCTGCTCAGTGGAGATCAGCGGATAGATCCCCTGCTGAGCGGGAAAATACGCTGCCAGCATCCACCCCATGGGAAAGGGGTCTTAGAAAGGAAACGTGTCACTGGCCAGATCACTAGGTGAAAATGAAAGGAAAAAAGCATACTTTCCCTCCATGTCAGTTTTCCTAATGGTATCAACATTTCCAGATGAGCAAATTTTTACAGTCAGACAACCAACGTATTAGTGTGAAATCATGATTTCATAGACATCAGACATTATATCAATTTAATATAGGGCTTCCTCAGAAGGAGTAATGTATCCCATTAACTTCCTGCACCTTTATAATATCGTTTTTTTGGGGGGGGATTTAAGTGATTGGTATTTTCCTACACTGTATACATGTATAAACACTTTGTATAAATTTAGTGCTATCATATCAGGATTTATGAATTATGTGTAAATTTTGGTTCTGACAGATATAAAAAAATTGAATCAAATGTGTATTCCTTTATCTGCTCTGTTAAATAATTTATGACAGGCAATTATTTTACGATTATAAGCAGGCTTGCTTAAGACTGGCCTGTGTACAATCACTGATGCTGCAACTTGTGGTAATGTGGTAATGTGATTTGTGTCTGTTTAATCTCTGGATTTGTTGCTGATTTGTGAATTTTGTAACCACAAGGGTGACACAGTGTTCAGTACAGCTCCCCAACTCTTTACTCAGTTTAGAGTTCATTGGACCTTGTTATTGTCACATCCTCCAGTAGTCTTGTACAGTGTTAGCCATCGATTAATGCCAAATATTCAGTATTTAAGTGATACCGTTTATTGGACAACTTACATTATTAAAGTGCAAGCATTTGGGGACTGTTAGGCTCCTTGTTCAAGATTTATATACCTAAAGAAAGGACCTAACAGGTTACTGAAAGCTTGCATATTTAACTGTAGCGGGCATATACTTTCTAAAGTGTATTTAAAACTGGCAGAGACACTGGTGATGTGCAGTTCCCTGCAGCTCAGCAGGTGGCGCTGTCGCCTTGGGCTGGGGTTGAACCATTGCTGCGGGCCGTACCTCTTTTTGGCCTCTCTCGGCAGTGGTACGGCGGGGCGGGGAACCCGCCGTGCGTGCTGGGAGAGGGTATAAAGGGGGCGGACATCTTTGTCACGGGGTTCGAGTCCCAGGCACCTTCAGCCTGAGGGCGGTGGTTCGTGTCACTCTAATGCCGATCGATTTTTTCGACGGTGAAAACACCGTCGAGAAAATCGACGTTAAAGACGAGGAACAGCTTGTTCCCCCCACACACGGCCGTTTTAAATGACATTTTTTTTTTGGTCGAAAAAAATGACCGTGTGTGGGCTCCCCGGCAGTGTTTCCCTATGGGAAAACTGCCACGGCAAAAAACGACGGGAATCACGACGAGAAAATATAGAGCATGTTCTAATTTTTCTCGTCGTGATTAATGTCGTTTTTCACGTCGAGAAAAACGACAAAAAGCCCACAGACGATCGTTTTTCTCGTCCAAAGGGAAAAATTTCATTTTTCTCGACGGGAAAAATGTTCGTGTGTACGCGGCATAACAATTGCGGTGATACCTCACATGTGTGGTTTGCACACTGTTTTCATATGTGGGCGTGACTTACGTATACGTTCGCTTCTGCACGCAAACTCGTTGGGACAGGGCGCTTTAAAAAAAAAAAAATATTATTTATTTTACTTTTATTTTTTATGTTTACACTGTCCTTTTACACTGTCCTTTTAAAAAATGTTTCACTTTTATTCCTATAACAAGGAATGTAAACATACATTATAATAGAAAAAAACTATGACAGGACTGCTTTATTGTGAGATCTGGGGTCAAAAAGCAATAAAAATAAAATAAAAAAATAAATGTTTTTTTATTTTTTAAACTCCCTTTTTAGACCATTGAGCGGAAGTGACGTTTGACATCGCTTCCTTCATCCAATGTTATGGACAGAGGCGGCTCTTTAATTAGGCAAAATAGGCGGCAGCCTTAGGCCTCGCCCACAAAAGGGCCTCGCACTGGTGGCCGCCTAATTTGCCTCAGGAGAGGAAAGAAATATCGGTCAGTGTGCCCAAGCAAGCTGGCGGGGTGAGCGGGCGGCGGGCGCTGCACACAGACTGACGCTGCGCCCGCCTGTCTGAGCTGAGCCACTGGGTGCGCGGACAAGGGAGAATAACATACACATTACATTGCATGCTGCTGCGTGCCTGCGTCCAATAGCAGGCTCCACCGCCGCGGCGCCGCTCTCCTAGCCTTTCCCCCAATATCGGCGGCCCCAGTGCATGGTGGGAGTTGTAGTTCTCCACAGCACAGACACACAGACTTCAAGTTGGCCCTCTGGTGCCTGTGCTCTGCAAAGACTGCAACTCCCAGATTGCACTGCAGGGCACTCAAAGAGAATATCACGTGCTTCTCTTGCCTTCTTTAGTAGGGGACCGAGGCAAGGAGAAGGTAGGTACATTTTAATACATGCTGTCTGCAGTGTACCCTGTCTGTCTATGGTCTCATCATGGGGCACGGTGGCAGCATTTAATGAGTACAGTGGTGGCATTTAATTGGGCACAGTGGCAGACTTTGATGGGGCACAGTGGCAGATTTTGATGGGGCACAGTGGCAGACTTTGATGGGGAACAGTGGCAGACTTTGATGGGGCACAGTGGCAGCATTTGATGGGCACAGTGGTGACGTTTGATGGGTACAGTGGTGGCATTTGATGGGGCACAGTGGTGGCATTTGATGGGCACAGTGAGGCTGCATTTGATTGGGCACAGTGAGGCTGCATTTGACTGGACACAGTGGTGGCATTTGATGGGGCACAGTGAGGCTGCATTTGATGGGCACAGTGGCTGCGTTTGATGGGGCACAGTGGCTGCGTTTGATGGGGCACAGTGGTGGCGTTTGATGGGCACAGTGGCTGCGTTTGATGGGGCACATTGGCAGTATTTGTTTGGCACAGTGAGGCTGCATTTGATGGGAACAGTGAGGCTGCATTTGATGGGCACAGTGGCGGCGTTTGATGGGCACAGATGCTGCATTTGATGGGCACATTGGCTGCATTTGATAGGCACAGTGGTGACGTTTGATGGGCACAATGATGGCATTTGATGGGGCACAGTGGTGGCATTTGATGGGCACAGTGAGGCTGCATTTGATTGGGCACAGTGAGGCTGCATTTGACTGGACACAGTGGTGGCATTTGATGGAACACAGTGAGGCTGCATTTGATGGGCACAGTGGCTGCGTTTGATGGGGCACAGTGGCTGCGTTTGATGGGGCACAGTGGCTGCGTTTGATGGGGCACATTGGCTGTATTTGTTGGGCACAGTGAGGCTGCATTTGATGAGCACAGTGAGGCTGCATTTGATGGGCACAGTGAGGCTGCATTTGATGGGCACAGTGGCTGCATTTGACTGGACACAGTGGTGGCATTTGATGGGGCACAGTGAGGCTGCATTTGATGGACACAGTGGCTGCGTTTGATGGGGCACAGTGGCTGTGTTTGATGGGGCACAGTGGTGGCATTTGATGGGCACAATGGCTGCGTTTGATGGGGCACATTGGCAGTATTTGTTGGGCACAGTGAGGCTGCATTTGATGGGAACAGTGAGGCTGCATTTGATGGGCACAGTGGCGGTGTTTGATGGGCACAGATGCTGAGTTTGATGGGCACAGTGGCTGCATTTGATAGGCACAGTGGCGACGTTTGATGGGCACAATGATGGCATTTGATGGGGCACAGTGGTGGCATTTGATGGGCACAGTGAGGCTGCATTTGATTGGGCACAGTGAGGCTGCATTTGACTGGACACAGTGGTGGCATTTGATGGAACACAGTGAGGCTGCATTTGATGGGCACAGTGGCTGTGTTTGATGGGGCACAGTGGCTGTGTTTGATGGGGCACAGTGGCTGCGTTTGATGGGGCACAGTGGCTGCGTTTGATGGGGCACATTGGCTGTATTTGTTGGGCACAGTGAGGCTGCATTTGATGAGCACAGTGAGGCTGCATTTGATGGGCACAGTGAGGCTGCATTTGATGGGCACAGTGGCGGCGTTTGATGGGCACAGTGGCGGCGTTTGATGGGCACAGTGGCTGCGTTTGATGGGCACAGTGGCTGCGTTTGATGGGCACAGTGGTAGCATTTGATGGGCACAGTGAGGCTGCATTTGATGGGCACAGTGAGGCTGCATTTGATGAGCACAGTGGCTGCATTTTATGGGCACAGTGGCTGCATTTGATAGGCACAGTGGCTGCATTTCATGGGCACAGTGGCTGCATTTTATGGGCACAGTGGCTGCATTTGATAGGCACAGTGGCTGCATTTGATGGGCGCAGTGGCTGCATTTGATGGGTGCAGTGGCTGCATTTGATGGGCACAGTGGCTGCATTTGAAGGCACAGTGGCTGCAATTGATGTTTTTTTTCCTGAAGTTTTCAGTTTTTTGAGCACCAGCCGCCACTGGATGGGATCATCATTGTGCCGCTTCTCCTTACTTGTTGAATGACAGGCTGAGGGCATGTATGATTTTTGTGATTCATATTCCTCTGCCAGACAGTACAGCCAGAATGGTGCACCACCTTCTCTAAAACAGTTAAGTAATACAGCAGTTTTATTTACCTTCTACCTAAACCTGCTGATAATAAAGAAGCATTACACTGATAAGTTATCAATAATGCTCATTCTGTTGTTATCATGGCCGCACAGTCTCTGACCATTTCCTGTATCATTGTCCACACACAGTCTCTGACCGTCTCCTGTATCATTGTCTGCATAGTCTCTGACCGTCTCCTGTATCATTGTCTGCACAGTCTCTGACCGTCTTCTGTATCTTTGTCTGCACAGTCTCTGACCGTCTCCTGTATCATTGTCTGCACAATCTCTGACCGTCTCCTGTATCATTGTCTGCACAGTCTCTGACCGTCTCCTGTATCATTGTCTGCACAGTCTCTGACCGTCTCCTGTATCATTGTCTGCACAGTCTCTGACCGTCTCCTGTATCATTGTCTGCACAGTCTCTGACCGTCTCCTGTATCATTGCCTGCACATTCTCTGACCGTCTCCTGTATCATTGTCCGCACAGTCTCTGACCGTCTGCTGTATCATTGTAAGCATCAGTGGCGGTGCATCCATAGAGGGCGCCGGAGCGCCGCCCCCTCTCTCTCCTGCACCGCCACTGAAAAACAATACATAGGTTCATGCATTGCATGAACCTATGTATTGTCGCCGCTGCCGCCCACTATTCAGATGGCCGGCCCCCTGGTGAGCGCCGGCCATCTGAATTAGAGCGGTGGCCAGCGGTGGGTGTGTTCTGGAAATGTCTATCAGAGCCAGCGGCTCTGATAGGCTTTCCGATTATAGCCCTCAGGCTGTACTCGGCACCCAAATAGTTCACAGAGGGATGCACGGGGGGTGCGTTCCTTGGTGAACACTGACAGGCGTTTCAGCCAATCAGGTTCACCGAGGGTGGGAGAAGACAAGAAGGACGGCGATGCCCCGAGGAAGGTAAGTGTAGGGCTGAGGGGGGGACGATTGGCTGCATTTGGGGACACACTGGCTGTATATGGGGGACACACTGGCTGTATATGGGAGACACACTGGCTGTATATGGGAGACACACTGGCTGTATATGGGGGACACACTGGCTGTATATGGGGGACACGCTGGCTGTATAACGGGGACACACTAGCTGTATAACGGGGACACACTGGCTGTATATGGGGGACACACTGGCTGTATATGGGGGACACACTGGCTGTATATGGGGAACACACTGGCTGTATATGGGGACACACTGGCTGTATATGGGGACACACTGGCTGTATATGGGGAACACACTGGCTGTATATGGGGGACACACTGGCTGCATTTGGGGGACACACTGGCTGCATTTGGGGGAAACACTGGCTGTATATGGGGAAACACTGGCTGTATATGGGGACACACTGGCTGTATATGGGGACACACTGGCTGTATATGGGGACACACTGGCTGTATATAGGGACACACTGGCTGTATATGGGGGGGAAACTGGCTGTATATGGGGGGAAACTGTTTGCATTTGGGGACAAACTGGCTGCATTTGGGGGGGAAACTGGCTGTATACGGGGACAAACTGGCTGCATTTGGGGGGGAAACTGGCTGCATTTGGGGGCAAACTGGCTGCATTTGAGGGGGCAAACTGGTGGCGTTTGGGCACAGTGGCTGCGTTTAATGGGCACAGTGGCGGCAAATAATGTTTTGTTTTTTTTCAGTTTGTTTGCGCCCCCCCAAAAAATTTTGAGCACCAGCCGCCACTGGTAAGCATAGTCCCTGACCATCTCCTGTATCTTTGTGGCGTGAGTGGGGCCTCATGTCTAAGTTTTGCCTAAGGCCTCACAAAGTCTAGAGCCGCCTCTGGTTATGGAGCTGAGTGGGGGCCATATTTCCCTCATTCTGCTCCATGCTACTGAGAGGATAGGATCGGATCGTCTCCGCCGCTACCGGCAGCTCTGGTAAACGGCGGAGACTACCGGAGCGCGGCGGGGGCACCGCCGCCGATAAAAGTGATCTTGCGGTGAATCCGCTGCTGAGACCACTTTTGAAAGCGGACCGCTCGCCGTTGAAGAAAATACCCGGGTTATGGCAGCTATCTGGTGCCATAACCCCGATATTCTACGTCAAAGTACCGATGTACAATGACAGCGGTTTGCAGGAAGTAGTTAATAACTTAAGTTACCCAATAGAGTATTATTTAAATGCCAAATTTTGGTGCTACATAAATAAATGGAATATAAGGTTGTAGGGAATTGAATAGAAACTATGAAAATGTATAAAAAGTCATGGTTTTTCATCTAAAAGATGGACTCTGGGCAAGCAACTAAATATAAATATCTGTCAAAGAATTAGTATTTTTGTCCTTGCAAGTTACAAAGGTCCTGGTACTGCAATTTACAAACCCTGTCTGGCAGAACAGGAGACCTAATTTTAATTTACTGAAGTCGAGTAATACTTGCAAGTCTGGTCCCTCCCCCAGTAAGAAAAAAAGCAGAAGATTGATAAGCTCATCTCTCTGGTCTCTCCCTTTATTAGAATGTTTCATGCTAGTGTAGCGCCCTCACTCCATCTGTTTCGTCTAGGGGTATTTTGTATGTGAGAGTAAGATGCGCTACGGCCCATGTCCTCCCCATGGCAGTGAGTGAGGTGAAGGCCAGTACCAATTATTTTCCTCAGGCCTGTGCGTTTCAGTTAATGACCAAGTCTTGTTGTGCCCACACTTCCCTTTGCTCCCATCAACTTGAGTACCACACACCGATTAGGGTCCAACACTTGTTTTATTGTCACACTCACAATCAAACAGTTCTTTGCCAGCCAACTGGTTGAGACCCAATAACATTTCAATACGGTGGGGTGAGCAGGTCGAGGCACTGTCCTGATTTGTACACTAAACCACTGTGGTTTCACCAGCGGTAACTATAGCCTTGGCTAGAGAGAACTTAGAACTTGTGAGTCTGTACCAGCGACTCAATAGAATGCAGATAGGAGTTACCGAGTTGATGCTGCTCCGGACTCTTCAGACGGGTGACCTCCCCGGCCTCCTCACCTCAGACATGGGCCCCATCCACCTCAGGGACCCTCGGACTCCTCCGCCCTTGCGGGACCCAGTTGAAGTCACTGGGCCCCAGGCCTCTGGTTCAGTACCTCACCCCAGGCTGAAGGTGCCTGGGATGGACGCCAACTCCGCTCCGGCTAGGCCTAGGGTGCCTAGGCCGGAACTCCGAACCGCCCGCACCCAGGCCGAAGGTGCCTGGGCGCGCGATGCAGGAAAAATACCTTGTGGTGAGGGCGTCTCTCCCCTTTTTCTCCTCCCGCGACGTCACGGCAGGTTCCCCGCCCTCGCCGTACCATCGCTGGAAGGGGACAAAAAGGCCAGCACTGCGGCAGTGAATCTACCTTAGACCTGTGGGAACCCCGCCACCCACAGGCCAAGGAGAACAGTACACCACCAAGTCCTCCACGAATTAACAATGGTCCAAATCCTTTCATTGATTTAAACACACCTGGGTCATACTACCACCCAGGTGTATCCCCCTAAATTTAAACCCCCGCTACACTAGCACAACTGATTGGCTCCTTGTGCTGCTTTTCTTTCTCCCAGTCTGAGCTCTGCTTTACAGTGGACTGTAATGCCCTGTACACACGAGCAGAATTTCCGACAAGTAAACCGTGTTTTTTTTGCAACGGAATGTTGGCTCAAACTTGTGTTGCATACACACGGTCACACAAATCTTGTCTGAAATTCCGATGGTCAAGAACGCGGTGACGTACAACACGTACGACGAGCTGAGATCAATGAAGTTCAATAGGCAGTTCGGCTCTTCTGCTTGATTCTGAGCATGCAGGTTTTTTTTTTTGCACGTCGGAATTGCATACAGACGAGCGGAATTTCCGACCAGAACTTTTTCCATCGGAAAAATAGAGAACCTGCTCTCAATCTTTTGCTGGCGGAAATTCAGACAGAAAAAGTTGGATTGAGCATACACACGGTCGGAATATCCGACCAAAAGCTCCCATTACACTTTTTTGGATGGAAATTCCGACTGTGTGTATGCAGCATACGAGGCTGATATCAAGTAAAATTCTGATTCTTATGCTGTTTACATTTAAAAACACATTTATTGATGTATAAATCAATACAGAGCTGCAATAAATTGTGTATTTTATATCTTCCTGGAATTTGGTTTTAAAGTGGAGGTTCACCCAAAATCCTGACATTATCCTATGCTAATCTATGTAGCAGATACATATACATATGCCTATTGATTTTTTTGTTGCGGGTGTACTTACCGTGAATCAGTCATTCCGAATCAGGACTTCCGGGTATTCCTCCCGTGGGAGTGGGGGTATCTTTTTCTTTCCCCGGCGCCCCGTTGATTTCTGGGAGGTCTCCTGGGAGCCGTCGCTCATGTTTTCATTGTTGTGGACGTGTACTTTGAATGACGACACCCGTTGTCATAGCAACCTGAAACTGCTCGCCGTCAATACTGATGATACAGCGGTGAATGCTGGGATGCATTCACCGCATCCCGGAAGTCTCTGCTTGTGGGCTTCACAGTGCCCACAAGCAAAATGGCAAAGAACAAGATAAATTTATAAAAGTTATCATTTAGAACTGATGTAGCGATACCTCCAACTAAGAAGGCCGCAGATTTAGTTGGGCCCTGAAGACAGCTCCGCCAACCCCCGGCAATATGCTCAACCCCCTACTGGCACAGCTAGTAAGGGGAGATAGGACCGCGTGACCGCAACTTTAGGTGACGCAGTCCTATGGCAAACACACACAGTGATATACTTTAACACTTCTATTAAAGTAAGTGAAACTGACACCAATGTACTTGACCCAGATATTTTACTGAGGCTAATGGGCAAGTAATAAACAACAGTATAACAAGTTGCAGATCCCTGCAATAAACAGTAATAAAGATAAACAGAGTAATCAGAATAATTAAGTATTGCTATGCAACTCTAGCGCTGCCCTTTTACAGCTACTTCCCCTCATGGGTAGACTAACACCCAGCAATGTCTACCTATGCAGTCAGGCCTGACTGATCTAAATGGAAGTTCAGTGAAACAATATTCGCTAGCAATCTTTGGTGGTGCACTTGAAGAACAACTTGTAATCCAAACGAATAGTAAAGATAAAAGTATCTGTCTTTAAACAGCTCTCACCACCCGGGCAAGTCCAAGTCCGTTTCCTCCATCGACTCGTCTAGGAACAGGAATCCCCCGACATCCAAGTCTTCAATCCTTCTGGTGTACTGCAGCAAGGAGGATTAGATGTCTCTAAGGCTCTGCTAGGCTGGCAGAGGGCTCTTTGGAAAGGAGCACACGGCCCAGGCTTCAGGCCTTGTGCACACAGCAGTTCAGCACAGAGATCCTCTTGCTAGGAGAGGGGTGTCCAAAGAGAGCGACCAAAACTCCGCCTCCCCTTTATAAAGTCTGCCCCAGCAGTCTCTGTTCTGGAGCAATGCACCCTGGGTGCTGCAAGATGTACTGGGAGATGTAGTCTCTCTCTCCTCTGCTTTCACTTCCAGTAATGTCTCTTTACTTCCTCCCGACTCACCTCTCACCTGGAACTTCTTGTCTCTCTGTCTTAAAGGGGAATACCCCGCTACACTGAAATAGACGGGGGATGTTTCTAATCGCAGGACAAGTGAGTACTAACATGTTTTCTGTAACCCCATTACATTACACCTAGAAAAAAAAAACGAGGGACCGCGGAACCTCCGCTTTAACATTTCTTGAATAGTAGCTGTATTTATTGCTACTGTTTTACAAATTACACTTTTCTTCCCTTTACAAAAGTTCATTAAGAAGCTTTAATGTGGACCGGACATTACTTCTTGCATACAGTGGCGTCACTAGGGTTGGTGTCACCTGGTGCGGTATAACATGGTGTCACCCCCCCCCCCCCAATAATTTTTTTCACCCTAATAACACTGCATATATTGGCAACAGTAGTGCCGTTAATAACTATCAATCAACTAGCAAATTTGAATAACAAAATCATATGAAAATAATAGAAATCAAAGCTTAAACTGTTAAAGAACTGTATTTATTTTAACTTTAAACTTTACTGAATTAATAAATAAATAACACAAAAACAGGAACAAATATGAAAGCATTTAGTTAACATCTAAATCAAAACTTTGCTTTTCTAGCCTTGACAGCTGCAAAATTGTGAACAACATCATCAAAATCAATACATTTCGCTAGTTCACTTTCAACTGATAATATTGCAAGATCAGAAAGCCTTGCCTGTCCCATCGTTGAACGCAAATAGTTTTTTATCAGCTTCAACTTTGAAAAGCTCCTCTCACATGAAGCCACAGACACACAGATTGTCAGAAATATTTTTAGACATAGTGAAAGGGTTGGAAGAGATTCAATGAAGTCCCATTCTGCTATGAAGGTCAAAACTTGTAAAGCCGACCAATCTTTGACTTCTTCTAGGTTGATCTTGGCTGCTTTGAGATGTCTCCTCAGTCTGGGTATTTCCATTAACAGCTCACTCTCAGATATTTCGTCATAAAAAGTGGTCAGTTTTGGAATGGACACCTTTAATGTTTCTTCAGTTTCATATATGAGACTCTTTGCTTGAACAGCCTCAAACATGGCTGCAACTTCCATGATGGCTCTTAATCTGATCTGGAGTTCAGAATGGAAGCGATCAATGCACTCAAGCATTGCCCTCTTGTTCTCGTCTTGTAGACTTATGCCTCCAGCATCACGTGCCTGTTCCCCTGCCATCCTCTTCTTAAACCTGGCTCTTCTCTCTACGGCAATTCCATATTCTTTAGATTTTAAATGTGCCTGCTTAATTGCATGTTCCACTAGGTGACTGCGCTCTTCAAACAGAAAAAGTCTTAGTGTACTCCTGGAGAGTGGAGAGGAGGAGGGCTGGGCACTGTGGGCAGCGACCGTCACACACAGCAGCCGCGCCGCCCGGGCGGAGAAAGTTGTGTGTGTGCTGCAGTGACGTGTCGTCACATCATCACAGTGCAGTGTGATGATGTGACAGGCTGAGTCGCTCGCTGGCTCTGTAGGGTAGGGAGGAGGATTGGAATTTAGGAATAGGAAGAATAAGGAGCCGGAGGACACACACCAGGCGCGGCCGCGGCGCTGGAGGTGTTGTTCCAGGCTTCCAGCCCAGCGGGGTGAAATTAATCAATGAATGGGTCAGCTGTAAAAAAAAAAAAAAAAAAAAAAAAAAAAAATTTAAAAAAGGGAGGGTGTCACCCCTCTAGTGGGTGTCACCCGGGGGCGGACCGCACCCCCCGCACCCCCCTAGCAACGCCTCTGCTTGCATATACAGTATTTGTTTAAAAATAGCATAAAGGAAATGGTGGAGATTGAAGCCAAAAAGGACACATGTAAAGTTACACTCACATCTGTCTTCACCGAGGTGCAGAAATAACAAAAATGTATCCAAGAGTCCGCTCTCTTCTTCCAGTGTAAAACAAGTTATGACATCACATTCCAATCTGATTAAACCCATCGTATAACGAGTAAAAACAACAGCAAAATAATACTCTGCATTTAAAATAAGGGCTGCTCGAATTAATTGCTAATTCACAGTGGACATGTCATAAGAACTGCTCAGTTGTGAGGTAGATCCCAAGATATAATTTCCTACATCAGCTGCAGAACTGAACAGAAAGGTCAGGTTAGGGCCAAGCAGAAATATGGTGGATTTGCCTTGTTAGAGGTAAAATGCAAAACTATAACATGGAAATATGTATGCGTGGAATGGTCTGCCTTCCTAAGGCTTCTGTTTCTCATTGAGGACACCAGGCCACCCCACCATGGCCACCTCGGATCTCCAATACCCATAGAATCTTGGCAATACCATCTCCTGGGCCTATTATTGTGCAGGCCAAGGGCTCCAAATTCTGTTCATCTGAGTCTCTCTGCAGTCCATGGGCGTCCGTCTGTACATATTAAGTTGGTATCTACATTTTGAATCTACATTTCAGGTAAGTTTGTAAAGAATTTTAATAAGGGTCTTGCGAGTTCAAGTTGCAACTGTAGTTGAATCTCAGCGAATAGTGTAATTGTCCTTTTTAGCTGCATTTCATTTACTTTTTTCCCTTTGCATGGATGAGTATGCACAAATTGTGAACATACAGTGCCTTGAAAAAGTATTTATACCCCTTGACATTTTCCACATTTTGTCATGTTACAACCAAAAAGGTAAATGTATTTTATTCGGATTTTATGTGATAGACCAACACAAAGTGGTTTTGAATTTTGTATACAAATAAATATGTGAAAAGTGTGGCGTGCATTTGTATTCAGCCCCCCTGAGTCAATACTGTGTAGAACCACCTTTCTCTGCAATTACAGCTGCAAGTCTTTTTGGGTATGTCCAGTGGCAGCTGGTGCTCAAAATTTTTTGGGGGGGGCGCAAACAAACTGAAAAAACAAACATCAATTTCAGCTTCACTGTGCCCATCAAACGCAGCTACTGTGTCCATCAATTGTCGCCACTGTGCCATCAAACACAGCCACTGTGCCTATCAATTGCCGCCAGTTTGCCCCATCAAATGCCCCATCAAATGCCGCCAGTTTGCCCCATAAAATGCCGCCAGTTTGCCCCCTCAAATACAGCCAGTTTCCCCATCAAATGCAGCCAGTTTGCCCACTCAAATACAGCCAGTTTGCCCCCTCAAATGATGCCAGTTTGCCCTCTCAAATGATGCCAGTTTGCCCCCTCAAATGCAGCCAGTTTGCCCCCTCAAATACTCACAGTTTCCCCATCAAATGCAGCCAGTTTGCCCCCCCCCCCCCCCGCCCAGCACTTACCTTTCTCGGGTCAGTGCCATCCTCCTCCACGCTCCCTCCGAGTCCTCAATGTCATCTCTGCTCGCATGTCGCTTCAGCCAATCAGGTGACCGGTAACCAGACCCGGTGCACCTGATTGGCACCTGATTGCACCTAACAAAGCATTGTTTAAACAGGGAACTCACAACAGTGCATCCACTGTTTAACCATTTGGAAGCTGACTAGAGCCCACAGGCTCTAATCAGGAAGCCTATTAGAGCCTCTGGCTCTAATTAGGCACTTCCAAAACACACCCACCACTGTAATTCAGATGGCCAGCGCTCAACAGGGGGCCGGACACCTGAATAGTGGGCGACAGCGGCGACAATAGATAGATTCATGCAATGCATGAATCTATCTATTGTTGAGTGACGGGTGCAGGAGAGAGGGAGCGGCGCTCCTGCACCCATTATGGACGCACCGCCACTGGGTATGTCTCTATCAGCTCTGCACATCTATAAAGTGACATTTTTGCCCTTTCTTCTTTGTAAAATAGCTCAAGCTCTGTCACATTGGATGGACAGTGTCTGTGAACAGTGATTTTTAAGTCTTGCCACAGATTCTCAATTGGATTTAGGTCTGGACTTTGACTGGGCTATTCTAACACATAAATAAGCTTTTATCTAAACCATTCTATTGTAGCTCTGGCTGTATGTTTAGGGTTGTTGTCCTGCTGGAATGTGAACCTCCGCCCCAGACTCAAGTCTTTTGCAGATTTTCTTCTAGGCTCCATCCATCTTCCCATCAACTCTGACTAGCTTAGCTGTCCCTGCTGAAGAAAAGTATATCCCACAACAGGATGCTGCCACCACTATGTTTCACAGTGCGGATGGTGTGTTCAGGGTGATGTGTAGTGTTTGATTTCTGCCACACATAGCATTTTGCTTTAGGGCCAGAGCACCATCTTCCACATGTTTTCTGCTTCCCCCAAATGGCTTCTCGCAAACTGCAAAGGGGATTTCTTATGGCTTTCTTTCAACAATGGCTTTCTTCTTGCCTCTCTTTAATAAAGTCCAGATTTGTGGAGTGCACAACTAATAGTCTCCCACCTAAGCTGTGGATCTCTGCAACTCCTCCAGAGTTACCATGGCTTTTTGCCTGCTTCTCTGATTAATGCTCTCCTTACCCGGCCTGTCAGTTTAGGTGGACGGCCATGTCTTTTTTTTTCGGATGATGGATTGAAAAGTGCACCGTGAGATGTTCAAAGCTTGGGATATTTTTTTATAACCTAATCCTGATTTAAACTCCTCCACAACTTTATCCCGAATCTGTTTGGTGTGTTCCTTGGCCTTCATGATGCTGTTTGTTCACTAAGGTTCTCTAACAAAGCTATTTTTACTGAGATTAAATGGCACACTCTATTATTAATTTGGTGACTTCTGAGAGCAATTGGTTCCACTAGATTTTAGTTAGGGATATCAGAGTAAAGGGGCTGACTACAAATGCACGCCACACTTTTCAGATATTTATTTATAAAAAAAATTACAAACCATATATAATTTTCCTTCCACTTCACAATTATGTGCCACTTTGATTTGGTCTATCACAAAAAATCCCAATAAAATACATTTACATTTTTGGTTGTAACATGACAAAATGTGGAAAATTTGGGGTATGAATACTTTTTGAAGGCACTGTATGGCAGTTATAGAGCATACACCCACAATGCACCATCTTGGTACAACATCAACATATCCTAAAATGTATTTAAAGCCAAAACATTCTTTTTTTAAAGCTTTGGATAAAATAGTGATGGGTTCTAACGTATCCAGATCATGGTATGCTTACCAGCAGTTATTCACATTCAATTGTTGCAGCTGAATGTGACAAACTGGAGACATTTAACTTCTCATCCAAACACCTTCTTCAGTTCTAATGCCCCATACACACGGCCGGGTTTCCCGACGGGTAAACTGCGAGGAGTGCTTTTGGCCGGGAATCTGTGTATGCTCCCTCGCAGTTTTTCTGACGGTAAAACTGGCAAACCCGCCGCCCCAAAAAAAGAGAACCAGATTTCCGGTGGACTTTTTCCCGGCGGAAAACGGCCATTTTTGGCCGTTTTCCTGTGGGGAAAAAGCACAATGGAGCATACACACGGTCGGTATTTCCGAGGAAAAGCTCTCATCTGAGTTTTCCCGACGGGAAATCCGAACGTGTGTACGGGGGAAAAGTAGAGAGCAGGTTCTCGGTGGACCTTTTGCTGTCGGAAATCCCGGTCGTGTGTACAGGGCATAATAGTTGATGACATCCCCAACAGGGACAACTGGTTTATAAGAGGCATGAAAAAGGCCCTCTTTGTCAAATTGGAGCAACCACCCATTAACTGGAGTGAGGGGTCTTCAACGCTATCTATCACCTACAAATATTGCCACTTTAACATGGCAACTCCAGTGATTTGACAACAGCTTGCTGCTTCAGCCATGTGACTTAAATGATAACACACGTACCAGACCTCCTAATGATTGGATTATATGATTAGAAAAAAGCAGTTACACAAACTTTTAGACCTCCCAACCTGTTTTTGGACAATAAACATCTAACTTGATGCATTCCATGATGATTTGATTAAGGTGACTGTTGTGGCTATAATGGCAGGAGTATGTCCTCAACGCTTTTTAGAACTGAAGAAGCTACATGGATGAGTGAGGAAATGCCTTTAACATTTCAGAGCAAGTCCAGTTGAATATGTGTCAGGGCTGGGCTCAGCCCTACCTTCTCTGTGCTGCCAGCTCAGCTGTCAGATAATTGCCAGCTCCCATCTCTCCACAGTGATCCACCTGTTGATGATCCTGCTCGTCAGCTCTGCCTACTTAAGGACTTCCAGTTCATTTGCTCTTTGCCTTCGCCTGTGTTAACATCACAAGAGACTCTCACCTGCGTTCCAGTTGAAGACCTGCTTGTCTGAAGTTCCCTCTGGCTACAGATCCTGCTTGCTGTACTACTACCTTTATCGCTGGCTCTTGGACATTGGCTTGGCCAAATACCCAATCCGGTTTCTGAACTCTGGCTATGTTTTGACTACGCTTACTCTGTTTACCTTTTTATTTTTATTATTAAACAAGTGTGATTTAACTGTACTTCTGTCTTGGTCTGATTCATGGTTTCTGACAATATGACTAACTAGTATTAACATCATAGGTGTGCGGAGCCTATTGCATTAGGGTGTGCCCCCCAAAGCTCAAACACACATGCGTATGTGTGTGTGTGTGTGTGTATGTATATGTACTTTATATAGAGAGATATATGTGTATGTAGCGGGGTCTCTAAATTTAGGTAAGACACTCAGGTGTGTTGGTATGGGAATAGTGGACTGTTTGTGTTCGTGGAGGATTGGACGGTGTAATAATCTCCTTGGCCTCTGGGTGGCGGGGTACCCGTAGGCTCAAGGTAGATTGTCCGTCACAGTGCTACCCTTTTTGTCCCTTCTCTGAGATGGTACGGCGAGGGCGGGGAACCTGCCGTGGTGTCGATGGGAGGAGATAAAAGGGGGAGACGCCCTTACCACTAGGTCTCTTTTGGGAGGATCTTCTTCACGCGCCCAGGCACCTTAGGCCTGGGTGCGGGCGGTTCCGGATTCCGGCCCAGGCACCCTAGGCCTGACCGGAATGGAGTTGGAGTCCATCCCAGGCACCTTCAGCCTGGGGTGAGGTACTAAACCAGGAGGCCTGGGGCCCAGTGACTTCGACTGGGTCCCGCGAGGGTGGAGAAGTCCGAGGGTCCCTGAGGTGGATGGGGCCCATGTCTGAGGTGAGGAGGCCGGGGAGGTTACCCATTCGGAGAGTCTGGAGCAGCATCAACCCAGTGACGGATGGGCCTCTGGTAACTCCCTTGGAGGGACATCTTCCCCTGACAGGGGCCGCAGCGCAGCGAAGGTACTCCTATCCATGTTCTCTTGAGTCGCTGGTAGAGACTCTCAAGTTCTAAGTCCTTCCTAGCTAATGCTATAGTAACCGCTGTCGAGATCGCAGTGGTTTAGCTGAAAACCAGGATAGTGCCTCGACCTGCTCATTCCCCGTATCAAAATGTTATCAAGTCGCAACCAGTTGGCTACTGAAGCACTGTTTATTGTGAGAGATACAATAAAACAAGAGTTGGACTGTGATCAGTGTGTGGAACTCTGGTTAATGGGAGCAGAGGGAAGTGTTGGCGCAGCAGGACTTGATTCTAGACAAAAGCACATAGACCCGAGGAAATATCTGGTACTGGCCTTCACCTCACCCACAGCTATGGGGAGGACATGGGCCGTAGCGCATCTCACCCTGTCGTGTGACATACCCCTAGACAAAGGAGATGGGGTGAGGCCGCTACACGTGGGGGCTCGTCCGGGATGATATGTGTTTTGACTTTGGAAGAAGGAATGGCTGTGTCTGGACTTTGCTGCCCGAAGGAGTTCCGAGCAGGTCAGCCATGTGATTGGCCAAAGTGCATCCCTGCTCAAAGTCGTGGAAATTACCCTAGGACGGGAAAGGCCCATGCGGAGGAGCGAGAAGAGGGAAAAGTCCAGCCGTGTGAAGTACTACATGTGGGGGCTTTTATTGCACTGCGCCACGAGGCACCCCGTGACTGCGCAGTTCATGGGCGGAGCCTGATGGAAGCCCGCGAAAACGTGCAAGTCATGGGAGGAGTCTGGCCATGTGGAGGAACTCACGTGGAGACTTCGGCGCGTGGTCAGTGCGTGATAGAGCAGCAGACAGTCGGGATGGCCTCAAGCTCCCCATGGATTCCGGTTCCCTACCCCACGAAGATGACTACGTTCGCTGCTCCCCTTACAGACACGGGGATAAGACTCAGGCCCCGAGGACAGTTGGCTATGTACTCATGCAGAGACACGGAGGCCCTCGGCGTGATCTGTCCCGGATGCTCGGGACTGGTGGTCCACCTGAAGCCATTCGGGCGTTGCGAAGTATGCAAAGAGTTCTTGTTCGAGGTGGAGCCATCCACAGTAAGGCCCCGGGCCCTTCGCCTCAACAGCCTCACAGGTACCGCTACTCTGGAAGGAGAGATCCAGGCCTTTGCGGAGGTCCCCGTACGCACTGACCAGGGCGATGTGACTGCCCAATCAGAGACTGAGAGAGAAAAATCAGAGGATGCTGCTTCGGTCACCACAGATTCTCTGCTCCCACCTCCGAAGAGGAAAGTCGGCTTGGTGCAGGCCTCCTGTGGTCGTGGAAGAGCTTCACCCCGTCGCTTGCCTGGCCTGGATGGATCCGGTTGGAAGAGTCCTGGACATCCCAGTTCTACAAAAGGTCAAGGTGAGCCAGGGGCTGGGACTGTGGTGGTGGTTGGAGGTGTCGGGGGTCCACAGTCGGTGAAGCCCGCAAGGGAGGGTAGTACCGCGTCTACCAGAGACTACCTTCCCGCCGAGATGTATGACACTTCCGACCTAGAATCACTGTCGGATTGTGGAGATGACGGTGAGATTGAAGAACTGTTTCACCAGAAGGGCTAGGACAGATGCCCGTTACCTATGTTACGTGCACCGCAGGATTCCCCTATGTCAATAGGAGACAGCACGCCCCGGGTACAAGCCCCGGAGTCTACGAGGAAGCCTAGTCCTCAAATTACCCTTCCACAGTCTACAAAATCACCCGTCTTGGTGGCGGGGATGCAACGCGCATCACTACGAGCACCGAGAGAAAAGCCATCAGAGGTAGTGAAAGTACCTCGGCATCCGGAGGCCATCGTTCAACCCAGAGAAGGTGAGCGGGATGTCATGCCTCCTTTGGCCAGATTGCAACGACTTTTCTCACAGAGAGTCGCCCGTGAGTATGGGTGGGAATATCCCTACTTGCCTCGGGTCTTACTTTTTGAAGTTGAGGTCATACGCCAGAGATGGTATGATGAATTTGTTTGGGAAAAACTCAAAGTACCCCATGCACAAAGATATTTGTCCTGTTCGCCACCCGTGTCGAAAAAGTTTAGAGACTGCAGAGCTGACTGGATGTGGGGCCGCCATATCCACGCAGACAAGGTGCGCATCTGCAGGAAAGATGGAGAGGACGCAGACTATTCGATTGAGGTTTTTGATAAACACCTGAAGCCTTTGTTCTTGCCTGACCCGAAGTTCTATTTGTGAGAAGAGACTCACTTGTTTGTTTTTCTTTCCTACAACCTTCTAGAAGTGTTCCTGTCGGAGCATCTGAACTGTGCCCTAGTTTTTTTTATTTGGGTTTTTTTGTTTCTACTCTTTGGAGGAATGAGAGCAGTTTTTGTTTGTTCTCTCTTCCTCACAGTTCAAAGACAGACTTTGGGGGGTAGAATCAGTGTAGGGACGCAGGAAGAATGAAGATTGCATCAAGTGTCATTACCGCGGCACTGTCACCAGGTGGCAGTGTTGTGCAACGGCTGTTTTTTTTTTTTACACGCGCATCACTTTACTCATTGGAGCGAGTGGGTCTCTCGGCTGATAGACCCATTCCTTCCAAATTTACACGGAATGTCAGGATGTGATTCCTTGCTTTTTTTTTTTCCCTTCTGCAGGAGATTCGTCTGTCAAGGCTACTGAGTATGGGGTGGTTCTTAGACAGTGAAGGGAGGGATTGTATATGTGTACATGTTAGATGGTTTTAAGGAAAAGTTTTATTGTTTTATGTTCCCTTCACCTTTGAGCAGGTCTTGGTATGGTTGAGGTTCAAAATTTTAGAAATAGCCTCTGGGGCCAGGCTTATGTCATCACTCCATGGGAGACATGGGTTTGCACCAGACGCTGGGGACCAGCGTCAAATCACAGGGGGGAGTATGTAGCGGGGTCTCTAAATTTAGGTAGGACACTCAGGTGTGCAGGTATGGGAATAGTGGACCGTTTGTGTTCGTGGAGGATTGGACGGTGTAATAATCTCCTTGGCCTCTGGGTGGCGGGGTACCCGTAGGCTCAAGGTAGATTGGCCGTCACAGTGCTACCCTTTTTGTCCCTTCTTGGAGATGGTACGGCGAGGGCGGGGAACCTGCCGTGGTGTCAATGGGAGGAGATAAAAGGGGGAGACGCCCTTACCACGAGGTCTCTTTCGGGAGGATCTTCTTCACGCGCCCAGGCACCTTAGGCCTGGGTGCGGGCGGTTCCGGATTCCGGCCCAGGCGCCCTAGTCTGGGGTGAGGTACTAAACCAGGAGGCCTGGGGCCCAGTGACTTCGACTGGGTCCCGCGAGGGTGGAGAAGTCCGAGGGTCCCTGAGGTGGATGGGGCCCATGTCTGAGGTGAGGAGGCCGGGGAGGTTACCCATTCGGAGAGTCTGGAGCAGCATCAACCCAGTGACGGATGGGCCTCTGGTAACTCCCTTGGAGGGACATCTTCCCCTGACAGGGGCCGCAGCGCAGCGAAGGTACTCCTATCCATGTTCTCTTGAGTCGCTGGTAGAGACTCTCAAGTTCTAAGTCCTTCCTAGCTAATGCTATAGTAACCGCTGGCGAGATCGCAGTGGTTTAGCTGAAAACCAGGATAGTGCCTCGACCTGCTCATTCCCCGTATCAAAATGTTATCAAGTCGCAACCAGTTGGCTACTGAAGCACTGTTTATTGTGAGAGATACAATAAAACAAGAGTTGGACTGTGATCGGTGTGTGGAACTCTGGTTAATGGGAGCAGAGGGAAGTGTTGGTGCAGCAGGACTTGATTCTAGACAAAAGCACATAGGCCCGAGGAAATATCTGGTACTGGCCTTCACCTCACCCACAGCTATGGGGTGGACATGGGCCGTAGCGCATCTCACCCTGTCGTGTGACATACCCCTAGACAAAGGAGATGGTGTGAGGCCGCTACATGTATATATACACACACATTTATACTGTAAATAAATGTAAAAAATATTTTAAAATGTATTAAAACATAGACGGTGTTAGCAGGGCAGTGGATGGTGTTAGTAGAGCAGTGGATGTGTCAGTAGGGCAGAGGTTGGTGTCAGTTTTTTACAATTGTTTTGGAGCTTTGGTAAAATATCAGCAGGAGGAATCTGCACCGCATGGGGTTATAAGGGTGTGCCCAGACACACCTGGCAAACCCCCTGTGCACGCCTATGATTACCATCTTAAGATCTGCATATCTCTAACCTCATAGGTGGCACTGCCTGCAGAGAGCTTTTCTCATGAAAGAAACTTAAAGTAGAACTAAAGGCAAAACTTTTTCTTTCATCTTGAATAGAGTAAGGGCTGGATATAACCAGTGTCAGTTCTTTTTTTTTGCCACATATGTCCCAGTGGGGAGATGTCCCTTCACTTCCTGTCCATAAGCTAAGACTGAAAGTATGAGGAAATCCCTTGAAAGTGAGTGAATCCCTAGCTGTCACCTAGGTCACAAGAACTAGTGTCCCCATTGGAAGATATTCCCTCTAATCCTGTGACACCCCAGAATTTGGGATTTTATTTCACTTTCAGTCATAATGGTCACTAGGACAAATACGTTGGGTGAATCTCCCCAACGGGGGGCTCAGACATCAGTAAAAAACAGACAGCTGTTCTAATCTCTCACCATTCTATCCAAAACAAAAAAAAAAGTTTTTCCTTTAGTTCTTCAAAGAAGGTTTAAAGCCTCATACACACTTGAAGTTTTTTTTTCATTCAACCCAGCGGGCTAAACGAAGAAAAACCTGAAGGGCTCTGGAGGAGCCACTGTATTAACAATCTGATGTTAGTATAGCGGCCTCCCCGCTGAGGTATTGTGTTCTGACAGGGGCGCCCCCCACCAGAACGCACTGGTCACGCCCCTTCAACAGAAACAGGTCTAATGGCCGGCTTCTGACGGAGTGGCTGCCGTACACGTGGGCTGAATGTTGGCCGGTATCTATTGAACCAGCTGATGCCTCCCCCAATATTTGGCCCATGTGTACGGCCCTCAAGAGTCTTCTTCAGAGGCTCAGTTACTGCAAAGGATTCTGTGAATTTTACTTTGACTACATGGGTAGTTCCAATGTTTAGTTTTGTTTTCTTGAGTTAATCTTTAATTATTTTGTGCTCAGGAAATACACACAAAAAGAAATGTAGTCAGGGGCCTGGTGGTAAATTCTATATAGCATTGCTATTCTATTTTATGAGAGATAGGGATCACACACAGAGTTCTACATTACAAATTCTTGCTGATAGAAACTTGGCTCACAGACAGACTGTTGTGACAAGTCCATATCAAAGTTAGTGTGGGTTTCGGGCATCCGCTGTGTGTCTTGGAAGACTTCAGAAGACCACTAGGCTGATTGTTTAGATGGAAAATGCTGGAGCCAAAGAAGTAAGCTGGTGGAACACCTCGAGGGACACTGGTATGTCAATCATTAGATGTGTATGGCAGCTATCCTGCCCTGTAAATGACTACAGTAACAGAAAGCTTAATATATTGTGAGTGTTTTTTTTTTACTGAGAATTCATTGTTACTACCTATAAAGTAACTTCTAAAATTATTTTTAATTATATTTATTTGGCAGGCTTGCTGTACCTTATTTTCATGATCCTATATCATATTTCGATTTTTTTAGGGTTACCTTACAGTTTCTATTTACAAAGCAAGACTGCTATCAAATCCGTATATACAGTAAAATTGCATTGGCATAAAAGGAACAATAAAAAAAACAAATCCTACCTGTCAGCATTCTTTTTAAATTCTGCTTTAAAAAACATCCTCTGTGGATGCTTTCTCCTTATACAAAAAAGCAGAGGAGTCCTAGGAGTGGAATATCCTTGATGGTGGATATCTGTGCAAGCGAGTCCGATCTCAATAACTTGAGATCCAGCTCTTCTGGTAAGAAGTGTATATTACATGTGGAAAGAAGCACTGCAATTAAGAATCACCCTTCAACAATTTCAACACTGTTTTTGAGACTCTTTTTTATTTCTGCTAATAATTCCTTTTTGATATGTTTTTTGCTATTTTTTTATTCACTTTTATTTAGTTATTCACTCAAGCCTTTTCTCTATGGACTCACCATGAATATCGTTTTTTTATATTTTTAAGTTTGATTTGAATATTTATAGGTTACGCACTTGTACGTTTTCTGTATATTAGTGAGTTGTGTATTTAGACTTTTATAAGTGGCAGCACCTTTCAGTACATAAAACATCTTTCTTTGGTTAGAGGGTAAGCGTAAAATAATCCTTACACACATTTAAATAAGCATAGACTTTTATTTCCAGAGTTCAAGCGGTATTAAACTCCAAAGCAATCACTTATAATATTGCAGCTTACTAATTCTTATGCTGCGTACACACGACTGTTTTTCATGACGAGAAAAATTCCATTTTTTTAATAGGTCATTAAAAACGATCGTGTGTGGGCTTCAGAGCATTTTTCATGACGAGAAAAATAGCCATTAAAAATTTGGAACATGCTCTATTTTTTCTCGTCGTTTTTCACGTCGTTGTTTTTCTCGTCGTGAAAAACGGCCGTGTGTACGCTTTAATGACGGGAAAAAAACGCACATGCTCAGAAGCAAGTTATGAGATGGGAGCGCTCGTTCTGGTAAACTAGCGTTCGTAATGGAGATAGCACATTCGTCATGCTGTAACAGACTGAAAAGCACGGAGACTGAAAAGCGCAAATCGTCTCTCACCAAACTCTTACTAACACGCAGTAACACGAAATTAGCAAAAGCAGCCCAAAGGGTGGCGCCATCCGAATGGAACTTCCCCTTTATAGTACCGTCGTACGTGTTGTACGTCACTGCGCTTTGCTTGAGCATTTTTTTTAACGATAGTGTGTATGCAAGGCAGGCTTGAGAAGAATCTCATCGAGAAAAACATCGTTTTTTTCCATGACATTAAAAACGGTCGTGTGTACGCGGCATTAGATGTGATTAATGCTTTTGTTTTCTTTTTTCAGGTTTTCTTTTAGTTTAATCTGGTGATCCAGCCAGTAAGTCTGTTGTTTTTCAAAAGATGTTCTCTTCCAAATAAATTAATGCTCCCCTTGCCCGGTCTGTCAGTTTAGATCCTAAACTGACAGGCTGGGCAAGAAGAACATTATTCAGAGCAGCAGCCAAGAGGCCCATGGTAACTGTGAAGGAGCTGCAGAGATCCACAGCTCAGGTGGGAGAATCTGTCCACAGGACAACTATTAGTTGTGCACTCCACACATCTGGCCTTTATAGTAGAGTGGCAAGAAGAAAGCCATTGTTGAAAGAAAGACATAAGAAGTATTGTTTGCAGTTTGGTCTAAAAGCAAAACACTATGGGGTTGATTTACTAAAGGAAAATCCACTTTGCGCTTGAAAGTGCACATGGAAGTGCAGTCGCTGTAAATCTGAGGGGAAGCTCTGAAATTAGGGGAAGCTCTGCTGATTTTATCATCCAAACATGTGCAAGCTAAAATGCTGTACTATATTTTCCTTGCATGTCCCCCTCAGATCTACAGCATCTGCACTTCCATGTGCACTTTCAGTGCACTTTCAAGTGGAAAGTGGATTTTCCTTTAGTAAATCAACCCCTATGTGTGGCAGAAAACTAACACTGCACATAATCCTGAACACACCATCCCCACTATGAAACATGGTGGTGATAGCATTGTGTTGTGGGGATGCTTTTCTTCAGCAGGGGCAGGGAAGCTGGTTAGAGTTGATGGGAAGATGGATGGAGCCAAATATATGGCGATCTTAGAAGAAAACCCGATTCCCGAAGAGAAAAGTGCAATGTGAGCTTTTTGACGCAAATTCTGACCGTGTGTATGCTCCATCGCACTTTTTCGGCCAAGAAAAGATTGAGAGCAGGATCTCTATTTTCGTGACAGGAAAAATTTGCGTTCATCTGTATGCAATTACGACGCGTAAGAAAAAAAAACCACGCATGCTCAGAATCAAGCAGAAGAGCCAAACTGCTTATTGAAGTTCATTGATCTCGGCTCGTCATACGTGTTGTACGTCACCACGCTCTTGACGGTTGGAATTTCAGCCAAGATTTGTGTGACCGTGTGTATGCAAGACAATTTTGAGCCGTTTTCCTGCTGAAAAAAAACCCACGGTTTTCGTGTCGGAAATCGCAATCGTGTGTACGAGGCATTAGAGTCTGCAAAAGACTTGAGACTGGGGAAAAAAATTAAAAGGCACTGTCCAGGGATTAGGCAAAACATTTAACACTGACAGGGGTGCTCACAATGATCAGCTTTATTTATTCAAGTAAAACTTTTATCCCAAAAGGAAAAAAAAACAGCTGTAACTGATTATAAAGTGTTAGCTAAAGTTTGGCTTACATTTGTTAGTGTATTTAGGTATGCTAGTACATTTAACACTACCCTCCCCCAGACTGACAATGTTGCTGGCTGCTGTGCCCCAGTGCTCCTTCATCCAGAGTGGGGTCATTCTTACTGGCTAGGATCACCAGGTGAAAACAGAGGGGAATAGCCTAAAAATAGAAAACAAATGCAGCCACCACATCTCATGATTGTTTTTGTGGTTAATACTGTTGGGTATTTTCCACAGAATAAATTAAATGCTTTTTTTGTTGTAAATATAAAGTCTTCTGACGTGTGTATACGGTTCTCCGCTATCTGCCAACTCTGGTAACTGGAATCTATAGAGAAACATGGAGTGAAACTGAGTCTTTTATGTTGTTAACTGTCACTTAGAGTGATCAGTGTGATAATTTAATGAGAGTACAGAATGTCATGTACGCCTTTATAAAATGATGTTTATGTCTTTCTTTCATTTCCTTCTCTCCTTTTGATGATATCACTCCCAACCTCACATTATTAAGCCGGTACATAAATAAACCAACAAACAGACACGTACAATGACAACTCAATTAATACCCAACACATGTATGGCTATATGACACTTGCAATCTGGAAATTCTGAGTATCCTCGAATAAGAGATATTTCCAGAATTTGAAAACTATGCTGGCAGTAAGCTTCAGTCATTGCCATTAAATGGAGACCTTCAGTACCAAAAGGGTTCTTTTTATCCCCACAAATAGAGCTTTCTTTTGGTGGTATTTGATCATCTCTGCGGTTTTTATTTTTTGCACTATAAACAAGAAAATAATTTTGAAAAAAAAAACAATATTTTTTACTTTTTGCTATAATAAATATCCCCCAAAAATATAATTAAAAAAATGTGCCCATCAGTGCTGCATATCAGTGCCACCTATCAGTGCCCATCAGTGCTGCATATTAGTGCCTCCTCATCAGTGCCACCCCATCAGTGCCCTTCAGTGCTGCCTCCTAAGTGCCGATCAGTGCTGCATATTAGTGCCTCCTCATCAGTGCCACTTCATCAGTGCCCTTCAGTACCACCTCATCAGTGCCCATCAGTACCACCTCATCAGTGCCCATTAGTGAAGCTTCATCAGTGCACATCAGTGAAGGAGAAAAATGTATCGTATTTATCGCCGTATAACATGCACACGCGTATAACACGCACTCCAATTTTAAGAGGGAAGTTTAAGAAAAAAATGTTTTCACAGCCCCCTTTACAGTACACAGTCCCCCTCCCCCTGCACAGTACACAGCCCCCCTCCCCCTGCACAGTACACAGCCCCTCCAATCCAGTATACAGCCCCCTCCCCAGAACACAGCCCCCATCCATTATACAGCCCCCCTCCCCAGTACACTGCCCCCCTCATCCATTATATAGCCCCCCTCCCCAGTACACAGCCCCCCATCCATTATACATCCCCATCCAGTACACAGCCCCCCCATCCATTATACATCCCCCCATCCATTATACATCCCCCCATCCAGTACACATCCCCCCATCCATTATACAGGCCCCTCCCCAGTATACAGCCCCCAACGATTATACATCCCCCCCATCCAGTACACAGCCCCCCTGCACTCCCAGGAGACCCCCAGTCTCACTGTCAGCCCCTTCCACACTGCTCCTCCTGTGTCACTCCTATTGCAAAATGAAAGTGGTTGTAAACCCACTTTTAAAAAAAAAACACCTGCAAGAAAAAGACATAATGAGCTAGTATACTATGCATACTAGCTCATTATGTGGCACTTACCTCAGATCGAAGCCCCTGAAGCGCTCCTCGTCCCCCTCTGCCACCGCCGCCATGTCTGCTCCGACTGTCTTCCTGTTATCGCCGCTCCGGCGCTGCGATTGGCCGGAGCGGCAATGACGTCACACGCAAATGCGCGCGGGGCCGTCATTCTCCATTGAGGAAACCGGCAGTCTCCATTGAGAAAACCGGCAATGCTCAGTGCGCCTGCGCCGTTGTCTACAGCGCGCATGCACCGTAGACATCGGTGCAGGGTTTTCTGAAAATATCTCCTTAACCGTGTAGGTTAAGGAGATATTTCTTGCACTTACAGGAAAGCCTTAATCTAGGCTTATCTGTAGGTGCAAGTTGTGTGGTTGGGTTTACAACCACTTTAAGCTTCCATATACCTTATAGCTCCGTTTTTTTTTCACTGACCTGGTCACATGACTGCTCTTCTCTGATGTTACATAGATGGTCATGTGACCGCTCTCCTCCTCCAATCAAAGCTACACTCGGAGGAGGAGAGCAGCCAGAAAAAACTGAGCTATTGAGATATTTACAAGCTTTGTTTTACAATGACACTGACACAGGAGGAGCAGTGTAGGAGAAGGGGCTGGCAAGTGATATTTTTCTCAACTTTAGACCCAGGGCCAGGAGAGGCGGAACGGCCGGCCTGACACCCCCCCCAATGGGTGGCTCCTGGGGCGGACCGCCCGAGATCTGTCCCCTGTTGGTAAAACATGATATCGGCGTATAACACGGAGGCACCGTTTACCCTCCATTTTCAGGGGGGGAAAGTGTGTGTTATACGCCGATAAATACGGTACTTATTTGCAAAATTTTCTGTCAGAAACTAAGAAAAACTTTTTTTTTTCAAAATTTTCTGTGTTTTTTTATTTTTTTTTAGCAAA
This sequence comes from Rana muscosa, assembly GCA_029206835.1. Lineage (NCBI taxonomy): Eukaryota > Metazoa > Chordata > Amphibia > Anura > Ranidae > Rana > Rana muscosa. The sequence continues at coordinate 382,828,134 of CM055121.1, forward strand.
AAAATTTAAACCCAGAGCTGATTAAACACCACCTAAAGAAAGCTCTATTTGTGGGAAGAAATTTTTAAAAAAAAAGTTATTTGGGTACAGCGTTGCATGGCTGCGCAATTGTCATTCAAAGAGCGCTGAAAGCTGAAAATTGGCCTGGGCAGGAAGGGGGTGAAAGTGCTCCGTATTGAGGTGGTTAAGGAGGGGTTGACTACCTCCAGGCATACCTGCCCTTAATCTATCCATTATTATATATGTGCTACAACTTTGGAGACTCTCGCAAGATCACCAGCGGGTCATAATCAGCTGCTCCCCTCAGGGAATAATGAGGGTTCTGTGTAGCGTGCTATTTGTCCGTGTCTCCTGTTTCCCCCTGTCAGCTCCAAGACCCACAGAAATACTCAGGGAATAACGGTGTATGGAAGAGGAGCAAAGCAAAGAATCTTGTGCTCTTCGTTTTAAATTTTTGGCAGGGCTAGCCGTTACACAATGAGATCCTCATACAGTGAGATGGCCAAGGGATTACATCAGACAAACCAGGCTCCGCCCAAACAACGCCCCCCCCCCGAGCCTGTTTTGTCTGGCGTCATCCAGTGGCTAGCACTGCCAAAGTGCCATGTATGTGAGTATACTACTGTAGCGAGTACAGCTGCACTGTGGGTACTATGGTCTATTTACCATCCATGGCAATTGGAGTATCTTTCTCCCTGTACTACGGGTTCCAGCATGCCTTGCTTTGATATTACTGAAACAATAAGTAGATGCAATATAAAGATTGAACACCGGAGGGAGCTAAGTTCCTTCTAGTTTGTCAACTGTATCTACATAGAAGAAACTGAAGCCGTGCTACACACTCCCCCCACTTAAAGTCTTTGGTCCCCAAAGAGGACAACAGTTTGTAGCCTGATACATGCTTTGTCAATACATGCAGAGAATTTTTCAGTTAGGTTATGCAGGACAATAAACTATTTGCATTTTCAGTAACAGTGTTCAATCTCAAACAGCTCAAACCATGACAGAGGAACTTCCCACCAATTTTCATAGGAAGGGAGGCCTCTCTGTCCACAAACCATTGACACAGAAATGTCCTGCCCAGATGTGCCAGGGAGTGAGCTGGGGTTGTCTTCCACTAAATTTTCAGTGGAAGAACTAGGCATGTCACTTATCCTTTTAGAAGTGAGAATAGTCTCTTCCGAGCATTCACCCAATTGATCATAAGTCAGTCTCTTTGGAGAGTGAATGACTCATCTTTCTCTTTGTTCCTTAGGTGTTAATGTTTCAAGAATGATAGGCTCTGTTTCTTCATCTTCAGGTTCAGGTACATTAGACTCTATGTCCCCTGGAGTATCTAATTCTTCTTCAGACAAAATTGAGACCTCTCCGGAGTCTCCCATTGACAAAGACTCCTCATCTTTTTCTAACTCCTCAGTGAGCATACTGTGAGGCACAAACTCAGGGGCCTCCGGTCGGAGAGTTCTACGGTCAGTTACTTCAGGTGATGGTAGAGGAGAGGTCCTGGACTCTGATTGTTGAGATGACCACAACCATTCTGACCCTACCCATTCATCTTCAGAGTCTTCATCTTCTATGTCCTGAAGTGTCGACTGAGATCTGGTGACTGGTCGAGACCCTCGAGAGGTTGAGGGTAACTCTTGTGAGGCTGATGCAGGAGGTAGGTGAACTGCTTCAGAGAGGGGCAGCAGGTGATTCCTGTGCCAGGTCTTTAATGGGACTACAGGCCTGGTAACTGCTTACAGATGATGTATGGTTGCGACTTCCAGCGATCAGATCATTTATGCTTTCCAGGGATACCCAGATTTCTTAATAACACTCGATCCCCAGGTTGCAAATCTTGTACCCTGACCTTGAGATCGAAGTTCCTCAGCCCCCTCTGATCTGATGTAGCTTGGGCCTTCTCATAGGCTGTTTTTAGACTTTTCCGGAGCTGATCCACATATCCCTTATGGGAGGTGACTGATGTATGATCAAGGGATGTGCCAAAGGCCAGATCCACCGGTAGCCAAGCCTCTCCCCCAAACATCAAACGGTAAGGAGAATACCCAGTGGCATCACTTGCAGTGCTGTTGTAGGCATGTACAATGGCAGCTACGTGCTTACTCCAGTGCTGCTTCTTTTCCGAGCTTAGCGTTCCCAACATATCCAGGAGGGTTCAGTTTAAACGCTCAGGCTGAGCATCCCCTTGTGGGTGATAGGGAGTGGTTTGGTCTTCTTGATGCCCAGAAAATCCAACAGCTTCTTTATAAGATTGCTTTCAAAGTCTCTCCCTTGATCTGAGTGGATACGCTGGGGTAATCCATAGTGGACAAATAATTTTTCTACTAGGACTTTTGCCACAGTTAAAGCCTGCTGATCCTTTGTTGGGTATGCTTGGGCATATCTGGTGAAATGATCAGTGACCACCAGAACATTCCCTTGTCCACTCAGGTCAGGCTCCAAGCAAAGGAAATCAATGCACACCAGTTCCATAGGTCCCTGACTCTGAAGATGGCCCATTGGGGCAGCTCGATGAGGTAGGGTCTTTCTCTGAATACACCGGATACAGGTGTGACAGTAGCCTTCAACTTCGGCCCGCATGCAGGGCCAGTAGAATCTGTCCCTTACTAGCTGGAAGGTGCTTTCAGGGCCCAGATGACCATGATGGTCATCAAGGACAGTTAGAACTGTTTCTCTGTGCTTGCTGGGCAGGAACAGCTGCCACTTTTCTTCTGGACCATCAGAGGGACCCCTTCGGTAGACCACCCCTTGGCGCAGCTGTAATCGGTCCCACTCTCTATGTAGCAGTCGAGCCTCTTTTGGAGAATCTGTGAGAAGCACATCGGGACAGCGGCCCTCCAAAGCCTTCAACACTAATCTTCCAAGGGGATCCTCCATTTGGTCCTTCCTCAGTTCCTTCCTGGACAATTTGGGTAGACCTTCTTCTCCCACTTGGGTCACGTTACAGTAGTGTTTGGGTACTCCCACAGCCGTAACTCCAATCTCTTCGGCTCTGGACCCCCCTCCAGCTTGGAATTCAGCCCCTTGGTACAAGGCTTGCACTCCTGGAGTCACTTGGGTCCATTCCTCTGTGGGGTCAATGAGGCAATGGGGTCTTCTAGATAGAGCATCGGCATCGGTATTTCAGGCTGAACGTGAATCCTGAGAGGGCAGCTAACCACCTATGTCCTGTGGCATCCAGTTTGACAGTGGTTAATAAGTAGGTGAGCGGATTGTTGTGAGTCTTTACCACGAACTCGGCCCCATATAGGTAGTCTCGTAGCTTATCCACTATGGCCCATTTTAGAGCCAGGAATTCCAGCTTGTGTGTGGGATAATTATTTTCAGCTGGCACCAGACTTTGACTCACATAGGCAACGGGCCGTAGGTAACCATCATGCTCTTGGTACAGGACCCCGCCCAATCCATCTCTACTGGCATCCACATGCAGCTCGTAAGGTTTTGCAGTATCTGCATAAGCCTACACAGGAGCGGTAGTTAGGCTCTTCTTGAGTTGGAGGAATGCCTCCTCACACTTGGTGGTCCACTGGTCTTGGATAGACTCTTTAGGTTTCCTAGGCCCCATGATGGGTTTCACTGGTCTGACTGATTCTGGAACATCATCTTCCTCTTCACTCCTCAGCAGTTCGTTTAGGGGTCAGGCAATCTTGGCAAAACCCTCCACGAACCTTCTGTAATAAGAACAGAATCCCAAGAACGACCGAAGCTCAGTCACATTAGTCGGCCTAGGCCAAGAGGTGATGGCCTCCAACTTCCCTGGGTCCGTGGATATCCCTCCAACGAAAGCTTCAGGCCTTTATCATTGAGCCTCTTTAGGACCTTTTCCAGTCGCTCTTCGTGTTCTTCCAGGGTTTTTCCGAACACAATAATGTCGTCCAGGTATACCAGCACCTCAATCAGATTCATGTCTCCCACTGTCTTCTCCATACGTCTTTGGAAGGTGGCTGGGGCTCCTGACAAGCCTTGAGGCATGTGGTTGAATTCAAAGAAACCCACAGGGGTGATGAAGGCTGTCTTCTCCTGATCTTCAGCATGTATGGGAATTTGATAATATCCACTCTTCAAATCCATCACACTGAACCACTTGGCCCCTGACAAACTCTGCAAATCATCTATTTGGGGAGTGGTATACTGATCAGGTATAGTCCTTTTGTTGAGTGTTCGGTAGTCTATACCTAGCCTCAGTGACCCGTTTTTCTTCCAGACTACCACTATCGGAGAGGCATAAGGGCTCCTGGACTCTCTGATAATGCCTGTCCTCTTAAGTTCTGCCAGTTGCTCACGCAGATCCTCCAGGTCAGTCAAAGGAACTCGTTGGACTCTTTCTCTAAACGGCCTATCTTCCTGTAGGCGAATCTTGTGAGTGGCACTCTTTCCACACCCCACATCAAACTCCTTTTTAGAGAAAATCTTCTGCCATCGAGCAAGTTGGGCCTTGGCCCTCTCCTTCCATACTGGTGGGAGGGTGGTGTCTTCAGAACATAGCTTCTCCACAGTGATGGGGCAACCGGGGTGGCTTGGTTCACTTGGCCCAGCAGCATTCTAGCGGGTATCTGCACTGGTGTGGTAGCAGTATTCCTGATGCTTACTGAGACCCTCCCGTGACTTTCCTTTAGGGCCTTCAAGGGAACCACTTCAGGAATGACTTTGATCCCTGTTGGTTTTTCCTGTGGGTCCGGTTCAAGGACAACAAAGGGGCCTGGTTGTTTCCAGGTAAGTTTAACAGAAGCTCTCAAACAAGTCACCTCTCCTGGTTGTAATACTTTTTCCGTTCTGTCCAGCTTCCAGATTTTTCCAACTCCTTCTGCTGGGGCCTTCTGCTCCATCACCAGGTGTTGGTACACTTGCTGTAACATGGGGTGAACTTTGTTTGTGGAGGTATCCTGCTCCTGGGCTAGGGGGGTCAACATTCTCCTGACTAGGTCAGTGTTGGTCCCATGATGAGGGAGCTCTTGCTGGCTCCCGGCGGGTGAGGGCAGACCACTGCCAGGGTGTCAAAGGTCTCTGCCTCTCCCGCCACTGAGGGGTCAAAAGTTAGCTTGATTGGCAGGTATCCATCATAAGGGAAACTTTGAGTCCCAATTCCCCATATCTCCAGTTCTTCCAGTTTCTGCAATGGCAGATGTCTGAGGTGCTTGTTATAGAAGTCCCTATATAGAAGAGTCACTTGAGCGCCAGTGTCTAAAAGGGCCTTTGTATAGATTCCTTCTACTTGGATTGACACTATTGGGGAAGGCCCCACTAAATTGGCAGGGAGTTTTCTTGGAGTGACCTTCCTATTTGGTTCACTCTTACTCCCTTCTTCCTTGGATCTTTACTGGATCTTGATCCCTGCTGGGCCTGATGTGCATTGACTTCCCGCCGTCCAGAAATTTGAGTAGTGGAACAGGAAGCATTGGGTCGCTCAGAGGAAACAATGGGGGTGCTTGGTAAAGACCTGTGCTCCTGGCATTGTTTCCTTGCATTGTTGGATCTCTTGCAGTTAGCTGAGACGGGTGGGCACCCGGTTGACTCCTTCACCAGGGCCCTCTGAAGATTTCCGCCGGCTTGTGGTGTTGTTGTGCAGCTTTATCCAGGCTCGGACATACTCCTCTAACATGTCCAACTCCTCCACAGTTGAAGCAAGTTATAGGTCTCTTCGGCTTCTGCACTTGATCAGCCTCAGAGTTGAGGGACTTCTTGGGTTCTTCTGGAGTGTTTTTGTTGGGCAGAACATTGGTCTGGCTAGTCAGCATGGACACCATTTCTATGAACTTAAAAACATGGGTCCCCAGAAGCTCAACCTGAGAGTCACGTTCATCAGCACTGATCACTCTGACTTGAGCAGTTGGTTCTGATTGCTGGTTCTTCTTTTTATAGTCCAACAGGACCTCTTCCTCCCTGACCATCCGGATCAGGTCAGGGTACTCCAGGATGCTACCGCCCAGGCGGGTTCGCAACAGAAGTGCAATGGGATCCAGAGGTTGGGCTCCCCGTAGGACTTGTTGTGCACGGGTCTCATCCACTTTCCGAGGATCAATCCCTTTTTTTAATAGGATCTGATGCAGTATCTTGTCCAGGCACCTGATGAATTCAGACAGTTTCTCTCCCTCCTTCTGGTAACAGTGTTCCAGTTGGTAGAGAAGTTCAGTAACTTTTTCAGTATGTCCAAACACATCCTGTAGGATATCCAGGTAATCCTGTGCAGTGCAGTCTCTCTTACTGAGCTTGAGGTTACGTATGGCCTCCAGGGCAGGTCCCTTTAGACCCTTTGTAATCCTTTGCTTCCTGTGTTTTTCGGGTACTTTCCACTCCTCTAGAGCCTGAGTGGCATGATATAGCCATTCTTCGAACCCATCTTCCACAGAAGGCACTGGCTGCTTCCCAGAGAAAGTCCTGAGTTTCCTGTATCCAGTCATCAGGTAGTCTGGGGAATCCTTCTTACATTTAGCCACAATTTCCCCCAGAACAGCACATAGCTCTGACCCAAGGGAAGTCAATGGTGATAAACCGGAAATATCTTTCTGGCCATCCACCCCTGTACTGGGCCCTGCTTGGCTAGTGGAGGTGGGACCTTCCCTGGGTCCTTCTGGGTGTATCAGGAAGAATTCTACTTGAATGGAAGTCTTTATACTGGTCCCTTTAAAGTAGTCTGAAACTCCCTTCTTCCATTCACACAGTGCATAGGTGTGTGGGTTGATGGTGTCTGTTCTCATGTCAATCACCCATGGTTTCCTGTCTGTAGACAGTGTTCTCAAAACTGGGAGTAGCTGCTCCTCTGTCCAGACTTCTCTCTTGATTTCGATCACTATACCGTTGCCTGGAAGGATGTTTTCCTCCAGACACCACCGGGCTGCAGCAGTAGGGTCCATGGTTGTACTGACAAGGGTTTTGTCTGGGGGGGGTTGATTGCAGAACAGTAGAAATCCCGGACGAGCCCCCACGTGTAGCACTACCCCCGTAGGAGCTGCTAGTTTTGTTTTGGGTCTACGTTCTGCCTATCAACCACTTGGAATTGGCTCGAACCCTCCCTTGGCGCAACTGGTATATACAAATATTGTGGAACCCACTGGTTGCTGGGGAACACAATAAAACCACATCACAGTAAAATTGCAATATAGATTGTTACCTTGAATTGGCCACTTCTCCTTCCACAAGATAACAGAGAAACTGCACATAGGTTTGCACTTAACCAAGGGTGAACTTTACTTGGTAAGATATAAAGGTAAACAAGGTTATACATACAGTTGACTCTGCAGGGCCCTGCGAGAGTCAATAATAAAATAAATAATTGCTATCAGACAAAATATCTTAACTTGCAGTGTTAATGTCTATTATTTGACTGAACTGTATTGCTTGCGAGCTCCCCCTAGTGGACAATACCACCCTGTGTCCCGTCACTATACGTTCCAGTCAGGCCTGACCAATATTAGTGTACAAGCTCCTCAATGGATGGAGACTTCGCTAGCAAACGTTGGTGCACATGTAAATTGTAATCCAAAGGGTGTAGAAAAATAAACAAAACTCCTGCAATGCTTTTGCGAGTGTAAAAATGTCAGGCGGTGCAAACGCCAACTTTAAACTGCGCACTACCACACGAGGCACTATGTTCTGGCGTGTGTGTGTCGCACTATTCTAGTGCTGGTGGGCCTTAACAGTCTCAGGCCTATAAAGTAACTGATAAATCCTGGGCAGGTGCCCGCTCACCCAAATAGGCCTAGTCCGCCTGGTTGATTCTGTTGCTGATGCTCCGGTACACGATCTCTCCGCTATCCCGGTCTTCCATCTCTCACTCCACCACACAAGTCGTCGGTAGGGGGAAGATGTCTGGACACTTGGAGAGAATCAGCTGGGCTTCTCAAAGGGGGATTCTTCTCCCTTCAGCAGGCAGGCCTCTCTGCAGACAGTAGGCCCAGATTATGCGGCCTACACACACACAGCAGGCCTCTCAGACGCTCCTCTTGCTAGCAGGCCGATGTCTAGAGAGAGACCTTCCGTAGCTCCTCCTCTCCCTTAAGTAAGCAGTCCTAGAAGGCCAAGCGACAAGGCAATGCACATTGGGAGTACAGCTGCACTGTGGGTACTATAGTCTATTTACTATCCATGGCAATTGGAGTTTCTTTCTCCCTGTACTACGAGTTCCAGCATGCCTTGCTTTGATATTACTGAAACAATAAGTAGATGTAATATAAAGATTGAACACCGGAGGGAGCTACGTTCCTTCTAGTTTGTCAACTGTAGTCTGTATCTACATAGAAGAAACTGAAGCCGTGCTACACTAACTTTTTATATTTTTGGGATTCAAATTTTAAAATGGAGAACACTAGATCCTTTGCTTTGTTCCTCTTGACTACTGGAACTCTGTACTCTGGAGTGATGAGACCAAGATAAATGTTTTGGAACTGATGGCTTCAAAACTGTATGGCATCACAAAGGTGAAGAGTACAAAGAAAAATGCATGGTGCCTACAGTGAAACATGTTGGTGGCAGTGTCCTTCTGTGGGGATGCATGAGTGCTGCTGGTGTCGGGGAGCTGCATTTTATTTATTGTATCATAAACAGGGATGAGCCGAACACCCCCCTGTTCGGTTCGCACCAGAACCTGCGAACAGACAAAATGTTCGTGTAAACTTTAGAACCCTATTAAATACAATGGACTCGAACGTTCGAAATCTAAAGTGTTAATTATAAAGGCTAATATGCAAGTTATTGTCCTAAAAAGTGTTTGGGGACCTGGGTCCTGCCCCAGGGGACATGTATCAATGCAAAAAGAAGTTTTAAAAACGGCCGTTTTTTCGGGAGCAGTGATTTTAATAATGCTTAAAATGAAAAAATAAAAGTGAAATATTCCTTTAAATTTCGTACCTGGGGGGTGTGTATGATATGCATGTGAAGTGGCGCATGTTTCCCGTGCTTAGAACTGTCCCTGCAAAAAATGTCATTTTTGAAAGAAAAAAAATGCATTTAAAACTGACTCGCGGCTATTAATGAATTGTCGGCTCCCGGCAATACATACAAAAGTCATTGAGAAAAAAAAAAAAAAAAAGCGTGGGGGTTCCCCAGAATTCAATTACCAGGCCCTTCAGATCTGGCATGGATTTTAAGGGGAACTCCACCCCAAGTTTAAAAAAAAAATGGCGTGGAGTCCCCCTAAAAATCCATACCAGACCCCTTATCCGAGCACGCAACCTGGCCGGCCGCAGGGGAAAAGGGGGGGACGAGAGAGCGGCCCCCCCTCCCTCCTGAACCGTACCAAGCCACATGCCCTCAACATGGGGAGGATGTCCCCATGTTGATGGGGACAAGGGCCTCATCCCCACAACCCTTGCCCGGTGGTTGTGGGGGTCTGCGGGCGGGGGGCTTATCGGAATCTGGAAGACCCCTTTAACAAAGGGGACCCCCAGATCCCGCCCCCCCCCTATGTGAATTGGTAACGGGTACATTGTACCCCTACCATTTCACGAAGAAAGCGTAAAAAAAATGTTTAAAAAAACACACAAACACCTTGAAAAAGTCCTTTATTTAAAAAAATAAATAAATAAACATTCCAGCGGTGAAATCCAGTGTCCCGCGGCGATCCCGATGTCCAGCGCTGTCCTTCATTGGTTGTGCCTGAGCGGACCTGATGGGGAACTCCCTCTCAGTATTTTAAATATATAGACCCGCCCCTTCTAAAGTTCCCCATCAGGTCCGCTCAGCGGACGAGATGCGGAACATGAGAAGGGGCGGGTCTATACATGTATTACCAAAGTGAGAGCAGTTCCCCATCAGGTCCGCCCCCTCGGTATGTCAGACCCGCCTATGTCATTGGCTTGAGCGGGGAACTTCCTTCACTATGTAAATTTAAATTTACATAGTGAAGGAAGTTCCCCGCTCAAGCCAATGACGTAGGCGGGTCTGACATACCGAGGAGGCGGACCTGATGGGGAACTGCTCTCACTTTGGTAATACATGTATAGACCCGCCCCTTCTCATGTTCCGCATCTGGTCCGCTGAGCGGACCTGATGGGGAACTTTAGAAGGGGCGGGTCTATACATTTAAAATACTGAGAGGGAGTTCCCCATCAGGTCCGCTCAGGCACAACCAATGACGGACAGCGCTGGACATCGGGATCGCCGCGGGACACTGGATTTCACCGCTGGAATGTTTTTTTGTTTTTTTTTTAAATAAAGGACTTTTTCAAGGTGTTTGTGTGTTTTTTTAAACATTTTTTTACGCTTTCTTCGTGAAATGGTAGGGGTACAATGTACCCCTTACCAATTCACATAGGGGGGGGCCGGGATCTGGGGGTCCTCTTTGTTAAAGGGGTCTTCCAGATTCCGATAAGCCCCCCGCCCGCAGACCCCCACAACCACCGGGCAAGGGTTGTGGGGATGAGGCCCTTGTCCCCATCAACATGGGGACATCCTCCCCATGTTGAGGGCATGTGGCTTGGTACGGTTCAGGAGGGAGGGGGGGCCGCTCTCTCGTCCCCCCCTTTTCCCCTGCGGCCGGCCAGGTTGCATGCTCGGATAAGGGGTCTGGTATGGATTTTTAGGGGGACTCCACGCCATTTTTTTTTTAATTTGGGGTGGAGTTCCCCTTAAAATCCATGCCAGATCTGAAGGGCCTGGAATGGATATTTGGGGGAACCCCACGTCAATTTTTTTTTTATTTGCGGCGGGGTTCCCCTTAATATCCATTCCAGACCTGAAGGGCCTGGTAATTGAATTCTGGGGAACCCCCACGCTTTTTTTTTTTTTTTTATCAATGACTTTTGTATGTATTGCCGGGAGCCGACAATTCATTAATAGCCGCGAGTCAGTTTTAAATGCATTTTTTTCTTTCAAAAATGACACTTTTTGCAGGGACAGTTCTAAGCACGGGAAACATGCGCCACTTTACATGCATATCATACACACCCCCCAGGTACGAAATTTAAAGGAATATTTCACTTTTATTTTTTCATTTTAAGCATTATTAAAATCACTGCTCCCGAAAAAACTGCCGTTTTTAAAACTACTTTTTGCATTGATACATGTCCCCTGGGGCAGGACCCGGGTCCCCAAACACTTTTTAGGACAATAACTTGCATATAAGCCTTTATAATTAGCACTTTAGATTTCTCCCATAGATTTTTCGAATTTGCCGCGAACACCCCAATTTGTTCGCTGTTCGGCGAACGGGCGAACAGGCAATGTTCGAGTCGAACATGAGTTCGACTCGAACTCGAAGCTCATCCCTAATCATAAATTCACAAATGTGCTGCTCTATATTGAAAGAGAAGATGCTACTATCGCTCCATGCCCTTGGTCGTTGTGCACTCTTCCAACATGACAATGATCCAAAACACACATCTAAGGCCACTTTTGCATTTCTGAACAGAGTGAAAGTGATTCAGTGGCCAAGTATGTCTCCTGATCTGAACCCAACCGAACACCCATGGGGAATTCTGAGGAGACAAGTTAAGCATTAGGCCTCGTACACACGACCGAGTTTCTCGTCGTAAAAAACACGTCGTTTTTTTCGACGAGATTCTTGTTAAGCTTGTCGATTTTCTCGTCAAGCTTTCTATGCGTACACACTGTCATTTCCCAATTTCCTCGTTGTTCTCCGCGCTCACGTCCAGCACGTACGACGGCACTATAAAGGGGAAGATCTTTTTTCTTGGCGCCACCCCTTGGGCTGCTTTTGCTGATCTCGTGTTACCGCATGTGAAGTAAAAGTTTGGGAAGAGACGATTCGCGCTTTTCAGTCTTCGTACTTTTCAGATCGTTTTCTGCCGTTCAGTTTGTGCTTGTGGGTTCGTATCTTGACTTTCAGGGCGTCTAGGCAGGTCGTATCTGTTTTACAGTGCGTTCTTGCCTGTTCGTTTCTGTTTTTCATTTCGTTATTCATAGGCCTTGCTGTTCTAAAGTGCGTTCTGTTCTGTACGTTCTGATTAGACGACCGTTTCCTAGCCATGTCGCCTGGACGTTCTCGTCGTCGAGTTCGTGCTGTGCGTGCGCTTGGTGTTGGTCTGCTTGTTTTGGACCAAGACCAGTCCATGAATGGTGTGAGGAGGAGTTCATGGACCAAGAATTGGTTGCTCCAGCGGGACCAATTCTGCCATATGCCTCTGCTGCGGGAGATCGTCGAGAATAATCCTGAGGACTGCAGGAATTTTCTGCGGATGTCTGACCCCGTTTTTCAGGAACTGTTGGCTTTGGTGTCCCCCTATATTACCAGGAAGGACACCGTTATGCGGGAAGCCATCAGTGCTGAGCAGAGGCTCATCGCCACGTTGCGTTACCTGGCGACAGGGAGAAGTCTTCAGGACTTGAAGTTCACGACATGCATCTCCCCCCAGGCTCTGGGCCTCATAATCCCAGACACCTGTTCTGCCATCATCCAAGTCCTGCAGGAGGACTATATTAGGGTAAGTTTGCTCCCTTAACATCACATTTTATGTATTACATGTATGCTAATGTATTGTATTTCTTTCATCCTTCCCTAATTACCATGATTGTAATATGCTGAGAATGTCCCCTTTGTCCCCATGCATGTTGGAAGCTTTAGATTGCCCCTTTTTTCTCCTCCATAAATATTTCCCTTCACTAACTTTTCCAGCAGGGGCGCCTGTTGCTCCAAATGTTTGGGGGTTCAAACCCCAATTTAGGAAATAAACTTCCTCCTTTTTTGCTCTGGTGCCTATTAAACGCCCCCAGTTGTCCCCTCCAATGCAGCCATTTTGTTCCCTCCAATGCAGCCATTTAGTCCCCTCTAATGCAGCCAGTTTCCCCCCAGCCCTGCACTTACCTTCTTGTGGTCAGCACCATCCTTCTTCTGTCCTTGATGTCTTCTCCTTCCCTTCATGTTGCATCAGCCAATCATGTTACCATTAAACAGACTTGGTGAACATGATTGGCAGAGCAGCCTGTCAGTGTTTACCCAAGGAATGCCCCCCCCCCGCGTCCCCGATTTTACTCTTAGGAAGCCAATTACATCCCTCAGGTTGTAATGTGCAAGACTATTTTACTACCTGTTTCTGCTATGCAATTTGAACCCCCTAAATACCGCAATGATTCATATGTCGGTCGCTTTACAAGAGGCCATCCACCTGAATAGTGTGCGGCATAGACAATACATAGGTTCATGCAACGCATGAACCTATGTATTGTTCTGATTGATGGGCACAGGAGAGAGGGGGCAGTGCTCCAGCGCCCACTCTGGACGCACCGCCACTGCAATGCTATCCTGTGGCCAAACACATCTCCCCCCCCCCAAAATAATTTAGTAATGGCCCATCAGAGGGGGTGATGAATATGATAAATGAGCCTCCCATTATACTTTTTTTAAACACCTTAATAAACGTAGAATTTGATTGATGTTGGCCTCTAATTTTTTTGGATAGAATTTCCTTGTAATGTATGACTTTGGTTTTCTAATATTATTTCATCTTGTTTCACTCCACAGCTTCCTTCCACGCCACAGGAATGGCAGACTGTGGCATCGGAGTTTGCCACGCGGTGGGACTTCCCCAAATGCGGTGGTGCCATAGACGGGAAGCACGTCCGCATCGTGCCGCCACCCCGTTCTGGGTCCTACTACTACAACTACAAGGGGTTTCATAGCATTGTGCTGATGGCGGTGGTGTCAGCACGGTATGAATTCCTCTATGTTGATGTAGGGAAAAATGGCCGGATGTCCGATGGGGGATCCTTCATCCAGACGGAGTTTGCCCTCCGTCTCCAGAGTGACGACCTTGCATTGCCACCGGATGCAGGGAATATTGAAGGACTCCCCTTTGTTTTTTTGGCTGATGAAGCCTTCGGGCTCGGACGGCATCTTATGAGGCCATTTCCTCAGAGGACCCTGACCCCAGAGAAGAGGGTGTTCAATTACCGGCTGGCCTGGGGCCGAAGAGTCGTTGAAAATGCCTTCGGCATAATGGCCAGCCGGTTCCGCCTTTTTATGACTTCCATCCACTTGGCGGACTACAAAATAAACTATGTAGTGTTATGCTGCTGTGTGCTACACAATTTTCTTTGCCGCAAATCGAATTCATATATGGCCTCAGTTTTGCCAGAGGCTGGACTTTCCCCTGCAAATCCCCTGCCGGGCCTGGAATCTGCCCGTCCTGGCTTGCCCCCCCAAAATGCCCGTGAGGTTCGGGACAAATACATGGAGTAGGGGGGCAATTCCTATGCCAGCCTATGTCTAAGTATCCCAATAAAAAGCTTGTTTAAACCTTTAATTATTTGTTCTTTCCTGTCTCCTAGTTTGTCTTTGTGCATTTGTAGTGGCAAGTGTATTTTACTTTAGTAAATAACAACCATTTCACTATGTAACCTTACAAAAGAACCAAATAAGCTTAGAGGGTATTATAAAAAGAAGCTACACGTTGTTTGTGGTCAAATATTTTACTCTGTGCACATTCTCTTCATTTTTTTTTTTTTTATTTATTTTGGGTTGGCCTGGCCCCAACCCGGCAATTTTTTGCTTATGAAAATACAAAAATAACAGTTGCATTTCAAAAATTACAACATTGGATACCTCTGAGCAATCGGAGACATTCACCTACACAAACTATGTCTCTATGTGCCCGTCCTAATATGGGGTCCTGCCACCCCTTGCCCAGCCAAAAATTGAATATGCACACATTTGGGATTTTTTTCATCTAGGAAGTTTACAATCCTGATCCCTATTGTCAACATGTGCTATCTGCCATCAGGGGTGATCAATGGACGTGTTTTGGGGGTGCATCCCCTTCCTCAGTTCACCGACTTTAGATACGAGGAAGGGGTTGCACCCACAAAAGACGTACATGGATATCCCCTGATGGCAGATAGCACATGTTGACACACTGTGTGCATATTCAATTTTTGGCTGGTTTGATTGTCAAAAAAATTACAAAAATTACAAAAACAAACATGTAAAAACAAATGTGTTTGGATGGCTTATTGAATTCTCCCCAAAACATCGAGAATGTCTTTAAATGTTTGTTCCATCACATGGATTCTTTGTTTAATAAGGTCCAGTTCCGTGCTACATTCCATCACTTGCTGGATGAGGCGGAGGGCACTGTCAGCAGAGAACCGTGTACTATCCTTCACAACATTTACATCCCCTAAAAACCAAAAAAAAAAAGGTATTATAACTCTGCAGGCCTACCTCTCTTACCTGAAGCTGTGGTGACAGATACTGACCTGTTGTGGTGACCAGATCCACAACGTCATCCACCTCTCCTTCCTGCACTTCTCCTTCCTCCACCTCAACTTCCTCTACATCCTTCGGTTGTGGGTCTTTGGGAGTTTGGGGTTGCTTGGAAGTTGTGGGGTGCATGTGCTCCCTGGAGTGTCCTCCTCCCAGTCTTCTCTCCCCTATGAGAATAAAACAAAAGGTCTATTTATCACACTGTAAATCTCATTGTTAAAATAAAAACAGGCTAAATTGCTTGGAAGTGGGTACAAGTGTGTGTTTGTGCGGAATTTAAAGAAGAATGCATTATTTATGACCCAAAATATGTTTAGTATTCACATTTGGATGTAATTTATTTGACATGGAGGCACCACAAAAATTCTCTGATGCACCTGTGTGGGACACCCGAAAAAGGCGGGTCTGGTGGCCCACACTATAGTGCTCCAAAGTACAGATGTGGAAGCAGCTGCTGAGTGTCCTCTCCTTTACACTGTTAAAAGTTTGCATTTCATTCTCTTTACAAACACATCATCTAGACTAAAAAATTATCAACAATATTTGATCAAAAATGGCAGATGTCTAATTACTTTTGTGGCTCTAAAATAAGCCAAAACCGCGGATAGTGGCCGAACGAAGTGTCGGTAACGTAACAAACGATTACTGTGCCCAACCAAGTTCAAAATATTACATTTTGGAAGGGAGTCCAATATGAGAAAAAAAAAAAACATGTCAGTTTATAAAAAGATTAATAGCAGAAAAGTCTACATTTTACTTACTTTTAGCGAGCATTCTCTTTATGCTCCTCAACTGGTCTGGCTCCCTCAGTTTGAGGTCTGACCAGCTCTTTCTGAGCTGCTCATTTGAGCGTTTCACCCTGAAATTCGCCTTCGGACTCTTCACAACTTTAGTGAGGATTTTGGCCTTCCTTCTATTTGGTTTGCTATACGGCCCATGCTTGGCATCATAATCAGCCTTGAGCAAGATGTCCACCATCTCCGCCATCTCGGCAAAAGACATATTCGATGCCTTGAATCTCCTCCTTGATCATGACGTTTCCTCGGTCCCTGGGCTTGTCTCCTCGTTAGTTGCGGAATTATCAGACACCTGCTGTAACTCCGCCATATCTGTCTGCGCGCCGAAAGAGAAGGGGCGGGGAAAAGATGTTAGTTAGAACGTCATGGGCGGGCGACGTGTGCGGAGCGACGTGTTCGAATTTTGACGCATGCGTGGTGTGTATATAGCAAACACACATGTGACTATAGTACGTTCGGTGTGCGGAGAGAGGAGTTCAAGTGACGGACGTGCGAACGAAGGTATGTGATTTTGTGACTTGTAAAAATTGTTGACCTATACTGTCTTGAGATTGTTGGAGGATATATATGGTGACTAGGATGTTAAGGAGGTTAGACTGTTTGCCTCACATTAGTTAAATATAATTTATTTAACTTGCAGATACAATATGAATGTCTTTATTAGCGACAAAGAGTTCCTGGCGGAATTTATTGACCGTGTAAGGGAGCTGCCGGCTCTGTGGGAGACGAAAAACCCCATCCATAAAAAAAGAGGGGTGAGAAAAGCAGCGCTGGAGAAGCTGCTCCCATTTGTGCATACTAAGGTGCCCACAGCCACAGCAAAACAAGTGGACACTAAAATTGGGAGCTTGAGAGGTACCTACAGGACTGAACGCTCTAAGGTGCTGGCTTCTCAGAGGTCAGGAGCAGCAGCAGATGATGTTTATGTCCCGATTTTGTGGTACTACAACAGGATGTCCTTTCTGGATGACCACATTGAGACAAGGCCATCACTCTCCACTCTTCCCCCCAGACTTCCCTGCAGCCAACCTGAGCCTTCTCTGGAGCAAGAGGAGGCAGCCATCCTGGATGATCCTGATTTGGCCATCTGGAGCCAGGTATAGTATTAACTGAAAATGTATTGGGATAAAATTAATGTTTGACAAATATGTCAAGATGAGAAACATACATTATTTTGGATTCCACAAGTGAAATCAAGATCTGTAGACATTATTCTGCACTTAATTGGGTGCTAAATAGTCAATCTGATGTAGTGGTAAATTTAAAGCAAGGATTTATGCATTTACATTCTAATTGCTTCAATCAGGATTACAAAGTTTGATGCAAAGATTAAACCAACATATTAAACTATGTTCCTTTTTCATACACAGGATGAAATCAGCCAGGAGGAGGGTCTGGAAACTGTCAGGCAGGAGGAGGAAGGGCCCAGTGGCAGCCAGGAGGGGGCAGGGCCCAGTGGCAGCCAGGAGGTGGCAGGGCCCAGTGGCAGCCAGGAGGTGGCAGGGCCCAGTGCCAGCCAGGAGGTGGCAGGGCCCAGTGGCAGACAGGAGGTGGCAGGGCCCAGTGGCAGACAGGAGGTGGCAGGGCCCAGTGGCAGACAGGAGGTGGCAGGGCAAAGGAGAAGCACCAGATCCCAGGTGCCTCCCATCCGGCTTCACAAAAGAGGCAGGAGGGACAGGACCACCAGTGAGGCAGCAATGGCCCTTATTAAAGAGGCCCATGCCACCCTCAAGGAGCCCACATCCCCTGAAGAGGCCATTGCCGGCCTAGTGGAGGCTCAGTTCAAGGTGATGAGCATGGAGCAACGCCTCCTATGCGAGCCCCTGCTCATCACCTTGCTCAACAAGGGGGTGATGGAGAAAATTACCCCCAATACCGCCATATGTGAGGTGGCCCAACTGACCCAACCTCAACCTCCACCTTCTTCTTCTGCCCCACCCCCTTCTGCTACACCTCCACCTTCTTCTTCTGCCCCACCCCCTTCTGCTACACCTCCACCTTTTGCCCCACCCCCTTCTGCTACACCTCCACCTTCTTCTTCTGCCCCACCCTCTTCTGCTACACCTTCACCTTCTTCTTCTGCCCCATCCCCTTTTGCTACACCTCCACCTCCTGCCCCACCCCCTTCTGCTACACCTCCACCTTCTTCTGCCCCACCCCCTTCTGCTACACCTCCACCTTCTGCCCCACCCCCTTCTGCTACACCTCCACCTTCTGCCCCACCCCCTTCTGCTACACCTCCACCTTCTGCCCCACCCCCTTCTGCTACACCTCCACCTTCTTCTTCTGCCCCACCCCCTTCTGCTACACCTCCACCTCCTCCTCCTGACAGGAGTACCCCTCCAGTGGGCCAGCCTCCAGCCAAACGAAGAAGGAAGGCTGCAGGGAAGGCTTCAGGAAAGGCTGCAGGGAAGGCTTCAGGAAAGGCTGCAGGGAAGGTTGCCAGGAAGAAGAGGAAGTGATGGCCTTGCTTCATTGTGGTCGGACAGAAGGCAGCCTGTTGTAGTACCACACACTTGGGACATATATATCACCTGCTGCTGTTCCTGACCTCTGGGAGGCCAGCATCAGATTGTGTTCAGAAATGTTGGCCTTCTCAAGCTCCCAATTTTAGTGTCCACACAGGGTTGCTGTGTGCTCTGGGGTCCCTGGGATGCACAAATGGCAGCAGCTTCTCCAGCGCTGCCTTCTCTTTATTTAATTTATAAACATGAATAAATGTGATTTTTGTTTAAGTTCATACTTGACTATGTGTATTTTTAAATAAACAAAATCAAGCTTTGGAGTAAGCAGATACATTTGACTGACAATAAAAGAAACAGATATCACCCCCCCCAAAAGAATAACTGATTAGCACAAAAACATGGTGGGAACTTTAAATAATATAGATTCCAAAATTAAATGGGAGATCACTATCAAAACATTGTGAAATTATAATTAACATCATTTTGAAAAATCTAACCATTTAAATTATTCCTAAAAACTTGCACGATATAATACACATAAATCTTATAAAGAGCAGCATGAAAAAGGTTAAAAATAAGGCATAACTCTGTGTGAATATCAGCAGCAAAAGAAGGTCACTCGTTTTGATTAATGTAACATTCTAACAAAGATTTCAATGCAGAACATTTAAACGATGAAATATTTTTGAGCGTGACGAATATGCTCTCTCCACTACGAAGGCTTGTTTTACCAGAAGATGTGCTCCCGTCTCATAGTTGCTTGTGAGCATGCGCGCTTTTGGAAGAGTCGTAAAAGCATACACACGAACCATTTTCTCGTCACAAAACAGGCCGACGAGAAACACGACGAGGAAATCTGGAATCCTGACGAGAAAATAGAGAGCAGGTTCTCTATTTTCTCGTCGAGATTCTCTGCAATTTTCTCGTCGTAAAACCATACTCACGAACGTTTTTCTCGACAAAAAAACTCTTGCGCCACTTTTCTTGACTGTTTTGGACGAGAAACTCGGTCGTGTGTACGAGGTTTCACTCTCCATTCATCATCCAGGCTCTAAAAGAGGTTGTTCTTAAAGGATGGAAAAAGATAGATGTTGCAATATGTCGCCAACTTGTTCATTCCATGCCTAGAAGACTTGGAGCTGTCCTTACAAATCATGAAGGTCATAGAAAATACTAGATGTAGCAGTTTTTGTTGCGGGGTGTTTTTTTTTTTTTTTTGCATCAATTAATTTGAGTAAAACTTATTTTATTAACCTTAGTTATATTATTAACCTTCCTTCATGTAATGAGCTAAACAAATGTTCTATAAAACTTAGTTTTGTAAAAATTTGGGGAAATGTTCTTGTGTTCATTGAGATATTGATTAAAATCTTACTTTTCAAAAGGGATGGACTCATTTATTTTGAGCACTGTATTTGGTACAACACGGACCCTTCCTGGATCAGGATGTCGCTCCAAACTGGATGAAAGTAAGTGCTTTAAGGCATGCTGTTTACTTTATTATAGCAGCAAAAGATGGCAATAAACCAAAAGGTCAAGTTTTGGCTTTAGGTCCTTTATTATTGTATCTCTAGACAGTGCGGCCCTATAATCGGCCAGAGCCTCTTGAGGAAAGAGGTAGTGAAACGAGTTCAGTACAGAACATGAAAATGTATTTCCATTCATCTTCCTTGTTTTGCTAGCACCACATTCCCCAAATCCCATGCCAGTAAGAATTTGGATCAGTGTGTGGATTCCTGGAGATTCTTTGGGGGGTAGATGTCAGAACTGGCCAAGAATATAAGTGAAAACTGATGACAGAATGAGACATTAATCAGCTCTGCAGTGTGTTCTACCCAGCAGGTTTCTTCAAATAAATCAAAGGGCTGCAAGTCTACATGGGGATTTAACCATTAGAGGAAAATTATTCACTGTGGTCTTCAGCATTTTCCTTTCGTGATAAATGTATCATTTAATTCATTTTAACAAGAATCGAACAGAGGTACATAAATAAATGCACATGCATTATGTATGTAGCAATATGTTATGTATCCTTGCATATATACAGGTTTATGCTGTCCACTTATTTATTTGATAATTGACATTGATGGATAATTACTTCTCATGGCCTTCTTGCTATAATTATCCTTAGAAAGAGGTAACTTGGAGTTTACCAAGCTGCTGCAAACACATATCAGATAAAATATTAGTAGTAGGACAATATTTGAATTGCAAAAAAAACAACAAAAACTGCAAAAAAAAAAAAAAAAGACATAGACAAAAATGTAAAATAATTGGCAGGCTGATAGAAAAACTTTAAGGCTGGGTTTACACCATTTTGCGAATTGGATGCGGTATTTCCGCATCCAATTCGCAATAGTAGGAGAATTTGACTGGCTCTCTATGGAGCCGGTTCACATATCTCGGCAGCAGGTCCGGTGCGTCTTTTGGTCCGTCTCAGGTGCGAATTCAGCCCAAAATTCAGGCTGAAATCGAACCTGAAATGGTGAACCAGCAGGCACCGGACCCCTGCTGTGAGACAGATCTGTCCTAGGTGTGAACCAAGCCTTACAGGACTCAAAAATGTGTTATAATAAGCATAATAATAATTAAGTTCCAGTTATATCACATTTATTCACATTCATTTGTGTGTACTTACCTTCTGAAATTATATACAAATGTTTTGTTTGACACTATTTTTATGCGCACTATTGTGCTATACATGAAGTAGGGTTCCCTACCACTTCCTTCACAGCGCCACAGCGCCACATTATATATTTTTTTTATACGTTTTATATATCCTGTCTGATTTTATGTTTGGTTGCTTTATTTATTAGAGTTGGCACAGTATTATTATTATTTAATTTAATAATAATTCAAGCTTAAAGGAAATCTGAACTTAACCACTTCAAAACTGGGCTAATTCTGACATTTCTCACATACATGTAAAAATCTGCATTTTTTTTTTTTGCTAGAAAATTATATAGGACCCCCAAACAATATACATTTTCCTGAAAGCAATGTCCTTGGAGAATAAAATGATGGGCGATGCAATTTTTTTTTATATCATATGATTTTTGTGCAGTGGTTTATCAAATGCAAATTTTTAGGAAAAAATAAACTTTCACAAACTTTAGTGAACACAATATACCCATTTTTTTGCTAAATATAAAAGATGATGTTACACCAAGTAAATTTACGAATTTTCGAATTGCGATCATAACAAATGACCTGAAAAACAAAAATAAATAAATGAATTAAACGAAAACGAAAAAAAATTCGGCAGTGCACATGTCTAATGGTGAGTATCATACTACATGACACTAAAGGGGATCGAATTCTTGCAACAAAGAACACTGCAAATTCTTGCAAAAAAGAGAAGTGGGAGTGCTTAAGGGGCATATTAAACAACGACATTTGTTAGTGCATTCCACAAGGCAACAAATATATATATATAAAAAAAGTTAAACCTGGGTGGCTAAACAATATTGTGAAAGGGCATATTAATGAGAAAAAATACTGTTCTTTAAAGTGGTAGTAAAGGCGGGTTTTTAATTATACCTACAGGTAAGCCTATAATAAGACCTAGCTGTAGGTACAGTAAATATCTCCTAAACGTGCACTGTTTAGAAGATATATAGTTAAGCAGCACCGGTGATGTCCCCGGCGCTCTCTATGGATGGTGTGTCGTGCCACAGCCTTGACTCCCCCATGCATGTGAGGGAGTGACATCATTGCGGCTCAGCCAGTCATACTTCCGCAGCCCGCGTACCCAGAAAGGAGTGAAGATGGAAGCCCTGTCAGTGGTGACAGTGCGCCACTTGAGGGCTTTGTTTTCAGATAAGTCTTTCATAATGTGCTAGTAGGAAATGCGTACTAGCACATTATCACATTCATTTGCAGGAACAAGATTATTATTTTTTTACTACCGGCCAAAGGGTCACCATTAGCATTCCACAACTGCAAGCAGTGCAATAAAATTCCCCCAATTTTTTTCCAAAATATTATTAGTAAAAAGGCGAGGTCAGAACATACTGACCCCAGAAAAGTTGATAAGGGGAAGTTGGTCACAAGTGACAGGGAGAAGGCAACTGTATTAAATGCGGCGGGAGGGGGGGGGGTCGCCTCTCGCCTCCCGTAAGAACGATCAAGCGGCGGAACAGCCGCTATGATCATTCTTATGGTGTAGGTAATCGCCGGCTCCAAAAAACGATATCTGAATGATGCCTGTAGTTGCAGGCATCATTCAGATATCTCCTCTCACGGTATAGGACGTCATATGACGGCCGGCGGGCGGGAAGTGGTTAAAAGTGAAATAAAAGAGAAGTATGGGTTTTCTTCTTTTTTTTAAAAAATAATCATACTTACCTAGGTGGATGCAGCATCGATCCAATGCTGCATCTATCCCCTGGTGCCTCTAAGACTTAGAACCATGCAATCTAACAGCACAGACTGTCAGTCACTGGCTCTCTGCTCTGCCCCCCACGCTCACTGGAGCCGGCTCAGGCTCTCTGTGGTCCACGGAGAGGCTGAGAATTGGGCGGATCCCGACTCCATTGTCACAATCTTGCCCGAGCCTGGACCGGCTACGTGACGTCAGCAGACAGTAGACTTCAGCCCACTGTCTTCTGAAAACAGGTCACAGGAGTGCAGAACAAACTGTACTCCTGTGATCCACAGGTGAAGAACAGTCAAACAAACTTTTGCTGTACTTCTCCTTTAAGGTATTCACACATTAACTACAGACATGTAAAGCTATGGTAGGTGCTCTTTTTTAAAGTAATATAATCACTTTATAAAACAGAAAAAATTGCGCCAATAATAAACTAAATGATAACATCCAGGGGCTGATCTGTGTAAAGCACCGCACAAAGCACAGACAATAAGCAAAGATCAATATTGTATAAAAGTCCAAAGGTTGGCAAATGAGAAAACGAAACCTAAGAACTAATCTATTCAATATCAGTCCCGTATGCAGCTAGAGGACATCCAATGAGATGGTTTTCTCTGATGATAAGTGACAAACAGCACCCGGTGATCACAGCGACAGACAGTGCCCTCCACCACATAGATTGGCAGCTTACCAGAGTTAAGCCCATGGATAGCAGTCGGCTGTGACCCAGCCGCGGCCTTGAGTTGATAGATCAACAGGATAGCATACAGCACCGCAACACCTCTTCCCCCGATCCTCCCGATCACAGGTATTCAATAACAGGACCGGTATAAAGGAAAGGACATAGACCATAGGGTGATAACGTACAGTCCATTTATTGAATAAAAAGGTAAAACACTTACATCAATGTAGTAGATAAAAAACTTTGGAAGTAAGCCGGCCGGCAAACAAACGAACACCCTTCCCTTAGATCAGCGTGGTGACGTCAGCACGTCGCTCCCATACGCGTTTTGTCATGATGGACGTTGTCACCACACTGATCTAAGGGAAGGGTTGTCGAGAAGAGGCCCTTGTCCTCATCGACATGGGGACAAGGTGCTTTGGGGTGGGGGGACGCAGGGCCCCCCCTGCCCCAAAGCACCTACCTCCCCATGTTGAGGGCATGCGGCCTGGTATGGTTAAGGAGGGGGGCGCTCGCTCGTCCCCACCCCCTTTCCCGACCGGCCGGGCTGCGTGCTCGGATAAGGGTCTGGTATGGATTTTGGGGGGACCCTAAAATCCATACCAGACCGAAGGGCCTGGTATCGTCCGAGGGGGAACCAAACGCCATATTTTTTTTCATTTTTGCCCGGGTTCCCCTTCATCCTTAGCACACAAGTCGCCCCGCAAGTCGGATCATGATGATCTGACTTGCGGTGCGACTTCTATACAAATCAATGGGTTCCCATAGGGAACCATTGATTTTGAATAGAGGCAGAGAAACGCCTAATGAGGCTTAACGCTCTTTTTACACTGTTAACCCTCGTTTAACACCTTTTACCGGCATCTGGCATTTCCAGGACTGCTCTTGAATGCAATTTTATGGCGTTCAGAAAACAGCCCATAAACTCCACTGCTGATAAACGTACAAAAATGTCCATGTGTGCATGAACACATAGGATAACATAGAGTGAAGTTTATGGGCTTTTAAAAAAAAACGCCCAAACTCCAAAAAACAGCCATTTATGAGCTCCAGTGTGCATGGAGCCTTAGAAAACGGAATCTGCAAAACTGGCTTTACTACATTCAGAAAAGTCATCTTCAGTGTATTACATTTGTAAGTGGTATACCCCAAGGGCCAATATTTTTAACCTCTTTATAACCAATAAAGATTCTGGGAAAAAAGTTTTCTTTTTGTGTATACAGACACAAAGGAGTTGATTTACTAAAACTAGAGAGTGCAAAATCTAGTGCATGTCTGCATTGTAGCCAATCAGCTTCTAACTTAAGATTGTTCAATAAAGCTTTGACAAAAAAAAAAACCTGGAAGCTGATTGGTTTCTTTGCACAGCTGCACCAGATTTTGCACTCTCCAGTTTTAGTAAATCAACCCAAAAGTGGAATCCATAGAAAATTAATTACAAGGTTACCTGGCCAGGGCTCACAATTTCAAGTCCTGAGCTACTAGCCAGGCCTCAAGGGTTACTCGCCACCAGTTGCCCCACCCAGCCTGCCCCACCCTGCCCCTAATTACGCCCCTAAACACGTCCTCATAAATTATCTCATGAAATGACACTTAAATGTTTTATGCAGAATTAAGTTATACAAATAAATATTAACAACAACTGTATCCGTGCCCACCAATGCAGGCTTGTGCCCACCAATGCAGCCTTGTGCCCAGTGCCCACCATGCAGCCTGTGTCCACCAAATGCAGCCCTGTGTCCACCAAATGCAGCCCTGTGTCCACCAAATGCAGCCCTGTGTCCACCATGCAGCCCTGTGTCCACCAAATGCAGCCCTGTGTCCACCAAATGCAGCCCTGTGTCCACCAAATGCAGCCCTGTGTCCACCAAATGCAGCCCTGTGTCCACCAAATGCAACCCTGTGTCCACCAAATGCAGCCCTGTGTCCACCATGCAGCCCTGTTACCACCAAATGCAGCCCTGTGTCCACCATGCAGCCCTGTGTCCACCAAATGCAGCCTTGTGTCCACCAAATGCAGCCCTGTGTCCACCAAATGCAGCCGTGTATCCAGCATGCAGCCCTGTGTCCACCAAATGCAGCCCTGTGTCCACCATTCAGCCCTGTATCCACCATGCAGCCCTGTGTCCACCAAATGCAGCCAAGTGTCCACCAAATGCAGCCATGTGTCCACCAAATGCAGCCCTGTGTCCACCATGCAGCCCTGTGTCCACCAAATGCAGCCCTGTGTCCACCAAATGCATCCCTGTGTCCACCAAATGCAACCCTGTGTCCACCAAATGCAGCCCTGTGTCCACCAAATGCAGCCCTGTGTCCACCATGCAGCCCTGTGTCCACCATGCAGCCCTGTGTCCACCAAATGCAGCCCTGTGTCCACCAAATGCAGCCCTGTGTCCACCAAATGCAGCCCTGTGTCCACCAAATGCAGCTGTGTGTCCACCATGCAGCCCCGTGTCCACCAAATGCAGCCCTGTGTCCACCATTCAGCCCTGTGTCCACCAAATGCAGCCAAGTGTTCACCAAATGCAGCTCTGTGTCCACCAGATGCAGCCCTGTGTCCACCAAATGCAGCCGTGTGTCCACCATGCAGCCCTGTGTCCACCAAATGCAGCCCTGTGTCCACCAAATGCAGCCAAGTGTCCACCAAATGCAGCCATGTGTCCACCAAATGCAGCCCTGTGTCCACCAAATGCAGCCCTGTGTCCACCAAATGCAGCCCTGTGTCCAGCATAAGCTTAAAGTAAATTTGATACCCCTTTCATTATTGTCTTGGTGTCTAAGATTTCTCATACAGTATAAGAAAATATAGCTGCCATAACTAACTGTGCCAGTAGGGGGTCGAGTACATTGCCGGGGGTTGGCGGAGCTGTTTTCAGGGCCCAAACCAAATCTGCGGCCTTCTTAGTTGGAGGTATCGCTACACGTGGGGGTTCTCATCAGGGATCCTGATACAGCAATTAAACGCAAGAGGTGCCGGCATGGACCCGCAAGGAATAAGAGCGTGGTGCGAAGTGGCTAAGACAGACCCAAGCCAGTCAGTGGTCATCAATCTACCAGGGGAGGAATGGTCAATTGAAACGATAGAGGAGTTAATGAAGTCAGTGACCCCAGATCACACACCATGGGTGATGGGAATAAAGTCAGACCCAGACATCTCATACCAGTATGCACTAGTGGAGTACTTGGACGGGATGCCAGAGGCTTGTAAGCGCAACCGTGTACAGACGCCAGATAATAGATCCTATAGGCTGGCGCACGCAATTAAGAAGGAGCCATCACCAACGGGATCACCGCAGGCTGCGGCCCGTACCCCACCTGAAAGAGGAGATAGGGCGACGCCTCCGGTGGCGCCTGCACCTGTCACTGCTATATCACCAGAACTGATAAATGCAATAGGGGATCTGCTAACCAAATGTCAGAAGACAAGCACGGTGCATGTAGAGACTAGCTACCGGAGACTGAAGACATTCTCAGGGAAGCTCCCTGTCCCTGCAGGGGAAGAAGATTTTGATACCTGGGTGGAGCAGGCATTACAAGCAGTAGAGGCATGGGAGGTGCCTGAAGCGCAGAAGAGGCAACGAGTGATAGAAAGCCTTAAAGGCGCAGCAGCAGAAGCAGTGAAAAGTTTTCGGTTTGGAAATAGACTGCACGGCTCAAGACTGTCTAGCCATGCTACAGGAAGAGTTTGGTCAATTGGAAAAGGTGACAGAGATGGTTTACCAATTTGAACATACTTTCCAACAACCAAGGGAGAAACTTTCAGAGTATGTTAGGAGACTGAACAGGTTGCTGTGCAAGATTGTGTTGAAGAAGGGAATGAAGCCCCAAGATACAGATGCGGCAAGAATGAAACAAGTTTTAAAGGGAGCATTACGCTCGGATCCAGTATGGCTACACCTGAAAACCTCGGGAGGAGGAACGTTACTGACTTATGCTGACTTGATAAAAATCATCAGAGATGAGGAGGCGCTACAACAGGACCAGCAAATGATTAAGACAAATGTTGTACCCGCACAGGTGCTAGTCAATCCAGTGATGACCCCTGAAAGAGACTCAGAGGTAGACACTCTAAAAGCTCAAATGTCCAAGGTGTTAGAGATGTTGACCTCTCTGATGGCAAAGGACCCGGAGGGTCCCAAGAGAGAAGTACCAAGGAAGGAATTATTCCCAATTGCCTCAGCACCCGCATCTCTACAAGAATGGGGAGATATAGTCTGATTTAACTGTGGAGGAATTGGCCATATTGCAGCTA
Source organism: Rana muscosa (assembly GCA_029206835.1). Lineage (NCBI taxonomy): Eukaryota > Metazoa > Chordata > Amphibia > Anura > Ranidae > Rana > Rana muscosa. The sequence continues at coordinate 382,855,859 of CM055121.1, forward strand.
CATGTTTCAGTCCCAAGAAGAAGAAACCAGATAACCGCAAGCCGGCGGGAAACTCCAGAGGGCCCCGGTGAAGGAGTCAACCGGGTGCCCATCACCTTCAGTGAGCTCCAAGCTGAATGCGAAGCAGAAGAAAAGAGGAAACAAAACACCTCAGAGGAAACACAACATTCCTCAACAGAGACACACCCCAGAGAAAGGGGGCAAGACCCCTCAGAAGAGGCACAGCATTCCCCAAAGGGGATGCACTCCTAAGAAAAACAATGATGTCCCTCAACGGGTCCCTACACCCATTGAAAGGAGGGAAATCAATGCATACCAGGCTCAAGAAAGATTAAAGTCCAAAGGGAATTGGACAAGAGAGAGTCCGAAAGGAAAAGGTCTGAAGAAGGCGACCCCTGCCAGGCCATATCCACAGAAGCTGGTAGGCCCATCTCCTATAGTGCCCATTCAAGTGGAGGGAGTTTACACCAGAGCCATCTTGGATACTGAGGCACAAGTGACCCTGTTATACCGAGATTTCTACGAAGAGCACTTGAGTAATCTGCCCATCCAGAAGATAGAGGGACTAGAAATATGTGGGATTGGAACCCAGAGTTTCCCCTACGATGGCTATTTGCCTGTCAAGATGATCTTTGACCCATCTGTGGCTGGAAAAGCTGAAGTGTTTGACACCCTGGCAGTTGTGTGCTCTCGGCCGCCAGGAGCCAACAAGAGTTCCCTTATATTAGGGAGGAACACGGACCTGGTCCGAAGACTTCTGACCCCTCTAGTGAAAGAGAAGGGGCCAGCGGCCACCAAGATCCACCCCATGCTGAAGATGGCCTACCAACGGCTGGTCCTAGAGCAGAAGACCCCTGGAGAGGGGATAGGGAAGGTGTGGAGACTTGGAAGAGAATGGGGTAGTGTTGCAGCCCGGTGAAGTAACCTGTCTCAGAGCCACTGTGAAGCTTACTTGGGAGCAGCCTGGACCCTTTGTCATGTTGGAGTCTGACCCAAGGGAAGAGTCCCCTGGTCTGGAAGTGATACCAGAAGTGATTCCACTGAAGGCCCTGAAGAAGGCCCATTGTAGAGTTCCGGTGAGTGTCAGGAACAATACAGATGACCCCATGGAAATTCCAGCTAGGATGCTGCTGGGCCTGGTGAGCCCTGCTGGCCCTGTTACCCTGTCGGAAGTCAAGGGGATGGGTGAAGGAGGAGATGCTTGGGAGAAGCTATCCATGGAAAACCCGAATCTGCCCAGGGCTTGGAAAGAGAGAGCCAAGGCCCAGTTGATCAGATGGGAGAAGATCTTCTCTAAAGATGAGTTCTATGTGGGGTGTGCAAGGAGTGCCACCCATCGGATCCGCCTCCAGGAAGATAAGCCCTTCAGAGAGAGGGTCAGGCGGGTCCCACTAGCAGATCTGAAGGATCTAAGGGAACAACTTGCAGAACTCAAGAGGACTGGTGTGATACGGGAGTCTAGAAGCCCCTATGCCTCCCCGATAGTGGTGGTCAGGAAGAAGAATGGATCGTTGAGGCTCTGTATCGACTACAGGACTCTTAACAGGAGAACCATACCTGACCAGTACACCACTCCGAGGATAGAGGATGCCCTACAGAGCTTGTCTGGAGCCAAGTGGTTCAGCATTATGCATCTCAAGAGCGGGTACTATCAGATCCCTATGCACCCAGAAGACAAGGAGAAGACAGCTTTCATAACCCCAGTGGGGTTCTTTGAATTCAACCGGATGCCTCAAGGTCTGTCTGGAGCCCCAGCTACTTTCCAACGTCTCATGGAGAAGACTGTAGGAGACATGAACCTTATTGAAGTTCTTGTATACCTGGACGATGTCATTGTCTTTGGAAGAACCCTGGAGGAACACGAGGGGAGGCTGGAAAAAGTCTTGCGGAGACTCAGTGAGGAGGGACTCAAGCTTTCGCCTGAGAAGTGTCGGTTCTACCAGTCTTCTGTGAACTACCTGGGACACATAGTGTCTGAAGAAGGGGTGGCCACAGATCCGGAGAAATTGGAGGCAGTTACCTCCTGGCCACGACCCACCACAGTAACAGAACTTAGATCCTTCCTAGGGTTCTGCTCCTATTACAGAAGGTTTGTGGAGGTATTCGCCCGAATTGCTAGACCATTGAATGAACTGCTCAAGACTGAGGGAGAAGAGGATGACTCAGGGCCCAGGAAGCCGGGAGAGTCCATCAGAGATCAGTGGAATCAGAAGTGTGAAGAGGCCTTCCAGGCGTTGAATAAGAGCCTGACCACTGCTCCAGTCTTGACCTACGCAGACCCAACCAAACCCTATGAACTACACGTAGATGCTAGTCATGACGGTCTGGGAGGAGTACTTTATCAAGAACACGAAGGGCAACAACGGCCTGTTGCCTACGTGAGCAGGAGCCTGACCCCCTCTGAGAAAAACTACCCCACTCACAAGCTGGAGTTTCTGGCCCTTAAGTGGGCGGTAGTAGACAAGCTCAAAGACTACCTGTATGGGGCAGAGTTCACTGTGAAGACCGACAACAACCCCCTGACCTACCTATTCACTACAGCAAAGCTGGACGCCACTGGACACAGGTGGCTGGCCGCATTGTCTGGATTCAATTTCAGCCTAAAGTACAGGCCAGGGATTGGGAATCGAGATGCAGACGCTTTGTCCAGAAGATCTCATGGTCCTATCCATGACATGGAAGACTGGACTCAAGTGGCACCGGACGGGGTGCGGGCCCTATGTCAGGGGGCCGAATTGCAAGCCAGAGGGGGCTCAAGGGCGGAAAAGATAGGAGTTACCATGGTAGGAGTCTCCAAAAAATACTGTGGAGTAACTCAACTGGAGGAAGACTATCTGCCAAAGCTGTCCAAGAAGGAGCTAAGATGTGACCAATTAGAAGACCCCATGGGGAAATTAGTTCTGGAAGCCCTGGAGAATCAGGATCCAAACAGACTTCTGAGTCACTCCTCAAAGGAAGCTCGCCTGTTGAGGAAAGAGTGGGACAGGTTACAGGTGCATCAGGGAGTGGTCTACCGAAGGGGCCCCTCTGATGACCTGGAAGATAAATGGCAGTTGTTCCTTCCGGAGAAACACAGAGAGACTGTTCTGATTGCCCTACATGACAATCATGGCCACTTAGGGGCAGAAAGGACCTTTCAACTTGTCAGAAGTCGGTTCTATTGGCCCTGCATGAGGGCAGAAGTAGAAGAGTACTGCCATTTGTGTGCACGCTGCATCCAGAGGAGGACATTACCCCATCAAGCTGCCCCAATGGGCCATCTACAGAGTCAAGGCCCAATGGATCTGGTATGCATTGATTTCCTCTGCCTCGAACCCGATCTGAGTGGACTAGGAAATGTTCTGGTGATAACCGATCATTTCACCTGGTATGCCCAAGCTTTCCCAACCAAAGCCCAGAAGGCTTCCACAGTAGCCAAGGTACTTATGGAGAAGTATTTTGTCCATTATGGGCTGCCTCAGCGACTTCATTCAGATCAAGGAAGGGACTTTGAGAGTCGACTGATCCGGAAACTCCTGGATTCGTTGGGAATCAAGAAGACTCGAAACTACACCTTACCACCCACAGGGAGATGCTCAGCCGGAGAGGTTTAACCGAACCTTGCTCAACATGTTGGGACTCTGGAAAGTGAGAAGAAACAACATTGGAGCAAACACATAGCAGCTATAGTACATGCTTACAACTGCACCACCAGTGATGCTACAGGCTACTCCCCATATCGACTCATGTTTGGGAGAGAAGCGAGACTACCTGTAGACTTGGCCTTTGGCACCTCTTTAGACCATTCCTCAGCCATCTCCCACAAAGGATATGTGGACAGGCTCAGACACAGCCTGAAAGTAGCCTATGAACAAGCTCAAGCGGCCTCAGATCAAAGGGGAGCTCGAAACAAAAGAAACTTCGACTTGAAGGTCCGGATACAAGACCTGCAGCCCGGGGACCGAGTACTGCTACGCAATCTGGGGGTCCCTGGAAAACACAAACTTGCAGACAGATGGAGATCTGAACCCTATGTCATCTGTAGGAAGCTGCCGGGCCTACCTGTCTACAAGTTGAAGCCGGAAGGAAAGGTAGGCCCACTGAAGACGTGGCATCGAAACCACCTGCTCCCACTTGCTGAAGCAGTCAGGATACCTCCAGTGAGAGACTCCCCTGAACCAGTTTCTATTCTGGATACCCCCAGGCCAAACACTCGGTCCCAGACCTCTCGGACTGAAGATACAGAAGCTTCTGAACTCAGTGGAGATGAAGGGAGAGAGCTTGACTGGCTGTGGCCTTCCCCAACTCAAGGGACTTCTGCTATGGATCTTCCAACTACTGAAGACACTATAGATACACAACAGAATGCAGAAGCCGCTGAATTCATCCCATATAGTCCTTCATTTGATTACCGGGAAGATGCCCGTGATGTTTACCCTGAACAGGACCCTAGAGACTCTATGGGGCTGATTTACTAATAACAGTGCACTGCACTGGTTCTAACCTTAATTGCTGCGCCGGATAACTCCTTCACTGGGCGCAGGAAGTAGCGGCGCACTGTTATAGTAAATAGAAATGTCAGCGGCGCTCTATTGAAAATGAATGGTTCCCTCTGGGAGCCCATTGATTTGAATAGAGGTCGCCCAGGAAGTCAGATCCGACTTGCGGGCGACTCGTGTGCCGGCTGACACAGGGACAGCGTGACTTTGCGAGGCGATCTGGACACGACCTGAGCGTGCAGCAGCCGCTCAAGTTGTGTCCTAGAGGTGATTAGCCGGCCGAGAATGTGGATGTCATCGCGCTGGTCCTCGGCAGCCTCGCTGTCCCATGTTTGGTATAAATCATGATGGGGAACTCCAGGCCAAATTTTAATGAAAAAACCGGCATGGGTTCCCCTTCAGGAGCATACCAGGCCCTTAGGTCTGGTCTGGATTCTAAGGTGAACCCACTAAGCCGAAAAACGGCGTGGGGGTCCCCCCAAAATCCAAACCAGACCCTTAGGTCTAGTCTGGATTTTAAGGTGAACCCCTGAAGCCGAAAAACGGCGTGGGGGTCCCCCCAAAATCCAAACCAGACCCTTATCCGAGCATGCAACCTGGCAGGCCTCAGGGGAAAAGGGGGGGATGAGAGCGGCCCCCCCTCCCTCCTGAACCATGCCAGGCCGCATGCCCTCAACATGGGGGGTTTGGTGCTTCGGGGCAGGGGGGCGACCTGCGGCCCCCCCACCCCAAAGCACCCTGCCCCCATGTTGATGGGGACAAGGGCCTCTTCCCGACAACCCTGGCCGTTGGTTGTCGGGGTATGCGGGCGGGGGGTTTTTCAGAATCAGGGCGCCCCCTTTAAAAAGGGAGCCCCCAGATGCCTGCCCCCCACCCTATGTGAATGAGTATGGGGTACATCGTACCCCTACCCATTCACCTGGTGGCAAAATAAGTCAATAAAAAAAGACAACACAGGTTTGAAAAGTAATTTATTGGGCAGCTCCGGGGGTCTTTCTGCCGGGCCCCCGCTATCTTCTGCTAGCTCTTTTGCTAGCGGGGTCCCGGGCTTCCTCGCCATCTTCTTCTGACTTCGGGGGTCTTTCTGCCGGGCCCCCGCTATCTTCTGCTAGCTCTTTTGCTAGCGGGGGTCCCGGGCTTCCTCGCCGTCTTCTTCCGACTTCGGGGGTCTCTTGTTCTGTTCTCCGGTTCTTCTCCCGCTCTCCGACGCCTTCTCCTCGATCTCCGGTTCTTTCTGCCGGACGCCCCGCTATCTTGTGCCAGCTCTTTTGCTAGTGGGGGCCGGTCTTCTACGTCGCCTTCTTCCTTCTTCTCTTCGCCCGATGTTGACTCGTCGCTCTCCACCGCCGCAATGATCTGTCCAAGCAGTGGTGCCACTTTTATTGGCATGGGGCGTGGTCACCGGATGATGCCACCGCTGACCCTGCCCCCGTTTCACGTCACAGTCCCATCATTCCCCGGGACTGTGACATCATACGGGGGCGGGGTCAGCTGTGGCATCATACGGTGACCACGCCCATGCCAATAAAAGTGGCACCGCTGCTTGGACAGATCATTGCGGCGGTGGAGAGCGACGAGTCAACATCGGGCGAAGAGAAGAAGGAAGAAGGCGACGTAGAAGACCGGCCCCCGCTAGCAAAAGAGCTGGCACAAGATAGCGGGGCATCCGGCAGAAAGAACCGGAGATCGAGGAGAAGGCGTCGGAGAGCGGAAGAAGAACCGGAGAACAGAACAAGAGACCCCCGAAGTCGGAAGAAGACGGCGAGGAAGCCCCGGACCCCCGCTAGCAGAAGATAGCGGGGGCCCGGCAGAAAGACCCCCGAAGTCGGAAGAAGACGGCGAGGAAGCCCGGGACCCCCGCTAGCAAAAGAGCTAGCAGAAGATAGCGGGGCCCGGCAGAAAGACCCCCGGAGCTGCCCAATAAATTACTTTTCAAACCTGTGTTGTCTTTTTTTATTGACTTATTTTGCCACCAGGTGAATGGGTAGGGGTACGATGTACCCCATACTCATTCACATAGGGTGGGAGGCAGGTATCTGGGGTCCCCCTTATTAAAGGGGGCTCCTGGATTCCGATAAGCCCCCCGCCCGCAGACCCCGACAACCAACGGCCAGGGTTGTCGGGAAGAGGCCCTTGCCCCCATCAACATGGGGGCAGGGTGCTTTGGGGTGGGGAGGGCCGCAGGTCGCCCCCCCTGCCCCGAAGCACCAAACCCCCCATGTTGAGGGCACGCGGCCTGGTACGGTTCAGGAGGGAGGGGGCCGCTCTCTCGTCCCCCCCTTTTCCCCTGTGGCCTGCCAGGTTGAGTGCTCGGATAAAGGGTCTGGTGTGTATTCTAAGGGGACCCCACGCAATTTTTTCTTTGTTTTTGCCGCGGGGTTCCCCTTAAAATACATGCCAGACCTGAAGGGCCTGATATGGATTCTGGGGTGACCCCCACGCCATTTTTTTTTCATTTTTTTTGGGGGGGGTCCCCTTTGAATCCATACTAGACCCAAGGGCCTGGTATGGACCTGGGGGGACCCCCACGCCATTTTTTTTCTTTTTTTGGGGGGGGGTCCCCTTTAAATCCATACTAGACCCAAGGGCCTGGTATGGACCTGGGGGGGTGACCCCACGCTGTTTTTTTTTTGGTTTTGTTTTTTAACCGTTTTTTTTTTTTTTTTTACATTTCCTTTAACAACCAGCTATAAACAGGTCAAACAAAAAATTGCCGCAAAATTGCGGTACTTGCGTTTTGGATGCGGGTCCATTGAATTCTATTACATCCAAAACACTGTTTTTGTCCTGGCAAAAAAAAATCTGCAGTTGCGTTTAAAATCGTTTTTCACAAACCCTCAAAATGCCTTCAGACACCAAAGATTTCCACGTTTCAGACGCAGTACCAGCGTTTAGCCGCATTTTAGTTTAGAAGCGTTTTTAACCACTTGCCGCCCGCCCTATAGCGGATTGACGTCAGCAAAGTGGTTGCAGAATCCTGACTGGACGTCATATGACGTCCTCAGGATTTTGAGCCGCTGCCCGCCCCCGGGGGCGCGCATCGCGGCGATCGTTGCTGCGGGATGTCAGTCTGACACCCCGCAACACCGATCTAGGTAAAGAGTCTCCGACGGAGACTCTTTACCACGTGATCAGCCGTGTCCAATCACGGCTGATCACAGTGTAAACAGGAAAAGCCGGTCATCGGCTTTTCCTCACTCGCGTCTGTCAGACGCGAGTAGAGGAGAGCCGATCGGCTGCTCCTCTGACAGGGGGGGGTTTGTGCTGATCGATTATCAGCACACCCCCCCCGAGGATGCCCACTGGACCACCAGGGATGCCACTAGACCACCAGGGAAGCCCACAATAAGGTATGCCACCCTAGACCACCAGGGATAATGGATGCCAATCAGTGCCACAATAGATGCCAATCAGTGCCCACAATGGGCACCACTGATTGGCAGGCATTATTGTTTGGCACCCATGCCACCTATCAGTGCCCACCCATGCCACCTATCAGTGCCCACCTATCAGTGCCCACCCATGCCACCTATCAGTGCCCACCCATGCCACCTATCAGTGCCCATCCATGCCGCCTATCTGTGCCCACCCGTGCCGCCTATCTGTGCCCACCCGTGCCGCCTATCTGTGCCCACCCGTGCCGCCGATCTGTGCCCACCCGTGCCGACGATCGTTGCCCACCCGTGCCGACGATCGTTGCCCATCCGTGCCGACGATCGTTGCCCATCCGTGCCGACGATCGTTGCCCATCCGTGCCACCTCATTGGTGCCCATCCGTGCCGCCTTATCCGTGCCCGTCAGTGCAGCCCCATCAGTGCCCATCAGTGAAGGAGAAAACTAACTTATTTACAAAGTTTTGTAACTGAAACCAAAAAAAAACTTTTTTTTTTTCAAAATTTTCGGTCTTTTTTTTATTTTTTAGCAGAAAATAAAAATCGCAGAGGTGATCAAATACCACCAAAAGAAAGCTCTATTTGTGGGAACAAAATGATAAAAATTTAGTTTGGGTACAGTGTAGCATGACCGCGCAATTGTCATTCAAAGTGCAACAGCGCAGAAAGCTGAAAATTGGTCTGGGCAGGAAGGTGTTTAAGTGCCCAGTATGGAAGTGGTTAAAGGTGACCTTTTTTTTTACATTGATAAACTCCAAATTTATGGCAAATGAGGAAAAACCATAATATATATATATATTGTGAGGGGGTTAGCTTGGCAGCGGGTGTGTGTGACCCCCGGGATGGGCTCCCCACACAAAAACAGGCCCAGCAAACGGAGGTTGTGGTTTTCAAAATCAAAAAAAAAAGGTGCGGTTTATTTTCTATTTACAGTGACAAAACACAGCAAAGCCAAAAGAAACATAAACAAATTAAATCCTGGTCAACTTGACCTCTGACTAAACATACAGGTTTCCTAACTAACAACTGGGATCAGCCTAGTGCTGTCCTAGTCCCTAAGTCCCTGGTTTTAAATGTCCAAGCAAATAGCCACACAGGCTTTGTCTCACCGGACAAGGGTTCACTCTCTCCAGGAAGTCCACACAGGTCTGCTTCCAGGCATGAGCTAACATCTAATGAAGCTGGGAGTTCTTATAGAGGCCTAAATGAGCTGACAAGTTTCAGCTGGTCTCATCAACTCCCTGTCTGTACGACGCCCCACACTCTCCCTAGAGGTATGAGTCATCCATGAGCCCACTAGCCTTAGCTGGGCTTATACAACTCTCCACCTAGTTGTATAAGTCGGCGTAAAGCCTGAATCTGGGCGAAATATATCTACCCCCCTGGATGCAACCAGGTGACTTTACCTTCCTGCTGTCACATACCCCCCCCTCTTGTTTTAACCTCGGGGTTGGAACACCAGCAATCAGGCATTCATGTACTCGAGACAAAGCATCCACATTCCCCATTTGAACGCCAGGGCGATGCTTTACTGTGAAGTTGAATTCCTGGAGGGCCAGGAACCACCTATTCACTCTTCTATTTGTTTCCTTGTTTTGAGCCATCCACTTTAACGGAGCGTGATCCGTAACCATGTCAAAGTGCTTACCTAGCAGGTAGTACCGAAGGGAATCTAGAGCCCACTTCACCGCTAAACACTCCTTTTCAACGGTGGCGTAATTTACCTCATGGGACTTCAACTTCCTGCTGAGGTAAATGACTGGGTGCTCTTCCCCGTTCCAGACCTGGGACAATACTGCTCCTAACCCCACATCTGACGCATCACTTTGTACGACAAAGTCTTTAGAGAAGTCGGGTGAGTACAACACTGGCTGGCTACATAAGGCTTGTTTCAAGAATTGGAATGCTGCCTCAGCCTCGGGGGTCCATTTAATCATGACCGACCCTTTCCCCTTCGTTAGGTTGGTTAGGGGCACAGCCTTAGAAGCAAAGTGGGGAATGAATCGCCGATAATACCCAGCGATTCCCAGAAAGGCTCGTACCTGCTTCTTGCTGTTGGGACGTGGCCAACTCTGGATGGCCTCGACTTTGTTGAGTTGGGGTTTTATTACTCCCCTCCCAATGGTGTACCCAAGATATTTGGCCTCCTCCTGCCCAATGGTACACTTCTTGGGGTTAGCCGTAAACCCCGCTTCCCGAACAGAGTCCAGGACTGCTTGCACTTTTGGCAGATGTGAGGCCCAATCTGTGCTATGGACAATTACGTCATCCAGGTAAGCCGCAGCATACTTCCGATGGGGCCTCAGCATCTGGTCCATTTTCCGCTGGAATGTGGCCGGCGCATTCTGTAACCCGAACGGCATTCTTTTATATTGGAACGCCCCGTCTGGGGTTACAAATGCGGTTTTCTCTTTGGCCAATTTGGCCAGGGGGATTTGCCAATACCCTTTTGTGAGGTCAAGAGTCGTCATGTATCGGGCTGTTCCCAGCCGGTCGATCAACTCATCTATACGTGGCATGGGGTAGGTGTCAAATTTTGTAACTTTGTTCAACTGACGAAAATCGTTACAAAATCGCCAGCTCCCATCCGGTTTAGGCACCAACACAATGGGACTAGACCAATCACTTTGGGACTCCTCTATCACCCCTAAGTTCAGCATTTTCTGTACTTCCTCCCGTATTGCCTCCCGTCGGGCCTCTGGGATCCGATAGGGTTTTAACTTCACCCTTTCACCGGGCGGGGTAATGATGTCATGCTCTACCCCAAATGTTTGTCCCGGCAGCTCAGAGAATACCTCCTTGTTGCGAAGCACAAACTCCTTAACCTCCTGTTGTTGGGGTTGTGACAAGGTGGCTGCTATTCCAACCTCAGGAATCACGCAACCAGTTTGAGCTGGTGACCAAGTGTCTGCGACTAGGGACTCTCTATCCCTCCAGGCTTTCAACAGATTAACGTGATAGATCTGTTCGGGCTTTCGCCTTCCTGGTTGTCTGACCTTGTAATTCACTTCACTCACTTTTTCCATTATCTCGTAGGGGCCTTGCCATTTGGCAAGGAATTTACTTTCAACCGTAGGGACAAGTACCAGTATCCTATCCCCCGGGGAAAAGGTACGGGTCTTGGCTCCACGGTTGTACACTCTCTGCTGTGCTAACTGCGCTTGGGCCAAATGTTCCTTCACGATGGGCATTACCTGTGCAATTCGGTCTTGCATCAGGGCGACATGCTCAATCACACTCCTGTGGGGAGAACTCTCACTTTCCCAAGTTTCCTTGGCAATATCCAACAGCCCTCTTGGGTGTCTCCCATACAGTAACTCAAAGGGGGAGAATCCCGTAGAGGATTGGGGCACCTCCCTAATAGCAAACATCAGATAAGGAAGTAGACAGTCCCAATCCTTTCCATCTCTATCCACCACTTTCTTCAACATTTGTTTTAGGGTTTTGTTGAATCTTTCAACCAGCCCATCGGTTTGGGGGTGATACACAGATGTACGTAATTGCGTCACTTTGAACAATTTACACAGCTCCTTCATAACCCGGGACATAAAGGGTGTACCTTGGTCCGTAAGCAGTTCTTTACAAATACCCACCCGGCTAAACACAAGAGATAGCTCTTTGGCTATGGTTTTGGCCGAGGTATTTCGGAGAGGGATCGCTTCTGGATAACGGGTGGCATAGTCCATTATAACTAATATGTACTGGTGCCCCCTAGCGGACTTGATTATAGGACCTACCAAATCCATGGCGATCCTCTCAAACGGGACCTCAATGATGGGTAGAGGGACCAGCGGGCTACGGAAATGTGGCATCGGGGCCGACCTCTGACACACAGGGCAGGAGGAACAATAATTTTCTATGTCCTTTATCACCCCCGGCCAATAGAATCTCTGTAATACCCTCTCTCGGGTTTTCTCTGTCCCCAGATGACCTCCAAGAATGTGCCCATGGGCCAACTCCAACACCAACTTCCTGTAAGGTTTGGGCACCACAAGCTGCTCAACGGTTTCTTCTGCCCTTTTTGCCACCCGATACAGTAGGTCCTTCTCTACGCTGAAGTATGGGTAAGTGCAGGTATTATCTGGGTTCACTAACTCGCCATCTATTTTCACTACGTTTTCCCGTGCCTTTATTAGGGCGGGGTCTTTCAACTGTTCTGTGGCAAAGTTTTCCCTGTGAACCTCAAGATCAGAAAACTCCACAGACGGTAGGTTTTCGTCTGAGGAGGTGGGCTCCTCTCCAGTTTCTTGAGTCTCCCCTGCCAATACTGATAAGGGAAATTCCGGAGAGTCCTCACCACTCTCAGGGGAGTTCTGGCTATCCCATTCCTGGTACATAGGGGCACCAGTGGGGGGCTCAGGATCATCCCACAGTTCCCAGAACTTCGGAAAATCCCTTCCCACAATGGCGTCATGCGGTAACTGAGATACTAAGCCCACTGGATGAGAGAGGGTACCTTTGGGGGTCTCGAAACACACTGTAGTCACTGGATACTCTCGGGTGTCCCCATGCACACAAATAACAGCTACCTTGCTATTCCAAGAGACCTCTGTTTTAACTAACTCAGCCTTTATCAGGGTCACAAGGCTACCTGAATCCAGCAATACCACAACATTTCTACCATTAACACACATTTTGCATAAATGTTTCTCAGTTCCTCGAATGGCAGTGCATGCGACTGTCGCACACAGCGACTGACGTCTGCCCATCAGAAAGTCACACTGCATAGGTTCCTCCACAACCGGGCAATTGGCTGCAATATGTCCCGCTTGCCGGCAGCGGTAGCAAACGATCCTTCTTGCCGCCTCTTGAGCCGCTGATTTCCCAGGCTGTTCTCGCCAAACTTGGGGTAGAGCTCCCACCCTCTCACTCTCTCCACCCTCACCCCTTGGAATCCTCTTATCCGCCCCTGGGGATGGTCTGGTCTTAGGGTGGAAAGTCCGAGTGTCTCTGGAAGAGGCCGTCAGGTTCTCTGTAGCCAAGTATTTCTCCACACGATCCACAAGACCATCGGCCGTCTCTGGGTCTCCATGGCTTACCCACTTTTGGATGGCAGTAGGAAGAGCTCTCAAAAACCGATCCATTACAACACGTTCCACAATCTTTGGTGCGGACAAAGTCTCTGGCTGTAGCCACTTTCTGCTCAGGTGAATGAGATCATACATTTGAGACCTGGGGGGTTTTCCAAGCTGGAAAGTCCAGTTATGCACACGCTGAGCCCGGACAGCCTGGGTGACACCCAGCCTTGCCAATATTTCAGCTTTTAGCATCACATAGTCTTTTGCTTGGTCAGGCTCTAGGTCATAGTAAGCCTTCTGCGATTCACCAGTTAACAGAGGAGCCACCAGTCCAGCCCACTGCTCCTCAGGCCACTTTTCTCTTTCAGCAGTCCTTTCAAATGTGGTCAAAAATACCTCTGGATCATCCTCTCCAGTCATTTTTGTCAATAAACGACTCACCCCAAAGGACGCGGTATTAGTGGGACGGCTTTCCTCACTGGTCTGCGGACGTTGCTGCATTACTGCTTCCATTTGTTGTAGTCTCTGCTCTTGCTTCTGTAACAGGTCTATGAAGCGGGCCTCAGATTGCTGCTGGGCTTGTTGCTGAGCTTCCAGACTCTGTTGGTGAGCTTGCTGCTGGGCTGCAAGGCTCTGTTGATGAGCTTGCTGCTGGGCTGCGAAGTTCTGTTGTTGAGCTGCAAGGCTCTTTTGCAAACCTGCATTTGTCTGCTGTTGATTGGCATTTGCTAGAGCCAGCTGCTTCAGTATCTCCTCCATGCTGGCTTAAAAAAAAACTGCCACTGGTTCTCCACCAACTGTGAGGGGGTTAGCTTGGCAGCGGGTGTGTGTGACCCCCGGGATAGGCTCCCCACACAAAAACAGGCCCAGCAAACGGAGGTTGTGGTTTTCAAAATCAAAAAAAAAAGGTGCGGTTTATTTTCTATTTACAGTGACAAAACACAGCAAAGCCAAAAGAAACATAAACAAATTAAATCCTGGTCAACTTGACCTCTGACTAAACATACAGGTTTCCTAACTAACAACTGGGATCAGCCTAGTGCTGTCCTAGTCCCTAAGTCCCTGGTTTTAAATGTCCAAGCAAATAGCCACACAGGCTTTGTCTCACCGGACAAGGGTTCACTCTCTCCAGGAAGTCCACACAGGTCTGCTTCCAGGCATGAGCTAACATCTAATGAAGCTGGGAGTTCTTATAGAGGCCTAAATGAGCTGACAAGTTTCAGCTGGTCTCATCAACTCCCTGTCTGTACGACGCCCCACACTCTCCCTAGAGGTATGAGTCATCCATGAGCCCACTAGCCTTAGCTGGGCTTATACAACTCTCCACCTAGTTGTATAAGTCGGCGTAAAGCCTGAATCTGGGCGAAATATATCTACCCCCCTGGATGCAACCAGGTGACTTTACCTTCCTGCTGTCACAATATATATATATATATATATATATGAAATTGCTTCCATTGCATTGTGGACAATCCACAACTTGGGGCAGCTGACGTGGCAAGTGGACAATCCACAACTTGTAGCAAGTGATGTGGCAAGTGACACGCTAAATACAACTACACTGCTGCTCTCAGCTGCTCATATCACTATGGTCTCACTAAATAGCTAAAATCGTAAATAATACTGTTTTTGGAGCTTAGGGCGGCTCCTTATCATATACACGCAAATGTGGTAAAACACGGCATGCAAACGCCACAAAGCGCGCCTTTCTAAACGCCACTTTCAACCTTAGTTCAGAACACTTTGCACCAGCGTCCCGTCTACATGGGGCCTAAAAACGCCTATGCCATTTACAGCTCCAAAACGCCATGGTGGCCATGAGGCCATAGGCTAACATGGAGAGATGTTTTTAAGCTGCAAAAAACGCTCAAACAAGCGGTTGGAAAAACGTCCGTGTGCATGTAGCCTTATATTAACCACTTGCGCACTGCCCAGACCAAGTTTCACATTTCAGCGCCGATGCACTTTTAATGACAATTGCGCGCTCATACAACACTGTAACCCAATGAAAATGTTTTATTTGTTGGCACACAAATAGAGCTTGCTTTTGGTGCTATTTGATCACCTTTGTGTTTTATTTTTATTTTTTTTCTATAAATACAAAAGACCGAGTTAAAAAAAAAAAAATGGATATTTTACCCACTTCAGCACTGGGCCTATTCTGGCACTTCTCTCCTTCATGTAAAAATCATAAATTTATGGCTATAAAATTACTTCAAAACACCAAACATTATATATTTTTTTGGAGCAGACACCCTAGGGAATAAGATGGCGGTCATTGCAAATTTTTATCTCGCTCGGTATTTGCGCAATACATTTTCAAACGCCTTTTGTTTGCTAAAAATATTACAAAACAGTAAAGTTACGGCCAATTTTTTGGTATAATGTGAAAGATGTTGTTATGCTGAGTAAATAGATACCTAACACGTCACGCTTTAAAATTGCGCACACACATGGCATGACACCAAACTTCAGTAATTAAAAATCTCCCTAGGCGATGGTTAATTTTTTTTTACACGTTACCATTTTGGCATTACAGAGGAGGTCTAGTGCTAGAATTGCTGCACTCGTTCTAACGCACACAGCAATAACTCACATGTGTGGTTTGAACGGCGTTTACATATGTGGGCGGGACTTATGTGTGTGTTCGCTTCTGAGCGCGAGCTACCGGGGACATGGGCGTTTTTTCTTTTTTTTTTTTTGACTTTTTTGTATTTCTTACTCTTTTTTTTTTTTTTGGGATCTCTTTTATTCCTATTACAAGGAATGTAAACATCCCTTGTAATAGGAATGTGTGTGACAGGTCCTCTTTATGGAGAGATGCAGGGTCAATAAGACCCCGCATCTCTCCTTCAGGCTGGAAAGCATGAAATTGTTCCAAAAAAATCACCAATCTCATGCTGACAGCCAAGATCACGGCTTGGTTAACATACGGGAACATGGCATGATGTCATAACGTCGTGCCCGCGCCTCTGACGGTCATAGAGATGACTGATGACCATCTGGTCACCAGTCATCTCCAAATCGTTCTCCGAGCCCCAGATGGCACGAGAGAGCCCGGAGAAGCACCGGATGGCGGCAAGAGGGGGGGGGAACGTCCCCTCTCCCCGCCTAAAAGAACGATCAAGCGGCGGAACTGCCACTATGATCGTTTTTATTGTGCACAGAATCGCCGGCTGAAAAGAATGATATCTGAATGATGCCTGCAACTGCAGGCATCATTCAGATGTCACCGCCCAAAGCCAAGGATGTCATTTGACGGTGGGCGGTAGGAAACTGGTTAAGATTTTTTAAAAAAGGTAATTTTTCTTCTTCATTGATGTACACTGATGAGACTGCACTGATGGGCACCGATAAGGTGGCAAGGGTGGGCACTGAGAGCTGGCATTGCTATTTGGCACTGGTGGGCAGTGAGAAGTGGCACTGCTAGGTGGCAATGATAGTTGGCAGTGATGGGCACTGATAGGCACTGGCAGCACTGCTAGGTGCCACTGATTGGCACCAGTGGTGGGCATTGATAGGTGGCACTGGCAGGGGCTACTAATTGTCACAGATGATGCAGAATTGCCTCTTCCTCTTCGGGCCCCATGTCCCTTGCACATAAGCCGGTGATTGCCTTTTTTTTATGCTCATGCTGTCAGCACAAGGAGAAAACAAAAACCATTACCCAGCTTTTGTTTACATCACGTGATCAGCTGTCATTTGCTGACAGCTGATCACATGGTAAAGGGCAGGGATCGGCCCCTTACTCAGATCTGTCATCACCCGAGTCTCAGTGACTCTGTGACCACAGCGCGCGCAAAGGGGAGGACGTTTATTGACGGACTCCCGGCAATTGAGGAACATGCTGTGGCCATCGATCAGTTATAGCGCTGATCTCAAGTGATTAAAGAGGGTCAAAATGGGCCATTGACATGCATCACAATTCAACTTAGGAATGAGTCTTTGAAAAGTTAAACTAAATAATTTGGCCACTTTATCCTTCCAAATAATTCACTTCCTGTCACATAGCCACACAGGAAGTGAGGGAAAATCCCTAACAATGTCTTTCCTTGGGGACACACAGGTCAGTCTAAATACTTTCCCCATTATGCACATTGCAGTCCAGCATATTGCGGGGTACACCACAAATTATTATTAGGTAGTTTGGACTGTGGGGTTTATTTACTAAAGGCAAATCTACTTTGCACTACAAGTGCACTTGCTGTATATCTGAGGGGGACATGCAAGCCAAAAAAAAAAAACATCTTTGCTTTGACATGATTGTAACATCCAATCACCAGTACTTTCCCTCAGATTTTCAGCAGCTACACTTTTACTGCAGAGTGGATTTGTCTTTACTAAACCCCAAACTACCCAATGATTTGGGGTGTACACAACAAAGTGCTAGAGTGCAATTTGCTTAATGGGGACACTAGTTAGATTGATCTGTGTGTCCCCAAGAAAAGCCATTGGTAGGGTTTTACCTTCACTTCCTGTTTAGCTGTGTGACAGGAAGTGAAGCCAATGTTAAGAAAAGGAGACAAAGGCCAAACTACAAAAAAAAATCTAAAAAAAAAAAACACACACGCAGGGGTTCTAACACTTACTGCGTTTCCCTCAAAATGCCCACAATTAGAATTGTATGGCCTTGAGCTATTTTTAAGTGCAGTGCTCTAAATCAGTGCTTCTCAAGTACCCCCAACAGGCCATGTTTGCAGGTTTTCCTTCATCTTGCACATGTGCTTTAAATCACAGTCAATGGTTTTGATTTTTGGACAGCAATTCTCGATAAGATAAATTCACAAAACATGTCCTGTTGGGGGTACTTTAGGACTGAGGCTGAGAACCACTGCAGTAAAAAAGGAAAATTGAATACTTACCGCTAGTGATGAGCCGAACACCCCCGGGTTCGGTTCGCACCAGAACCCGCGAACGGACCGAAAGTTCGCACGAACATTAGAACCCTATTAAATACAATGGATGCGAACGTTCGGATTCTAAAGTGCTAATTATAACGACTATTATCCATGTTATTGTCCGAAACAGAGTTTGGGAACCCGGGTTCTGCACCAGGGGACATGTATCAATGCAAAAAGAAGTTTTAAAAACGGACGTTTTCCGGGAGCAGTCATTTTAATGATGCATAAAGTGAAAAAAAAAAAGTCAAATATTCCTTTAAATATTGTACCTGGGGGGTGTCTAAAGTATGCCTGTGAAGTGCCACGTGTTTCCCGTGTTTAGAACTGTCCCTGCACAAAATAACATTTCTAAAGGAAAAAAAGCCATTTAAAACTGCTTGGGGCTTTAATGCAATGTCTGGTCCCGGTAATATGGATGAAAATCTTTAGGAAAAATGGCATAGCTACCCCATCAACCCCCCCCCTGTTGTGGAAATTTTATTATATAAGATTTATGTGGACATTTTATTCTAGGATGTGCGTTTTATAGATTGTCATCTGTCTCCCTGTGTCTGATGTTTAATCGAGGAGCGCTCTAGCAGAGCGCACTTGGGTTGAATCGAGACCAGCGGTAAAAACGGTCAGTATGAAAACCTTCTTATGGGATTGAAACGTGTTCTCTGCGTGTGTGGGCGTTTGTTGGTTTGTAGATATCAAGCGCAATGCGCTGGACTGCATGCTTTCCAATGGCTATACACTTTAGAGAAGCGAAGTCCGCATAATGAGAGAAACCTATTAATTCTCTCTTGCGGACTTCGTTATCCGCTTTATGGATACATATCTGTATTTATAAGAGGACATTGATATCTGCCTTGTCGGTGTACTTGTACCGTATATTGACAACAGCAGTAGCAATGTCCCCGCAGATTGTCCCAAAACTATAAGAACAAGTAGAATGATCTCACTAGATACTGTTTACTTTGAACAGTATTGTGTGGGCTCCATGCTGATTAAGATGGGGGGTGTGCACTTCCTCCCCTTTCCCTCCTTTGAGTGCCCGCCCCTTTACTGTTTGTCATTTCCTGTGATGTCATTTTGTATTAAGGGAAGTGATTGGCTGATGGGGCCATCACTTCCTGTTTTGTTATCCTTTTGTTTCCAATGAATAAAAGAATCCGGGTGGCTGAGCTCTGCCCAGACGCTTGAGACTCCAGCTTGAAGCAGCATCGTTTCTGATTCTACCTGGTGCCATTGAAGTACTTCATATTCCTTGTACCAAAGAGCTTGATACAAACGTGCTTTTAAGCACGAAGGAATTGTTTTGTGCTTTGTGTGCATTTAGACGCTGGAAGTCCACATTTAGGCGCGGTGTGGATTTGCGTACAAAGCCCAAGGGAATTCTTCCACGACATTTTGGCGAGCCAGGTAGGAGCCAACGTAGTTCCAGCACAGCGATCCGAGAGGAGAGATTGGGTCCGCGGTTCTGGGACAGGAAAAGGCCGGCAAAGTTTGGTAAGACAGACTCCATTTCAACTTTTGAAATTTTTGTTGTTCTAGAACCGGAATCTGGTCTCTCTGCTCGCTGTTGCAGGTAACTCCGCTTAGCAAAAGAACAAATTTTTGCGGTTTCACTCTTTGTGTACAAGGACGGGGATTTATATTTGTACTGGGAGGGATAGCTGTATTGGCTTGGGATAGAAGTCTATATTACTGTCCTCTGTGTAGACCCCATAGTCAATACAGCCTAGAGGGCCTTTGTATGGGGTTTATGTTAAATGTAAAACCATTTCCTGTTGTACAACGTGACGGTATGCATGGAGTGTGTTAGTTGATGTTTTAAATGTGCGGCAGAGATTGAATGACATAGCATTGTGTGTCTGAGTTATTTCATAGTGCTGGTCACGTTGTGAAATAACTTTTGTAAAGTGTGTAGCTATTATAGTTCGTCTAACGTTTAGTATGAGTTAAGTAGCACAGTCTGTTTTGTGTTAAAACAGTGATTTTTGTTTGTAAGAGGCACGGTTTGGTCTTGTTTTGAAGACACCATTTTGTTTTCCTTTGTGTTTGTTCAGCCATGTGGCCTGAGGACACCATCTTGTTTTGAAGACACCATTTTGTTTTCCTTTGTGTTTGTTCAGCCATGTGGCCTGAGGACACCATCTTGTTTTGAAGACACCATTTTGTTTTCCTTTGTGTTTGTTCAGCCATGTGGTCCGAGTCACCATTTTTGTTTTTCTTTGTATGAACCCAATCTTCAGGTTTGGTTATTTTTGCATATTTTTTTGTAAAACGATTGTGTTTTCTTTTGGTTTTAATTTCAGTTTAAAGTGAAAATTTTGCTTTACACTGAATTTCAATAGATAGTAAAACTAACTTTAACTGAGTTTTTGTACTCTTAACGGGGTGTGTGTTTTAATTTTTTTATTTTAATTTTTAATTGTTTGGGCATTTTCTTTGAGTTTCTCAGAAGGCAATTCATGCCCCTCCCCCATTGTTTTTGGTTTTAGAGCTGCATCTTTTATTGTATCGCTTGCGGTAGGAAAGAAAGGCTTTGGTTTTAAAACTCGCTTTATATTCACTTTTATTGTTAATTGAGTTACTTTTGCGCAGCAAGTAGTCAATTTTTTGTTCACGCTCAGACTGTTAGTTTATTAGTTTGATCGTGTAACTACTGAGACATCGTACAACTGCTGAAATAGACAACAGAAAGCTATCCCCATTTAATTTTTTTATTTTATTTTTGTGATTATTTAGAGAAGCCACATTGCTCTGTAGCGAAAATAAACGGAAGTGTGCTGTGCAGTTTAATCTGACGACGCAGTGTACAGTCGTACAGAGGTATGTATGCATACACTGTAAGGGGTAGAGACATAATTCGGGGGGTGGTCTGTGGTTGTTGACTAATCATTGGCATAGTTATTACGAGTATTGCGGCGTAAAAGAGTAGTACTCTGTAGTTCTGTGCCAAAAGTGTTGGGGCAACAAGCCATAGAGTTAATAACACCTCGGTTAGGTTTTCTAGTTGGGGGACTGGACCAGATATAGTGGTTGCAGTTTGTCAATCCACCGTAGAGGAAGGCACCTGACGGTGCTCTCCTAAATAGGTGCAGGGGTTTTTCCTGGACGCAGGAATAAGACTATAAGCCGATTCGAATCGCCATGGGCAATTTGAAGTCCATGCAAGGGAAGGAATGTGAGGCTTCCCAGAGTCAGACGGCTGCACAGTACATGAAATCTAGCTTTTGGGGCAAAGGTCATGAAACCTCTAAAGGAATGGCATAGTTGGTCCAAGGATACTACTTGGGCTATTCCTCTAGAGGGGACATTTGATGCCTGGAGGTGGGAGAAATTCATAACTGAGTTTAAACCCAGGCTCTGGGCAGCAGAAACCTTAGATGTAGCTGAGCTGTGGCTTCAGAAGTCTATTATGGTAAGCAGGCAGGGTATACAGAAGGCAGTTTCAGTCCGGAAGAACCGCATTATGTACACCTGGCCTGAGGGGATAGCAGTGACTGGTGATCCAATGCTGGAAGCAGAAGAGGCTCTTTCTGGGCTAACTCTGCTGAGGCAGGCTGGATCCACCAACACTAGATCTGTTGTAGTTTCCTCTGATGCTTCTGCCATCACCAATCTAACCAACCCTACTCTGCACTCTCCAACTAACATCTCTCTCTCTCCCACGTCTCCATCTAACCATGTCACCTCTGACGCTAAACCTCAAGCTAACCCTCTCTATCAGTCGCCTTTCCCCATATCTGGGGCATTTTCTCCGCCGATTGCGGCTGATTATGAATCATTTTCAACTGGTGATCTACAGATGCTATGTGAGTCTAAGGGAATTGAGACCAGACTAAGGAACCGTGGGGATTGCATAACTGCGCTGAGAGCTTTTGACTCAATCATACCTACCATCTACCCTTCATTGGTTGGCTTCCAGACAGGGAACGTTGTGGGCAAGGTAGCACACATTAGCCAACCAATGAAGCCACAACCTCCAAAGTACACACCTAGCCCCACTTATGTCACTGAACCTGGTACTTACCCAGTCCGGGTACAACAATATGAGGGTGTTCCAAATACCAACGGTGAAAGGACTTTGGGGGAAAGGGTGGTATGGCATGTCCCTTTTGCTTCCTAAGAAATCAGGACCATACTGGCCGAACTGCCTGACTATAGAACAAATCCACGAGGGTTCGCGAGAATGTTTTGTCAAAATCAATTTAGCTACGGCATGAGTGGAACAGATTGTGCCCAGGTTCTGAGGGCGAAAGTAGGAGAAGAACTGGCAAGGGTTATAATCTCCCGTTGCGGCATTGTCACCCACGAACAAGCCACTTCTGGAGGTAAGCAATTCAGTGTAGCCCTGCTAGCCAAACTTCCAGAGTTGTATGGTGCATCTTCTACCACAGATGTGATGAAACTCAGTCAAAACCCAGGCGAGGAATGTGCTTGTTTCTGGCGTCGCCTGAAACAAGCTGCATTGGATGCAGATCTGGAGGTTGGTCCGGATGTGCCAACCGACGGAGGTAAGTTATCCGCCATTCACCTTTTGCTAAGAGCCAAATTTTTAGAAGGCATCCATATGAAAATTCGAGACCGGCTATTATTAGCCAGACCCGAATTTAATGAAATGACAATACCTGCCATTCTATCCACTCTCTCCGCTATAGAGAGAGAGATGGATAGGAAGAAACAGGACAAAGCATCCAAAATCCTTGTGTCTCAAGCCCCTTCTGCAGGACAAACGGGCCAGGATGGTGGGAAAAAGACACAACGCTGGAAAGCCTGAACTTGTTACATCTGTGGAAAGGAAGGACATCTAAGGCGCGACTGCCCTAACAGACCCAAGGGTAAGTGGCAGTTCATCCCAGACGATCCGGTACCAGGCTCACGCGATCCAACAACTTCAGTTGTAGCGATGGCCAGCCACGACTATGATTCTTCATAGGACGTTGGCAAAGCGGTGTCAGGACATATCAACCTGTTTATCGAGGAATTAAAATATCCCCTCCCTTGCCTCATTGACACCGGTGCCGTTCGAACTGTTCTGAGATCCAAAGATCTCAGAGGCAAGGTTCCCCTTTCTGGGGAGACTATACCCACTGTGGGTCTAACAGGTCAGACAGTGTCTCTACATACCACCAAACCACTCCATTGTAGGTTGGGCCAACACACAGAAGCCATTAAGTCGGTACTGGTATCGGATGATGTTCCCATCAACCTATTGGGAGCTGATATTTTATCTGAGATACAAGCGGTCATTGAGTACACTCCAACAGGTGTTGTGGTTAGCAGTGCATTGACAGATGAGCGCCTATGTGCAATGGTGGCTCTACCGTATATGATAGAACCTGGTTGTTTTCTGGGGTTGGATGTGCTAGCAGAAGTGGATCCCAAACTTTGGGCGTTTGATAAGTATGATGTGGGTCTTCTGCCGGTCCCGCCAACCACAGTAAACATCAGACCAGGGAGTATTTTGCCCCAATTACCACAATACCCTTTGAGTGTGGCTCAGATGGATAGCCTTAAAATCCAAATAGACCGGTACCTGCTGATAAAAGTTCTTACGCCAACCAAATCCCCCTGTAACACCCCTTTGTTTCCAGTGGCTAAAAAGTCTGTCAAGGGTCAGGAAACAACTTTCCGTTTAGTACATGATTTAAGGGCTATCAATAAAATCATTATCAGCGATGCCCCTTTGGTACCCAACCCACACACCTTGTTGGCCTCTATACCACCTAACGCAATTTTCTTCAGTGTTATTGATCTGACTAATGCATTTTTTTCGGTACCACTGGACCCCCAGTGCCAGTACCTTTTTGCTTTTTCATTCCAGGGTCGACAACTGACTTGGACACGTCTCGTTCAGGGGTCTGTGACTAGTCCCTCGGAGTACAGTTGCAAACTTAAAATAGTGTTGGATCAATGGACCCCAACGAATCCAGAGGTGGTGCTGATCCAGTATGTTGATGACTTGCTGCTTTGTTGCCCTGCAAGGGATGTCTGTTATCAGCATACTGTCTCATTGCTTAACCATCTGGCGTCCACGGGGAATAAAGCTAGCAAGGAGAAATTGCAGTTTTGTAGGGAGAAGGTCACCTTTTTAGGACATTGTATATCTCAGGGTACTCGACACCTGACAACCCAGAGAATTCAGACACTGAAAGACTTCCCGAAACCCCGAAATGCACGACAAACGAGAGCCATTCTCGGTCTTATCAACTACTGTAGAGACTGGGTCCCTAACATCTCTTCGACTTTAGGACCCCTTTACGAAATCCTATCCCAAACTCCCTTTCAACTGACTGATGATAACTGGTCAACCCTACAGGACTTGATCCAAGAACTCTCCAAAGCACCTGCTTTAGGTTTGCCCAACTATGACCTCCCCTTCTACCTTTTCTGCTATGAAAGCAAAGGCCACGCCACTGGAGTACTGACCCAACTACATGGGTCCAGGTACCGACCCATCATGTATCTATCAACTGCCCTAGATCCAGTCATTCGAGGTTCACCAGGTTGTGTACGAGCCGTAGCCGCCTGCGCTGTATTGTTACAGAAGGTAGGTGACATAGTCTTGGACTCCCCACTGACCCTCTATACTCCCCATTCAGTGCAGGAAATCCTAAATCAAGTTCAGACAAAACACCTCTCTGCTGCCAGATTGACTAAGTACGAAGTGGCTCTCCTAACCCCTACTAACCTGACTTTAAGACGATGCACCATTTTAAACCCAGCCTCTCTTCTTCCTACTGAGGAGGAAGAGAAGGGGGGAGATAATGGTGTTAAAAATGATACTCAAACCTTCCAGACTAACAATACCAACCTCTCTACCTCTAACCAACTTGTTAATTTAGAAGGACAACATGCTGATGATCACCACGACTGTGTTTCTCTGATGGAACTCGAGTCAACAACCATCAGCCCGGTGAAGGAGACCCCCATCCCAAACGCTAAAAACCTTTTTGTCGATGGTTCCAAGTATCACACCCCAGATGGTAAGCCACACACAGGTTATGCAGTGACTACATTCAGTGAAATTGTGGAAAAGGGTTCATTGCGTTCCAACATGTCTGCACAGGAAGCTGAGCTGTGGGCACTGGCAAGAGCCTGTGAGACCCAAGAGGGTCAAAGGATCAATATCTACACGGATTCTAGGTATGCTTTTGGGATAGCCCATGATTTTGGTCCTATCTGGAAAGCAAGAGGCTTTCTGACTAGTTCAGGGAAGCCTGTGAAACATGCGCAGTTAATCAACAGGTTATTCGTTGCTTTCAACCTGCCGCGTGAGATAGCCATTCTAAAAGTTAAGGCCCACACGACTGATAGGACTTTGGAGGCCGATGGCAATGCCTTGGCAGATAGAGCTGCCAAAGAAGGTGCTCTGCACCCTCCTGTGAAAACCCTGATGCTAGCCATCCCCTCTGATGTGTCTCTGGAAGAGTTTAAGAGACTACAGTCACAAGCGGAATTACATGAAAAGAGGAGATGGACAGCACTAGGGGCCATGAGAGGTCCAGATGACATCTGGGGTCTTGGTAAAAAATGGTGTCTGCCAAGATCGCTTTTTCCAATGATGGCCCATTCGGCTCATTATCCAGGGCATCAGTCAAAGATGGTTATGTGTGCGCAGGTGGATGAGCATTGGATCGCCCCTGGATTTACTACTGCAGCTGCTAATTTTGCAGCAGCCTGCCTGGTTTGCGCATTGCACAATCCAGGTAGGACGGTACCAGTACCCAAACGACATTCCCCCCGACCAGAATATCCATTTCAGCGCATCCAGATAGACTACATTACATTGCCAAGGAGTGGGCCGTACGAACACGTCTTAGTCTGTGTAGATATGTTTTCAGGTTGGCCAGAGGCATGGCCGGTTCAGAAAGCAAACGCCACAA
This sequence comes from Rana muscosa, assembly GCA_029206835.1. Lineage (NCBI taxonomy): Eukaryota > Metazoa > Chordata > Amphibia > Anura > Ranidae > Rana > Rana muscosa. Next base: position 382,881,525 of record CM055121.1, read on the forward strand.
CCACAGCCAAAAAGATCCTGTCCGAAATAGTGTGTCGCTGGGGCCTACCTGAAACAATCGAGTCGGATCGAGGCTCCCACTTCACTGGTCAAATATTTGCAGAAGTGTGTAAAGCCCTCCATATCAATCAGGGATTACACACTCCTTATCACCCCCAAAGTAGTGGTAAGGTTGAAAGGTTAAACGGAACCCTTAAAAACAAAATCTCCAAAATAATAGCTGATACTGGGAAACCTTGGCCTGAATGTCTCCCCATAGCTCTCCACTCCATCAGAAATGCACCTAGACAACCTCACGGGTTATCTCCATATGAGGTTTTGTTCGGATGTCAACCAAAAACAGGGTTGTACTTTCCCCAGCAGCTGTCGTCTTTACATTCTCAACTGACGGGGTATGTGCAGTCACTGCAACGTGAGCTAAAAAAAATCCACCACAGGGTTCATGAGTCCCTTCCAGACCCTGACTCAATAACCGGTTTACATTCTATCCAACCAGGTGACTGGGTCGTTGTAAAGAAATACCAGAGGACGGGACTAGAATCGAGATACGTCGGAACCATTCCAGGTTCAGCTGACCACGCCGACCTCACTAAAGCTTGAAGAACGGGACAACTGGATCCACGCCAGCCACTGCACGAAGCTGCTCAACTACATCAAAGAATGAGGAGTATCTTCTTTATTTATAGTTTTAGTTTAGTGTATTTTAGCAAGGGTAATGATGAAAAGCATCCCAATTTATTGTTTAAAATGCATCTCCAGCTGGAAAAAATGGCGAACAGGACCAACTGCTGGGTATGCTCCAAACCTCCACCAAGCCTTGATGCCCCGGCAATGGCAGCAGTACATGCGATATATGATGTCCGTATCGGTATGAGGAAACTAAAGACTCCAAACAGACACTTGTCAATAGAACTTAATGATACATTCCTAGAGGGTAAAATTAGTTATAGTTTTAACATTAGCTCTGGCTTTTGCCCCTCCCTCACAAAACCAGTATGGGTATCGGGACAACTAGGTAGCCCACAAGTGTGCTTCAACTTTAGTTTCGGTAGAGGGGATAACTTTGTTGGGTCCACCACCTGTAAAGAAGGTATAACAGTTAATCTAACCAACGAAACCCCCGTCTTCTTTAATAACACTAATAGACCAGATTACATCTGTTGGAAGGAAGGGTGTGACGTTCAGACCGAGGGAGCAATCCCCCAGTCTATCCTGTTACTACTCAATGCACGTAACCGTCAGAGTGGTTCCCTCTGTGCGACTCTGACTGGCCCCTACTACTTCTTATGCGGTACCTCAGCTTATAAGGTAATCCCCCCTAATGCAAGAGGTTCATGTGTCCTGGTTAAACTAGTCCCAGCATCTTACATCGCGGATGATCGAGAGGATCTGATGGCACGAGAGAAGGTAAGAACGTCAGGAAAAGCTAGAAGGGAATTGTTCACCAACTCTGACCAGGCCTGGGCATGGTTTCCTGCTTGGACGGGTTGGGGGATTGAACTTATGAAACGATTGAATAATTTCTCATCCATTGTGGATGGGATATTCAATGAAACCGTAGAGGCTGTAAGGGAAATCTCACAGGAACAACGGCAGATCAGGACCCTTCTTTTACAGGAAAAGATGGCCCTTGATTATCTGTTAGCATCCAAGGGGGGTTTCTGTGAATTCATAGGTGAAGATTGTTGTACCTGGATTGAGGATACCAATGACAAAGTTCAGGCCCATATGGATAAGGCTAGATCCCTGCAAGGCAAAGCCAGAGCTATAGCTAGTGAGGGTTGGAATCCTTTTAAGGGTTTGGGAAACTTTGGGGATTTTTTATTTTCCATTGGATCGTGGTTGAAGGAAGTAGGGGTGTATATACTCATGTCATTTTTGTTTCTGTTCCTTCTATATGTCGTGATGAGGTGCTCCTGTTGCCTGATTGGACGCGTGACCAGAGCCCGAGCAGATGACCACATTTTCCTCAATGAGATAAGACGCCCCGAAGCCCAACCAACGTATCAGATGCAGAGGATTCCAGACCGATCGGCGATTACTACAGCTCACCATTTCGTACCCTCCTTATAAGTCATGTCTCCTGAAGTACAGAATCTACATGTCAAGCCGTGTTTTCCTTTTTATGGATTGTAAGGACTGATTCATTTCCAGGTGTAAGAAGATCAAGTTTTGAGAGACACATGGGAGCATATGACAAAAAGGAGGGACTGTTGTGGAAATTTTATTATATAAGATTTATGTGGACATTTTATTCTAGGATGTGCGTTTTATAGATTGTCATCTGTCTCCCTGTGTCTGATGTTTAATCGAGGAGCGCTCTAGCAGAGCGCACTTGGGTTGAATCGAGACCAGCGGTAAAAACGGTCAGTATGAAAACCTTCTTATGGGATTGAAACGTGTTCTCTGCGTGTGTGGGCGTTTGTTGGTTTGTAGATATCAAGCGCAATGCGCTGGACTGCATGCTTTCCAATGGCTATACACTTTAGAGAAGCGAAGTCCGCATAATGAGAGAAACCTATTAATTCTCTCTTGCGGACTTCGTTATCCGCTTTATGGATACATATCTGTATTTATAAGAGGACATTGATATCTGCCTTGTCGGTGTACTTGTACCGTATATTGACAACAGCAGTAGCAATGTCCCCGCAGATTGTCCCAAAACTATAAGAACAAGTAGAATGATCTCACTAGATACTGTTTACTTTGAACAGTATTGTGTGGGCTCCATGCTGATTAAGATGGGGGGTGTGCACTTCCTCCCCTTTCCCTCCTTTGAGTGCCCGCCCCTTTACTGTTTGTCATTTCCTGTGATGTCATTTTGTATTAAGGGAAGTGATTGGCTGTTGGGGCCATCACTTCCTGTTTTGTTATCCTTTTGTTTCCAATGAATAAAAGAATCCGGGTGGCTGAGCTCTGCCCAGACGCTTGAGACTCCAGCTTGAAGCAGCATCGTTTCTGATTCTACCTGGTGCCATTGAAGTACTTCATATTCCTTGTACCAAAGAGCTTGATACAAACGTGCTTTTAAGCACGAAGGAATTGTTTTGTGCTTTGTGTGCATTTAGACGCTGGAAGTCCACATTTAGACGCGGTGTGGATTTGCGTACAAAGCCCAAGGGAATTCTTCCACGACACCCCCTACCCCAGCCCATTACCAGCCCCTTTGGGTCTTGTATGGATATTAAGGGGAACCCCGCACACAAAATAAAAAAGGACCTATATACTCTGAACAGCCGTATACAGGCGGTGCATACAAGACAGGGACTGTAGGTTTGTTCTTATGTAGAATCTGTTTGTAATTTTGAACAGCTGCATTGTTTAAGTGTAGCTCCATGCCAAATTCCTTTTTTTTAGCTTTTTGTAAAACATAGGGAACGGTTATCACCCCTGTCACATTTTTTTTGCTGTCTGTGCCCCTGTTCAGAACATTTCACCTCACTTTGCGTCCCAATGACAACTGTTTTTGAAATGTGGTGTTTTTATTGAAACAAGGATTGGTGATAAAGCATCAGTAGAGAGGAGACACCTTTCTCCCATATTAATTCTTACAGGAGAGAATTTTCCTTCCAAGGGGTAGATTTCCTCTCACTTCCTGTTGTCTTCTTCCGTTTGCAAGTAGTAGTAGTTTGTAAGTTGGATGTTTGAAAGTAGGGACCTGCCGTATATACTCTGCAGAAATTGGCCCCTTAGGTGTTGGTGTTGGCACAACACTGAAAGCACTCACAGTTATTCTTGGTGGGTGCTGGAACGCCCTGCTGTCAACTATTATATCAGGAATTGTAATAACATATAATTGTTGATCAGTGGTAGTAAAAATTGGGCCTTTGATGGTGGTGCTGGTGCCACAACACTGTAAGGCCTGACAGTTACTCTTGGTGGGCGCAGCAATGGGCCCTGCTGTGAATTATTAGATCAATAATTATAATTGCATGCCCCTGTTGAATAGGGGCTGAAAAATTGGGCCTTTGGTGGTGGTGGTGGTGGTGGTTGTGATGGTGGTGCTGGTGCCACAACACTGTAAGGCCTGACAGTTACTCTTGGTGGGCGCAGCAATGGGCCCTGCTGTGAATTATTCGAACAATAATTATAATTGCATGCCCCTGTTGAACAGGGGCTGAAAAATTGGGCCTTTGGTGGTGGTGGTGGTGGTGATGGTGGTGCTGGTGCCACAACACTGTAAGGCCTGACAGTTACTCTTGGTGGGCGCAGCAATGGGTCCTGCTGTGAATTATTCGATCAATAATTATAATTGCATGCCCCTGTTGAACAGGGGCTGAAAAATTTGGCCTTTGGTGGTGGTGGTGGTGGTGATGGTGGTGCTGGTGCCACAACACTGTAAGGCCTGACAGTTACTCTTGGTGGGCGCAGCAATGGGCCCTGCTGTGAATTATTAGATCAATAATTATAATTGCATGCCCCTGTTGAACAGGGGCTGAAAAATTGGGCCTTAGGCACTGGTGGCACAACACTGCAACCCCTCACAGATACTGTACTTGGAGCACAGCAATGAGGCCTGTTGCAAAGTATTGCATCAAAAATTTTAATTACACGCCCCTGTTAAACAGGGGCTGAAAAATTGGGCCTTAGCCACTGGTGGCGTCACCCATAAACCAAAATGATTTTCCAAGCTATCATCATTAATCGTATCATTGAGGAGGAGGAGGAGGATAGCCAGTCAACATAACAGCACAGGCACTCAGCATCAGCATCAGTCTTGAAGGGATGTGACATTTTAAAATCTATTAGTCTGTTATATCAGCATCTGGTGTGTGGTAGCTGGTGGTGATCCAAGACTGGTTCATTTTGATGAAAGTCAGTCGATCAACCGAGTCGGTGGACAGGCGCACCCTGTGATCCGTGACAAATCCTCCAGCAGCACTGAATGTGCGTTCTGAAAGAACGCTGGATGCAGGACAGGCCAGTAGCTCAATTGCATACTGTGCAAGCTCTGGCCAGTGATCCATCCTCAAGACCCAGTAAGCCAGAGGATTTTCGGTGGGGAAGGTGTCCAAGTCTGACCTTGCCCCTAGGTATTCCTGGACCATGTATATCAGACGCTGGCGATGGTTGCTGGAACCGATCATACTTTGGGGCTGCGGACTAAAGAATTGTCTGAACGCATCGGTCAGACGGCCACCTTCCCCACCGCTCCTTCTTTGACTGCCCGAAGCCTCAGCAACTCGTTGTCCAGGACCAGGAGTTTGTAACCTCCCAGTCTCTGGGAACGCGTTGCACAGACCTTTCTGCAAGGCCTCCCGGAGTTGTCTCATCCTCTGCTCCCTCTGCGACGGTACGATAAGGTCCGCAACCTTACCCTTGTACCGTGGATCAAGGAGAGTGGCCAGCCAGTAATGGTCCCTCTCCTTGATCCGAAGAATACGAGGATCCTTCCGCAGACTTTGCAGGATCAGGGAGGCCATGCAGCGTAGGTTAGCTGAGGCATTCAGTCCGGAGTCCTCTGGGTCACTAAGGACGACATGATCCGCAGCCACCTCCTCCCAGCCACGTACAAGTCCACTGGTTTCTTGGGACTGTAAATCATCCCTAAAGGACTGCTGCTGATGATGCTGAGTGCCAGCCTCCACCTCCATGCTGACACAATCCTCCTCCTCCTCCTCCTCCTCCTCTTCCTGTGCGATGGGTGGGACAGAAGGAACACTGTCTGGGTAAAGGGGGCCTTGAGAGGCAAGGAAGTCCTCCTCTTCCTGCCTCTGTTCTGCCTCAAGTGCCCTGTCCATTATTCCACGCAGCGTGTGCTCCAACAGGTGGACAACAGGTACAGTGTCACTGATGCATGCACTGTCACTGCTCACCATCCTCGTGGCCTCCTCAAATGGTGCCAGGACAGTGCATGCATCCCTGATCATGCCCCACTGGCGTGGTGAAAAAAACCCGAGCTCCCCTGACCCTGTCCTGGTGCCGTAGTCGCACAGGTACTCATTGATGGCCCTCTGCTGCGTGTGCAGCCGCTGCAGCATGGCCAACGTTGAGTTCCACCTGGTGGGCATGTCACATATAAGGCGGTTCTTGGGCAGGTTCAACTCCTTTTGCAGCTCAGCCAGGCGAGCACTGGCATTATAAGATCTGCGGAAATGCACACAGACTTTCCTGGCCTGCCTCAGGACATCCTGTAAGCCCGGGTACCTGCCCAAGAACCGCTGCACCACCAGGTTAAGGACGTGAGCCATACAGGGCACATGGGTCAGTTGTCCCTGTCGGAGGGCGGAGAGGAGGTTGGTGCCATTGTCGCAAACCACAATTCCTGGCTTAAGCTGGCGTGGCGTCAACCACCTCTCGGCCTGCCCCTGCAGAGCAGACATGACCTCTGCCCCAGTGTGGCTCCTGTCCCCCAAACACACCAGCACAAGCACGGCATGGCATCTTTTTGCCTGCGTACTTGCGTAGCCCCTTGAACGCCTACGGAGCACCGCTGGTTCCGAGGACAAACCACAGGAAGAGGCCATGGAGGAAGAGGAGGGGGTGGAGGAGAGAGGTGTGTCACAACCAGTAGTAGCATTTTGGAGGCGTGGCGGTGGAACAACCTCCAACACTACTGCACCTTGTCCTGCATCCTTCCCAGCTGCCAAAAGAGTGACCCAATGGGCCGTGAAAGAAAGGTAACGTCCCTGTCCATGCCTGCTGGACCATGAGTCAGCGGTAATATGCACCTTACCGCTAACCGCCCTGTCCAGCGAGGCCAAGACATTGCCTTCCACATGCCTGTAGAGAGCCGGAATCGCCTTCCGTGCGAAAAAGTGGCGTTTGGGAACCTGCCACTGAGGAACCGCACATTGCACAAACTCACGGAAGGGGGCCGAGTCTACCAACTGAAAAGGCAGCAGTTGAAGCGCTAGCAATTTAGCCAAGCTAGCATTCAACCGCTGGGCATGTGGATGGCTGGGAGTGAACTTCTTTCGACGGTCCAGCAGCTGGGGCAGGGAAATTTGCCTGCTAGAATCGGACGTTGGTGTACTGCTAGCAGAGTGCCCGCAAGTACTTGCCTGTGACACACCTAATTCTACACCTTCATTCCTCGCAGAGCAGGTTTCAGAGAGGAGTGAAGGTATAGTGGGGTTGGAGATCCCAGCTGATGCGGTGCAAGAAGAGGTCAGCTTTGTTCTTTGGTGTGGGTCTTTAAGGTAGGCTTGCCAACGAGCTGCATGGCAGGTCAACATATGTCTGATCAAGCATGTGGTGCCCAAGCAGCTGATGTTTTGGCCACGCGATATACGCTTGAGACATATGTTGCAAACAGCAGCTGTGCGATCTGATGCACTCGCCTCAAAAAAGGCCCACACCAAAGAACTTTTTGAATGACGGGCAGAGGCAGCGCCCTGCACAGGCAGAGCTCTGCGGTGTGATTCCGTCGGTGTGCTGCCCATACGCTGGCCACTCAAGGGCATCCTGCCTCGTTGGAGATGTGTCTCCTCCTCATCCTCCTCCTCCTCCTCCTCTCTCCTATTAGGCACCCACGTGGAGTCAGTGACCTCATCATCCCCTCCCTCCTCATCACTGGAGCCAATCTGGCAGTATGCTGCAGCTGCTGGAGCATGACTGCCAGATTGGTGTCCTTCTTGAGCATCCCCTCTCTCTGCTCTCACGCTGCTGCCTTCCTCTAGCTGGGTATCATCATCAGATCCTTCGAAATGCTGGGCATCCTCCTGGAGCATGTACCCAACACTGTGCTCAAGCAGTTCGGGGGACTCCTCAGGAGTAGGGATGGGCCCGGTGCTCGATTCGAACCCATGTTCGAATCGAGCATCGGGCGTTCGCTCGCTCGTCGAGCCCAGAACTATTTGGGCCGTTCGCATCACATTCGTGTGATGCGAGCGGCCCCGCAATGCATTGCGTCCGGCGCGGCCGGCGCAGTGCATTGCTGGCTGATGATTGGCCAAGCATGCACTGTGACCCCGCATGCTTGGCCAATCACAGCGCCCGAAACTCGGAGAGCAATAATTGGCTACAGGCAGGACGCCTGTAGCCAATTACAGCTCAGGGGCTTTAGTACACGCCCCACCATTTAAAAGGCCGCCACGCCATCGGCCCCGGTCACATGAGTTCCGGCTTTAGGAGAGATTAGTCTGCTGATTCTGTCTTTGCTTGATACTGAAAGATTTGCTCTTCTTTGCTAAACCATTGGCTATTTCTTTGCTAAACCATTGCTACCTAAGTCATTGATCGTTCATTGCTGCTGATTGCACAGTTAGTGTGTTATTAGCTGCTGCTGGGGATTAGTCTGGTGCGTGCTTACTGTTAGTACAGTATTGCAGTAGTACCAACCGCAGTGCTGTTAGCACAGCATTGCACCCCAACAGCACCCATAGGACTTCTAGTGTGTTAGTGGCAGCAAACAGAGCTCCTATATTTTCTTCTCAGCAGCACCCATAGGACTTCTAGTGTGTTAGTGGCATCACACAGAGCTCCTATATTTTCTTCTCAGCAGCACCCATAGGACTTCTAGTGTGTTAGTGGCAGCAAACAGAGCTCCTATATTTTCTTCTCAGCAGCACCCATAGGACTTCTAGTGTGTTAGTGGCATCACACAGAGCTCCTATATTTTCTTCTCAGCAGCACCCATAGGACTTCTAGTGTGTTAGTGGCAGCAAACAGAGCTCCTATATTTTCTTCTCAGCAGCACCCATAGGACTTCTAGTGTGTTAGTGGCATCACACAGAGCTCCTATATTTTCTTCTCAGCAGCACCCATAGGACTTCTAGTGTGTTAGTGGCAGCAAACAGAGCTCCTATATTTTCTTCTCAGCAGCACCCATAGGACTTCTAATGTGTTAGTGGCATCACACAGAGTTCCTATATTTTCATCTCAGCAGCACCCATAGGACTTCTAGTGTGTTAGTGGCATCACACAGAGCTCCTATATTTTCTTCTCAGCAGCACCCATAGGACTTCTAGTGTGTTAGTGGCAGCAAACAGAGCTCCTATATTTTCTTCTCAGCAGCACCCATAGGACTTCTAGTGTGTTAGTGGCAGCAAACAGAGCTCCTATATTTTCTTCTCAGCAGCACCCATAGGACTTCTAGTGTGTTAGTGGCATCACACAGAGCTCCTATATTTTCTTCTCAGCAGCACCCATAGGACTTCTAGTGTGTTAGTGGCAGCAAACAGAGCTCCTATATTTTCTTCTCAGCAGCACCCATAGGACTTCTAGTGTGTTAGTGGCAGCAAACAGAGCTCCTATATTTTCTTCTCAGCAGCACCCATAGGACTTCTAGTGTGTTAGTGGCAGCAAACAGAGCTCCTATATTTTCTTCTCAGCAGCACCCATAGGACTTCTAGTGTGTTAGTGGCATCACACAGAGCTCCTATATTTTCTTCTCAGCAGCACCCATAGGACTTCTAGTGTGTTAGTGGCAGCAAACAGAGCTCCTATATTTTCTTCTCAGCAGCACCCATAGGACTTCTAGTGTGTTAGTGGCAGCAAACAGAGCTCCTATATTTTCTTCTCAGCAGCACCCATAGGACTTCTAGTGTGTTAGTGGCATCACACAGAGCTCCTATATTTTCTTCTCAGCAGCACCCATAGGACTTCTAGTGTGTTAGTGGCAGCAAACAGAGCTCCTATATTTTCTTCTCAGCAGCACCCATAGGACTTCTAGTGTGTTAGTGGCAGCAAACAGAGCTCCTATATTTTCTTCTCAGCAGCACCCATAGGACTTCTAGTGTGTTAGTGGCAGCAAACAGAGCTCCTATATTTTCTTCTCAGCAGCACCCATAGGACTTCTAGTGTGTTAGTGGCAGCAAACAGAGCTCCTATATTTTCTTCTCAGCAGCACCCATAGGACTTCTAGTGTGTTAGTGGCATCACACAGAGCTCCTATATTTTCTTCTCAGCAGCACCCATAGGACTTCTAGTGTGTTAGTGGCAGCAAACAGAGCTCCTATATTTTCTTCTCAGCAGCACCCATAGGACTTCTAGTGTGTTAGTGGCAGCAAACAGAGCTCCTATATTTTCTTCTCAGCAGCACCCATAGGACTTCTAGTGTGTTAGTGGCATCACACAGAGCTCCTATATTTTCTTCTCAGCAGCACCCATAGGACTTCTAGTGTGTTAGTGGCAGCAAACAGAGCTCCTATATTTTCTTCTCAGCAGCACCCATAGGACTTCTAGTGTGTTAGTGGCAGCAAACAGAGCTCCTATATTTTCTTCTCAGCAGCACCCATAGGACTTCTAGTGTGTTAGTGGCATCACACAGAGCTCCTATATTTTCTTCTCAGCAGCACCCATAGGACTTCTAGTGTGTTAGTGGCAGCAAACAGAGCTCCTATATTTTCTTCTCAGCAGCACCCATAGGACTTCTAGTGTGTTAGTGGCAGCAAACAGAGCTCCTATATTTTCTTCTCAGCAGCACCCATAGGACTTCTAGTGTGTTAGTGGCATCACACAGAGCTCCTATATTTTCTTCTCAGTAGCACCCATAGGACTTCTAGTGTGTTGGTGGCAGCAAACAGAGCTCCTATATTTTCTTCTCAGCAGCACCCATAGGACTTCTAGTGTGTTAGTGGCAGCAAACAGAGCTCCTATATTTTCTTCTCAGCAGCACCCATAGGACTTCTAGTGTGTTAGTGGCAGCAAACAGAGCTCCTATATTTTCTTCTCAGCAGCACCCATAGGACTTCTAGTGTGTTAGTGGCATCACACAGAGCTCCTATATTTTCTTCTCAGCAGCACCCATAGGACTTCTAGTGTGTTAGTGGCAGCAAACAGAGCTCCTATATTTTCTTCTCAGCAGCACCCATAGGACTTCTAGTGTGTTAGTGGCATCACACAGAGCTCCTATATTTTCTTCTCAGCAGCACCCATAGGACTTCTAGTGTGTTAGTGGCAGCAAACAGAGCTCCTATATTTTCTTCTCAGCAGCACCCATAGGACTTCTAATGTGTTAGTGGCATCACACAGAGTTCCTATATTTTCATCTCAGCAGCACCCATAGGACTTCTAGTGTGTTAGTGGCATCACACAGAGCTCCTATATTTTCTTCTCAGCAGCACCCATAGGACTTCTAGTGTGTTAGTGGCAGCAAACAGAGCTCCTATATTTTCTTCTCAGCAGCACCCATAGGACTTCTAGTGTGTTAGTGGCATCACACAGAGCTCCTATATTTTCTTCTCAGCAGCACCCATAGGACTTCTAGTGTGTTAGTGGCAGCAAACAGAGCTACTATATTTTCTTCTCAGCAGCACCAATAGGACTTCTAGTGTGTTAGTGGCATCACACAGAGCTCCTATATTTTCTTCTCAGCAGCACCCATAGGACTTCTAGTGTGTTAGTGGCAGCAAACAGAGCTCCTATATTTTCTTCTCAGCAGCACCCATAGGACTTCTAATGTGTTAGTGGCATCACACAGAGTTCCTATATTTTCATCTCAGCAGCACCCATAGGACTTCTAGTGTGTTAGTGGCATCACACAGAGCTCCTATATTTTCTTCTCAGCAGCACCCATAGGACTTCTAGTGTGTTAGTGGCAGCAAACAGAGCTCCTATATTTTCTTCTCAGCAGCACCCATAGGACTTCTAGTGTGTTAGTGGCAGCAAACAGAGCTCCTATATTTTCTTCTCAGCAGCACCCATAGGACTTCTAGTGTGTTAGTGGCATCACACAGAGCTCCTATATTTTCTTCTCAGCAGCACCCATAGGACTTCTAGTGTGTTAGTGGCAGCAAACAGAGCTCCTATATTGTCTTCTCAGCAGCACCCATAGGACTTCTAGTGTGTTAGTGGCAGCAAACAGAGCTCCTATATTTTCTTCTCAGCAGCACCCATAGGACTTCTAGTGTGTTAGTGGCAGCAAACAGAGCTCCTATATTTTCTTCTCAGCAGCACCCATAGGACTTCTAGTGTGTTAGTGGCATCACACAGAGCTCCTATATTTTCTTCTCAGCAGCACCCATAGGACTTCTAGTGTGTTAGTGGCAGAAAACAGAGCTCCTATATTTTCTTCTCAGCAGCACCCATAGGACTTCTAGTGTGTTAGTGGCAGCAAACAGAGCTCCTATATTTTCTTCTCAGCAGCACCCATAGGACTTCTAGTGTGTTAGTGGCATCACACAGAGCTCCTATATTTTCTTCTCAGCAGCACCCATAGGACTTCTAGTGTGTTAGTGGCAGCAAACAGAGCTCCTATATTTTCTTCTCAGCAGCACCCATAGGACTTCTAGTGTGTTAGTGGCAGCAAACAGAGCTCCTATATTTTCTTCTCAGCAGCACCCATAGGACTTCTAGTGTGTTAGTGGCAGCAAACAGAGCTCCTATATTTTCTTCTCAGCAGCACCCATAGGACTTCTAGTGTGTTAGTGGCATCACACAGAGCTCCTATATTTTCTTCTCAGCAGCACCCATAGGACTTCTAGTGTGTTAGTGGCAGCAAACAGAGCTCCTATATTTTCTTCTCAGCAGCACCCATAGGACTTCTAGTGTGTTAGTGGCAGCAAACAGAGCTCCTATATTTTCTTCTCAGCAGCACCCATAGTTCTAGTGTGTTAGTGGCATCACACAGAGCTCCTATATTTTCTTCTCAGCAGCACCCATAGGACTTCTAGTGTGTTGGTGGCAGCAAACAGAGCTCCTATATTTTCTTCTCAGCAGCACCCATAGGACTTCTAGTGTGTTAGTGGCAGCAAACAGAGCTCCTATATTTTCTTCTCAGCAGCACCCATAGGACTTCTAGTGTGTTAGTGGCAGCAAACAGAGCTCCTATATTTTCTTCTCAGCAGCACCCATAGGACTTCTAGTGTGTTAGTGGCATCACACAGAGCTCCTATATTTTCATCTCAGCAGCACCCATAGGACTTCTAGTGTGTTAGTGGCATCACACAGAGCTCCTATATTTTCTTCTCAGCAGCACCCATAGGACTTCTAGTGTGTTAGTGGCAGCAAACAGAGCTCCTATATTTTCTTCTCAGCAGCACCCATAGGACTTCTAGTGTGTTAGTGGCATCACACAGAGCTCCTATATTTTCTTCTCAGCAGCACCCATAGGACTTATAGTGTGTTAGTGGCAGCAAACAGAGCTCCTATATTTTCTTCTCAGCAGCACCCATAGGACTTCTAGTGTGTTAGTGGCATCACACAGAGCTCCTATATTTTCTTCTCAGCAGCACCCATAGGACTTCTAGTGTGTTAGTGGCAGCAAACAGAGCTCCTATATTTTCTTCTCAGCAGCACCCATAGGACTTCTAATGTGTTAGTGGCATCACACAGAGTTCCTATATTTTCATCTCAGCAGCACCCATAGGACTTCTAGTGTGTTAGTGGCATCACACAGAGCTCCTATATTTTCTTCTCAGCAGCACCCATAGGACTTCTAGTGTGTTAGTGGCAGCAAACAGAGCTCCTATATTTTCTTCTCAGCAGCACCCATAGGACTTCTAGTGTGTTAGTGGCAGCAAACAGAGCTCCTATATTTTCTTCTCAGCAGCACCCATAGGACTTCTAGTGTGTTAGTGGCATCACACAGAGCTCCTATATTTTCTTCTCAGCATCACCCATAGGACTTCTAGTGTGTTAGTGGCAGCAAACAGAGCTCCTATATTTTCTTCTCAGCAGCACCCATAGGACTTCTAGTGTGTTAGTGGCAGCAAACAGAGCTCCTATATTTTCTTCTCAGCAGCACCCATAGGACTTCTAGTGTGTTAGTGGCAGCAAACAGAGCTCCTATATTTTCTTCTCAGCAGCACCCATAGGACTTCTAGTGTGTTAGTGGCATCACACAGAGCTCCTATATTTTCTTCTCAGCAGCACCCATAGGACTTCTAGTGTGTTAGTGGCAGCAAACAGAGCTCCTATATTTTCTTCTCAGCAGCACCCATAGGACTTCTAGTGTGTTAGTGGCAGCAAACAGAGCTCCTATATTTTCTTCTCAGCAGCACCCATAGGACTTCTAGTGTGTTAGTGGCATCACACAGAGCTCCTATATTTTCTTCTCAGCAGCACCCATAGGACTTCTAGTGTGTTAGTGGCAGCAAACAGAGCTCCTATATTTTCTTCTCAGCAGCACCCATAGGACTTCTAGTGTGTTAGTGGCAGCAAACAGAGCTCCTATATTTTCTTCTCAGCAGCACCCATAGGACTTCTAGTGTGTTAGTGGCAGCAAACAGAGCTCCTATATTTTCTTCTCAGCAGCACCCATAGGACTTCTAGTGTGTTAGTGGCATCACACAGAGCTCCTATATTTTCTTCTCAGCAGCACCCATAGGACTTCTAGTGTGTTAGTGGCAGCAAACAGAGCTCCTATATTTTCTTCTCAGCAGCACCCATAGGACTTCTAGTGTGTTAGTGGCATCACACAGAGCTCCTATATTTTCTTCTCAGCAGCACCCATAGGACTTCTAGTGTGTTAGTGGCAGCAAACAGAGCTCCTATATTTTCTTCTCAGCAGCACCCATAGGACTTCTAGTGTGTTAGTGGCAGCAAACAGAGCTCCTATATTTTCTTCTCAGCAGCACCCATAGGACTTCTAATGTGTTAGTGGCATCACACAGAGTTCCTATATTTTCATCTCAGCAGCACCCATAGGACTTCTAGTGTGTTAGTGGCATCACACAGAGCTCCTATATTTTCTTCTCAGCAGCACCCATAGGACTTCTAGTGTGTTAGTGGCAGCAAACAGAGCTCCTATATTTTCTTCTCAGCAGCACCCATAGGACTTCTAGTGTGTTAGTGGCAGCAAACAGAGCTCCTATATTTTCTTGTCAGCAGCACACATAGTACCTATAGTGTGTTAGTGTCAGCACCCATAGGACCTACAGTGTGTTGTGAGCACACATAGGAGTTCTATTTTTTATACTATATACACTACCGACTACAATGGCTGGAAGACCGCCAAGGAGAGGCAGAGCGTGCCGAGGCAAGAACACAGGGCAGGCAGGCTCTGTTTCTAGAGACAACAGTGCTGGCCGTGGACGTGGTCGTGCATCGTCATCAGCACGTGGCCATGGGACACGCTTGTCTTTGTTTTCGGCAGCTGGACATGTGGAGCCGCATCATGCCGAAGGCTTGGTAGAATGGATGACCAAGCCCTCCTCATCCTCCTCATCCTCTCTCACCCAGGCTCAGGGTACTGGCAGAGCAGCTGCCAACGCGTACTCAATGGCATCATCAGCCACCCCTTCCCTAGACCCACCATGTCCTCCTGAGGAGTCCCCCGAACTGTTTGAGCACAGTGTTGGGTACATGCTCCAGGAGGATGCCCAACGATTCGAAGGCTCGGATGATGATACCCAGCTTGAGGAAGTCAGTAGTGTGCGCGCAGAGAGAGGGGATGCTGAAGGACAGCAATCTGGCAGTAGTGTTCCACCAGCTGCAGCTTACTGCCAGGTTTGCTCTAGTGGTGAAGAGGGAGGGGATGATGAGGTCACTGACTCCACGTGGGTGCCTGAAGGGAGAGAGGAGGAGGAGGAGGAGGATGCAGCGTCACATGTCCAACGAGGCAGGATGCCCCCTGGAGGCCAGCTAGAGGCCAGCACAGCAACTGTACCACACCGCAGAGCTCCGCCTGTGCAGGGCGCTGCCTCTGCACGTTATCACAAAAGTTCTTTGGTGTGGGCCTTTTTTGAGACGAGTGCATCAGATCGCACCACTGCTATTTGCAATATTTGTCTCAAGCGTATCTCGCGTGGCCAAAACATCAGCCGCTTGGGCACCACAAGCATGAGCAGACATATGTCGACCTGCCATGCAGCTCGTTGGCAAGCACACATAAAAGACCCACACCAAAGAACAAAGCGGACCTCTCCTTGCTCCTCATCAGCTGGGATCTCCATCCCCACTATATCTTCAGTCCTCTCTGAAAGCTGCTCTGAGAGGACTGAAGGTGTAGAATTAGGTGTGTCACAACCAAGTACTTGCAGTACACCGACGTCCGATTGTAGCAGGCAAATTTCCCTGCCCCAGCTGCTGGACCGTCGAAAGAAGTATACTCCCAGCCATCCACATGCCCAGCGGTTGAATGCTAGCTTGGCTAAATTGCTAGCACTTCAACTGCTGCCTTTTCAGTTGATAGACTCGGCCCCCTTCCGTGAGTTTGTTCAATGTGCGGTTCCTCAGTGGCAGGTTCCCAAACGCCACTTTTTCTCACGGAAGGCGATTCCGTCTCTCTACTGGCATGTGGAAGGCAATGTCCATGCCTCGCTGGACAGGGCGGTCAGCGGTAAGGTGCATATTACCGCTGACTCATGGTCCAGCAGGCATGGACAGGGACGTTATCTTTCTTTCACGGCCCATTGGGTCACTCTATTGGCAGCTGGGAGGGATGCAGGACAAGGTGCAGTAGTGTTGGAGGTTGTTCCGCCACCACGCCTCCAAAATGCTACTACTGGTTGTGACACACCTCTCTCCTCCACCCCCTCCTCTTCTTCTTCCTCCATGTCCTCTTCGAGTGCTCTGTCCTCGGAACCAGCGGTGCTCCGTAGGCGTACAAGGGGCTACGCGAGTACGCAGGCAAAAAGATGCCATGCCGTGCTTGCGCTGGTGTGTTTGGGGGACAGGAGCCACACTGGGCCAGAGGTTCTGGCAGCTCTGCAGGGGCAGGCCGAGAGGTGGTTGACGCCACGCCAGCTTAAGCCAGGAATGGTCGTTTCTGATAATGGCACCAACCTCCTCTCCGCCCTGCGACAGGGGCAGCTCACCCATGTGCCCTGTATGGCTCACGTCCTCAACCTGGTGGTGCAGCGGTTCTTGGGCAGGTTCCCAGGCTTACAGGATGTCCTGAGGCAGGCCAGGAAAGTCTGTGTGCATTTCCGCCGATCTTATAATGCCAGTGCTCGGCTGACTGAGCTGCAAAAGGAGCTGAACCTGCCCAAGAACCGCCTAATATGTGACATGCCCACCAGGTGGAACTCAACGTTGGCCATGCTGCAGCGACTGCACACGCAGCAGAGGGCCATCAATGAGTACCTTTGCGACTACGGCACCAGGACAGGGTCAGGGGAGCTTGGCTTTTTTTCCCCACGCCAGTGGAGCATGATCAGGGATGCATGCACTGTCCTCTCACCATTTGAGGAGGCCACGAGGATGGTGAGCAGTGACAGTGCATGCATCAGTGACACTGTACCTCTTGTCCACCTGTTGGAGCATACGCTGCGTGGGATAATGGACAGGGCACTTGAGGCAGAACAGAGGCAGGAAGAGGAGGACTTCCTTGTCTCTCAAGGCCCCCTTTATCCAGACAATGTTCCTTCTGTCCCACCCATCACACAGGAAGAGGAGGAGGAGGAGGAGGAGGAGGATTGTGTGAGCATGGAGGTGGAGCCTGGCACTCAGCATCAGCAGCAGCAGTCTTTTAGGGATGATGTACAGTCCCAACAAACCAGTGGACTTGTACGTGGCTGGGAGGAGGTGGCTGGCGATCATGTCATCCTCAGTGACCCAGAAGGCTCCGGACCGAATGCCTCAGCTAACCTACGCTGCATGGCCTCCCTGATCCTGCAAAGCCTGCGGAAGGATCCTCGTGTTCTTCGGATCAAGGAGAGTGACCATTACTGGCTGGCCACTCTCCTTGATCCACGGTACAAGGGTAAGGTTGCGGACCTTATCTTGCCGTCGCAGAGGGAGCAGAGGATGAGACATCTCAGGGAGGCCTTGCAGAAAGGTCTGTGCAACGCGTTCCCAGAAACTGGGAGGTTACAAACTCCTGGTCCTGGACGACGAGTTGCTGAGGCTTCGGTCAGTAGCAGAAGGAGCGGTGGGGAAGGTGGACGTCTGACCGATGCGTTCAGACAATTTTTTAGTCCGCAGCCCCAAGGTATGATCGGTTCCAGCAACCATCGCCAGCGTCTGATATACATGGTGCAGGAATACCTAGGGGCAAGGTCAGACTTGGACACCTTTCCCACCGAAAATCCTCTGGCTTACTGGGTCCTGAGGATGGATCACTGGCCAGAGCTTGCACAGTATGCAATTGAGCTACTGGCCTGTCCTGCATCCAGCGTTCTTTCCGAACGCACATTCAGTGCTGCTGGAGGATTTGTCACCGATCATAGGGTGCGCCTGTCCACCGACTCGGTTGATCGACTGACCTTCATAAAAATGAATCAGTCTTGGATCACCACCAGCTACCAGACACCTGAAGCGGATATAACGGAATAATTTATAATGTCACATCCCTTCAAGACTGCCTATGCTGATGCTGAGTGACTGTCCTGTTATGTTCACTGACTATCCTCTTCCTCCTCCTCAATGATCCATGCCACCACACCAGTGCCTAAGGCACAATTTTTCAGCCCCTGTATAACAGGGGCGTGTAATTACAATTTTTTAAAAAGATGCTTCGCAACAGGTGTGACTGCTGTGCTCAGAGTACAGTATCTGTGAGGGGTTGCAGTGTTGTGGCACCAGCACCAGTACCTAAGGCACAATTTTTCAGCCCCTGTATAACAGGGGCGTGTAATTACAATTTTTTAAAAAGATGCTTCGCAACAGGTGTGACTGCTGTGCTCCAAGTACAGTATCTGTGAGGGGTTGCAGTGTTGTGGCACCAGCACCAATGCCTAAGGCACAATTTTTCAGCCCCTGTTTAACAGGGGCGTGTAATTACAAATCTTGATCTAATAGTTCACAGCAGGGCCCATTCCTGCGCCCACCAAGAGTAACTATGAGGGCCTACAGTCTTGTGGCAACACCGTCCACCACCACCACCACCACCAAAGGCCCAATTTTTCTTCCCTGTTCAACAGGTGCATGCAATTACAAATCTTGATCTAATAACTCACAGCAGGGCCCATTCCTGCACCCACCAAGAGTAACTGTGAGGGCTTACAGTCTTGTGGCAACACCGTTCACCACCACCACCACCACCACCAAAGGCCCAATTTTTCTGCCCGGTTCATCAGGTGCATGCAAGTACAAATTTTGATCTATTAACTCACAGCAGGGCCCATTCCTGTGCCCACCAGTCTTGTGGCTACACCAACATCTAATAGGGCAAATTTCTGCAGAGTATATACGGCAGGCCCCTACTTTCAAACATCCAACTTACAAACGACTCCTACTTGCAAACGGCAAGAGAAAACAGGAAGTGAGAGGAAATCTACCCCTAGGAAGGAAAATTCTATCCTGTTAGATTTAATTTGGGAAAAAGGTATCTCCTCTCTACTGATGCTTTATCACCAATCCTTGTTTCAATTAAAACCCCACTTTTCCAAAAACATTTGTCATTGGGACGGAAAGTGAGGTGACATGTTCTGAACAGATGTGCAAAGACAGCAAATGTTACAGGGGTGATAACCCCTCCCTATGTTCTCCAAAAAGCTTAAAAATTGATTTTTTTTGGGATGTAGCTACACTTCATAATGTACCTGTTCAGATTCTACTTAAGAACAAACCTACAGTCCATGTCTTGTTTGCACCACCTATATACTGCTGTTCAGAGTATATAGGGTTGTAGGTATAGGGTTTTATTTTGGGTGCGGGGTCCCCCTTAGTATCCATACAAGACCCAAAGGGGCTGGGGTGGGGGGGGGGCTGATGGGGTAGCCATGCCATTTTTCTCAAGGATTTTCAGCCATATGGCGGCCAGGACAAGACATGACATTAAAGCCGCAAGTGGTTTTAAATGGCTTCTTTTTTTCCTTTACAAATGTCATTTTGTGCAAGGACAGTTCTAAACACGGGAAACACATGCCACTTCACAGGCATACTTTAGACACCCCCCAGGTACCATATTTAAAGGAACATTTCACTTTTTTTTTTTTCACTTTATGCATCATTAAAATGACTGCTCCCGAAAAAACTTTAGTTTTTAAAATTTCTTTTTGCATTGATATATGTCCCCTGGGGCAGGACCCGGGTCCCCAAACCTGTTTTATGACATTAACATGCATATTGGCCGTTGTAATTAGCAATTTTGATTTCGAACGTTCGCGTCCATTATAACGAATAGGGTTCGAAAATTCGCGCGAACTTTCGGTCCGTTCGAAGGTTCTGGTGCGAACCGAACCCGGGGGTGTTCGGCTCATCCCTACTCAGGAGGAGGACATGGTGGGTCTAGGGAAGGATTGACTAATGAAGATAATGATACCAGAGAAGAGGACGCTTTGGCAGCTGCTTTGCCAGTACCCTGAGCCTGGGTGAGAGAGGATGAGGAGGATGAGGTGGGCTTGGTCATCCACTCTACCAAGTCTTCGGCATGATCTGGCTCAACATGTCCAGCTGCCGAAAAGAAGGACAAGCGTGTCCCATGGCCATGTGCTGATGACAATGCACCGCGTCCACGACCAGCACTGTTGCCCCCAGACACAGAGCCTGCTTGCCCTCTTTTTTTGCCTCCTGACTGTCTGCCTCTCCTTGTTTGCCTTCCAGACATTTTAATGGATGGCCTGCAGGGAGATGGGAAAAAGAGCAATAAGGGCTACCTTCAGGTGTATACTGTGCAGGAGGCTTAGCAACAATGACACTGACACTGTCCCCTACCTATCCTTCTCTGTCCCTAAACACAAGGATTGAAAATATGGTTCAGCAAAATTGGTTTAGAACAGAATAGCACACTGACACTTTCCCTCACTGTCCTACTCTGTCCCTCCCTACAAACAAGATTTAGCACAGAATAGCACACTGATAGTTTCTACGAGTGTCCTTCTCTGTCCCTAAACTCAAGGATTGAAAATATGGAACAGCAAAATTGGTTTAGAACAGAATAGCACACTGACACTTTCCCTCACTGTCCTACTCTGTCCCTCCCTACAAACAAGATTTAGCACAGAATAGCACACTGATAATTTCCACGAGTGTCCTTCTCTGTCCCTAAACTCAAGGATTGAAAATATGGAACAGCAAAATTGGTTTAGAACAGAATAGCACACTGACACTTTCCCTCACTGTCCTACTCTGTCCCTCCCTACAAAAAAGATTTAGCACAGAATAGCACACTGATAATTTCCACGAGTGTCCTTCTCTGTCCCTAAACTCAAGGATTGAAAATATGGTTCAGCAAAATTGGTTTAGAACAGAATAGCACACTGACACTTTCCCTCACTGTCCTACTCTGTCTCTCCCTACAAACAAGATTTAGCACAGAATAGCACACTGATAGTTTCCACGAGTGTCCTTCTCTGTCCCTAAACTCAAGGATTGAAAATATGGTTCAGCAAAATTGGTTTAGAACAGAATAGCACACTGACACTTTCCCTCACTGTCCTACTCTGTCCCTCCCTACAAACAAGATTTAGCACAGAATAGCACACTGATAGTTTCCACGAGTGTCCTTCTCTGTCCCTAAACTCAAGGATTGAAAATATGGAACAGCAAAATTGGTTTAGAACAGAATAGCACACTGACACTTTCCCTCACTGTCCTACTCTGTCCCTCCCTACAAACAAGATTTAGCACAGAATAGCACACTGATAATTTCCACGAGTGTCCTTCTCTGTCCCTAAACTCAAGGATTTAAAATATGGAACAGCAAAATTGGTTTAGAACAGAATAGCACACTGACACTTTCCCTCACTGTCCAACTCTGTCCCTCCCTACAAACAAGATTTAGCACAGAATAGCACACTGATAGTTTCCACGAGTGTCCTTCTCTGTCCCTAAACTCAAGGATTGAAAATATGGAACAGCAAAATTGGTTTAGAACAGAATAGCACACTGACACTTTCCCTCACTGTCCTACTCTGTCCCTCCCTACAAACAAGATTTAGCACAGAATAGCACACTGATAATTTCCATGAGTGTCCTTCTCTGTCCCTAAACTCAAGGATTTCAAATATGGAACAGCAAAATTGGATTAGAACAGAATAGCACACTGTCAGTTTCACTCACTGTACCTCTCTGTCCCTAAACTCAAGGATTGAAAATATGGTTCAGCAAAATTGGTTTAGAACAGAATAGCACACTGACACTTTCCCTCACTGTCCTACTCTGTCCCTCCCTACAAACAAGATTTAGCACAGAATAGCACACTGATAGTTTCCACGAGTGTCCTTCTCTGTCCCTAAACTCAAGGATTGAAAATATGGAACAGCAAAATTGGTTTAGAACAGAATAGCACACTGACACTTTCCCTCACTGTCCTACTCTGTCCCTCCCTACAAACAAGATTTAGCACAGAATAGCACACTGATAATTTCCACGAGTGTCCTTCTCTGTCCCTAAACTCAAGGATTTCAAATATGGAACAGCAAAATTGGTTTAGAACAGAATAGCACACTGACACTTTCCCTCACTGTCCTACTCTGTCCCTCCCTACAAACAAGATTTAGCACAGAATAGCACACTGATAGTTTCCACGAGTGTCCTTCTCTGTCCCTAAACTCAAGGATTGAAAATATGGAACAGCAAAATTGGTTTAGAACAGAATATCACACTGACACTTTCCCTCACTGTTCTACTCTGTCCCTCCCTACAAACAAGATTTAGCACAGAATAGCACACTGATAATTTCCACGAGTGTCCTTCTCTGTCCCTAAACTCAAGGATTGAAAATATGGAACAGCAAAATTGGTTTAGAACAGAATAGCACACTGACACTTTCCCTCACTGTCCTACTCTGTCCCTCCCTACAAACAAGATTTAGCACAGAATAGCACACTGATAATTTCCACGAGTGTCCTTCTCTGTCCCTAAACTCAAGGATTGAAAATATGGTTCAGCAAAATTGGTTTACAACAGAATAGCACACTGACACTTTCCCTCACTGTCCTACTCTGTCCCTCCCTACAAACAAGATTTAGCACAGAATAGCACACTGATAGTTTCCACGAGTGTCCTTCTCTGTCCCTAAACTCAAGGATTGAAAATATGGTTCAGCAAAATTGGTTTACAACAGAATAGCACACTGACACTTTCCCTCACTGTCCTACTCTGTCCCTCCCTACAAACAAGATTTAGCACAGAATAGCACACTGATAGTTTCCACGAGTGTCCTTCTCTGTCCCTAAACTCAAGGATTGAAAATATGGAACAGCAAAATTGGTTTAGAACAGAATAGCACACTGACACTTTCCCTCACTGTCCTACTCTGTCCCTCCCTACAAACAAGATTTAGCACAGAATAGCACACTGATAATTTCCACGAGTGTCCTTCTCTGTCCCTAAACTCAAGGATTTAAAATATGGAACAGCAAAATTGGTTTAGAACAGAATAGAACACTGACACTTTCCCTCACTGTCCAACTCTGTCCCTCCCTACAAACAAGATTTAGCACAGAATAGCACACTGATAGTTTCCACGAGTGTCCTTCTCTGTCCCTAAACTCAAGGATTGAAAATATGGAACAGCAAAATTGGTTTAGAACAGAATAGCACACTGACACTTTCCCTCACTGTCCTACTCTGTCCCTCCCTACAAACAAGATTTAGCACAGAATAGCACACTAATAATTTCCATGAGTGTCCTTCTCTGTCCCTAAACTCAAGGATTTCAAATATGGAACAGCAAAATTGGATTAGAACAGAATAGCACACTGTCAGTTTCACTCACTGTACCTCTCTGTCCCTAAACTCAAGGATTGAAAATATGGTTCAGCAAAATTGGTTTAGAACAGAATAGCACACTGACACTTTCCCTCACTGTCCTACTCTGTCCCTCCCTACAAACAAGATTTAGCACAGAATAGCACACTGATAGTTTCCACGAGTGTCCTTCTCTGTCCCTAAACTCAAGGATTGAAAATATGGAACAGCAAAATTTGTTTAGAACAGAATAGCACACTGACACTTTCCCTCGCTGTCCTACTCTGTCCCTCCCTACAAACAAGATTTAGCACAGAATAGCACACTGATAGTTTCCACGAGTGTCCTTCTCTGTCCCTAAACTCAAGGATTGAAAATATGGAACAGCAAAATTGGTTTAGAACAGAATAGCACACTGACACTTTCCCTCACTGTCCTACTCTGTCCCTCCCTACAAACAAGATTTAGCACAGAATAGCACACTGATAATTTCCACGAGTGTCCTTCTCTGTCCCTAAACTCAAGGATTTCAAATATGGAACAGCAAAATTGGTTTAGAACAGAATAGCACACTGACACTTTCCCTCACTGTCCTACTCTGTCCCTCCCTACAAACAAGATTTAGCACAGAATAGCACACTGATAGTTTCCACGAGTGTCCTTCTCTGTCCCTAAACTCAAGGATTGAAAATATGGAACAGCAAAATTGGTTTAGAACAGAATAGCACACTGACACTTTCCCTCACTGTCCTACTCTGTCCCTCCCTACAAACAAGATTTAGCACAGAATAGCACACTGATAATTTCCACGAGTGTCCTTCTCTGTCCCTAAACTCAAGGATTGAAAATATGGAACAGCAAAATTGGTTTAGAACAGAATAGCACACTGACACTTTCCCTCACTGTCCTACTCTGTCCCTCCCTACAAACAAGATTTAGCACAGAATAGCACACTGATAATTTCCACGAGTGTCCTTCTCTGTCCCTAAACTCAAGGATTGAAAATATGGTTCAGCAAAATTGGTTTAGAACAGAATAGCACACTGACACTTTCCCTCTCTGTCCTACTCTGTCCCTCCCTACAAACAAGATTTAGCACAGAATAGCACACTGATAGTTTCCACGAGTGTCCTTCTCTGTCCCTAAACTCAAGGATTGAAAATATGGTTCAGCAAAATTGGTTTACAACAGAATAGCACACTGACACTTTCCCTCACTGTCCTACTCTGTCCCTCCCTACAAACAAGATTTAGCACAGAATAGCACACTGATAGTTTCCACGAGTGTCCTTCTCTGTCCCTAAACTCAAGGATTGAAAATATGGAACAGCAAAATTGGTTTAGAACAGAATAGCACACTGACACTTTCCCTCACTGTCCTACTCTGTCCCTCCCTACAAACAAGATTTAGCACAGAATAGCACACTGATAATTTCCACGAGTGTCCTTCTCTGTCCCTAAACTCAAGGATTTAAAATATGGAACAGCAAAATTGGTTTAGAACAGAATAGCACACTGACACTTTCCCTCACTGTCCAACTCTGTCCCTCCCTACAAACAAGATTTAGCACAGAATAGCACACTGATAGTTTCCACGAGTGTCCTTCTCTGTCCCTAAACTCAAGGATTGAAAATATGGAACAGCAAAATTGGTTTAGAACAGAATAGCACACTGACACTTTCCCTCACTGTCCTACTCTGTCCCTCCCTACAAACAAGATTTAGCACAGAATAGCACACTGATAATTTCCATGAGTGTCCTTCTCTGTCCCTAAACTCAAGGATTTCAAATATGGAACAGCAAAATTGGATTAGAACAGAATAGCACACTGACACTTTCCCTCACTGTCCTACTCTGTCCCTCCCTACAAACAAGATTTAGCACAGAATAGCACACTGATAATTTCCACGAGTGTCCTTCTCTGTCCCTAAACTCAAGGATTTAAAATATGGAACAGCAAAATTGGTTTAGAACAGAATAGCACACTGACACTTTCCCTCACTGTCCAACTCTGTCCCTCCCTACAAACAAGATTTAGCACAGAATAGCACACTGATAGTTTCCATGAGTGTCCTTCTCTGTCCCTAAACTCAAGGATTGAAAATATGGAACGGCAAAATTGGTTTAGAACAGAATAGCACACTGACACTTTCCCTCACTGTCCTACTCTGTCCCTCCCTACAAACAAGATTTAGCACAGAATAGCACACTGATAATTTCCATGAGTGTCCTTCTCTGTCCCTAAACTCAAGGATTTCAAATATGGAACAGCAAAATTGGATTAGAACAGAATAGCAAACTGACACTTTCCCTCACTGTCCTACTCTGTCCCTCCCTACAAACAAGATTTAGCACAGAATAGCACACTGATAATTTCCATGAGTGTCCTTCTCTGTCCCTAAACTCAAGGATTTCAAATATGGAACAGCAAAATTGGATTAGAACAGAATAGCACACTGTCAGTTTCACTCACTGTACCTCTCTGTCCCTAAACTCAAGGATTGAAAATATGGTTCAGCAAAATTGGTTTAGAACAGACTAGCACACTGACACTTTCCCTCACTGTCCTACTCTGTCCCTCCCTACAAACAAGATTTAGCACAGAATAGCACACTGATAGTTTCCACGAGTGTCCTTCTCTGTCCCTAAACTCAAGGATTGAAAATATGGAACAGCAAAATTGGTTTAGAACAGAATAGCACACTGACACTTTCCCTCACTGTCCTACTCTGTCCCTCCCTACAAACAAGATTTAGCACAGAATAGCACACTGATAGTTTCCACGAGTGTCCTTCTCTGTCCCTAAACTCAAGGATTGAAAATATGGAACAGCAAAATTGGTTTAGAACAGAATAGCACACTGACACTTTCCCTCACTGTCCTACTCTGTCCCTCCCTACAAACAAGATTTAGCACAGAATAGCACACTGATAATTTCCACGAGTGTCCTTCTCTGTCCCTAAACTCAAGGATTTCAAATATGGAACAGCAAAATTGGTTTAGAACAGAATAGCACACTGACACTTTCCCTCACTGTCCTACTCTGTCCCTCCCTACAAACAAGATTTAGCACAGAATAGCACACTGATAGTTTCCACGAGTGTCCTTCTCTGTCCCTAAACTCAAGGATTGAAAATATGGAACAGCAAAATTGGTTTAGAACAGAATAGCACACTGACACTTTCCCTCACTGTCCTACTCTGTCCCTCCCTACAAACAAGATTTAGCACAGAATAGCACACTGATAATTTCCACGAGTGTCCTTCTCTGTCCCTAAACTCAAGGATTTCAAATATGGAACAGCAAAATTGGTTTAGAACAGAATAGCACACTGTCAGTTTCACTCACTGTACCTCTCTGTCCCTCCCTACAAACAAGATTTAACACAGAATAGCACACTGACACTTTCCCTCACTGTACCTCTCTGTCTCTAAACTCAAGGATTGAAAATATGGTTCAGCAAGATTGGTTTAGAACAGAATAGCACACTGACACTTTCCCTCACTGTACCTCTCTGTCCCTACAAACAAGGATTAGCACACTGACACTTTCCCTCACTGTACCTCTCTGTCCCTACAAACAAGGTTTAGCACAGAATAACACACTGACACTCTCCCTACCTATCATTATTTGTCCCTAAACACAAGGAATCCAGGATTAGTAAAGGAAAAAAAATGACACTGTCCCTGCCTATGCTTCTCTTTCCCTGCTCCGGAACACACTACACAAGGCCGCCGCGCTGGTGGCCTTTTATAGTGTGGGGCGTGTACTAAACCCCCTCAGCAATAATTGGCCACAGGCATCCTGCCTGTGGCCAATCATTGCTCTCCTCGCTGCTGGCGCTGTGATTGGCCAAGCATGCGGGGTCACAGTGCATGCTTGGCCAATCACAGCGCCTGGATGACACTGCAATGGCGTAGTGCATTGTGGGCCGTTCGCGTCACTCGAATTTGGCGCGAACGGCCCAAATCGTTCGATCTTCGTCGAACGATCGAACAGCCGATGTTCGAGTCGAACGTATGTTCGACTCGAACACGAAGCTCATCCCTACTTACCGCTCTGTATTTTTCCTTTCCTGGTGACTTTCCATGGCAGCACACAATACAATCCATGCATATACTACCATGAAGGCACCAGATTAGACAAATCACACCTGTTTTGTTTTGACATGCCAATCAGCTGTCACATTTGTTGCAAAGAAAACACAAAACAAACATCAAAACTTTCTAATTTTATTGTTCAACAAAACAAAAGGGAAGGCAAAATAAAAAAGCATGGTCAATTTGAAACAGTTACAGACTCAACATCTTGAGCAATTTTTGGCCAAAAAAATGCAGCAGACAATTAAATCAAAGTGAACAAACAACACACATTAACAACATCAGAATTATTTCAGGGGAACATATCTCCCCCACACCAAAAATATACAATCCACATAAGTTAACCAATCACTTGTTTTGCAAAGACATAACAAATAAAATACATGTGTTACAAACTCGATAAGGACATGTACATTTTACCCCCCACACACACACACTTGCCTCTTCTCAAGGCAAGCGACCGAATGCTCTGTGAGCTTTATATAACATATGTTTGTGTGCTAATAAGACAATTGAAAACACATGCACATTCCATGAAACACCCAAAATGCAAGTTCTCCCAATGTAGAGACTGAAATTCAAAGTGGGCACACCTGTTAAGGATGTCCTTCAATTTCCAACCCATAAAAACTCTCTGAGTGAGCATGCCCAGAAATATCCAGGCGCTGTTCACACACAAAAAGCACGCCAAAAAAAACAACTGGCTGGGCATGTGCAGAACAACACCAGTGCAGCTAGCAAAAAATAACCCCCCCCCTCCCCCCGTCCAAAATTAAGCACATCATCCAGCATGCTACAAAATTAGAGATGGGACAATCACCCCTCCCCCCACCAACAAATACCATTGCAGTCTATGGGAACTGACTTGTTAATTTTGCTAGTCCCCACTTGGCTGGCTTATCTTCTAGTTATTGGACTTAAAATGGGGGCCCAGGTCCCACCCTAAGGGACATATATCAATGTCACCAATTTGGAAAACACCAAAAACAAAACAAGAAGTGCCTTTAAATATGCCAAATTGCTTAAGGGCCATTTCAAACCACATGCAGTGCATTGCGTTTTTTATGCATCCAAAATGCATGGAAAGTTGGTTATATGGTTCTAAATGGCAGTGTTTGTTCCAGTGCGTTCCAGTTCCACCAAAAAAGTAGAACATGCTGCATTTTACCTGCACTGGACTGTACTGGAACGCATCAAAACGCATCATAAACGCACAGGAACGCACAGGAACACACCTAAATGCACCAAAAACCCACCTGGAACGCATCCGGATTGCATTTCTATGGTGTGAACTGGCCCTAGTTCACACTATAGAAACGCAGTCTGGGTGCGTTCCAGGTGCTTTTCTGCATGCACGTTTTTGACACATTCCAGTGCATTTTTGAGGCGTTTTTGATGCAGTCCAGTGTTTTTTTTCCCCTCTTTTCACTTAGGACAAGTGTATTGCAGTGCGTCTTTGGTGCATTTAGGTGTGTTGCGGTGCATTCCAGTGCATTTTTGGTACGTTCCGTTGCGTTTTTGATGTGTTTTACTGGGGTCCAGTACAGTTTTGTACCTAAAAAATGCAGCATGACCAATTATTTTTTGGCTTTCTGAAATGCACTGGAACGGACTGCAGTGGTGTGAACTATGCCATTGGCATTAATGTGATCAACTTTCTTTGCGTTTTTCAGGCATCAAAAAAACACACTGCACTGCATCCGGTGTGAACTGGCCCTAAATATCATCCCTGGGGGGTGTCTATAGTATGCCTGTAAAGTAGCACATGTTTTCCATGTTTATAACAGTTGGAGAGCAAAATGACATTTCTAAAGTAAAATAATAGTCATTTAAAAGTCCTTGCGGCTCTAATGAATTGCTGGTTCCTGTCAATACAGATAAAAGTCTTTGAAAGTCTTTGCTAACCAAAAAAAATATGCGTGGGGGTTCCCCCAAATTCCATAACCAGGCCCTTCAGGTCTGGAATGGATATTAAGGGGAACCCCGCTGCAAATTTAAAAAAAAAATGACGTGGGGTTCCCCCAAATATCCAAGCCAGGCCCTTCAGATCTGGCATGGATTTTAAGGGGAACTCCACCCCAAATTTAAAAAAAAAATGGCGTGGAGTCCTCCTAAAAATCCACCCCAGACCCTTATCCGAGCACATAACCTGGCCGGCCGCAGGGGAAGAGGGGGGGACGAGAGAGCACCCCCCTCCCTCCTGAACCGTACCAGGCCACATGCCCTCAACATAGGGAGGATGTCCCCATGTTGATGGGGACAAGGGCCTCATCCCCACAACCCTTGCCCGGTGGTTGTGGGGGTCTGCGGGCGGGGGGCTTATCGGAATCTGAAAGTGTCAAAAATGTAAAAAATGACAAGAGCCGGTTTTTGACAATTCCTTTATTAATGTCTTTTCTTTTCTTCCATCTTCTTCCTTCTTCTTCTTCCATCTTCTTCTTTTCTCCATTCGGGTTTCTTCCTCCATCTTCATCTTCCTCTTCATCTTTATCTTCATCTTCATCTTCCTTCTTCCTTCGGTGTTCTTGTCCGCATCTTGCCCCGGCGTCTTCCCTTCTTCTTTCTTCTTCGGCCGCTCCGTTTGAATTGGAGGTTCCCGCTGTACGACGCTTCAGTTCGCCTCTGGGTCCGCTTACACCCGGTGACCCCGCCCCCCTCTGACGCACATTGATTTCACGGGGACTTTCCCCGTGGTGACAGAGGGGGGCGAGCCACCGGGTGTAAGCGGACCAAGTGGAGAACTGAAGCGTCGCACAGCGGGAACCTCCAATTCAAACGGAGTGGCCGGAGAAGAAAGAAGAAGGGAAGACACCGGAGCAAGATGCGGACGAGAAGACCGAAGGAAGAAGGAAGATGAAGATAAAGATGAAGAGGAAGATGAAGATGGAGGAAGAAACCCGAATGGAGAAAAGAAGAAGATGGAAGAAGAAGAAGGAAGAAGATGGAAGAAGAAGGAAGAAGATGGAAGAAAAGAGAAGACATTAATAAAGGAATTGTCAAAAACCGGCTCTTGTCATTTTTTACATTTTTGACACTTTCTTCGTGAAATGGTAGGGGTACATTTGTACCCCATTACCATTTCACACAGGGGGGGCCGGGATCTGGGGGTCCTCTTTGTTAAAGGGGTCTTCCAGATTCCTATAAGCCCCCCGCCCGCAGACCCCCACAAACACCGGGCAAGGGTTGTGGGGATGAGGCCCTTGTCCCCATCAACATGGGGACATCCTCCCCATGTTGAGGGCATGTGGCCTGGTACAGTTCAGGAGGGAGGGGGGCCGCTCTCGTCCCCCCCTCTTCCCCTGCGGCCGGCCAGGTTATGTGCTCGGATAAGGGTCTGGTGTGGATTTTTGGGGGGACTCCACGCCATTTTTTTATAAAATTTGGGGTGGAGTTCCCCTTAAAATCCATGCCAGATCTGAAGGGCCTGGTTTGGATATTTGGGGGAACCCGCTCGTCATTTTTTTTTTTAATTTGCAGCAGGGTTCCCCTTAATATCCATTCCAGACCTGAAGGACCTGGTTATGGAATTTGGGGGGACCCCCACGCTTTTTTTTTGGTTAGCAAAGACTTTCAAATACTTTTCTCTATATTGCCGGGAGCCGACAATTCATTACAGCCGCGGGTGCTTTTAGATGGCTTTTTTTTTCCTTTAGAAATGACATTTTGCAGGCGCACTGGCAATTTCAGAGCTGCGCCTGTTCAACTTATGCAAATTGACTTAGGTGACTTGACATTTACTAAGATTTTGCCGGCGCAGTGTCCCGGCGCATTTAAACCATTGAAATTCCCGCGCTGAGCTCAAAAAAACCTCCCGCTGCTCGAATCGGAATTGCCGGCGCAGCGGGCTGGTTTTGAAAAAGTTACTTTCCCACTCTATTTTGGGCAGGTTAGTTATTTGGGCAGGTGTCACTACACTTCCTCACATCACCCCATGTCCCCCTCAAAATGTTCTCACTTCCAGCTTCTTTATATTTATATTTTAACATGCCCTGCGCCAGGTCCATAGTAGCGCACTGAGCGCCTCCTCCCGGGCGCAGAGAACACTATAGTAAATGGGAAATAGGGCTGCGATACCGGCGCTAATGTTTTGTAAATACCAAAACAGCCATTGCGCACGCAGATGCGCCAATACTCATGGCGCAAACGTTTGGTAAATCAGCCCCTATGTATCCTTCGGCTCCTGAAGCAGATGTTACAGAGCCTGCCGAGTTGCCTGAGCCTGTTACAGAAGAAGAGCCTGTGGCACCAGAGCCAGAAACCCCAAGGGAACAAAGGGCTTGCAGAGTCATAAGGCCTCCCGGAAAATTGACCTACCCACAAATGGGGAAGAGCTCAGAAGATTCTGTGATCACTGCTAGGAGGAGTGTAGAGAATATGGACCCCTCCACTGTACATTTGGTAGAGGGCAACCCCCACTCACTCTCTGGCACAGTTAGGCAGGCCACTCAGGATAGTGTGACCTGTGGCAAAGGGAATCCAATCCCTCGGTTTTGGTGGGAATTCCCTATGCCAACCTCTTATGCAATGTTGTCTGGGGTTGTACGCAGTGTATGCTAAAGTTTCTTTGGGGACCAAAGAATTTAAGTGGGGGGAGTGTGTAGCGGGGTCCCCTTTAAGATTCCCGGGACTACCTTGCCCAGAATCCCTTTCGGCAACGTTCCACCGCAGAGACTCATGGGAGGGGTTATAAAAGGAGGAGGCAAGGCTGGGCTCGGCCTCTTTTGGACACGAGACTTCAGGGACTGATCCTCCTGTGCGGATGTGCCGGAGTGCAAGGCCTGAAGCCTGAGGCCTTGCATAGCACCAAAGAGCCTTCCACCCCACTGCGAGCCTGGGTGGCATCTGACTTCGCTTGTCTACAGCCTTGGCCGGATCGGGGACCCGATCGCTGGAGACACTGTGTGTGTGTGAGGACACAGTCGGTGGAAGTTCCCGGACTGGGATCGCGTCCGGAGGGGTGAGCGGTCGTATGCTCAGACCATATATACTGATTATTGCTGATGTGCCTATAGACTGCCGTGGCCCACAAGTTTATATCTGATACTCTCACTAGAGACCCATATCAGAGCTGAACTCAGAGGAGTCTTCAGTAAAGTGTTAATTTCATCAAAATCTTCCCACTGGATTACAAATGTTATTCTGTTATGTGCACCACCTTTAAAGAATTGTCGGTGAAGAAACCATCATCCCCTATAGACTGAGTTTTAGATATCTGAGCCAGGCCTGGCCAGCTAGTTAGTTCATTTAGTCGCTGCGTCACAGGGCGCCTAGTTAACGGTCGCCCACGCGGCGCACCTTTACTGTTCATCTAATGCAAAGTATGTTTATTGCTGCAGGGCTCTGCAACTTATTACCTATACACTGTTACCACTGTTAACCTTTCACCATAAGCTTAAAGTAAATTTGATACCCCTTTCATTATTGTCTTGGTGTCTAAGATTTCTCATACAGTATAAGAAAATATAGCTGCCATAACTAACTGTGCCAGTAGGGGGTCGAGTACATTGCCGGGGGTTGGCGGAGCTGTTTTCAGGGCCCAAACCAAATCTGCAGCCTTCTTAGTTGGAGGTATCGCTACACTCGTTTTTACTCCAATGTCTATTGGGAAGTTGATGCACGAACGTGCAGCTGCTTGTTTGAATCTCCATACAGCTCATTCATGTTCGTGGGAGTGCCCCCTACCAGTTAAGTGCTGGGTCGTGGATACCTTTATGCCCTATGTAGGGATGAGCTCGGTGTTCGAGTCGAACATACGTTCGACTCGAACATCGGCTGTTCGATCGTTCGCCGAACAACGAACGATTTGGGCCGTTCGCGCCTAATTCGCGGCCCACAATGCACTACGCCATCGCAGTGTCATCCAGGCGCTGTGATTGGCCAAGCATGCACTGTGACCCGGCATGCTTGGCCAATCACAGCGCCGGCAGCGAGGAGAGCAATGATTGGCCACAGGCAGGATGCCTGTGGCCAATTATTGCTGAGGGTGTTTAGTACACGCCCCACACTATAAAAGGCCGCCAGCACGGCGGCCTAGTGTAGTGTGTTCCGGAGCAGGGAAAGAGAAGCATAGGCAGGGACAGTGACATTTTTTTTCTTGCTTAACCTGGATTCCTTTAGTTTAGGGAAAGAAAACTATAGGTAGGGAGAGTGTCAGTGTGTTTTACTGTGCTAATCCTTGTTTGTAGGGACAGGGAAGGACAGTGAGGGAAATTCTCATTGTGCTATACTGTGCTAAAGCATTCATCATCAACCATCTTTAAAAAAACATTTTTTATAGGGACAGAAAACTATAGGTAGGGAGAGTGTCAGTGTGTTTTACTGTGCTAATCCTTGTTTGTAGGGACAGGGAAGGACAGTGAGGGAAATTCTCATTGTGCTATACTGTGCTAAAGCATTCATCATCAACCATCTTTAAAAAAACATTTTTTATAGGGACAGAAAACTATAGGTAGGGAGAGTGTCAGTGTGTTTTACTGTGCTAATCCTTGTTTGTAGGGACAGGGAAGGACAGTGAGGGAAATTCTCATTGTGCTATACTGTGCTAAAGCATTCATCATCAACCATCTTTAAAAAAACATTTTTTATAGGGACAGAAAACTATAGGTAGGGAGAGTGTCAGTGTGTTTTACTGTGCTAATCCTTGTTTGTAGGGACAGGGAAGGACAGTGAGGGAAATTCTCATTGTGCTATACTGTGCTAAAGCATTCATCATCAAC
The DNA here is from genome assembly GCA_029206835.1 of Rana muscosa. Taxonomy (NCBI): domain Eukaryota; kingdom Metazoa; phylum Chordata; class Amphibia; order Anura; family Ranidae; genus Rana; species Rana muscosa. The sequence continues at coordinate 382,915,743 of CM055121.1, forward strand.
CATCTTTAAAAAAAACATTTTTTATAGGGACAGAAAACTATAGGTAGGGAGAGTGTCAGTGTGTTTTACTGTGCTAATCCTTGTTTGTAGGGACAGGGAAGGACAGTGAGGGAAATTCTCATTGTGCTATACTGTGCTAAAGCATTCATCATCAACCATCTTTAAAAAAAACATTTTTTATAGGGACAGAAAACTATAGGTAGGGAGAGTGTCAGTGTGTTTTACTGTGCTAATCCTTGTTTGTAGGGACAGGGAATGACAGTGAGGGAAATTCTCATTGTGCTATACTGTGCTAAAGCATTCATCATCAACCATCTTTAAAAAAACATTTTTTATAGGGACAGAAAACTATAGGTAGGGAGAGTGTCAGTGTGTTTTACTGTGCTAATCCTTGTTTGTAGGGTCAGGGAAGGACAGTGAGGGAAATTCTCATTGTGCTATACTGTGCTAAAGCATTCATCATCAACCATCTTTAAAAAAACATTTTTTATAGGGACAGAAAACTATAGGTAGGGAGAGTGTCAGTGTGTTTTACTGTGCTGATCCTTGTTTGTAGGGACAGGGAAGGACAGTGAGGGAAATTCTCATTGTGCTATACTGTGCTAAGGCATTCATCATCAACCATCTTTAAAAAAACATTTTTTATAGGGACAGAAAACTATAGGTAGGGAGAGTGTCAGTGTGTTTTACTGTGCTAATCCTTGTTTGTAGGGACAGGGAAGGACAGTGAGGGAAATTCTCATTGTGCTATACTGTGCTAAAGCATTCATCATCAACCATCTTTGAAATCCTTGTTTTTTGGACAGTCAGGGAAATTGTCATTGTGCTATTCTGTGCGAAAGCAATCATCCTCAACCATATTTAGAAATCCTTAAGTAAAGGGACAGAGAAGGACACCTGAAGGTAGCCCTTATTGCTTTTTTCCCATCTCCCTGCAGGCCATCCATTAGAATGTCTGGAAGGCAAACAAGGAGAGGCAGACAGTCAGGAGGCAATAAAAGAGGGCAAGCAGGCTCTGTGTCTGGGGGCAACAGTGCTAGTCGTGGACGCGGTGCATTGTCATCAGCACATGGCCATGGGACACGCTTGTCCTTCTTTTCGGCAGCTGGACATGTTGAGCCACATCATGCCGAAGACTTGGTAGAGAGGATGACCAAGCCCTCCTCCTCCTCCTCATCCTCTCTCACCCAGGCTCAGGGTACTGGCAAAGCAGCTGCCAAAGCGTCCTCTTCCCTGGTATCAATGTCAGACTCATCATCAGTCACTCCTTCCCTAGACCCACCATGTCCTCCTCCTGAGGAGTCCCCCGAACTGTTTGAGCACAGTGTTGGGTACATGCTCCAGGAGGATGCCCAGCGTTTCGAAGGGTCTGATGATGAAACCCAGCTAGAGGAAGGCAGTAGCGTGAGAGCAGACAGAGGGGATGCTCAAGAAGGACACCAATCTGGCAGTCATGTTCCAGCATCTGCAGCATACTGCCAGATTGGCTCCAGTGATGAGGAGGGAGGGGATGATGAGGTCACTGACTCCACGTGGGTGCCTAATAGGAGAGAGGAGGAGGAGGAGGATGAGGAGGAGGCACATCTCCAACGAGGCAGGATGCCCTTTGGTGGCCAGCGTAAGGGCAGTACACCGACGGAATCACACCGCAGAGCTCCGCCTGTGCAGGGCGCTGCCTCTGCCCGTCATTCAAAAAGTTCTTTGGTGTGGGCCTTTTTTGAGGCTAGTGCATCAGATCGCACAGCTGCTGTTTGCAACATATGTCTCAAGCGTATATTGCGTGGCCAAAACATCAGCCGCTTGGGTACCACATGCCTGACCAGACATATGTTGACCTGCCATGCAGCTCGTTGGCAAGCCTACCTCAAAGACCCACACCAAAGAACAAAGCGGACCTCTCCTTGCACCGCATCAGCTGGGATCTCCAACCCCACTATAACTTCAGTCCTCTCTGAAACATGCACTGAGAGGAATGAAGGTGTAGAATTAGGTGTGTCACTGCCAAGTACTTGCGGCCACTCTGCTAGCAGTACACCGACGTCCGATTCTAGCAGGCAAATTTCCCTGCCCCAGCTGCTGGACCGTCGAAAGAAGTTCACTCCCAGCCATCCACATGCCCAGCGGTTGAATGCTAGCTTGGCTAAATTGCTAGCGCTTCAACTGCTGCCTTTTCAGTTGGTAGACTCGGCCCCCTTCCGTGAGTTTGTGCAATGTGCGGTTCCTCAGTGGCAGGTTCCCAAACGACACTTTTTCTCACGGAAGGCTATTCCGGCTCTCTACCGGCATGTGGAAGGCAATGTCTTGGCCTCGCTGGACAGGGCGGTCAGCGGTAAGGTGCATATTACCGCTGACTCATGGTCCAGCAGGCATGGACAGGGACGTTACCTTTCTTTCACGGCCCATTGGGTCACTCTTTTGGCAGCTGGGATGGATGCAGGACAAGGTGCAGTAGTGTTGGAGGTTGTTCCACCGCCACGCCTCCAAAATGCTACTACTGGTTGTGACACACCTCTCTCCTCCACCCCCTCCTCTTCTTCTTCCTCCATGGCCTCTTCCTGTGCTTTGTCCTCTGAACCAGCGGTGCTCCGTAGCCGTTCAAGGGGCTACGCAAGTACGCAGGCAAAAAGATGCCATGCCGTGCTTGCGCTGGTGTGTTTGGGGGACAGAAGCCACACTGGGGCAGAGGTCCTGTCTACTCTGCAGGGCCAGGCCGAAAGATGGTTGATGCCACGCCAGCTTAAGCCAGGAATGGTGGTTTGCGACAATGGCACTAACCTCCTCTCCGCCCTCCGACAGGGACAACTGACCCATGTGCCCTGTGTGGCTCACGTCCTTAACCTGGTGGTGCAGCGGTTCTTGGGCAGGTACCCGGGCTTACAGGATGTCCTGAGGCAGGCCAGGAAAGTCTGTGTGCATTTCCGCAGATCTTATAATGCCAGTGCTCGCCTGGCTGAGCTGCAAAAGGAGTTGAACCTGCCCAAGAACCGCCTTATATGTGACATGCCCACCAGGTGGAACTCAACGTTGGCCATGCTGCAGCGGCTGCACACGCAGCAGAGGGCCATCAATGAGTACCTGTGCGACTACGGCACCAGGACAGGGTCAGGGGAGCTTGGTTTTTTTTCTCCACGCCAGTGGGGCATGATCAGGGATGCATGCACTGTCCTGGCACCATTTGAGGAGGCCACGAGGATGGTGAGCAGTGACAGTGCATGCATCAGTGACACTGTACCTCTTGTCCACCTGTTGGAGCACACGCTGCGTGGAATAATGGACAGGGCACTTGAGGCAGAACAGAGGCAGGAAGAGGAGGACTTCCTTGCCTCTCAAGGCCCCCTTTACCCAGACAGTGTTCCTTCTGTCCCACCCATCGCACAGGAAGAGGAGGAGGAGGAGGAGGAGGAGGAGGATTGTGTCAGCATGGAGGTGGAGGCTGGCACTCAGCATCATCAGCAGCAGTCTTTTAGGGATGATTTACAGTCCCAAGAAACCAGTGGACTTGTACGTGGCTGGGAGGAGGTGGCTGCGGATCATGTCGTCCTTAGTGACCCAGAGGACTCGGGACCGAATGCCTCAGCTAACCTACGCTGCATGGCCTCCCTGATCCTGCAAAGTCTGCGGAAGGATCCTCGTATTCTTCGGATCAAGGAGAGGGACCATTACTGGCTGGCCACTCTCCTTGATCCACGGTACAAGGGTAAGGTTGCGGACCTTATGTTACCGTCGCAGAGGGAGCAGAGGATGAGACAACTCCGGGAGGCCTTGCAGAAAGGTCTGTGCAACGCGTTCCCAGAGACTGGGAGGTTACAAACTCCTGGTCCTGGACAACGAGTTGCTGAGGCTTCGGCCAGTCAAAGAAGGAGCGGTGGGGAAGGTGGCCGTCTGACCGATGCGTTCAGACAATTCTTTAGTCCGCATCCCCAAAGTATGATCGGTTCCAGCAACCATCGCCAGCGTCTGATAAACATGGTGCAGGAATATCTAGGGGCAAGGTCAGACTTGGACACCTTCCCCACCGAAAATCCTCTGGCTTACTGGGTCTTGAGGATGGATCACTGGCCAGAGCTTGCACAGTATGCAATTGAGCTACTGGCCTGTCCTGCATCCAGCGTTCTTTCGGAACGCACATTCAGTGCTGCTGGAGGATTTGTCACGGATCACAGGGTGCGCCTGTCCACCGACTCGGTTGATCGACTGACTTTCATCAAGATGAACCAGTCTTGGATCACCACCAGCTACCACACACCTGATGCTGATATAACAGACTAATTGATTTTAACATGTCACATCCCTTCAAGACTGATGCTGATGCTGAGTGCCTGTGCTGTTATGTTGACTGGCTATCCTCCTCCTCCGAGTCCTTAATGATACGATTGATGATGATAGCTTGGAAGATCATTTTTGTTTATGGGTGCCGCCACCAGTGGCTAAGGCCCAATTTTTCAGCCCCTGTTTAACAGGGGCGTGTAATTACAATTTTTGAAGCAATACTTTGCAACAGGGCTCATTGCTGTGCTCCAAGTACAGTATCTGTGAGGGGTTGGAGTGTTGTGCCACCAGTGCCTAAGGCCCAATTTTTCAGCCCCTGTTTAACAGGGGCGTGTCATTACAATTTTTGAAGCAATACTTTGCAACAGGGCTCATTGCTGTGCTCCAAGTACAGTATCTGTGAGGGGTTGCAGTGTTCTGCCACCAGTGCCTAAGGCCCAATTTTTCAGCCCCTGTTCAACAGGGGCATGTAATTACAATTCTTGATCTAATAATTCACAGCAGGGCCCATTGCTGCACCCACCAAGAGTAACTCTGAGGGCTTACAGTGTTGTGGCAACGCCACCACCACCACCACCACCACCACGAAAGGCCCAATTTTTCAGCCCCTGTTCAAAAGGGGCATGTAATTACAATTCTTGATCTAATAATTCACAGCAGGGCCCATTCCTGCACCCACCAAGAGTAACTCTGAGGGCTTACAGTGTTGTGGCAACACCACCACCACCACCACCACCACCACGAAAGGCCCAATTTTTCAGCCCCTGTTCAACAGGGGCATGCAATTACAATTCTTGATCTAATAATTCACAGCAGGGCCCATTGCTGCACCCACCAAGAGTAACTGTCAGGGCTTACAGTGTTGTGGCACCAGCACCACCATCAAAGGCCCAATTTTTACTACCACTGTTCAACAATTATATGTAATTACAATTCCTGATATAATAGTTGACAGCAGGGCGTTCCAGCACCAACCAAGAGTAACTGTGAGTGCTTACAGTGTTGTGCCAACACCAACAACTAAGGGGCCTATTTCTGCAGAGTATATACGGCAGGTCCCTACTTTCAAACATCCAACTTACAAACGACTCCTACTTGCAAACGCAAGAAGACAACAGGAAGTGAGAGGAAATCTACCCCTAGGAAGGAAAATTCTCTCCTGTAAGAATTAATATGGGAGAAAGGTGTCTCCTCTGTACTGATGCTTTATCACCAATCCTTGTTTCAAGAAAAACACCACATTTCAAAAACAGTTGTCATTGGGACGGAAAGTGAGGTGAAATGTTCTGAACAGGGGCACAGACAGCAAAACAAATGTTACAGGGGTGATAACCCTTACCTATGTTTTCCAAAAAGTTTAAAAATAGATTTTTGGGCTGGAGCTACACTTAAACAATGTACCTGTTCAAAATTACAAACAGATTCTACATAAGAACAAACCTACAGTCCCTGTCTTGTATGCACCGCCTGTATACGGCTGTTCAGAGTATATAGGGCCTTTTTTATTTTATGTGCGGGGTTCCCCTTAATATCCATACAAGACCCAAAGGGGCTGGTAATGGGCTGGGGTAGGGGGGGGGGTCATGGGGTAGCTATGCCATTTTTCTTAAAGATTTTCATCCATATTACCGGGACCAGACATTACATTAAAGCCGCAAGCAGTTTTAAATGGCTTTTTTTTCCTTTAGAAGTGTCATTTTGTGCAGGGACAGTTCTAAACACGGGAAACACGTTGCACTTCACAGGCATACTTTAGACACCCCCCAGGTACGATATTTAAAGGAATATTTGACTTTTTTTTTTCACTTTATGCATCATTAAAATGACTGCTCCCGAAAAACGACCGTTTTTAAAACTTCTTTTTGCATTGATACATGTCCCCTGGTGCAGAACCCGGGTTCCCAAACCCTTTTTAGGACAATAACATGCATAATAGTCGTTATAATTAGCACTTTAGAATTCGAACGTTCGCATCCATTGTTTTTAATAGGGTTCTAATGTTCGTACGAACTTTCGGTCCGTTCGCAGGTTCTGGTGCGAACCGAACCCGGGGGTGTTCGGCTCATCACTAGCCCTATGCTTATTTGACCACTCTATAATTTGAGGGTCCATGCTATTTGGTAAGGAGACTTACTGATGCATTTTCCCTTTGCACTGAAGTTGGTGTGGGGCTTTTCATCTGTCTTTCCCATTCTCATCATATGAACTTTACTTGTTTGCTTTAAAAATGGAACTTCCGCTTTAAGTGTTGGTGACCCACTGACATGCAAAAAATTTTTTGGGGGGGAAGACGATATCCTCTTTTTAGAGGCATCCAGCTCCCACTTCCTCCCGGGGTTCCGTGGCACCGAAAGGAAGTTCACCTCTCCCCCCTCCCTCCGTGCAATCTTCTGGGATACATCACAGGTCCCAGAAGATTGCCCGGCCAATCACAGCGAGCAGCGCGGCTCGTGAAGAGACAGCCCGGTGCCCACAGTCAGAATGCCGGCGTCGCGGAGAGGAGAGGGAGAGGAGCAGGGCTTAGTTCGCCCGCATCGCTGGACCCTGGTACAGGTGAGTGGCCAATAATTAAAAGTCAGCAGCTACACTTTTTGTAGCTGCTGACTTTTATATGGATGAAACTCCACTTTAATGTGATTTGAATGTCATATACTTTTCTGATTAGTACTGCATGCTTGGACTTTTGATTTTTTTATTTGTAATCATCAAATTTTATGCTGGCTGCTATTTATTAGCTTTTGGAGAGGAATTGTGTTTTTTATATTTAACGATAAACTGATTGATTTTTCCAGCGATTGCAGTTACCGTATATACTCGAGTATAAGCCGAGTTTTTCAGCTTATACGCGAGTATATACGGTAACTGCAATCGCTGGAAAAATCAATCAGTTTTGCGCCTGATCTCCCGGACTTTGGAGACCCAGTACCGGCCAAACTTGGCACACATGTAGCCCTGCTCTTCCTCTACAAGTGTGCAAAGTTTGTTGTCCGGGGGACCTACAGCTGGGGAGCACCAATTTTTCAAAGTCGGACAACCCTTTATTAGACTCCCATGTTAAACTGTAATTTCTCTGGTGATTTTGGGGACCCAGTACTGGCCGGTCATAGGTCCCCTGGACCCGAAACTTGGCACACATGTAGCCCTATTTCTCCTCTACAAGTGTGAAAAGTTTGTTGTCCAAGGGACCTACGGCCGAGGAGCACCTTTTTTTCCAAACCGGGCACCCCTTCCATAGACTCCCATGTGAAACGTCAGTCTAGTCATGGACACAGTGAGGCATGGGCACAGTGAGACATGGACACAGTGAGGCATGGACACAGTAAGGCATGCAGATGGACACCCTAGGCTTAAACTCGAGTCAATACGTTTTCCCATTTTTTTGTGGTAAAAATAGGTGCCTCGGCTTATATTCTGGTCGGCTTATACTCGAGTATATACGGTAGGTAGACAACGATCACACTGCAGATTCAGTAGACCCTTCCACAGTTTAAACATTACTCTAAGTGAAAGAAATACCTACACATTTTCTGGAGAGTAACAACATAGGACCTATTGCAGCCAACAACTAAATAAGTTAAAGCAGTAGTACACAATCTCATCATTTGTTTATTTACTGAACATGTTTATATTGACTAGAGTTCTCCTTTAAACATCAGGCATTTTTGTAACCATTGAAATCGCTGTCAAATACCAGCAGATATTTCACGCTGTACCTTAGAAGCTCACTCTTTCTTTAGAATGTGTGGTTTGTTTAAACGCACCAAATCCCATGACGCTGTCACATTAAAATTATTGAATTAAAAAGCAAAGCAGCTTGCGATGCCAAGGCTACCTATGTGAATTATCACAGCATGACATGAACTCAAATATTGTTCCTGAAACACAACCAACGACAATAAGAACTTTTCTCTGGAGTTACGTTACACTTCTGCGCACAAGATGATTTCCACCAGTACTGAAATATTATTTATGCCGCCGTTTCCCCATATTGATTTCTTTACGGGGTTTAAAAGCCAAGGTTCATGGTTTTCAGGACTCTCTATGCAATGTGAACTGATGCTAATCGTTCTCTTCCCACTGAGTGTGCAAAGCTGCTAACTGAAGACTTTCAAGCAAGTGAGAAAAAAAGAAAAATATGGAAAATTATGGAAAAGATACTGAACACAACTGCATTCATTTAAAAAAGGTTCATTGCCAGAAGAGACGAATGGGCATACTCTGGTTCTAACACTAGCCCCAACATCATTAATGTGTTCTGTAGTAGAGGGCAGCATATGAAACCACCAAGCACAGAAGGAGAACAGGGATCTGACACACCCAGAAGTGTCAGATGGACAAAAGGAACATCATTGAAAAAAACGCATGTTTTTTTTAAAATGTGTGGGGTCCCCCCAAAATCCATACAAGGCCCTTCAGGTCTGGTATTGATTTTAAGGGAAACCCTGCACCAAAATGTAAAAAAAAATGGCGTAGGGGTCCCCCCAAAATCCATACCAGACCCTTATCCAAGCACGCAACCTGGCAGGACGCAGGAAAAGGTGGGGGACGAGACAGCGCCCCCCCTCCTGAACCATACCAGACCACATGCCCTCAACATGGAGAGGATGCTTTGGGGTCCCCCCCAAAACACCTTGTCCCCATGTTGATGGGGAGAAGGGCATCATCCCCGCAACCCTTGCCCGGTGGTTGTGGGGGTCTGTGGGTTGGGGGCTTATCGGAATCTGGAAGCCCCCTTTAACAAGAGGACCCCCAGATCCCAGCCCCCCCCATGTGAATGGGTATCGGGTACACTGATGGCCACTGATGGCCACTGATGGGTGGCACTAATGCGCACTGATGGGCGGCACTTATAAGCGCCACTGATGAGCAGGCACTGATGGCCACAGAAAGGCAGCACTGACTTGTCTCACTGATGGGCACAGAATAGCCTCACTGATGGGCACAGATTGGTGTCACTGATGGGCACAGACTGGCATCACTGCTGGGCACTGTTGAGGCTGCACTGATAATCAGTGCCCTGTTTATCTCTACAGGTTTCCCCTGTGAGGGGGTGCCACTGATCGGCTCTCCTCTCCTCACACTCTGTCAGTGTGAGGCAAGAAGAGCTGATTACCGGCACATCCGTGTTTACATGTGATCGGCTATGATTGGACACAGCTGATCACATGGGTAAAGAGTCGCGTCATCAGCTCTTTACTGAGACCGGAGTCGCGCCATTTCCCAGGCACACAGGGACTTGATCGCGGTGAAACTGGGCGATGTCATATGACGTCAGCCCAGAACGAGAGGGGATCCCCCCGCTGTCATTTGTCTTTATGGTGGGCGGGAGGCGGTTAAAAAGCAGTGAATGTGACATTCAGCAAACATTCACTACATGCAAATCAATCACTGTGATTTAAAACACATGCACCGGGAAGATACACCTGCAGTGAATTATTGGTGAAAGTCACATTCACTAATTTAACGTACCCTTTAGTGGTGGTAACAAAGAAAACAATTGTGAAAAATGTACCTGTATTTTTTTAATTCTCATAGGAATGATGGTCACATGATCTCTGCCAAAGGCAATTGAGTTGATGCTAACCAATTGGTTTCTCTGCCTGAAGAACAATTTTCCCCTCCAGGAGAAACCATAGACATGGCCATTGCAGAGGCACCAGCCATCTGATCAATATCAAAATTGTAGAATTTCAGAGCAACGGTAAGCTCTTTCATCTGTCTTTCATTTTCTTGCCATCACTAAATACTATGATTGCAATAAAGGAAGGTTTTTTCTGGGAGCATGGGTCTGTTTTAAACAAATGCCTTCATGTTTTTAGGTGTTTAGCCAATCAGACTTGAGCATTATTAAAGGTGTATGCCCAGGTGTGAAACCCTCACCTTTCATTAGACAGTTCAAGAAATTATAAAGAGTGAAACCAGCATCCTTCCTACTCTTCACTATCTGTCTAATGTACATGTCTTTCATCTTTTACTTAGACAGCTATTAAATATGGTAGAATTGACTGGAATTCAATAAAAATGTGAACATGTTTATTTTTATATGTCCTGTTCACTTTAATACGATGCCAGCAACTCAACGCAAGATGCCAGAGAGGCAAGAAAACCCAACATTCGATAGTTTAAAAAAGACTTTATAGAACATCAAAGAGGGCATGGCAGATTCCGCAGACAATATCCAGACAAAATCAAAATGCTCAACTCTGACAAGTTAAATACTGTTTGAATCTGAGCTAAATACAATGTGCAGAAGATATTTGCTTGTCTTCTGCTGGAGAGAAGATGAAAAGGATTGAATGGCATACAATGTGGAAACACAAAAGTTGTAGTATTGTTGAAACGGATTAGGCAACATGCCTAGGAAAAAAGCCAGAGATTGATAGGTTACAAGCATGCACAATTACGGACGCAAATCCTATCAGGTGTAAAGGAAGGAAGACAAAAATATGTTATGTGTCAGGTTCCTATAATACAATTCCAGGTGTGTTGACTGAGCTGTCAATGATTGGGTGATGCAGAGGACAGATCGCAAAGGAACGGTATGATTATTGACGTGCTATGGTCTGAAACATGGTTCTCTTTTTATCTGCTAAAAAAATTATTTTCAAATTAAATCTCACTCCAGGAAGACAAAAGCTGGCTATACACTAGTAGCATTTAGTTTGAAATTATACCTTTTAACCACTTCAGTATTGGACACTTTCACCCCTTCCAATTTTCAGCATTCAACGCTGTCGCACTTTGAATGACAATTGCTGTCTTTTTTTTTATATTTAGCTCAATAAATGAAAAAAGACCGAAAATTTTGAAAAAAAAAAACGTTCTTTCTTCATTTCTGTTAAAAAAAATTGCAAATAAATAATCTTTCGTCATAAATTTAGGCCAAAATGTATGCTGCTACATTTCTTTGGTGAAAATAACCCCAATTAGTGTATATTATTTAGTCAGTAGGAAATTTATAGAGTCCACAAAATGGTATATACACTTACCGGACACTTTATTAGGCACACCTTGCTACTACCGGGTTGGCCCCCCTTTTGCCTTCAGAACTGTCTTAATTCTTCATGGTATAGATTCAACAAGGTGTTGAAAACATTCCTCCGAGATTTTGGTCCATAGTAACATCATGATTTGTCGGCTGCACATCCATGATGCAAATCTCCTGTCCCGCCACATCCCAAAGGTGTTCTATTTGATTGAGATCTGGTGACCGTGGAGGCCACTGGAGTACAGCGAACACATTGTCATGTTCAAGAACCAGTCATGAGATTATTTGAGCTTTGTGACATGGTGCATTATCCTGCTGGAAGGTGCCAACAGAAGATGGGTACACTGTATTCATAAAGGTATGGACATGGTCAGCAACAATACTCAGGTAGGCCGTGGCGTTTAAACGATGCTCACTTGGTACTAAGGGGCCCAAAGTGTGCTAAGAAAATATCCCCCACACCATTACACCACCAACCTGAACCATTGATACAAGGCAGGATGGATCCATGCTTTCATGTTGTTGATGCCAAATTCTGACCCTACCATATAAATGTCGTGGCTTGAAATCGAGACTCATCAGACCAGAAAATACAGTGTTTCCATAGTAACACTGTCCTACTCTGGGGAAGTGATCAAGATTTGTTTTTGTTTTTTTACACATTATGATTGCTTATAGCAGGGAATTTGAGTAGTAAGAGTCCAGGGCCTGAATGGATGAATGGGTCAGCTCGGTATAGTTCGGAGATAGAGAGCCGCTGAAGCCACTGCCACCTGCCAGTAGACCGAGAGCCACTGTAACTGGGATCACTGTACAACATCCTACATTAGGGACATCATACAGTGCCTTGAAAAAGTATTCATACCCCTTGACATTTTCCACATTTTGTCATGTTATAACCAAAAATGTAAATGTATTTTATTGGGATTTAATGTGATAGACCAACACAAAGTGGCAGATAATTGTAAACTGGAAGGAAAATGATGAATGTTTTTTAACATGTTTTAGAAATAAATATGTGAAAAGTGTGGCGTGCATTTGTATTCAGCCCCCCTGAGTCAATACTTTGTAGAACCACCTTTCTCTCTAATTCCATTGTAGCTCTGGCTGTATGTTTAGGGTCGTTGTCCTGCTGGAAGGTGAACCCCTGCCCCAGTCAAGTCTTTTGCAGACTCTAACATGTTTTCTTCTAAGATTGCCCAGTATTTGGCTCCATCCATCTTCCCATCAACTCTGACCAGATTCCCTGTCTCTGATGAAGAAAAGCATCCCCATAATATGATGCTGCCACCACCATGTTTCACAGTGAGGATGGTGTGTTCGGGTAATTTGCAGTGTTACTTTTTCGCCACACATTTTGGTCTCATCTGACTAGAACACCTTCTTCCACATGTTTGCTGCGTCCCCCACATGGCTTCTCCCAAACTGCAAAAAGGTCTTCTTATGGCTTTCTTTCAACAATGGCTTTCTTCTTGCCACTCTTCCATAAAGGCCAGATTTGTGGAGTGCACAATTAATAGTTGTCCTGTGGACAGATTCTCCCACCTGAGCTGTGGATCTCTGCAGCTTCTCCAGATATACCATGGATCTCTTGGCTGCTTCTCTGATTAATGCTCTCCTTACCCGACCTGTCAGTTTTGGTGGGTGGCCATGTCTTGGTAGGTTTGCAGTTGTGCCATGCTCTTTCCATTTTCTGATGATGGATTGACCAGTGCTGCATGAGATGTTCAAAGTTTGGGATATTTTTTATAACCTAGCCCTGCTTTAAACTTTTCCCCAACTTTATCTGGTGTATTCCTTGGCCTTCTTGATGCTATTTGTTCACTAATGTTCTCTAACAAACCTCTGAGGGCTTCACAGAACAGCTGTATTTATACTGAGATTAAATTACACACAGGTGGACTCTATTTAATAATTAGCCCTGCTTTAAACTTTTCCCCAACTTTATCTGGTGTATTCCTTAGCCTTCTTGATGCTATTTGTTCACTAAGGTTCTCTAACAAACCTCTGAGGGCTTCACAGAACAGCTGTATTTATACTGAGATTAAATTACACACAGGTGGACTCTATTTACTAATTAGCCCTGGTTAAACTTTTCCCCAACTTTATCTGGTGTATTCCTTGGCCTTCTTGATGCTATTTGTTCACTAAGGTTCTCTAACAAACCTCTGAGGGCTTCACAGAACAGCTGTATTTATACTGAGATTAAATTACACACAGGTGGACTCTATTTACTAATTAGGTGACTTCTGCAGGCAATTGGTTCCACTAGATTTTAGTGAGGGGTATCAGAGTAAAGGGGGCTGAATACAAATGCACGCCACACTTTTAACATACTTATTTGTAAAAAAAATTTATAATTTTCCTTCCACTTCACAATTACCTTATTTATCGGCGTATAACACGCACAGGCGTATAACACGCACCCTAACTTTAAGAGGGAAGTTTCAGGAAAAAAACTTTCCACGGCCCCCTGCGTATAACACGGAGGCACAGTTTACCCTCTATCTTCAGGGTAAAAAAGTGAGTGTTATACGCCAATAAATTCAGTATGTGCCACTTTGTGTTGGTCTATCAAATAAAATCTCAATAAAATACATTTACGTTTTTGGTTGTAACATGACAAAATGTGGAAAATTTCAAGGGGTACGAATACTTTTTCAAGGCTCTGTGTGTCAGTGGGAGCGATGATACAAAAAAGCCTGATGTACCATCCTCAGGAGATACTATTGTTCAAACTTCAGTTGTCCATGCAATATCATCTAGGATGACACAAGAGAGGCCACATGTATGGAAAAGAAGTTGAGAAGAAAAGAGGGATAGCTAGAGCGTAAGGCAGTGGGGGGTCCTAGCAGTACTTTTTGTCATTTTATGTATGAACCTGTGGCCCTCAGACTTCTAAAGTGACAGCTGTAGGAGGAATCTTATGCCGCGTACACACGACCGTTTTTAATGTCATGGAAAAAAACGAAGTTTTTCTCGACGTGATTCTTCTCAAGCCTGCAGGCTGACGAGCTTGTCGCTCGTAAGGAGATAAGTGTTTTTATATATGATTTAATGTGAGTACCCTATACTGTTTTCTTAATAAATATACCGTACTGGTTTAAATAGTACTACACGATCCAGACCCTCCTCTTTTCTATCAAAATCCCTGCTCCCACCGAGAGACAGAGACACCATTTAGGATCCATATCTGGTTCAGGACCATAAAGGAGGAACTACCACCTCTAGTATTTCTATACATGCGGTTACCTTATTATCACAAGGTAAGAGGCCACTTTTAATACTGTGTGTGTCATACGAAGTAGAGATCATTTATCTCTCCAGCACTCCTTTTTTCTGCACAAGAAAATACCCACTCTGAAGAAAGCATACCGTATATACTAGAGTATAAGCCGACCCGAATATAAGCCGAGGCACCTAATTTTACCACAAAAAACTGGGAAAACGTATTGACTCGAGTATAAGCCTAGGATGTCCATCTGCATGCCTCACTGTGTCTGTGTCCGTGCCTCACTGGATCCGTGTCTCACTGTGTCCATGCCTCACTGTGCCCATGCCTCACTGTGCCTGTGCCCATGCCTCACTGTGTCCATGACTAGACTGATGTTTAACATGGCAGTCTATGGAAGGGTTGCCCGGGTTTGAAAAATCTGTGCTCCCCGGCCGCAGGACCTCTAGACAAAACACTTTGCACACTTATAAAGAAGAAATAGGGCTACATGTGTGCCAAGTTTCGGGTCCACGGGACCTACGACCGGCCAGTACCGGGTCCCCAAATCACCGAAGAAATTACTGTTTAATATGGGAGTATATGGAAGGAGTGCCCGACTTTGAAAAATCGTTGCTCCCTGGCCGTAGGTCCTCCGGACAACAAACTTTGCACACTTGTAGAGGACAAGTGTGGATACGTGTGTGCCAGGTTTGGGGTCCAGGTGACCTACGGCCTGCCGGTACCGACTCCCCAAATTCCGGGAGATCAGGCGCAAAAAGGTGACTCGAGTATAAGCCGAGGGGGGGGGGGGGGGGGGGGCATTTAAAGCACAAAAAATGTGCTGAAAAACTCGGCTTATACTCAAGTATATACAATATATTGTTGCTATGGTCACAGTTTGAATGTGTGTTTTTGCACATAATTTGCTGGATTGGACTTTATTCTTTTCAGCTGAAATTGGACATTTTTTTTGCACTTTAGTGTATTCCGCACATCTGCATTTAGCATTTGCACCTGCACAGCAATACGTTTTGGTTTTGCACCTTACAGGCAATATGGCATTTTGCCTGGATGCTCTGTTTGCACATTGCAGCTGTCTTGCACATTATTGTTTTTATTTGTTTTATATGGATATTCATGTATACTCATTTTTATGCACACTGCACTTTGGTATCACATTTTGGCCACGCCTTTTTTGGGAATATTTATTTATTTTATTGCAATTGAGTATTTCATGCCCGTCTCTATGGGTTTGGTTTAACCCTTTCGGTGCCTGCGGCAGTTTCCACATTTCATTTATATTTATTTTTATGGTAGCGCAGGAATAATCACACAATCATATAAATATAATATACTTTCCTATCTATTTACTAATGCTAAAAGCATAAGGATTAAAAATAGTCTATGCTGATTCACAGAGAAAAGTTCTTCTAGGATCCCCCTCATGTCTTCCTCCTGTATCCCAAGTTGCCGGCTACAGTAGGGGGCAGTGTGATGCATGATTCAGTGCATTACACGGCAACTTTTTTGTTTTCTTTCGTACAAACTTTATGTGAAGTGTACAAAACATACACTTCATTCATGGCAATGTGCAGCAGTTGCAGTGTGAATGGGACACATAGGAAACAATTATTTCCTGTGTGTCCTTGCAGTGACATGTGTTTTTACAATGTAGTAAAACACCTGTCACCCCAATATGTGGGAATTCAGCCTTAGAAAAATGTAATGTAAGGACCTGCTGCATCTGAAGAAATTCAATACAAAAAGCAGTTCAAATGCCGCTTCAAAGGTGTCATCCACGCTACAGCATTAAAGTAAACTGGGATCTGACAAACATACATCAAACTGCAGGAAAACAATGCCTGCCTGCACAAATACTTGAAATGACCTAGCTTTATATTTTGTTGCACACTATTAAAGTGAAGTACTTGTAGTTAGATTCTTCCTTTTTCAATGCAAGCCTGTGTTAGAAAAATAAAATTACAATAAAATCTTAACATCACTTAGAGGAGTTGACTCATAATAGCAAATAAAATAGCATAAACACCATATTAGGTTATAGAGAGTAAAAGACCATCACCTAATAATTCTAGACAGGCACATCAGGAGTCTTTGCGGCTTCTCACATACAGTAAGCAGCAGAAACCAGATGGAGTAATCGTTCAATGTCCTCGAAAACACAGGCGTACAGTACAAATGTTCCTATTGGCTGCCTCCTTTTATGAAACACAAATGAACAAGAGACATCAGTTATTGGCAAGACCTTCATATGGCACAAAACAACGACCACAAAGCCATACATGAAACCTGAGAGAGGCTATTATTATGACAGACCTATTCTCTGCTGATAGTTAGGCAATTCACACAGCGGTAATTGTTCAAATATGCTGTTTGTTTCCTTGCATTGTTCCCCATTTTCAACCCCCAGCCATGAAAATAATGCATGACTTCACTGGTGTTTAGCTGTAATTTTCTTTATTTCAGTTTGCTCTGCAGAACAAATATTGAAACAATTATGAAGTTTTAATGGGACATGGAAAACAAGAGTAATGCCTACACAGCAAAGAAAAAGTATTGTAAGTACATTTAGAGATGTCTGATACTATATCGATACTGTATTAGAATGTTATTTTTTTTCCTCCAGATTTACAAAGTTGCAAAAAAAAATAACATCTGCCCTTTATACTGTGAAATGGGACTTGTGGCTGCTTGTACGTGGTTTCTTCCGACCATATCTCCTGACTTTAAGGCCTGATTCACACAAAGGCAGTTTGCAGTTTGCATATTGCAGGTGTATTTTGCGTTTTTCAATACACGCTTTTGATCCATTGAAGTCTATGGAACCAAAAACCAGAAAAAAGTCCCTGGCCTTTTCCATAAAATAGACAGATGTGAACTATATCTATAGGGGTATTTAGGGTTCTGTGCTGGGACCAATCCTCTTTAATTTGTTCATAAACAACCTTGAGGATGGGGTAAACAGCTCAATCTCTGTATTTGCGAACGATACTAAGCTAAGCAGGACAATAACTTCTCCGCAGGATGTGGAAACCTTGCAAAAAGATCTGAACAAATTAATGGGGTGGGCAACAACATGGCAAATGAGGTTTAATGTAGAAAAATTTTAAATAATGCATTTGGGTGGCAAAAATATGAATGAAATCTATACACTGGGGGGAGAACCTCTGGGGGAATCTAGGATGGAAAAGGACCTGGAGGTCCTAGTAGGCAGGCTCAGCAATGGCATGCAATGCCAAGCTGCTACTAACAAAGAAAACAGAATATTGGCATGCATTAAAAAGGGGATCAACTCCAGAGATAAAATATGAATTCTCCCGCTCTACAAGACTCTGGTCTGGCCGCACCTGGAGTATGCTGTCCAGTTCTCAGGAAGGATGTACTGGAAATGGAGCGAGTACAAAAAAAGGGCAACAAAGCTAATAAAGGGTCTGGAGAATATTAGTTATGTAGAAAGGTTGCGAGCACTGAACTTATTCTCTCTGGAGAAGAGATGCTTGAGAGGGGATATGGTTTTAATGTACAAATACCATACTGGTGACCCCACAATAGGGATAAAACTTTTTGCGGAAAAGAGTTTAACAAGACACGTGGCCACTCATTAAAATGAGAGAAAAATAAGTTTAACCTTAAACTATGTAGAGCAGGGGTGTCAAACTCAATTTCATTGTGGACCGTCACCGCATCAGCATTATGATTGCCCTCAAAAGGGCCAGTTGTATCTGTAAGATTAGATGTCCAGTGCATCCCCTCCCCATATATTAGATATCAAGAGCCACCCCACCATCAGAAGTTGAGTCCCCCACTCTCCCTTACATCACAGTTTCCTTTTGCTGCTTCTGGGAAGAAGCTGGATGCAAAGCAGAAAGTAAGGGTCTGGAGGAGGACCAGAGGAGGGCTGGAGGTCTCCTGCAGCTGCAGGAGAGGTGCGAGGGCCACATGAAATGGCCTGGACGGTCGGATTCGGCCCACAGGCCTTGTGTTTGACACCTGTGACATCGTAGAGGGTTCTTTACTGCAAGAGCTGCAAGGATGTGGAATTCCCTTCCTCAGGCGGTGGTATCAGCGGGGACCATCGCTAGTTTAAAAAAACTATTAGAAAAGCACCTGAACGAACACAACATACAGGGATATACAATGTAATACTGACATATAATCACACACATAGGTTGGACTTGATGGACTTGTGTATTTTTTCAACCTCACCTACTATGTAACTATATATAGGAAAGCATGTTAAAGTAGTGTGTTTCTGAAAATGCACAAAGAAATGCATAGTTGTGAACCAGGCCTAAGAGGTGGGACAAAAAGAGGGTTAACGACTTTCTTCGTATAGGGTCAGGACTGGAAATCACACTCCCTTTGACTTCTGGATTCTTTTCAGTTACTGGTGGTTGGAGACCTTACAGGCGAACACCAGGAAATCTAAACATTATCATTTCTGTCTAGGAGATTTGGAAAGTTACATTTACTTGTGAGGATGATGAGGGTCCACCGCTGGAGCATGGGGGAGCACTGTCTGCCAGGGGAGTGGAGGATGGGGCAAGTAAAAGTGCTTCTCCTGGTCTCCTAGACTAAATGAGCAGTTAGGCCTGATTCACACCTATGCAGGTTGCAGTTTGCATATTGCAGGTGCATTTTGCATTTTTCAATACACACTTTTGATCCATTGAAGTCTATGGAACCAAAAACCAGAAAAAAGTCCCTGGCCCTTTCCATAAAATGCACAGATGTGAGCTACATCCATAGGAAACCATGTTAAATGGCCTGTAGTGTGTTTCTGCAAAACTGAAAACGCACTAAAAAATGCATAGGTGTGAACCAGGTCTTAAAACGTTTGTTAACCCCTGTGTCATTTGGCCCCCTGTATTACCTGAAATTCCTGACTGATCTTGACAGTTTCTACCCTCCCCTTTGTAAACTGCACTGATCAATGTATAAATTACACTGGCAGGGAAGGGGTTAACACTAGGGGGAAATCAAGGGGTTAACTGTGTTCCCTGGGTGTGTTCTAACGGTGTGGGGGATGGGCTTACTGGGACAACACAGAGATCGCTGTTCCTAAACACTAGGAACAGCAGATCTCAGTATTGTCCCCTGTCAGAATGGGGATCCGCCTTGTTTACCACTGTATCTCATGCACGGACCGACATACAGGTACGTCGATTTGCGCAGTCGGACCGCCCAACCACACTATATGTGCGGTGGGAAGTCCAGAAGTGGTTAATATATTTGAGGAATTTTGGGGGTTCGTCCTACTATCTTTTGCAATCTGTTGTTCGTTTTGAATTTTTGCGTCCTTGATTTGCATTTTATATGTTCTGTTATATTCCTTGTAACATTTAACCACTTGACCACTGGGCACTTAAACCCCCTTGATAACCAGACCAATTTTCAGCTTTCGGTGCTCTCACATTTTGAATGACAATTACTCAGTCATACAACACTGTACCCATATGAATTTTTTGTCCTTTTTTTCACACAAATAGAGCTTTCTTTTGGTGGTATTTAATCACTGTTGGGTTTTTTATTTTTTGCGCTATAAGAGAAAAAAGACTGAAAATTCTGTAAAAAAATTGTTTTTTTTTTCGTTTCTGTTATAAAATTTTGCAAATTACTATTTTTTCTTCATAAATTTTGGCCAAAATTTATACTGCTACATATCTTTGGTAAAAATAAGTACAAATTGGTGCATATTATTTGGTCTTTGTGAAAGTTATAGAGTCCACAAGCTATGGTGCCAATATCTGAAAATTGATCACACCTGAAGTACTGACGGCCTATCTCATTTCTTGAGACCCCAACATGCCAGAAAAGTACAAATACCCCCCAAATGACCCCTTTTTGGAAAGAAGACATTCCAAGGTATTCAGAAAGAGGCATTGTGAGTTTTTTGAAGTTGTCATTTTTTCCCACAATTCTTTGCAAAATCAAGATTTTTTTTTTCTCTTTTTTTTTTTCACAAAATTGTCATATTAGCAGGTTATTTCTCACACACAGCATATGCATACCACAAATTACACCCCAAAACACATTCTGCTATTCCTCCCGAGTATGGCGATACCATATGTGGAGACTTTTACACAGCGTGGCCACATACAGAGGCCTAACATGCAGGGAGCCCCTTCAGGCGTTCTGGAGCACCGAGGCCAATTCTGACATTTCTCACCTACATGTAAAAATCATCATTTATTTGCTATAAAATTACATAGAACCCCAAAACATTATATATGTTTTTTTAGCAAAGACCTTAGAAAATATAATGGTGGTTGTTGCAACTTTTTATCTGGCACGATATTTGCGCAGCAATTTTTTTAACGCGTTTTTTACGTAAAAAAAATGTTTTGTGGTTAAAAAAAAAACCAGTAAAGTTAGCCCAATGTTTTTGCATAATGTGAAAGATGAAGTTACGCCGAGTAAATAGAAACCTAACATGTCACCCTTAAAAATTGCACACGCTAGTGGAATGGCGCCAAACTTCGCTACTTAAAAATCCCCATAGGCGACGCTTTAAATATTTTTACTGGTTACATGTTTTGAGTTACAGAGGAGGTCTAGGGCCAAAATGATTGCTCTCGCTCTAACGTTCGCAGAGATACCTCACATGTGTGGTTTGAAAACCGTTTTCATATGTGGGCGGGACTTACGTATGCGTTCGCTTCTGTATGCAAACTCACGGGGACAGGGGCGCTTTAAAAAAATATATATTTTTTTATTGTTCATTTTACTTTATTTATTTTAGTTTGACATGTTTTTCCGCCCCAAAAAATTTTTTGATCACTTTTATACCTATTACAAGGAACGTAAACATCCCTTGTAATAGGAATATGGCATGACAGGTCCTCTTTACAGTGAGATATGGGGTCAATAAGACCCCACATCTCACCTCTAGGCTGGGAAGCCTAAAAAAACAAAAAAAAAAACAATCCTGGCTTTGATCGTAGCGGTGAGTCGGTAGAAGCACCGGAGGGTGGCGGGGGGGGACATCCCCTCTCGCCTCCCATAAGAATGATCAAGCAGCGGAACAGCCACTATGATTGTTGTTATGGTGTAGGGAATCGCCGGCTGAAAAAGCTAATATCTGAATGATGCCTGTAGCTGCAAGCATCATTCAGATATCCCCGCACAAAGTCAAGGACGTCATATGACGGCCGGCGGGCGGGAAGTGGTTATTGCAGAGTATTGCCGGGCATTGCGGAGTATGGCAGGGCATTGCGGAGTATGGCAGGGCATTGCGGAGTATGGCAGGGTATTGCGGAGTATGGCAGGGTATTGCATGGGGTATTGCACAGGGTATTGCAGAGTATTGCGCAGGGTATTGCAGCGTATTGCACAGGGTGTATTGTGCAGGGTATTGCAGAGTATTGTGCAGGGTATTGCAGAGTATTGCGCAGGGTATTGCAGAGTATTGTGCAGGGTATTGCAGAGTATTGCGCAGGGTATTGCAGAGTATTTTGCAGAGTATTTTGCAGAGTATTTTGCAGAGTATTGCGCAGGGTGATGCAGAGTATTGTGCAGGGTATTGCAGAGTATTGCAGAGTATTGTGCAGGGTATTGCGCAGGGTATTGCAGAGTATTGTGCAGGGTATTGCAGAGTATTGCGCAGGGTATTGCAGAGTATTTTGCAGAGTATTGCGCAGGGTATTGCAGGGTATTGCAGAGTATTGCGCAGGGTATTGCAGAGTATTTTGCAGGGTATTGCGCAGGGTATTGCAGAGTATTGCGCAGGGTATTGCAGAGTATTGCGCAGGGCATTGCAGAGTATTGCGTAGGGTATTGCAGAGTATTGCACCAGGGTATTGCAGAGTATTGCACCAGGGTATTGCAGGGTATTGCAGAGTATTGCGCAGGGTATTGCAGAGTATTGCAGAGTATTGCACCAGGGTATTGCAGAGTATTGCAGAGTATTGCACCAGGGTATTGCAGAGTATTGCACCAGGGTATTGCAGGGTATTGCAGAGTATTGCGCAGGGTATTGCAGAGTATTGCAGAGTATTGCACCAGGGTATTGCAGAGTATTGCACCAGGGTATTGCAGAGTATTGCACCAGGGTATTGCAGAGTATTGCACCAGGGTATTGCAGGGTATTTTGCAGAGTATTGGCAGGGTATTTTGCAGAGTATTGGCAGGGTATTGTACAGGGATGGCTGAGCAGGGATGGATGGATGGCTGGATCTGTGACTGCAATTGTCACAGATCCAGCCCACAGTGCTGCTGCTGCCATCCGCTCTCTCCCCCTCCCCTGTCACACTGTACCGATCGGTACAGAGAGGGGAGAGAGGAACCGGCGTCATCACATGACGCCGGTCTGTTTACAAGTGATTGCTCCGTCATTTGACGGAGCGATCACGTGGTAAACGGCCGCTATCAGCGGCGATTTACCGCGATTCGTGATCCGCCGGGTCCCCTGGACCCGGCGGTCACGGAGTTTCCCGTGTGCGCGCCCCAGGGGGCGCGCGGGAGCGCGATTCTGGGAGGACGTTATATAACGTCCTCCCAGAGTTAAGCAACCACCTTGTCGACATTATTTGTCGGCAGGTGGTTGTTAACTGGTTAAACAATGATCGTGTTCCTTAATTTTTATATTTTTTAACAGCTCTTTTCTTATTATTTATCGTTTTTTTAACTTCGGCCTTGAGCCACATAGGTTTTATTTTTAGCCTTTTAAACTTATTGCCCATGGGAATATACTTTATAGTGAGTTCACATACAGTCTTTTTGAAGAATTACCATTTCTGTTCTGTGTTAATCAATGCCAATATTCCCTCCCAGTCTCAGGCCTCGTACACACGACCGGTTTTCTCGGCAAGAAACGACAAGAAAATTGCTGGGAGAGCTTTCTTGCCAAGAAAACCGGTCGTGTGTACGAGGCTTTCAGGTTTCTCGTCAAGAAAACTGCCCAGAATCTCGACGAGAAAAATAGACGAGAACCTGCTTTCTATTTTCTCGTCGGGATTCACGTCAGCCTGTTTCCCGACGAGAAAACTGTGTGTGTGTATGCGGCAACAAACTTACCTGTCTTCCGGTAAGCCCGCGCATGCTCCAAATGACTTTGACGCATACGCGGTAGCTTCCTAGGCATAGGTAGGGTGTAGCAAGATGGCGGCGACGGCATCGAATGTGACGAGCGCATGCTCGTCGTAGTCGATGACGTCACTGCGTTTGTTCCATTCAGAAGAACAACGGTTCTTTTGAATGGAGTGTGTGTACACTCGGCCGGGACAAGATTTTTGTCAAGAATCTCGTCAGGAAAAACAACAGTTTCTTTCCTCATGAGATTTTCGGCCGTGTGTACTAGGCTTAAGTCTTGGAGAGCAGCCCTTATCCTTGGAAAATTTGTAAAGATCAAAAGCCCACCAGTGTAAAAAGCTGAAAAATGCCTGTAATCTGCCTAAAAAGAAGCTTGTGTACTTTTTTAAGCTTCAGGCATTTTGCTTCAGGCTACAAAACGCTCAGATGTGAACAGGGGCCATTTAAATGAATGGTATTTTGCTTGTTGGGCATTTTGGAACTTTTGAGATGAGCGTTTTATGATCTGAAAATGCTCAGGTGTGAATGCAGCCCAAAGTTAAGTGTTTTTATCTTACCCGTATGAGTTTGTTGCTTACAGCTAACATTTTTTTTTTTAATCAAATAATTTTTATTTTGTTTTTGTTATTGCTTGTTACATACAAAAGTTTAAAATAATTTGTTGGTGAACATAGAAATAATGAAAATTTCATTTAGTTTCTTAAATGTTCAACAGGAGAAAAGAAAAAAAAAATTGTTAAATCAAATGCTATAATAGATATCTATTTTACAAGAAACATCTAACAGGACAATACAACAATAAACATAGAACATACACCTCTATATAGGATTCCATTTTCATTCTATTATCTGCTTCTAGATTTATTATAAGTCGATCTCCTCACTCCCATCTAACCCTCTCCCCCCTCCCTCTCCTCCCCAATCTCCTCACACAAACCATCATAAAACAAATTACTCAAATCAAACCAATAAGACCATATTTTGTTAAATTTATGGGGATCTCCTTTATGTTTGTAAGCTAGTCTTTCTCTTTTTAATATATAATTTACCGTATTGCACCATTGTTTGTGGGTTGGTGGCATTGTAGCAATCTACTTTTGTAAGATAAGCTTACGAGCTAGGTAAAGGGATCTAGTCCACATCATATGCATCTCTACAGGTAAAGCTCCATCTGGAATTATTCCCAATATTGCTATTTTAGGTGCACTTGTTATTTCTGTATGACATAATGTATTCAGGGTCTGGAACACTTTCTCCCAATATTTATGGAGCTTAGAACAGCGCCAAAGCATATGGATAAGGGATCCGTTGGAAACGGAGCATCGCAGACATAGAGGCCATGTATATTTTCCCCAGGCATATAATTTTTGTGGAGTGTAGTGAGTTCTGTGTATTATAAAAAGCTGGGTCAGTTGCTGGGACGGTGAAATAGATACCTCAGGTAGAATCTCCATAGCCCATTTCCATTCCTCCTCACTAAGATCTGTCAGGTCTTTTTGGCAATGAATAAGACTATTCGCCTGCCCATCTACTTTCTCTGCATTTAGCAGCATTAGGTAGAGGTCCCCTATTAATCCTCGTTTCATAGGTCGTGTTGAAGTTGCTTTCATCAGAATCTCTGATGGATTATATTGTAATTGGAATGTTAAGGTCTGGCTTTGTAAAGCGTGTCTTATTTGAAGATACTGATAGAAATTAATATTTAACAATTGGGAGCGAACTTTCAATATATCGAAGGGTAAAAGCACATCTCCTTCAAACAATTGGTATAGAAATGTTAGTCCTGTTTTTTTCCATTCTAATAATTCTGGTAATTTGTTCAGCTCAGATAAACAATAGTTATCCCATATTGGCATGTGTCTAGTATATCCCCTATGGTGCGTAATGATACGTATTGTTTCCCATAACCTATGGATTAGGTGAAGAGTTGGAATCTTTCTCTTCTTAAAAAATTGGTGGGAGACTATTTGCTGTACCAATGGTGATGGTTTAAATTGGGTCAATAGTATATTCTGTATGGGGTCTTGGTTATCTAGCTTCTCCCATCCACTCCAATGTTGGAGTTGTGCTGTCACGAAGTAGAATCTTGAATTAGGGACCGCTATTCCCCCTCTATCTTTTGCTTGTTGCAGAGTTTCTAGTTTAATTCTTGGTTTACCATATTTCCATATAAGATCTCTGAAAGTCGCATCAATTGTTCTAAATATATAAAAGCAGAGAGGTGTAAGCAGTGCAAAAAATCTAAAAATACAATTAAAATGAATGAACAAACCTCCCCGTATGCAAGCTGAACACTGAAGAATTTTCTCAAAAATCCAGATGTCAAGTTTTAAAATAGAGAATAAATACAGCGCAAAATTAAATCAGACCCAAATGTGAATAAAATATTTAAAAAAATCAAAAAAATATGGAGATAGAATAAAAGTCCAGAGAGACAGTGAACATCAAGTAGTTAGTTCCACAGCAAATTCCACCAGTGCTGAAACAGATCCACAAATCGGTGACAATCCCTCCACCTCTGATGTGACTAAATACTCTCACCTCACAGCATGGACCCCTGAGTGAACAGGAGGTCATGCAAGCAGAAAGACAACAGGTTACAATGGACCAATAACTTCCTTTGCGTCTCCTTATTTCTCAGCACAAGCACCGGATCATAGGTATAAATGAAAGAGAAGATCTAAGTGCTCACTGCTTAAAAAGTTCCAGTGTACAGAAGATTGGATTTCCGTTATAAGGGACAAGGAACGATGCATCTGTACCACAGAGGCCAATATATGCCCTGTTCCTTCTCCCTCCTCAAAATAAGGTTGCTGCAAGAAGGACCTTTTGTTTTCTGCTTTCTTAATGGCTACTTGTGCATATTTTTCTTGACTGTGTGTCCATTGGGTTTGAGTGTCTTTATTAGGGTTAGATACATAAGCTGCTTCAGCTTGCATTATGTTATCAGCCAGGGTTTTTTCCCATTTTCTAAATTGCTTCTTTTTTTTTGATATTTGTGAAATAAAAAGACCTTTAAGGTAGGCTTTCTGTGTGTCCCAATAAATTAAGGGTGAAACTGGAGATTTATTTATTTGCTGAAAAGTAGTAATCTCTAATTTGATGTCATCAGGAGGAAAGAGTGAAATCCAGTAAGAATTAACCTTCCATAACTTATCCCCCTTGTTGGTCTTAAACAAAAAAGATAAGACCAGGGGAGAATGATCTGATATGCCTCTGGCCTCATATTTGATCTCGCAAAGATATGGCAATATGGAGTGGGATCCTAACGCCAGATCTATTCTGGAAAGAGTTTTATGTGTACTCGAGGAACATGAGAATTTTCTGCTCATTGGATTTCGCAGTCTCCAAAGGTCAAACAGCCCCATCTCCGTTATATATTTAGCAAAGGCCGTAGACCCCTCCGGGTATTGTTTATCAGATGGACAAAATTTATCCATTGATGGGATCATACAATTATTGAAGTCCCCAGTTAATAACCACAGACCATCTGATTTATCAGATACAAACACAATGAATTATTTTAGTATTTCCGGAGTGTAGGGTGGAGGAATATAGATGTTCGCCAATATACATCTCTGTCCAGCCAGTAAGCCATCTAGAAGATATACCTGCCCCTATTATCCTTCTTAACCTGCCTACATTTAAAATCTATTGTGTTAGCTATAAGTATAGATACCCCTCTAGAATATGATGTATATGTTGAATGAAATTAAGTTGTAAACTGCTCTTTCCTTAAGTAATGTAAAGTGTGAGGAAGTAAATGGGTTTCCTGGAGGCAGATTATAGAAGGTGTGTTATGACCTGGGACCTCTGGTGTGTCTGGTGGTGACTCTACTTGCTGAGCCACCTGGAATGCTGGACAGCTCCTTGGATAGTTCATTAGACAATTCCTTGAATGATCTTTCTTGTCTTGAATCTTGTTTGCCTTGAACCTTGAACCCTTTGCTCCTCCCAGGAACTTCCTGATTTAAGCCATGTCCCTGCACTTCCGGGTTGCCAGAATATTGTGTCTTCACCAGCCAATATCT
Source organism: Rana muscosa (assembly GCA_029206835.1). Lineage (NCBI taxonomy): Eukaryota > Metazoa > Chordata > Amphibia > Anura > Ranidae > Rana > Rana muscosa. Next base: position 382,943,293 of record CM055121.1, read on the forward strand.
TGCTCCTGTCTACTGCTGCCGACCGCATCTTTGCTACCACTCACTACCGACTTTTGGCTCTTCCCTGACTACGCTTCTGCTGAATCCCAACCTGCAACTATCTGTTACCGACTTTTGGCTCGTCCCCGACTACGCTTCTGCTTGATCCCTACCTGTATTATCTGTTTCTGGACCCCGGCTTGCTCACCCCCTGGTGGGGCTAATCTGAGGACCGCGACCTGGCACTGACACGCAGCAAAGCCCATCTCCACCTTTAGGAGCCCTGGTGAATACCGGTCAGTGCTTAGACCCCGCACCTCAGGTGAACCCGTGTCATCAGCCAGGGTGACCTGTGTGAATACCTGCTCTGCTGCTATAGCTACTGGCCTCTGAGCCTGACTCCAGACCGTGACAGAATATTCTGGCCCAAAACATGGAGGCCGTTGTAGCAGCTGCTGTAGCTCCTCTCAGGGTGCAAATCGCTGAGTTGCAGACATTTGGTGTTAACTACCAGGAAAAAATTTCTGAGTTACAGATTGAAGTGAAAGCACTACAAGAGGAAATCCTTGATCTGAGTAAACAATTGCGGGATCTTCGTGCCCGAGATACCGCTGCCGTAGATACTAATGCACGAATGCCCCTACCACTTAAGTTTAACGGAGACCGCCGCCATTATAGAGGGTTCCTTAATCAATGTCGTATATACTTTCAGATGCAACCTGCTGCATTTACTTCTGACAGGAAAAAGGTGCTGTTTATTATCAACCTCCTGACTGAGGAAGCTTTAGCCTGGGCCTCCCCTTATGTGGAGAAAGATGATGTCGTCCTGTATGATTTCGATTCTTTTGTGGCTGCGATGAACCAAGTTTTCTATGATCCTAACCGCTGCGCTACTGCTGAGGCAAAATTGCACAATTTACGGCAGGGTAGACGCTCTGTTGCAGAGTACACAACTGAATTCCGATGTTGGATCTCAGATACCAATTGGAATCCAGCAGCACAAAAAAATCAGTTTCGTCAAGGATTCTCGGAGCAACTAAAAGATAAGCCTTCCAGAGTAGAAAGTCCTGACGACCTCAAGGCTTTTATTAAATTATGTATTCGAATTGATCAGAGACCTACTGAAAGGAGAAAGGAGAGACTGGGAATCCTAGGCAGTAATGGTGGCATGCGTTTTTCTACTACTCAGTATCCTCCTAAGGGTCCAAGAGTTTTTCCTGATTCTGACACTCCTGAACCTATGCAGGTGGATGCTATTAAAAGATCTATTACCACTCAGGAGAAAGAAAGACGATGTTCAGAGAACTTGTGTCTTTATTGTGGAGACTCTGGACATTATGCAGTTAATTGTCCCAATAAATTTAAAAGAACAATTGCAGCAACGGATGTTACAGTATCTGAACAAATAAACTAAATTTCTCAGTCCGTCTCTCCTTTGATTCAGGAAGCAAATAAAGTTAATTCTTTATCAACTCACTTTGTCATCCCAATAAGGCTTATTGTGGAAAGCAATGAAATATCTTGCGCTGCTATGCTGGACTCAGGGGCCGGGGAAACTTCATGGACATCGAATTTGCCCAAAGTAATAACCTTCAAATAAGAAATAAGCTTGCCCCTATTGATATGGAAACTGTGGATGGCTCACCTTTGTCTTCAGGTCCAGTTACCCACGAGACCATCCTGCTTAAACTCCTAATCGAGACTGACCATCAGGAGACTATCAGCTTTGAGCTGATCACATCACCCAAGTTCCCTATTATCCTGGGCATCCCTTGGTTCTCTATTCATAATCCCTCCATCAACTGGGAAACACGTTCTTTAAGCTTTACATCTGACCATTGCAAAAAACATTGCAAAGAATCTTATCAAATAAGCCCTCCACCAACCCAAGATTTACAAGCAGTTTTAGCAAATACCAAGCCATACGACAAGCTACCTCCACAATATCTTGAGTTTCGCAACGTTTGTGATAAAAAGAACGCATATCAGCTGCCTCCTCATCGCTCTTATGATTGTCCCATTGAATTGCTTCCAGGGGCAGAAATACCATTTGGGCGCCTTTTATTCTTTATCAGAACCTGAACTGAAGGTGCTCAGGGAGAGGATTAATGAGAATCTAGAGAAGGGTTTTATCAGACACTCAACCTCTTCTGCTGGGGCAGCCTTATTCTTCGTGGTGAAAAAGGACTCCACCCTGAGTCCGTGTATTGACTACAGAGATTTAAATAGGATCACAATTAAGAATCGCTATCAACTCCCACTGATTCCAGAAATGCTTGAGAGACTCCGCTCCGCCAAGCTCTTTACTAAATAAGATTTACGGGGGGCATACAACCTTGTCCGCATTCGTCCCGCAGATGAATGGAAAACTGCTTTCAGAACCAGATATGGACATTTTGAGTCTTTGGTCATGCCCTTTAGGCTCTGCAATGCTCCTGCAACTTTTCAACATTTTATTAATGATGTTTTTCGAGATTTGCTTGATCAGTTTGTAATAGCATATTTGGATGACATTCTCATTTTCTCTGATACTTTAGAAGAACACCGCAAGCATGTCTGTATTGTTTTCGAGAGACAAAGGCCTCGTACACATGACCGAGTTTCTCGGCAAGAACCAGCAAGAAACTTGCTGGCAGAGATGTCTTGCCGAGAAACTCGTTTGTGTGTATGGTTTCTCGTCGAGAAAACGACAAGTAACCTCAACGAGAAAATAGAGAACCTGCTCTCTATTTTCTCGTCGAGATTCTCGTCGGCATGTTTCTCGACGAGAAAAGTGAGTGTGTGTACACTTACCTGTCCTCCCGGAAGCCCGCGCATGTTCGAAATGAATTTGACGCATGCGCGGTAGCTTCCTAGGCATACGTAGGGTATACCAAGATGGCGGCGACGGCATCGAATGTGACGAGCGCATGCTCGTCGTAGTCGATGACGTCACCGCGTACGCTCCATTCAAAGAACCGCGGGTTCTTTGAATCGAGCGTGTGTACACTCGGCCGGGACAATTTTCTTGTCCAAGAATCTCGTCGAAAAAAACGACATGTTTTTTTCGACGAGAATCTCGGCCGTGTGTACGAGGCCTAAGGCGGAATCAACTTTACATCAAACTAGAGAAATGCGAGTTTGAACAAACTCAGATCCAGTTCTTGGGATACATAATCTCTTCTGAAGGGGTAAGCATGGATCCTGATAAGATCAAAGCAGTGGTGGATTGGCCTGTCCCTAGGAATATTAAGGAGATACAGCGATTTGTTGGATTTGCCAACTTTTACAGAAGATTTATAAGGAATTTCTCCAAGGTAATTGAAGGAGGCGCAGGAATATTACAAGAAGGCCGCTGACAGACACCGTAGGTCTATTCCCACCTTTCAGGTAGGTGACAAAGTTTGGTTATCTACCAAAAATGTAAAGTTTCAGGTTCCATGTGCTAAGTTGGGTCAAAAGTTTATGGGACCTTTTGAGATTTCTGCTCAAATCAACCCGGTCACTTTTCGCCTAAAATTTCCTGATAAAATGAAGATTCACCCTGTTTTTCATATATCGCTACTCAAGCAGTTTCAGGATCCAGGATCTCTAGGAACAAATTGCAATATTTGGTTCAATGGGAAGGATATGGGCCAGAAGAAAATTCTTGGGAGCCTGAAAAGAATGTTCATGCCCCTAGATTAACAAGGGAATTCCACCAGAGGTTTCCTCAGAAACCTGGCCCTAAGACGTCCAGGGGACATCCTGGAAGGAGAGGAGTACTGTTAGGACCTGGGCTTGAACCTGGGACCTCTGGTGTGTCTGGTGGTGACTACTTGCTGAGCCACCTGGAATGCTGCACCTCAGGTGAACCCTTGTCATCAGACAGGGTGACCTGTGTGAATACCTGCTCTGCTGCTATAGCTACTGGCCTCTGAGCCTGACTCCAGACTGTGACAAGGTGAGAATATTGTCAATGACGTAAAGATAGCTTTTCGCTAAGACGGAGTGCCCAGACCTCTAACATTCCATGAAACGATGACATCCCTTTGAAGGGCCTTAAGGCAATATCCTCAATTTTTTTTTAACTTCAGTTATAATTAGTTTAGAAGCTATATCCATAACACAAATAGGGAGGAAGAGAAATGAGAGGAGGAGACAGGGGAGTAAGCTGGAGACCTGAACAGAAGGGAAGAATTAATGAGCAGATATCTAATAGAAGGTGTACACAAATTAATAACAAACACAGATACAAAGACAAACACAAAAAGCAAAGACAAACAAACACACTCAAACCAGCACATGAAAACGCTGGAGACAAAAAAGCACACACAATCAAACAAATATAAAAGACAATGACAAGGACACCAAAACATAAAAACATTCATAGGGGTTACATGATCAAAAAGACCCCAAAATAGCCCACCCTGACCCCTTTATTTCAGCACTTTAAAAAAAAAAAAAAAGTCCAAAAAGGAAAAGAAAAAGAAAAAAAAAGATCCAATAAGTGAAGAGACCAGAGAAAGAAAAAAAAAAACAAGCAGACCGCAGAGAAGGTCTTAGAGAGTTAATTTGTCCGTAAATGGTTATCCAGCCATTTTGACGCTGAGTCTGGTGATGTAAAGAAAAAAGTATTGTCCTGAGTCTTTACTTTTAATTTAGCTGGAAAAAACATAGCATAGGACAGGTCCATTTGCCTCAGACGTCACTTTATCTCCATAAATCCCGCCCTTTGGTGCTGCACGTTAGCCGAGAAGTCCAGAAAAAAATTATTTTTGAACCATCCATCCTTATATCATCTAGCTGTTTAGCTCTTTGCAATATCATATCTCTGTAATTCAACTTCTTCAAAATAAAAGTTCTTGGTTTTAATTGCTCTCCCAAAGGCATGGCACGTGCAGCAACTCGGTGTGCCCGTTCCACTGAAAAAAGTGGGGAAAAATGTTCTGCTCCCATAGTGTCTTTAAGCCATCTTTCTATAAATTCTACTGGCTTGTTACCTTCCGCCCGTTCAGGTAGACCAACCACCCTAATATTATTTTCTCGAAGACGGTTCTCCAAGTCCTCCAAGCGACAATCATGTAGGGATAATTGTTGTGTAGGTTTTTTTTCGGAATTCGTAATTGTTTGTAAGGAGTCTTCAAGCGTACTTATTCTTTCTTCCACACCTGAGATTCTTTCTTTTATTGTATGCATATGTAGCGCCCACCTCATTTAGGGGTGCTATATACCCAAATTTAGGGGCTGGTCTGAGATAGTAGTTGGGCTCAGACCGTTCTCATTTATAGGTTGTGCTACTTTATTTCTCCAGGTGGTATACTGGTGTGCAGTTCCCTGTGGCCTGTGGGTGGTGCTGCCGTGACAGGTCAGGGTTGAACCATCAGTACTAGTGCTGTGCCTTGGGGTGTCCTCTCTCGGCAGCGGTACGGTGGGCGTGATTGGCCTGCTGTTCATGCTGGGAGAGGATACATAAGGGGCAGACGCCGCCTGGGAGGTGTCGCTCTCTGGAGTTCGTAAGGAGAGTCCGAGTCCAGGTGCGTGGCGCCCGGCCCTCCAGGCCATGGGGCCACGTGCGCATCAGTCCCAGGCACCTTTAGCCTTGGGGCTGCAAATTCAACACTGGGCCCAGCACCTTTAGCTGGAGCCCACTTCTGGAAAGAAGAATCCCAGGGTGTCCCTTGCAACGGAGCCCGCTTCTAAGAAGAGGAGGCCGGGGGAGGACTTTTCTGACGGAACGGTGAGAGTTCACGGTGAAGGAAGGGGCCCAGTAACTTTCTGGATGAGCCGAACACCCCCCGGTTCGGTTCGCACCAGAACCTGCGAACGGACCGAAAGCTTGCGCGAACGTTAGAACCCTATTCAATACAATGGAGGCGAACGTTCGAAATCTAAAGTGCTAATTATAACGGCTAATAAGCATGTTATTGTCCTAAAAAGGGTTTGGGGACCCGGGTTCTGCCCCAGGGGACATGTATCAATGCAAAAAGAAGTTTTAAAAACTGCATTTTTTTCAGGAGCAGTCATTTTAATGATGCATAAAGTGAAAAAAAAAGTGAAATATTCCTTTAAATATCGTTCCTGGGGGGTGTCTAAAGTATGCCTGTGAAGTGGCATGTGTTTCCCGTATTTAGAACTGTCCCTGCACAAAATGACATTTCCAAAGGTAAAAAAAGCCATTTAAAACTGCTTGCGGATTTAATGCCATGTCTTGTCCTGGCAATATGGATGAAAATCTTTGAGAAAAATAGCATGGCTACCCCATCACCCCCCCCCCCCTACCCCAGCCCATTACCAGCCCCTTTGGGTCTTGTATGGATATTAAGGGGAACCCCGCACCCAAAATAAAAAAAAGGCCCTATATACTCTGAACAGCCGTATACAGGCGGTGCATACAAGACAGGGACTGTAGGTTTGTTCTTAAGTAGAATCTGTTTGTAATTTTGAACAGGTACATTGTTTAAGTGTAGCTCCAGCCAAAAAATATATTTTTAAGCTTTTTGGAAAACATAGGGAAGGGTTATCACCCCTGTATCATTTGTTTTGCTGTCTGTGCACCTGTTCAGAAGATTTCACCTCACTTTCCGTCCCAATGACAAATGTTTTTGGAAAAGTGGGGTTTTTATTGAAACAAGGATTGGTGATAAAGCATCAGTAGAGAGGAGACACTTTTTTCCCATATTAACTCTTACAGGAGAGAATTTCACTTCCTAGGGGTAGATTTCCTCTCACTTCCTTTTGTCTCCTTCCGTTTGCAAGTAGGAGTCGTTTGTAAGTTGGATGTTTGAAAGTAGGGGCCTGCCGTATATACTCTGCTGAAATTTGCCCCTTAGATGTTGGTGTTGCCACAACACTGTGAGCCCTCACAGTTACTCTTGGTGGGCGCTGGAACGCCCTGCTGTGAACTATTATATCAGGAATTGTAATTACATGCCATTGTTGAACAGTGGTAGGAAAAATTGGGCCTTTGGTGGTGGTGCTGGTGCTACAACACTGTCAGCCCTCACAGTTACTCTTGGTGGGCGCATGAATGGGCCCTACTGTTAATTATTAGATCAAGAATTGTAATCGCATGCCCCTGTTGAAGAGGGGCAAAAAAATTGGGCCTTTGGTGGGGGTGGTGGTGGTGGTGGTGTTGCCACAACACTGTAAGGCCTCACAGTTACTCTTGGTGGGCGCAGGAATGGGCCCTGCTGTGAATTATTAGATCAAGAATTGTAATTACATGCCCCTGTTAAACAGGGGCAGAAAAATTGGGCCTTAGGCACTGGTGCCACAACACTGCAACCCCTCACAGATACTGTACTTGGAGCACAGCAATGAGCCCTGTTGCAAAGTATTGCATCAAAAATTGTAATTGCACGCCCCTGTTAAACAGGGGCTGAAAAATTGGGCCTTAGGCACTGGTGCTGGTGCCACGACACTGCAACCTCTCCCAGATACTGTAGTTGGAGTGTAGGAATGAGCCCTGCTGCAAAGCATTGCATAAAACATTTTAATTACATGCCCTGTTAAACAGGGGCTGAAAAATTGGGCCCTAGGCACTGGTGCTGGTGCCACGACACTGCAACCTCTCCCAGATACTCTAGTTGGAGTGCAGGAATGAGCCCTTCTGCAAAGCATTGCATAAAAAATTGTAATTACATGCCCCTGTTAAACAGGGGCTGAAAAATTGGGCCTTAGCCACTGGTGGCGGCACCCAGAAACAAAAATGTTCTTCCAAGCTATCATCAGGATCGGATCATGGAGGAGGAGGATAGTCAGTCAACATAACAGGACAGTCACTCAGCATCAGCATAGGCAGTCTTGAAGGGATGTGACATTTAAAAAAAAAATGATTCTGTTATATCAGCTTCAGGTGCTTGGTAGCTGGTGGTGATCCAAGACTGGTTCATCTTTGTGAAGGTCAGTCGATCAACCGAGTCGGTGGACAGGCGCAAACTGTGATCCGTGACAAAGCCTCCAGCAGCACTGAATGTGCGTTCCGAAAGAACGCTGGATGCAGGACAGGCCAGTAGCTCAATTGCATACTGTGCAAGCTCTGGCCAGTGATCCATCCTCAAGACCCAGTAAGCCAGAGGATTTTCGGTGGGAAAGGTGTCCAAGTCTGACCTTGCCCCTAGGTATTCCTGCACCATGTATATCAGATGCTGGCGATGGTTGCTGGAACCGATCATACCTTGGGGCTGCGGACTAAAAAATTGTCTGAACGCATCGGTCAGACGGCCACCTTCTCCACCGCTCCTTCTTTGACTGACCGAAGCCTCAGCAACTCATTGTCCAGGACCAGGAGTTTGTAACCTGCCAGTCTCTGGGAACGCGTTGCACAGACCTTTCTGCAAGGCCTCCCGGAGATGTCTCATCCTCTGCTCCCTCTGCAACGGTAAGATAAGGTCCGCAACCTTACCCTTGTACCGTGGATCAAGGAGAGTGGCCAGCCAGTAATGGTCCCTCTCCTTGATCCGAAGAATACGAGGATCCTTACGCAGGCTTTGCTGCATCAGGCCATGCAGCGTAGGTTAGCTGAGGCATTCGGTCCGGAGTCCTCTGGGTCACTAAGGACGACATGATCCGCAGCCACCTCCTCCCAGCCACGTACAAGTCCATGGGTGTCTTGGGACTGTAAATCATCCCTAAAAGACTGCTGCTGTTGATGCTGTGTGCCAGGCTCCACCTCCATGCTGACACAATCCTCCTCCTCCACCTCGTCCTCTTCCTGTGCGATGGCTGGGACAGAAGGAACACTGTCTGGGTAAAGGGGGCCTTGAGAGGCAAGGAAGTCCTCCTCTTCCTGTCTCTGTTCTGCCTCAAGTGCCCTGTCCATTATTCCACGCAGCGTATGCTCCAACAGGTGGACAAGAGGTACAGTGTCACTGATGCATGCACTGTCACTGCTCACCATCATCATGGCCTCCTCAAATGGTGCCAGGACAGTGCATGCATCCCTGATCATGCCCCACTGGCGTGGTGAAAAAAAACCCGAGCTCCCCAGACCCTGTCCTGGTGCCGTAGTCGCACATGTACTCATTGATGGCCCTCTGCTGCGTGTGCAGCCGCTGCAGCATGGCCAACGTTGAGTTCCACCTGGTGGGCATGTCACATATAAGGCGGTTCTTGGGCAGGTTCAACTCCTTTTGCAGCTCAGCCAGCCGAGCACTGGCATTATATGATCTGCGGAAATGCACACAGACTTTCCTGGCCTGCCTCAGGACATCCTGTAAGCCCGGTACCTGCCCAAGAACCGCTGCACCACTAGGTTAAGGACATGAGCCACACAGGGCACATGGGTCAGTTGTCCCTGTCGGAGGGTGGAGAGGAGGTTGGTGCCATTGTCGCAAACCACCATTCCTGGCTTAAGCTGGCGTGGCGACAACCACCTCTCGGCCTGCCCCTGCAGAGCTGACAGAACCTCTGCCCCAGTGTGGCTCCTGTCCCCCAAACACACCAGCGCAAGCACGGCATGGCATCTTTTTGCCTGCGTACTTGCGTAGCCCCTTGAACGCCTACGGAGCACCGCTGGTTCCGAGGACAAAGCATAGGAAGAGGCCATGGAGGAAGAAGAAGAGGAGGGGTGGAAGAGAGGGGTGTGTCACAACCAGCAGTAGCATTTTGCAGGCGTGGCGGCGGAACAACCTCCAACACTACTGCACCTTGTCCTGCATCCTTCCCAGCTGCCAAAAGAGTGACCCAATGGGGCGTGAAAGAAAGGTATCGTCTCTATCCATGCCTGCTGGACCATGAGTCAGCGGTAATATGCACCTTACCGCTGACCGCCCTGTCCAGCGAGGCATGGACATTGCCTTCCACATGCCGATAGAAAAAGTGGCGTTTGGGAACCTGCCACTGAGGAACCGCACATTGCACAAACTCACGGAAGGGGGCCGAGTCTACCAACTGAAAAGGCAGCAGTTGAAGTGCTAGCAATTTAGCCAAGCTAGCATTCAACCGCTGGGCATGTGGATGGCTGGGAGTGAACTTCTTTCGATGGTCCAACAGCTGGGGCAGGGAAATTTGTCTGCTACAATCGGACGTTGGTGTACTGCTAGCAGAGTGCCCGCAAGTACTTGGCTGTGACACACCTAATTCTACATCTTCATTCCTCTCAGAGCAGGTTTCAGAGAGAACTGAAGGTATAGTGGGGTTGGAGATCCCAGCTGATGAGGAGCAAGGAGAGGTCCGCTTTGTTCTTTGGTGTGGGTCTTTAAGGTACGCTTGCCAAGGAGCTGCATGGCAGGTCAACATATGTCTGGTCAAGCATGTGGTGCCCAAGCGGCTGATGTTTTGGCCATGCGAGATACGCTTGAGACATATGTTGCAAATAGCAGCGGTGCGATCTGATGCACTCGACTCAAAAAAGGCCCACACCAAAGAACTTTTGGAATAACGAGCAGAGGCAGCGCCCTGCACAGGCGGAGCTCTGCGATGTGATTCAGTCGGTGTGCTGCCCTTACGCTGGCCCCCGGAGGGCATCCTGCCTCGTTGGAGATGTGCCTCCTCCTCATCCTCCTCCTCCTCCTCTCTCCTATCAGGCACCCATGTGGAGTCAGTGACCTCATCATTCCCTCCCTCCTCATCACTGGAGCCAATCTGGCAGTATGCTGCAGCTGCTGGAACATGACTGCCAGTTTGCTGTCCTTCTTGAGCATCCCCTCTCTCTGCGCTCACGCTACTGCCGTCCTCTAGCTGGGTATCATCATCAGACCCTTCAAAACGCTGTTCATCCTTCTGGAGCATGTACCCAACACTGTGCTCAAACAGTTCGGGGGACTCCTCAGGAGGACATGGTCGGTCTAGAGAAGGAGTGACTGATGATGACATTGATACCAGGGAAGAGGACACTTTGGCAGCTGCTTTGCCAGTACCCTGAGCCTGGGTGAGAGAGGATGAGGAGGATGAGGAGGGCTTGGTCATCCACTCTACCAAGTCTTCGGCATGATGCGGCTCAACACGTCCAGCTGCCGAAAATAAGGACAAGCGTGTCCCATGGCCACGTGCTGATGACGATGCACCGCGTCCACGACCAGCACTGTTGTCTCTAGACACAGAGCCTGCTTGCCCTCTTTTATTGGCTCCTGGCTGTCTGCCTCTTCTTGTTGGCCTTCCAGACATAGTAATGGACTGCAGGGAGATGGGAAACCCAGGAATTGGAATAGTGTATATTGTGCTGGAGGCACCCAACACCCACTAACTCCTGCAGATGCCTTTATTAGAGAACACCAGCAATAAAGGGTAGATACAGGTGTATACTGTGCTGTGCTGGAGGGACACAACACCCACTATCTCCTGCAGATGCCTTTATTAGAGAACACCAGCAATAAAGGGTAGATACAGGTGTATACTGTGCTTCGGCACACAACACCCACTAACTCCTGCAGATGCCTGTATTATAGAACAGGAAAAAAGTGTAGATACAGGTGTATACTGTGCTGGGGCACACAACACCCACTAACTCCTGCAGATGCCTTTATTAGAGAACACCAGCAATAAAGGGTAGATACAGGTTTATACTGTGCTGGGGCACACAACACCTACTAACTCCTGCAGATGCCTGTATTATAGAACAGCAAAAAAATGTAGATACAGGTGTATACTGTGCTGGGACACACAACACCCACTAACTCCTGCAGATGCCTGAGAAAAGAACACACTGTCCCTGCCTATCTAGCTTAGAGAACAGTAATAAAGGGTAGATACAGGTGTATACTGTGCTGGGGCACACAACACCCACTAACTCCTGCAGATGCCTGTATTATAGAACAGCAAAAAAATGTAGATACAGGTGTATACTGTGCTGGGGCACACAACACCCACTAACTCCTGCAGATGCCTGAGAAAAGAACACACTGTCCCTGCCTATCTAGCATAGAGAACAGTAATAAAGGGTAGATACAGGTGTATACTGTGCTGGGGCACACAACACCCACTAACTCCTGCAGATGCCTGAGAAAAGAACACACTGTCCCTGCCTATCTAGCTTATAGAACAGTAATAAAGGGTAGATACAGGTGTATACTGTGCTGGGGCACACAACACCCACTAACTCCTGCAGATGCCTGAGAAAAGAACACACTGTCCCTGCCTATCTAGCTTAGAGAACAGCAATAAAGGGTAGATACAGGTGTATACTGTGCTGGAGGCACACAACATCCACTAACTCCTGCAGATGCCTGAGAAAAGAACACACTGTCCATGCCTGCCTATCTAGCTTAGAGAACAGCAATAAAGGGTAGATACAGGTGTATACTGCGCTTGAGGCACACAACACCCTCTAATTCCTGCAGATCCTTGAGAAAAGAACACACTGTCCCTGCCTGCCTATCTAGCTTAGAGAACAGCAATAAAGGGTAGATACAGGTGTATACTGCGCTAGAGGCACACGACACCCACTAACTCCTGCAGATGCCTGAGAAAAGAACACACTGTAGAACACACTGTCCCTGCCTATCTAGCTCTTTCCCTGCACGCCGGAACACACTACACAAGGCCGCCGCGCTGGCGGCCTTTTATAGTGTGGGGCGTGTACTAAACCCCCCTGAGCTGCCTGTGGCCAATTATGGCTCTCCTCGCTGCCGGCGCTGTGATTGACCAAGCATGCAGGGTCACAGTGCATGCTTGGCCAATCACAGCGCCGGCAATGCAGTGTTCGGGTCACACGAATTTGGCGCGAACGGCCCACAAAGTTCTGGTTTCGCCGAACAGGTGATGTTCGAGTCGAACATGCGTTCGACTCGAACACCGAGCTCATCTCTACTATCCACCAAGGGCCTAGTAATGTGCTGCTGCTGGCACCTGTCCTTATATTGCTAAGCTGAGAAGTTCGGGACCTGATAGATTCTGTGACAGAGAGTCTCCCTATCGTATCTAGGAAAAGAACCTAATAAGTGTCCAAGCATCACTCCGGCTCCTAGGATCCATTTTTCAGGAGACTACCCGGGTGAGCTAAACCTACTCTGGGATAGAGAGGTGATTGTAATATATACTTGTGCCTGGACCTACTTCTCAAAACCTTGCTGTCCTGTCTCTTATCCACCCTTTCCTATCTGCTGAACATTGAGAAAAATAAACTCAACGTTGGAGTTTAGAGTGGTGTGGACATTGGAAATACTTGGGGGAAAACAGAGACTTGTCCCTATATCCTAGGAGATGGGAACCAACTGAAGGAGAACCTAGCTGTGGGACCCAAATACATGACACCGCTCAACCTCCTCAGCCAGGAGGGTACGGGCATATAGTACGGTGTGCCCTTTTCCTGCAAGGGAGTCAAAGGTAGGAAAAAGGGTCTGTGTGCTACACGTGGGGGCTCGAGTCCAGGATTCTACAGCTATACCCCCCAGAAGTTGGACTTTGTTTCCCCGTGTGGTTCTGAGGAGGTCAGCCAATTTGGTGATATTTGAACTGTGCCATTGATGAGAGTAATGGAGGTACAGGCCTAAACTGTATTTCTGGCTGCATAGTTCGTGGGCGTGTCTCGACAGGAAAAGCCAGCGAGTTACGTGCAACAGGAAGAAAAGCGGAGGAGCCCCGACATATCGTGAGTTGCACGTGGTGACTTTGGCACCAAGTGAACAGTGCGTGCTGGAATAGTGAGTGAACAACATGTCTGCTGTTCCATGGAGTTTGGTGTCTGATTTCACCATGGACGTTGCCTCACTGGCTGCCCCTCTGACAGATACGGGATTCGGTTGAAGCCTAGGGGCCGCTTTGCACTGTACACGTGCCGAGATGCTGAGGCCTTGGGGATGGTCTGTCCCGCGTGCCAGGGACTGGTGGTGCACCTTCGGCCTTTCGGGAGATGTACTAGATGTGGAGAGTTCCTCTTTGAGGTGGATCAGCCCATGGAAAAGCCCCGGGCCTACCGGGTGAATTGCTTAACAGGCGCCACCACTCTAGAGGATGAAACCTGCGTTTCCACAACCACCCCCACGCGCACCACTGTGACCGAAAAGGAAGTCAAGTTCGAGGTTCCGGTTACTGCGGACCCGGAGTCGCAGAAGCCGGCGGATGCTGTCTCTGTTGCTACCGAGACTTCCCTTCCACCTCCCAAGCGGAGGGTGGGCTACGTGAAAGCCTCCCGCGGCTGCGGTCGAGGTACACTCCAGCGCCTACCTGAACCGGAGCTCCAACCCGGAGGGACCTCCAGGAGACCCACGACAGACCACGGTAAGGAGGCTGGGGTCATGACAGTGAAGAGCTTGCCGGGGAAAGGGAAGAGGCTCAGTGTCCATACTATAGGGGACGCTTGGGTGCCTGACCCGCGGGAACTTTTGAGAGACAGTGAGTCAATGTCGACCAAAAAACTACCTGCCGGCAGAGGACTCTATCTTTAAAGACAAGACTTTGTATTTTCCCTTGTCTTCTGGAAGTTTATTCCGTTGGTAACTCAAGGATTTTGCGCTTCACTGCTTGGGGTAATCTGCTCTGCCAAGAGTCAGGAGAGCTGGTGCTGTTTCTCTCCGCTTACAGCACCAAAAGAGAACTGAACTTTTGGGGTAGATGTAGCTAGGTTCACCGTTGGAATCGCCGTGCTCAAAATGGGGAATGTGTAACAGTGGTACCTTACCATGTTAGGTAGTGCCAAGTGCTATGACGGTCACACTACCACCAGGTGGCGGTGATTTGCAGAACTTTTATTTTATTATGCATCTCCCTTGAGGAACGTTATTACATATGCTAGGCCTAGTGTATGCAACTTTAGTTGAAAGGAGTCATCTTTTCTCGGAAAGATAATTCACTTCGTGTACATATAGATATCTGTAGGATGTTATTTGTTTCTGCGTGTTTTCTCTCCCTCTGCAGGTGAACTACTAGCAACTGCCAGAGAATGGGTGGAATAGTTAGTCTAGAGGGGTGGGATTGATAATGTATTATTCTATGTGAATGTGACATTGAGTATGGGATGTCCATGTTTGTATTCTTGTTAACCCTTCCTTCATCTCTTTATTTCATGTCCCCCATCCTCTGCCGCAGGTTACGCCCACGCCCAGGGCCAAGGACACGAGCGCCACGGACACCTCCACGACCATGCACCTCCCCGTGTAGGCTGACGATATATTCCTGCAAAAGAAAAAATATATAAATTGGCAGGCATGTAGGTAGATAGACAGACAGACATAGACAGGCTGACATAATGGAAGGACAGTTACCTCATGTGTTGTCTCCCCAGCCTGGCTTTCAACACTGCTGTCACTGGGAGATGTGTGGGCTGAGCTGTCCGTGGCACTGGTGGTGGGTCTGTCCACTGCTGGAGCTTCCCCTGCCTGCTCTCTGCTCTCACCAATATTGGATATTGTCCTACAAAGAATAGAATTAAATAGATAGTTTACATTTTACATAGAAAATGCATATTACCTGCAAAGAAACACACAGGGTTAATTAAATGCACAGGGTTAATTATATAAAAATAACACAATAACTTACTCTCTGGTGCTGTTAATCATGGCTTGCCCTACGAAGGCTAGGTTCTGATGGTACACATGCAGCTTCCTTTTGGGGGCTGCCGCTCCGAATCGGGCTGCCTTTTCCTCTTCCGTGAGGTCCCTCCTCACACGATCACGGAGGGATTTCCACCGCCGCTGAAGGACTTTGCCTAAGAATAGTGGACAAGAATAGAAAAGTGGAAAGGAAGAGGTTAATTATGCATTCTACATTTATGACATTACAGAACAAGAAGATCATGCATTCCATGAATATAGACTTACTTGTTTTTTTTTTGGGTACCATGTGACATATCTTCCCACCCCGGGGTGATCGATGCGCTGATCTCCATCCATAATTGATTCTTCAAAATGTGGTCCCCATGCTGTGGATGAGCAAGGTCCCAAAGCTTGCGATGGGCCTGCACAGCTGCAATTAGAGCTGGCTGTGACACTGAGCTGGCCATGTCTTCTTCCTCCACTTTCTCTTTCCCACAATCCCCCAGGTGTGCAAGGGACTTTTGGGTAATTTCACACAGGAATTTCCTGTTTTTCCTTACATACAGTGACCAATCACATAATAAACATTTTACAGCCTAAAAACGATGACGCTAAAAAAACGCTAAAAAACTTCGGTATAGTGCTAATACACGGTTTTTAGCTTTTTTCGGCCTCTGCGTCAAAACAGCTCTAGCGCTGGAGCCTTAGAACACGCTGGTCCTTTTTTTGCAGCTTAAAAACGACCATGCCTGTTACAGCTCAAAAACGTTATGGTGTGTATGAGCCCACTGAATAACATGGAGTGGCATTCTTAAGCAGCAAAAAAAGCTCAAAAAATCCGCTGTTAAAACGTCCGTGTGTATGAGGCCTTAGGCCTCATGCACACTGGATGTTTTTGGACATTTTTACAGCTGCTGTTTTTGGCTTTAGACTTTTTTTCTACAGTCAATAAACTCCCCAGCATGTTATCCTATGTGTCCATGCACACATAAGCTGTTATCAACTGCTGGGGAAGAGGTTCTGCTGAAGAATGCCTAGAAGCTGTGGGTGACCGAGACCTCCAACCTGTACTTCATGCTGCAGAGGAGGTGGGCTACGGGGAGGATGGAGGGGGGATCACAGGTCTTCTTGTTTGAACTCTTGATGCAGTATTAGATTCAACTGCTAAAGTAGCGCCATTCAGGATTCTTCACCAAACCCCTGACTCTCAGGTCTACTGGTCCATTGCTTGTGAAACCATCCATCCATCCATGTGAGCGAGTGATGCCCGGTGAATAGGGGAATGCTTTTCGGTGGAAAATCGACCCAGGCTGGGCTTAAGCAAAACGCGCTGTTTGGTGGCGGACTTTTCACATGGGGTGACTGATGGCAGGTTCTATGGTGGGTTCTATCATCAGGAATCATCAATTTTTAAGAGTGTTATGCTTCTATATCTGACGGGCTGATTTGCAAAACTATAACTTTCAGCGCAATTCCAATTTCTTTTATATATTATATAAATGTAATCAATTGTAACATACCATTCTTTCAAATATAACATTGGTATGGGATTTAAAAGAAGAAAGAAAGAAAAAAAAGGCTTAAAGTGATATTAAGCACTTTTTTTTGCAGTAGTAGATCAACACTTACATGATATATGAAGATTATTTTTCTTTAAAATGTCCTTGTCTGCTTCAGCCTGACCCCAAGCCGCTGGCACCCCGTTAGCTTTTTTGCAGTTGTCTAATTAACTAGCAGGCTGCTTAGGAGACACACATGCTTGTGCCCACCCATGGCCGGTGCTGTGTGCATCCTTATGCTAGGTACACTATCAGTTTTTTCTTGGTTCAACCCTTGCTGTGCTAACTATCTGATGTTAGAACACACCGGACAGTGCTTGCAGCCATTGGCTGAGAGCGCGGATCGGATGTCGATTGTCTGATGTTTTTCGGGCATGACCCTTCGGACAGGCTCCCGTACGTTCTGCTGCAGGTGAAATGTTGGCCAGTTTCTGTTAAACCAGACGATATTTGTACCGTGTGTACCAGGTGTTAGTCACACACAGCACCTACAAGCCTTACCCCTGCTCCCCCTCCCAGAAATTTGACTGACACCAGCAGGAGCCTGTGGCTCCAGTACCCTCGGTACCGCTTCTGCTGGAAAACCTGGAAGATCTGGGAAGCAGCACAGACCACAGAGGACTTGGCGGAGGTGCATGAAACAAAAATAAAAAAAGCCACACTTTAAAAAAGTGTCTCAAGATAGTCTACGCAAAAGAGATCCACAAATGAACAAACATACCTGACAATACAGTGAGATTCTTCAAAGTTTCCAAATAATCATTATAACTATAATAAAGAAAGGATATATAATAACAGAATATCATAAAGTAATTCCAATACTTAGCATTTCCAACAAGAAAGTTTTACCCTACGTTCACACCTATGTGTTTTTTAGTGCATTTTGCAGTTTGCAGAAACGCACTACAGTCCATTTAACATGGTTTCCTATGGTACTAGTTCACATCTATGCATTTTCCGGGCCAGTGCGTTTTTGGAAAGGGTCTGGGACTTTTTTCCCGCGATTTGCGGCTAATAGACTTCAATGGAGCTGCATCAGAAATGCAAGTGGTGCATTTTTGATGCGATTTTTGTTTTGCAGTTCTTATTTTACCACTGTAAAAATTAGCTGGTTGCTAAGGAGGGGGCCGGGAAGCCGGCTGCCTCGTCCTTAGCAACCGATAAGTCATCAGATGTCAGCAGGGTTCCCCGCTAAAAGCTGAATGTAAAAATAAAATATTGCCGGCAAAAAAAATTGCGAAACAAACGGCGTCTATATAAGGCCCTTCAGGTCTAGTATGGATTGGAAAGGGGATCCCCCACGCCAACATTTAAAAAAAATAAAATGTCATCCCCACATTCAATACCAGACCCTTATCCGAGCGTGATGCCCGGCAGGTCAGGAAAGGCGAGCGGCCCTTCCCCTCATGAACCATACCAGGCCACATGACCTCAACATGGGGGGGGTGGGTGCTTTGGGGCAGGGGTGGCTCCCATTGTAGCTGCTTACTTAGAAAGACTATATTTGGTCAACCACAGGCAAAATCCACAAGGGATGATTGCCAATGAATGGTGAATCCCTCAAACAAGCTGAGACTTATTGAGACTTAGCTTTGTCCATTTCGGAATCTCCTTACAAAAAAGAGAAAATAGATATTTTGAATTAAAGTTTCCATATGCAAGTTTCTGTGGATTTTCTTGAGTCACCTTAGGGGCTAAAAGTGTTACAACACTTCTGGAATCCCTGCTAGGACCTCCATAACCCCTGCCAGTACTTCCAGAGGCACTTTCAGTACTTGCAGTGGTATTTACAGAATCCCTACTGGTACTTCCAATAGCACTTGCAGAATCCCTGCTAGTATTTCCAATGGTACTTGCAGAATCCCTGCCTGAACTACAAGAGTTCTCTGAAATGATGCGGGATGTGTCCTCTGACCAAAAGAGTATTTAAGTTCCAACCTTTGAAATGGCTGCTGCCATGTCTCCAAACCAGCTACCCTTGAGGAGGAGTTGTAATACTGAAGCCTCGTACACACAAACGAGTTTCTCGGCAAAAACCAGCAAGAAACTTGCTGGCAGAGATTTTTTGCCGAGAAATTTGTTCGTTTGTATGGTTTCTCGTCAAGAAAAGCGACAAGAATCTCGACGAGAAAATAGAGAACCTGCCTGTTTCTCAACGAGAAAATTGTGTGTGTGTACACTTACCTTTTCGCCGGGAAGCCCGCGCATGCTCGAAATGACTTTGACGCATGCGCGGTAGCTTCCTAGGCATAGGTAGGGTGAACCAAGATGGCGGCGACGGCATTGAATGTGACGAGCGCATGCTCGTCGTATTCGATGACGTCACCGCGTTCGCTCCATTCAAAGAACCGCGGGTTCTTTGAATCGAGCGTGTGTACACTCGGCCGGGACAAGTTTCTTGTCCAAGAATCTCGTCGAAAAAAACGACATGTTTTTTTCAACGAGAATCTCGGAGACTAACTACTCTTTACTAGGGATGAGCTTCGTGTTCGAGTCGAACATACGTTCGACTCGAACATTGGCTGTTCGATCGTTCGACGAAGATCGAACGATTTGGGCCGTTCGCGCCAAATTCGAGTGACGCGAACGGCCCACAATGCACTACGCCATCGCAGTGTCATCCAGGCGCTGTGATTGGCCAAGCATGCACTGTGACCCCGCATGCTTGGCCAATCACAGCGCCGGCAGCGAGGAGAGCAATGATTGGCCACAGGCAGGATGCCTGTGGCCAATTATTGCTGAGGGTGTTTAGTACACGCCCCACACTATAAAAGGCCGCCAGCACGGCGGCCTAGTGTAGTGTGTTCCGGAGCAGGGATAGAGTAGCATAGGCAGGGACAGTGACTGTTATTTCTTTCTTGCTTAACCTGGATTCCTTTAGTTTAGGGAAAGAGAAGGATAGGTAGGGAGAGTGTCAGTGTGTTTTGTGCTTCTGCTATAGTGTGCTTAAAAAAAAACATTTATTCTAGGGACAGAAAACTCTAGGTAGGGACAGTGTCAGTTTCTTTCACTCTGCAAGTCCTTGTTTCCAGGGACCTGGAAGGACAGTGAGTGAATTGTCCTTTTGCTATATTGTGATTAAAAAAAACATTTATTCTAGGGACAGAAAACTCTAGGTAGGGACAGTGTCAGTTTCTTTCACTCTGCAAGTCCTTGTTTCCAGGGACCTGGAAGGACAGTGAGTGAATTGTCCTTTTGCTATATTGTGATTAAAAAAAACATTTATTCTAGGGACAGAAAACTCTAGGTAGGGACAGTGTCAGTTTCTTTCACTCTGCAAGTCCTTGTTTCCAGGGACCTGGAAGGACAGTGAGTGAATTGTCCTTTTGCTATATTGTGATTAAAAAAAACATTTATTCTAGGGACAGAAAACTCTAGGTAGGGACAGTGTCAGTTTCTTTCACTCTGCAAGTCCTTGTTTCCAGGGACCTGGAAGGACAGTGAGTGAATTGTCCTTTTGCTATATTGTGATTAAAAAAAACATTTTTTTCTAGGGACAGAAAACTGTAGGTAGGGAGAGTATTTTTTTTCTTTCACTCTGCAAGTCCTTGTTTCCAGGGACCTGTAAGGACAGTGAGTTAATTGTCCTTGTGCTATATTGTGCTGAAAAAAACATTTATTCCAGGGACAGAAAACTCTAGGTAGGGACAGTGTCAGTTTCTTTCACTCTGCAAGTCCTTGTTTCCAGGGACCTGGAAGGACAGTGAGTGAATTGTCCTTTTGCTATATTGTGATTAAAAAAAACATTTATTCTAGGGACAGAAAACTCTAGGTAGGGACAGTGTCAGTTTCTTTCACTCTGCAAGTCCTTGTTTCCAGGGACCTGGAAGGACAGTGAGTGAATTGTCCTTTTGCTATATTGTGATTAAAAAAAACATTTATTCTAGGGACAGAAAACTCTAGGTAGGGACAGTGTCAGTTTCTTTCACTCTGCAAGTCCTTGTTTCCAGGGACCTGGAAGGACAGTGAGTGAATTGTCCTTTTGCTATATTGTGATTAAAAAAAACATTTTTTTCTAGGGACAGAAAACTGTAGGTAGGGAGAGTATTTTTTTTCTTTCACTCTGCAAGTCCTTGTTTCCAGGGACCTGTAAGGACAGTGAGTTAATTTTCCTTGTGCTATATTGTGATTAAAAAAAACATTTATTCTAGGGACAGAAAACTCTAGGTAGGGACAGTGTCAGTTTCTTTCACTCTGCAAGTCCTTGTTTCCAGGGACCTGGAAGGACAGTGAGTGAATTGTCCTTTTGCTATATTGTGATTAAAAAAAACATTTATTCTAGGGACAGAAAACTCTAGGTAGGGACAGTGTCAGTTTCTTTCACTCTGCAAGTCCTTGTTTCCAGGGACCTGGAAGGACAGTGAGTGAATTGTCCTTTTGCTATATTGTGATTAAAAAAAACATTTTTTTCTAGGGACAGAAAACTGTAGGTAGGGAGAGTATTTTTTTTCTTTCACTCTGCAAGTCCTTGTTTCCAGGGACCTGTAAGGACAGTGAGTTAATTGTCCTTGTGCTATATTGTGCTGAAAAAAACATTTATTCCAGGGACAGAAAACTCTAGGTAGGGACAGTGTCAGTTTCTTTCACTCTGCAAGTCCTTGTTTCCAGGGACCTGGAAGGACAGTGAGTGAATTGTCCTTTTGCTATATTGTGATAAAAAAAAACATTTTTTTCTAGGGACAGAAAACTGTAGGTAGGGAGAGTGTTTTTTTTCTTTCACTCTGCAAGTCCTTGTTTCCAGGGACCTGTAAGGACAGTGAGTTAATTTTCCTTGTGCTATATTGTGATTAAAAAAAACATTTATTCTAGGGACAGAAAACTCTAGGTAGGGACAGTGTCAGTTTCTTTCACTCTGCAAGTCCTTGTTTCCAGGGACCTGGAAGGACAGTGAGTGAATTGTCCTTTTGCTATATTGTGATTAAAAAAAACATTTTTTTCTAGGGACAGAAAACTGTAGGTAGGGAGAGTATTTTTTTTCTTTCACTCTGCAAGTCCTTGTTTCCAGGGACCTGTAAGGACAGTGAGTTAATTGTCCTTGTGCTATATTGTGCTGAAAAAAACATTTATTCCAGGGACAGAAAACTCTAGGTAGGGACAGTGTCAGTTTCTTTCACTCTGCAAGTCCTTGTTTCCAGGGACCTGGAAGGACAGTGAGTGAATTGTCCTTTTGCTATATTGTGATTAAAAAAAACATTTTTTTCTAGGGACAGAAAACTGTAGGTAGGGAGAGTGTTTTTTTTCTTTCACTCTGCAAGTCCTTGTTTCCAGGGACCTGTAAGGACAGTGAGTTAATTTTCCTTGTGCTATATTGTGATTAAAAAAAACATTTATTCTAGGGACAGAAAACTCTAGGTAGGGACAGTGTCAGTTTCTTTCACTCTGCAAGTCCTTGTTTCCAGGGACCTGGAAGGACAGTGAGTGAATTGTCCTTTTGCTATATTGTGATTAAAAAAAACATTTATTCTAGGGACAGAAAACTCTAGGTAGGGACAGTGTCAGTTTCTTTCACTCTGCAAGTCCTTGTTTCCAGGGACCTGGAAGGACAGTGAGTGAATTGTCCTTTTGCTATATTGTGATTAAAAAAAACATTTTTTTCTAGGGACAGAAAACTGTAGGTAGGGAGAGTATTTTTTTTCTTTCACTCTGCAAGTCCTTGTTTCCAGGGACCTGTAAGGACAGTGAGTTAATTTTCCTTGTGCTATATTGTGATTAAAAAAAACATTTATTCTAGGGACAGAAAACTCTAGGTAGGGACAGTGTCAGTTTCTTTCACTCTGCAAGTCCTTGTTTCCAGGGACCTGGAAGGACAGTGAGTGAATTGTCCTTTTGCTATATTGTGATTAAAAAAAACATTTATTCTAGGGACAGAAAACTCTAGGTAGGGACAGTGTCAGTTTCTTTCACTCTGCAAGTCCTTGTTTCCAGGGACCTGGAAGGACAGTGAGTGAATTGTCCTTTTGCTATATTGTGATTAAAAAAAACATTTTTTTCTAGGGACAGAAAACTGTAGGTAGGGAGAGTATTTTTTTTCTTTCACTCTGCAAGTCCTTGTTTCCAGGGACCTGTAAGGACAGTGAGTTAATTGTCCTTGTGCTATATTGTGCTGAAAAAAACATTTATTCCAGGGACAGAAAACTCTAGGTAGGGACAGTGTCAGTTTCTTTCACTCTGCAAGTCCTTGTTTCCAGGGACCTGGAAGGACAGTGAGTGAATTGTCCTTTTGCTATATTGTGATAAAAAAAAACATTTTTTTCTAGGGACAGAAAACTGTAGGTAGGGAGAGTGTTTTTTTTCTTTCACTCTGCAAGTCCTTGTTTCCAGGGACCTGTAAGGACAGTGAGTTAATTTTCCTTGTGCTATATTGTGATTAAAAAAAACATTTATTCTAGGGACAGAAAACTCTAGGTAGGGACAGTGTCAGTTTCTTTCACTCTGCAAGTCCTTGTTTCCAGGGACCTGGAAGGACAGTGAGTGAATTGTCCTTTTGCTATATTGTGATTAAAAAAAACATTTTTTTCTAGGGACAGAAAACTGTAGGTAGGGAGAGTGTTTTTTTTCTTTCACTCTGCAAGTCCTTGTTTCCAGGGACCTGTAAGGACAGTGAGTTAATTTTCCTTGTGCTATATTGTGATTAAAAAAAACATTTATTCTAGGGACAGAAAACTCTAGGTAGGGACAGTGTCAGTTTCTTTCACTCTGCAAGTCCTTGTTTCCAGGGACCTGGAAGGACAGTGAGTGAATTGTCCTTTTGCTATATTGTGATTAAAAAAAACATTTATTCTAGGGACAGAAAACTCTAGGTAGGGACAGTGTCAGTTTCTTTCACTCTGCAAGTCCTTGTTTCCAGGGACCTGGAAGGACAGTGAGTGAATTGTCCTTTTGCTATATTGTGATTAAAAAAAACATTTTTTTCTAGGGACAGAAAACTGTAGGTAGGGAGAGTATTTTTTTTCTTTCACTCTGCAAGTCCTTGTTTCCAGGGACCTGTAAGGACAGTGAGTTAATTGTCCTTGTGCTATATTGTGCTGAAAAAAACATTTATTCCAGGGACAGAAAACTCTAGGTAGGGACAGTGTCAGTTTCTTTCACTCTGCAAGTCCTTGTTTCCAGGGACCTGGAAGGACAGTGAGTGAATTGTCCTTTTGCTATATTGTGATAAAAAAAAACATTTTTTTCTAGGGACAGAAAACTGTAGGTAGGGAGAGTGTTTTTTTTCTTTCACTCTGCAAGTCCTTGTTTCCAGGGACCTGTAAGGACAGTGAGTTAATTTTCCTTGTGCTATATTGTGATTAAAAAAAACATTTATTCTAGGGACAGAAAACTCTAGGTAGGGACAGTGTCAGTTTCTTTCACTCTGCAAGTCCTTGTTTCCAGGGACCTGGAAGGACAGTGAGTGAATTGTCCTTTTGCTATATTGTGATTAAAAAAAACATTTTTTTCTAGGGACAGAAAACTGTAGGTAGGGAGAGTGTTTTTTTTCTTTCACTCTGCAAGTCCTTGTTTCCAGGGACCTGTAAGGACAGTGAGTTAATTTTCCTTGTGCTATATTGTGATTAAAAAAAACATTTATTCTAGGGACAGAAAACTCTAGGTAGGGACAGTGTCAGTTTCTTTCACTCTGCAAGTCCTTGTTTCCAGGGACCTGGAAGGACAGTGAGTGAATTGTCCTTTTGCTATATTGTGATTAAAAAAAACATTTATTCTAGGGACAGAAAACTCTAGGTAGGGACAGTGTCAGTTTCTTTCACTCTGCAAGTCCTTGTTTCCAGGGACCTGGAAGGACAGTGAGTGAATTGTCCTTTTGCTATATTGTGATTAAAAAAAACATTTTTTTCTAGGGACAGAAAACTGTAGGTAGGGAGAGTATTTTTTTTCTTTCACTCTGCAAGTCCTTGTTTCCAGGGACCTGTAAGGACAGTGAGTTAATTGTCCTTGTGCTATATTGTGCTGAAAAAAACATTTATTCCAGGGACAGAAAACTCTAGGTAGGGACAGTGTCAGTTTCTTTCACTCTGCAAGTCCTTGTTTCCAGGGACCTGGAAGGACAGTGAGTGAATTGTCCTTTTGCTATATTGTGATAAAAAAAAACATTTTTTTCTAGGGACAGAAAACTGTAGGTAGGGAGAGTGTTTTTTTTCTTTCACTCTGCAAGTCCTTGTTTCCAGGGACCTGTAAGGACAGTGAGTTAATTTTCCTTGTGCTATATTGTGATTAAAAAAAACATTTATTCTAGGGACAGAAAACTCTAGGTAGGGACAGTGTCAGTTTCTTTCACTCTGCAAGTCCTTGTTTCCAGGGACCTGGAAGGACAGTGAGTGAATTGTCCTTTTGCTATATTGTGATTAAAAAAAACATTTATTCTAGGGACAGAAAACTCTAGGTAGGGACAGTGTCAGTTTCTTTCACTCTGCAAGTCCTTGTTTCCAGGGACCTGGAAGGACAGTGAGTGAATTGTCCTTTTGCTATATTGTGATTAAAAAAAACATTTTTTTCTAGGGACAGAAAACTGTAGGTAGGGAGAGTATTTTTTTTCTTTCACTCTGCAAGTCCTTGTTTCCAGGGACCTGTAAGGACAGTGAGTTAATTGTCCTTGTGCTATATTGTGCTGAAAAAAACATTTATTCCAGGGACAGAAAACTCTAGGTAGGGACAGTGTCAGTTTCTTTCACTCTGCAAGTCCTTGTTTCCAGGGACCTGGAAGGACAGTGAGTGAATTGTCCTTTTGCTATATTGTGATTAAAAAAAACATTTTTTTCTAGGGACAGAAAACTGTAGGTAGGGAGAGTATTTTTTTTCTTTCACTCTGCAAGTCCTTGTTTCCAGGGACCTGTAAGGACAGTGAGTTAATTTTCCTTGTGCTATATTGTGATTAAAAAAAACATTTATTCTAGGGACAGAAAACTCTAGGTAGGGACAGTGTCAGTTTCTTTCACTCTGCAAGTCCTTGTTTCCAGGGACCTGGAAGGACAGTGAGTGAATTGTCCTTTTGCTATATTGTGATTAAAAAAAACATTTTTTTCTAGGGACAGAAAACTGTAGGTAGGGAGAGTATTTTTTTTCTTTCACTCTGCAAGTCCTTGTTTCCAGGGACCTGTAAGGACAGTGAGTTAATTGTCCTTGTGCTATATTGTGCTGAAAAAAACATTTATTCCAGGGACAGAAAACTCTAGGTAGGGACAGTGTCAGTTTCTTTCACTCTGCAAGTCCTTGTTTCCAGGGACCTGGAAGGACAGTGAGTGAATTGTCCTTTTGCTATATTGTGATTAAAAAAAACATTTTTTTCTAGGGACAGAAAACTGTAGGTAGGGAGAGTGTTTTTTTTCTTTCACTCTGCAAGTCCTTGTTTCCAGGGACCTGTAAGGACAGTGAGTTAATTTTCCTTGTGCTATATTGTGATTAAAAAAAACATTTTTTCTAGGGACAGAAAACTGTAGGTAGGGAGAGTGTTTTTTTTCTTTCACTCTGCAAGTCCTTGTTTCCAGGGACAGAGAAGGACACCTGAAGGTAGCCCTTATTGCTTTTTTCCCATCTCCCTGCAGGCCATCTATTAGAATGTCTGGAAGGCAAACAAGGAGAGGCAGACAGTCAGGAGGCAATAAAAGAGGGCAAGCAGGCTCTGTGTCTGGGGGCAACAGTGCTGGTCGTGGACGCGGTGCATTGTCATCAGCACATGGCCATGGGACACGCTTGTCCTTCTTTTCGGCAGCTGGACATGTTGAGCCACATCATGCCGAAGACTTGGTAGAGTGGATGACCAAGCCCTCCTCCTCCTCCTCATCCTCTCTCACCCAGGCTCAGGGTACTGGAAAAGCAGCTGCCAAAGCGTCGTCTTCCCTGGTATCAATGTCAGACAAATCATCAGTCACTCCTTCCCTAGACCCACCATGTCCTCCTCCTGAGGAGTCCCCCGAACTGTTTCAGCACAGTGTTGGGTACATGCTCCAGGAGGATGCCCAGCGTTTCGAAGGGTCTGATGATGAAACCCAGCTAGAGGAAGGCAGTAGCGTGAGAGCAGACAGAGGGGATGCTCAAGAAGGACACCAATCTGGCAGTCATGTTCCAGCAGCTGCAGCATACTGCCAGATTGGCTCCAGTGATGAGGAGGGAGGGGATGATGAGGTCAATGACTCCACGTGGGTGCCTAATAGGAGAGAGGAGGAGGAGGAGGATGAGGAGGAGGCACATCTCCAACGAGGCAGGATGCCCTTTGGTGGCCAGCGTAAGGGCAGTACACCGACGGAATCACACCGCAGAGCTCCGCCTGTGCAGGGCGCTGCCTCTGCCCGTCATTCAAAAAGTTCTTTGGTGTGGGCCTTTTTTGAGGCTAGTGCATCAGATCGCACAGCTGCTGTTTGCAACATATGTCTCAAGCGTATATCGCGTGGCCAAAACATCAGCCGCTTGGGTACCACATGCCTGACCAGACATATGTTGACCTGCCATGCAGCTCGTTGGCAAGCCTACCTCAAAGACCCACACCAAAGAACAAAGCGGACCTCTCCTTGCACCGCATCAGCTGGGATCTCCAACCCCACTATAACTTCAGTCCTCTCTGAAACATGCACTGAGAGGAATGAAGGTGTAGAATTAGGTGTGTCACAGCCAAGTACTTGCGCCCACTCTGCTAGCAGTACACCGACGTCCGATTCTAGCAGGCAAATTTCCCTGCCCCAGCTGCTGGACCGTCGAAAGAAGTTCACTCCCAGCCATCCACATGCCCAGCGGTTGAATGCTAGCTTGGCTAAATTGCTAGCGCTTCAACTGCTGCCTTTTCAGTTGGTAGACTCGGCCCCCTTCCGTGAGTTTGTGCAATGTGCGGTTCCTCAGTGGCAGGTTCCCAAACGCCACTTTTTCTCACGGAAG
Organism: Rana muscosa; assembly: GCA_029206835.1. Classification (NCBI taxonomy): domain Eukaryota; kingdom Metazoa; phylum Chordata; class Amphibia; order Anura; family Ranidae; genus Rana; species Rana muscosa. Next base: position 382,971,065 of record CM055121.1, read on the forward strand.
GCTATTCCGGCTCTCTACCGGCATGTGGAAGGCAATGTCTTGGCCTCGCTGGACAGGGCGGTCAGCGGTAAGGTGCATATTACCGCTGACTCATGGTCCAGCAGGCATGGACAGGGACGTTACCTTTCTTTCACGGCCCATTGGGTCACTCTTTTGGCAGCTGGGAAGGATTCAGGACAAGGTGCAGTAGTGTTGGAGGTTGTCCCACCGCCACGCCTCCAAAATGCTACTACTGGTTGTGACACACCTCTCTCCTCCACCCCCTCCTCTTCTTCTTCCTCCATGGCCTCTTCCTGTGGTTTGTCCTATGAACCAGCGGTGCTCCGTAGCCGTTCACGGGGCTACGCAAGTACGCAGGCAAAAAGATGCCATGCCGTGCTTGCGCTGGTGTGTTTGGGGGACAGAAGCCACACTGGGGCAGAGGTCCTGTCTGCTCTGCAGGGCCAGGCCGAGAGGTGGTTGACGCCACGCCAGCTTAAGCCAGGAATGGTGGTTTGCGACAATGGCACCAACCTCCTCTCCGCCCTCCGACAGGGACAACTGACCCATGTGCCCTGTGTGGCTCACGTCCTTAACCTGGTGGTGCAGCGGTTCTTGGGCAGGTACCCGGGCTTACAGGATGTCCTGAGGCAGGCCAGGAAAGTCTGTGTGCATTTCCGCAGATCTTATAATGCCAGTGCTCGCCTGGCTGAGCTGCAAAAGGAGTTGAACCTGCCCAAGAACCGCCTTATATGTGACATGCCCACCAGGTGGAACTCAACGTTGGCCATGCTGCAGCGGCTGCACACGCAGCAGAGGGCCATCAATGAGTACCTGTGCGACTACGGCACCAGGACAGGGTCAGGGGAGCTTGGTTTTTTTTCTCCACGCCAGTGGGGCATGATCAGGGATGCATGCACTGTCCTGGCACCATTTGAGGAGGCCACGAGGATGGTGAGCAGTGACAGTGCATGCATCAGTGACACTGTACCTCTTGTCCACCTGTTGGAGCACACGCTGCGTGGAATAATGGACAGGGCACTTGAGGCAGAACAGAGGCAGGAAGAGGAGGACTTCCTTGCCTCTCAAGGCCCCCTTTACCCAGACAGTGTTCCTTCTGTCCCACCCATCGCACAGGAAGAGGAGGAGGAGGAGGAGGAGGAGGAGGATTGTGTCAGCATGGAGGTGGAGGCTGGCACTCAGCATCATCAGCAGCAGTCTTTTAGGGATGATTTACAGTCCCAAGAAACCAGTGGACTTGTACGTGGCTGGGAGGAGGTGGCTGCGGATCATGTCGTCCTTAGTGACCCAGAGGACTCCGGAGCGAATGCCTCAGCAAACCTACGCTGCATGGCCTCCCTGATCCTGCAAAGTCTGCGGAAGGATCCTCGTATTCTTCGGATCAAGGAGAGGGACCATTACTGGCTGGCCACTCTCCTTGATCCACGGTACAAGGGTAAGGTTGCGGACCTTATGTTACCGTCGCAGAGGGAGCAGAGGATGAGACAACTCCGGGAGGCCTTGCAGAAAGGTCTGTGCAACGCGTTCCCAGAGACTGGGAGGTTGCAAACTCCTGGTCCTGGACAACGAGTTGCTGAGGCTTCGGCCAGTCAAAGAAGGAGCGGTGGGGAAGGTGGCCGTCTGACCGATGCGTTCAGACAATTCTTTAGTCCGCAGCCCCAAAGTATGATTGGTTCCAGCAACCATCGCCAGCGTCTGATAAACATGGTGCAGGAATATCTAGGGGCAAGGTCAGACTTGGACACCTTCCCCACCGAAAATCCTCTGGCTTACTGGGTCTTGAGGATGGATCACTGGCCAGAGCTTGCACAGTATGCAATTGAGCTACTGGCCTGTCCTGCATCCAGCGTTCTTTCGGAACGCACATTCAGTGCTGCTGGAGGATTTGTCACGGATCACAGGGTGCGCCTGTCCACCGACTCGGTTGATCGACTGACTTTCATCAAGATGAACCAGTCTTGGATCACCACCAGCTACCACACACCTGATGCTGATATAACAGACTAATTGATTTTAAAATGTCACATCCCTTCAAGACTGATGCTGATGCTGAGTGCCTGTGCTGTTATGTTGACTGCCTATCCTCCTCCTCCGAGTCCTCAATGATACGATTGATGATGATAGCTTGGAAGATCATTTTTGTTTATGGGTGCCGCCACCAGTGCCTAACGCCCAATTTTTCAGCCCCTGTTTAACAGGGGCGTGTAATTACAATTTTTGAAGCAATACTTTGCAACAGGGCTCATTGCTGTGCTCCAAGTACAGTATCTGTGAGGAGTTGCAGTGTTGTGCCACCAGTGCCTAAGGCCCAATTTTTCAGCCCCTGTTTAACAGGGGCGTGTCATTACAATTTTTGAAGCAATACTTTGCAACAGGGCTCATTGCTGTGCTCCAAGTACAGTATCTGTGAGGGGTTGCAGTGTTGTGCCACCAGTGCCTAAGGCCCAATTTTTCAGCCCCTGTTCAACAGGGGCATGTAATTACAATTCTTGATCTAATAATTCACAGCAGGGCCCATTGCTGCACCCACCAAGAGTAACTGTCAGGGCTTACAGTGTTGTGGCACCAGCACCACCATCAAAGGCCCAATTTTTACTACCACTGTTCAACAATTATATGTAATTAAAATTCCTGATATAATAGTTGACAGCAGGGCGTTCCAGCACCAACCAAGAGTAACTGTGAGTGCTTACAGTGTTGTGCCAACACCAACAACTAAGGGGCCTATTTCTGCAGAGTATATACGGCAGGTCCCTACTTTCAAACATCCAACTTACAAACGACTCCTACTTGCAAACGCAAGAAGACAACAGGAAGTGAGAGGAAATCTACCACTAGGAAGGAAAATTCTCTCCTGTAAGAATAAATATGGGAGAAAGGTGTCTCCTCTGTACTGATGCTTTATCAGCAATCCTTGTTTCAAGAAAAACACCACATTTCAAAAACAGTTGTCATTGGGACGGAAAGTGAGGTGAAATGTTCTGAACAGGGGCACAGACAGCAAAACAAATGTTACAGGGGTGATAACCCTTACCTATGTTTTCCAAAAAGTTTAAAAATAGATTTTTGGGCTGGAGCTACACTTCAACAATGTACCTGTTCAAAATTACAAACAGATTCTACATAAGAACAAACCTACAGTCCCTGTCTTGTATGCACCGCCTGTATACGGCTGTTCAGAGTATATAGGGCCTTTTTTATTTTATGTGCGGGGTTCCCCTTAATATCCATACAAGACCCAAAGGGGCTGGTAATGGGCTGGGGTAGGGGGGGGGGGGGTCATGGGGTAGCTATGCCATTTTTCTTAAAGAATTTCATCCATATTACCGGGACCAGACATTACATTAAAGCCGCAAGCAGTTTTAAATGGCTTTTTTTTCCTTTAGAAGTGTCATTTTGTGCAGGGACAGTTCTAAACACGGGAAACACGTGGCACTTCACAGGCATACTTTAGACACCCCCCAGGTACGATATTTAAAGGAATATTTGACTTTTTTTTTTTCACTTTATGCATCATTAAAATGACTGCTCCCGAAAAACGACCGTTTTTAAAACTTCTTTTTGCATTGATACATGTCCCCTGGTGCAGAACCCGGGTTCCCAAACCCTTTTTAGGACAATAACATGCATAATAGTTGTTATAATTAGCACTTTAGAATTCGAACGTTCGCATCCATTGTATTTAATAGGGTTCTAATGTTCGTTCGAACTTCCGGTCCGTTCGCGGGTTCTGGTGCGAACCGAACCCGGGGGTGTTCGGCTCATCACTACTCTTTACTTGCTGCCTTCACATGATTCCAACTCTGGTCTGCTGTCTCCACAGCTCTGCTACGCCTTTGTGTGGTAATTTCAGGAACTGCAACCTAACACCAGTTGTAGTGAAGAACAAATGGTACTTACATTCCACACCCTAAGAAAGCCTCTGTCACTTGTCAAAAGGTATTGTAACATTTCCTTTTTTTGTTTTGAAGTTCTTTTAATATAAATTGGTCAGGACAAGAATCTTTTGTATTTTCTTCTGCTAATATCTGTGGTACCTTAAGTCTTTTTTTTAAATTCCAATACTAAGGTTTGTATTTGTCCTTGTGCCCATTGTCTCTGGTACAAAAAGCGATAGGAAATCCTAAATGTTAGAGCTGTAACATTAACAGGAGGTGAAGGGAAATCTTCAAATAAAGAAACTTGTTCCAGTGACAACTTTCTAATGGGGGATTTTTTTTTTTACCTACTGTTTTGGTTTTGGGATAGAAAGTGAATGGTAATCTCCCTGAAAGGACGCAGACAGCAAGAACAGTGACAGGAGTCACACTGACAGGTGCATAGCTGTGGAGTTTTGTAGTGAGGTGGGTGGAGCCTAATGGGGAACTGGGAGACTATTTACCCATTTGGTTCACCTGGATGTTGATTGACAGCCCATGGCAGTGGGCGAATCCATAGTGGCTTTGAAATCTGCCCTCTGCCTTGCGCTGCCAATTAAAAGTAAGGAGGACGTCATGGGCAACTAGTTTCTCAGCTCCCCATCAGGCTCAGTGACATCACTGCTATCCTTTTGCTTACATTTAGCTTTCTGGTACAATATTTTTTATTGAAAATAACATATAAAAACAAAAACAGTGAATATCCCACGTAACAAATGTACACTGAGAAGCACATCGGAACAGTTTTGTAGGTTTTTAGGCAAAAAAACAAGCCAGAGGTCAGCACTGGGTGCCTGAGTCCTAGGACCCAGGAACAGGAGGGAGGGCAGAGGTTTTGGACTAGCCAGTCCAGAGACCAGGAAAAAGAAAAGCGAAACAAAAAGGGGAGGGGAGGGGGGAAGCAAGAGGGAGGGAAGGCAGAAGGGGAGGAATAGGGGAGAAAGAGGCAGGTAGAGTTCCTGCAGGCTCTAGAACAGGTATAGTCAATGAAGATTACCCAAGCTGGTCAGAGGCAGAGTAGAAAGCATAAGACCACCATAGAGCCTACACAATAAGGAGCTTAGAGTAGGAATTATGTAGGATGCTCATCATCTTTTCAATGTTCTTCACCTCTGCTGACAAAAATTTCCAGGCCCTGGCTATTGTGTGTTTAGAAGCTATAAGCACGTAGGTTGTCTCTTAGCTTTCAGTCAGGAATTCTCCCAGCACCTCAGCCATGTCCCACTCTGAGTACTGGTATACCTATGTACACCAGCTCAGAACAACTCCTAATTTTGTAAACTATCAATAATTCTTCAGGAAACTGTCACTGCCATAGCAACAAGTACTTAAAGTGGCTGTAGTTAGAACTACCTATATTTGCCATCCAAGTCGGTATTGCTACCTAAACTGGCACAAATGCTTAGTTCTAAAGGGAACTACTAGCAGAAAAGTGTTCTGAGGGCCGTCACTGAATTCCCCTGTATGTGTCTAACATTGAAACTGCTCTGATCACTCACACCTTTGTTTTGTTCACCTCAAGTGTAAATGAGACTCCATTGATAGAATGTCAGCTGAACATGTATTTAATCACTACAGAGGCAATGGACTCAGCTGGGGGCATAAAAAAAGTATTCATTATAGTGATTGTTTTTTAGTGGTCTTTGCTTTTTCTCATTTTTGGTCCTCTCAAACATGATTAATGAACTACTGTAGCCACCTTATTAATTATGTTAAAGTTTCCTAGACATAAACATGCTTAGCATTTAAAGCATGGGAATCGGCTTCTGCTTGAAAATACGAACTATATTTGTATATATTGGAGCTAATAGGAATTTTGGTGGGAAAGTTTTGCTTGCCTTGGTTTTGCACCAAATGAAACCCATGCTGTCTCCAAATTAATACTTTACTCCAAGTTACATTTGTTTCCAAAATAGATTTTTTAAGAAATATTGGACACAATATATGAAATATTGCAGTAATGTTGTCTTCCTCCTTATTATTGAAAAGGCAGTCAAAACACCCAATAACCTTGGCTTTGAATAGTGGTGGATTAGTGCAGATTGGCTGGGAGTCCCAGGGCTAGGGATGAGCCCGATGTTCGAGTCGAACGTAAGGTGTTCGCGGAATAGCGAACAAATTGCGGTGTTCGCGGCAAATTCGAACACCCTTTAAAAGTCTATGGGAGAAATCAAAAGTGCTAATTTTAAAGGCTTATATGCATGTTATTGTCATAAAAAAGTGTTTGGGGACCTGGGTCCTGCCGCAGGGGACATGTATCAATGCCATTTTTTCGGGAGCAGTGATTTTAACCGCTTGCCGACCACACTATAACCGAATGGCGGCTATAGTGTGGCTCGATAATTCTGGGAGGGCGTACATTGACATCCTCCCAGAATCGCGCTCCCGCGCACCCCCTGGGGCACGCACACGGGAGTATCCGTGACCGCCGCATCACAGTAAATGGCCGCTGATAGTGGCTGTTTACCACGTGATCGCTCCATCAAATGACGGAGCAATCACTTGTAAACAAACCGGCGTCATGTCATGACGCCGGTTCCTCTCTCCCCTCTGTGTACCGATTAGTGATGAGCCGAACACCCCCGGGTTCGGTTCGCACCAGAACCCGCGAACGGACCGAAAGTTCGCGCGAACATTAGAACCCTATTAAATACAATGGATGCGAACGTTCGGATTCTAAAGTGCTAATTATAACGACTATTATCCATGTTATTGTCCGAAACAGAGTTTGGGAACCCGGCTTCTGCACCAGGGGACATGTATCAATGCAAAAAGAAGTTTTAAAAACAGACGTTTTCCGGGAGCAGTCATTTTAATGATGCATAAAGTGAAAAAAAAGTCAAATATTCCTTTAAATATTGTACCTGGGGGGTGTCTAAAGTATGCCTGTGAAGTGCCACGTGTTTCCCGTGTTTAGAACTGTCCTTGCACAAAATAACATTTCTAAAGGAAAAAAAGCCATTTAAAACTGCTTGCGGCTTTAATGCAATGTCTGGTCCCGGTAATATGGATGAAAATCTTTAGGAAAAATGGCATAGCTACCCCATCAACCCCCCCCCCCCCACCCCAGCCCATTACCAGCCCCTTTGGGTCTTGTATGGATATTAAGGGGAACCCCGCACACAAAATAAAAAAGCCCCTATATACTCTGAACAGCCGTATACATACAAGACAGGGACTGTTGGTTTGTTCTTATGTAGAATCTGTTTGTAATTTTGAACAGCTGCATTGTTTAAGTGGAGCTCCATGGCAAATTCCTTTTTTTTAGTTTTTTGTAAAACATAGGGAACGGTTATCACCCCTGTCACATTTTTTTTGCTGTCTGTGCCCCTGTTCAGAACATTTCACCTCACTTTGCGTCCCAATGACAACTGTTTTTGAAATGTGGTGTTTTTATTGAAACAAGGATTGGTGATAAAGCATCAGTAGAGAGGAGACACCTTTCTCCCATATTAATTCTTACAGGAGAGAATTTTCCTTCCAAGGGGTAGATTTCCTCTCACTTCCTGTTGTCTTCTTCCGTTTGCAAGTAGTAGTAGTTTGTAAGTTGGATGTTTGAAAGTAGGGACCTTCTGTATATACTCTGCAGAAATTGGCCCCTTAGGTGTTGGTGTTGGCACAACACTGAAAGCACTCACAGTTATTCTTGGTGGGTGCTGGAACGCCCTTCTGTCAAGCATAATATCAGGAATTGTAATAACATATAATTGTTGATCAGTGGTAGTAAAAATTGGCCCTTTGATGGTGGTGCTGGTGCCCCAACACTGTAAGGCCTGACAGTTACTCTTGGTGGGCGCAGCAATGGTCCCTGCTGTGAATTATTAGATCAATAATTATAATTGCATGCCCCTGTTGAACAGGGGCTGAAAAATTGGGCCTTTGGTGGTGGTGGTGGTGGTGATGGTGGTGCTGGTGCCACAACACTGTAAGGCCTGACAGTTACTCTTGGTGGGCGCAGCAATGCTCCCTGCTGTGAATTATTAGATCAATAATTATAATTGCATGCCCCTGTTGAACAGGGGCTGAAAAATTGGGCCTTTGGTGGTGGTGGTGGTGGTGATGGTGGTGCTGGTGCCACAACACTGTAAGGCCTGACAGTTACGCTTGGTGGGCGCAGCAATGCTCCCTGCTGTGAATTATTAGATCAATAATTATAATTGCATGCCCCTGTTGAACAGGGGCTGAAAAATTGGGCCTTAGGCACTGGTGGCACAACACTGCAACCCCTCACAGATACTGTACTTGGAGCACAGCAATGAGGCCTGTTGCAAAGTATTGCATCAAAAATTTTAATTACACGCCCCTGTTAAACAGGGGCTGAAAAATTGGGCCTTAGCCACTGGTGGCGTCACCCATAAACCAAAATGATCTTCCAAGCTATCATCGTTAATCGTATCATTGAGGAGGAGGAGGAGGATAGCCAGTCAACATAACAGCACAGGCACTCAGCATCAGCATCAGTCTTGAAGGGATGTGACATTTTAAAATCAATTAGTCTGTTATATCAGCATCTGGTGTGTGGTAGCTGGTGGTGATCCAAGACTGGTTCATCTTGATGAAAGTCAGTCGATCAACCGAGTCGGTGGACAGGCGCACCCTGTGATCCGTGACAAATCCTCCAGCAGCACTGAATGTGCGTTCTGAAAGAACGCTGGATGCAGGACAGGCCAGTAGCTCAATTGCATACTGTGCAAGCTCTGGCCAGTGATCCATCCTCAAGACCCAGTAAGCCAGAGGATTTTCGGTGGGGAAGGTGTCCAAGTCTGACCTTGCCCCTAGGTATTCCTGCACCATGTATATCAGACGCTGGCGATGGTTGCTGGAACCGATCATACTTTGGGGCTGCGGACTAAAGAATTGTCTGAACGCATCGGTCAGACGGCCACCTTCCCCACCGCTCCTTCTTTGACTGCCCGAAGCCTCAGCAACTCATTGTCCAGGACCAGGAGTTTGTAACCTCCCAGTCTCTGGGAACGCGTTGCACAGACCTTTCTGCAAGGCCTCCCGGAGTTGTCTCATCCTCTGCTCCCTCTGCGACGGTACGATAAGGTCCGCAACCTTACCCTTGTACCGTGGATCAAGGAGAGTGGCCAGCCAGTAATGGTCCCTCTCCTTGATCCGAAGAATACGAGGATCCTTCCGCAGACTTTGCAGGATCAGGGAGGCCATGCAGCGTAGGTTAGCTGAGGCATTCAGTCCGGAGTCCTCTGGGTCACTAAGGACGACATGATCCGCAGTCACCTCCTCCCAGCCATGTACAAGTCCACTGGTTTCTTGGGACTGTAAATCATCCCTAACAGACTGCTGCTGATGATGCTGAGTGCCAGCCTCCACCTCCATGCTGACACAATCCTCCTCCTCCTCTTCCTGTGCGATGGGTGGGACAGAAGGAACACTGTCTGGGTAAAGGGGGCCTTGAGAGGCAAGGAAGTCCTCCTCTTCCTGCCTCTGTTCTGCCTCAAGTGCCCTGTCCATTATTCCACGCAGCGTGTGCTCCAACAGGTGGACAAGAGGTACAGTGTCACTGATGCATGCACTGTCACTGCTCACCATCCTTGTGGCCTCCTCAAATGGTGCCAGGACAGTGCATGCATCCCTGATCATGCCCCACTGGCGTGGTGAAAAAAACCCGAGCTCCCCTGACCCTGTCCTGGTGCCGTAGTCGCACAGGTACTCATTGATGGCCCTCTGCTGCGTGTGCAGCCGCTGCAGCATGACCAACGTTGAGTTCCACCTGGTGGGCATGTCACATATAAGGCGGTTCTTGGCCAGGTTCAACTCCTTTTGAAGCTCAGCCAGGCGAGCACTGGCATTATAAGATCTGCGGAAATGCACACAGACTTTCCTGGCCTGCCTCAGGACATCCTGTAAGCCCGGGTACCTGCCCAAGAACCGCTGCACCACCAGGTTAAGGACGTGAGCCATACAGGGCACATGGGTCAGTTGTCCCCGTCGGAGGGCGGAGAGGAGGTTGGTGCCATTGTCGCAAACCACCATTCCTGGCTTAAGCTGGCGTGGCGTCAACCACCTCTCGGCCTGCCCCTGCAGAGCAGACAGGACCTCTGCCCCAGTGTGGCTCCTGTCCCCCAAACACACCAGCGCAAGCACGGCATGGCATCTTTTTGCCTGCGTACTTGCGTAGCCCTTGAACGCCTACGGAGCACCGCTGGTTCCAAGGACAAACCACAGGAAGAGGCCATGGAGGAAGAAGAAGAGGAGGGGGTGGAGGAGAGAGGTGTGTCACAACCAGTAGTAGCATTTTGGAGGCGTGGGGGTGGAACAACCTCTAACACTACTGCACCTTGTCCTGCATCCTTCCCAGCTGCCAAAAGAGTGACCCAATGGGCCGTGAAAGAAAGGTAACGTCCCTGTCCATGCCTGCTGGACCATGAGTCAGCGGTAATATGCACCTTACCGCTGACTGCCCTGTCCAGCGAGGCCAAGACATTGCCTTCCACATGCCTGTAGAGAGCCGGAATAGCCTTCCGTGCGAAAAAGTGTCGTTTGGGAACCTGCCACTGAGGAACCGCACATTGCACAAACTCACGGAAGGGGGCCAAGTCTACCAACTGAAAAGGCAGCAGTTGAAGCGCTAGCAATTTAGCCAAGCTAGCATTCAACCGCTGGGCATGTGGATGGCTGGGAGTGAACTTCTTTCGACGGTCCAGCAGCTGGGGCAGGGAAATTTGCCTGCTAGAATCGGACGTTGGTGTACTGCTAGCAGAGTGCCCGCAAGTACTTGCCTGTGACACACCTAATTCTACACCTTCATTCCTCTCAGAGCAGGTTTCAGAGAGGAGTGAAGGTATAGTGGGGTTGGAGATCCCAGCTGATGCGGTGCAAGAAGAGGTCAGCTTTGTTCTTTGGTGTGGGTCTTTAAGGTAGGCTTGCCAGCGAGCTGCATGGCAGGTCAACATATGTCTGATCAAGCATGTGGTGCCCAAGCGGCTGATGTTTTGGCCACGCGATATACGCTTGAGACATATGTTGCAAACAGCAGCTGTGCGATCTGATGCACTCGCCTCAAAAAAGGCCCACACCAAAGAACTTTTTGAATGACGGGCAGAGGCAGCGCCCTGCACAGGCGGAGCTCTGCGGTGTGATTCCGTCGGTGTGCTGCCCATACGCTGGCCACTCAAGGGCATCCTGCCTCGTTGGAGATGTGCCTCCTCCTCATCCTCCTCCTCCTCCTCTCTCCTATTAGGCACCCACCTGGAGTCAGTGACCTCATCATCCCCTCCCTCCTCATCACTGGAGCCAATCTGGCAGTATGCTGCAGCTGCTGGAACATGACTGCCACATTGCTGTCCTTCTTGAGCATCCCCTCTCTCTGCTCTCACGCTGCTGCCTTCCTCTAGCTGGGTATCATCATCAGATCCTTCCAAACGCTGGGCATCCTCCTGGAGCATGTACCCAACACTGTGCTCAAACAGTTCGGGGGACTCCTCAGGAGGAGGGCATGGTGGGTCTAGGGAAGGATTGACTAATGAAGATAATGATACCAGAGAAGAGGACGCTTTGGCAGCTGCTTTGCCACTACCCTGAGCCTGGGTGAGAGAGGATGAGGAGGATGAGGTGGGCTTGGTCATCCACTCTACCAAGTCTTCGGCATGATGTGGCTCAACATGTCCAGCTGCCGAAAACAAGGACAAGCGTGTCCCATGGCCATGTGCTGATGACAATGCACCGCGTACACGACCAGCACTGTTGCCCCCAGACACAGAGCCTGCTTGCCCTCTTTTTTTGCCTCCTGACTGTCTGCCTCTCCTTGGTTGCCTTCCAGACATTTTAATGGATGGCCTGCAGGGAGATGGGAAAAACAGCAATAAGGGCTACCTTCAGGTGTATATTGTGCAGGAGGCTTAGCAACAATGACACTGACACTGTCCCCTGCCTATCCTTCTCTGTCCCTAAACACAAGGATTGAAAATATGGTTCAGCAAAAAAGTTTTAGAACAGAATAGCACACTGACACTTTCCCTCACTGTCCTACTCTGTCCCTCCCTACAAACAAGATTTAGCACAGAATAGCACACTGATAATTTCTACGAGTGTCCTTCTCTGTCCCTCAACTCAGGGATTGAAAATATGGAACAGCAAAATAGTTTTAGAACAGAATAGCACACTGTCAGTTTCCCTCACTGTACCTCTCTGTCCCTCAACTCAAGGATTGAAAATATGGAACAGCAAAATAGTTTTAGAACAGAATAGCACACTGTCAGTTTCACTCACTGTACCTCTCTGTCCCTCAACTCAAGGATTGAAAATATGGTTCAGCAAAATAGTTTTAGAACAGAATAGCACACTGTCAGTTTCCCTCACTGTACCTCTCTGTCCCTCAACTCAAGGATTGAAAATATGGAACAGCAAAATTGATTTAGAACAGAATAGCACACTGTCAGTTTCACTCACTGTACCTCTCTGTCCCTCAACTCAAGGATTGAAAATATGGTTCAGCAAAATAGTTTTAGAACACAATAGCACACTGACACTTTCCCTCACTGTAGCTCTCTGTCCCTCAACTCAAGGATTGAAAATATGGTTCAGCAAAATAGTTTTAGAACACAATAGCACACTGACACTTTCCCTCACTGTAGCTCTCTGTCCCTCAACTCAAGGATTGAAAATATGGTTCAGCAAAATAGTTTTAGAACACAATAGCACACTGACACTTTCCCTCACTGTAGCTCTCTGTCCCTCAACTCAAGGATTGAAAATATGGAACAGCAAAATTGATTTAGAACAGAATAGCACACTGTCAGTTTCACTCACTGTACCTCTCTGTCCCTCAACTCAAGGATTGAAAATATGGTTCAGCAAAATAGTTTTAGAACACAATAGCACACTGACACTTTCCCTCACTGTAGCTCTCTGTCCCTCAACTCAAGGATTGAAAATATGGTTCAGCAAAATAGTTTTAGAACACAATAGCACACTGACACTTTCCCTCACTGTAGCTCTCTGTCCCTCAACTCAAGGATTGAAAATATGGAACAGCAAAATAGTTTTAGAACAGAATAGCACACTGTCAGTTTCACTCACTGTACCTATCTGTCCCTCAACTCAAGGACTGAAAATATGGAACAGCAAAATTGATTTAGAACAGAATAGCACACTGTCAGTTTCACTCACTGTACCTCTCTGTCCCTCAACTCAAGGATTGAAAATATGGTTCAGCAAAATAGTTTTAGAACACAATAGCACACTGACACTTTCCCTCACTGTAGCTCTCTGTCCCTCAACTCAAGGATTGAAAATATGGTTCAGCAAAATAGTTTTAGAACACAATAGCACACTGGCACTTTCCCTCACTGTAGCTCTCTGTCCCTCAACTCAAGGATTGAAAATATGGAACAGCAAAATTGATTTAGAACAGAATAGCACACTGTCAGTTTCACTCACTGTACCTCTCTGTCCCTCAACTCAAGGATTGAAAATATGGTTCAGCAAAATAGTTTTAGAACACAATAGCACACTGACACTTTCCCTCACTGTAGCTCTCTGTCCCTCAACTCAAGGATTGAAAATATGGTTCAGCAAAATAGTTTTAGAACACAATAGCACACTGACACTTTCCCTCACTGTAGCTCTCTGTCCCTCAACTCAAGGATTGAAAATATGGAACAGCAAAATTGATTTAGAACAGAATAGCACACTGTCAGTTTCACTCACTGTACCTCTCTGTCCCTCAACTCAAGGATTGAAAATATGGTTCAGCAAAATAGTTTTAGAACACAATAGCACACTGACACTTTCCCTCACTGTAGCTCTCTGTCCCTCAACTCAAGGATTGAAAATATGGTTCAGCAAAATAGTTTTAGCACACAATAGCACACTGACACTTTCCCTCACTGTAGCTCTCTGTCCCTCAACTCAAGGATTGAAAATATGGAACAGCAAAATTGATTTAGAACAGAATAGCACACTGTCAGTTTCACTCACTGTACCTCTCTGTCCCTCAACTCAAGGATTGAAAATATGGTTCAGCAAAATAGTTTTAGAACACAATAGCACACTGACACTTTCCCTCACTGTAGCTCTCTGTCCCTCAACTCAAGGATTGAAAATATGGTTCAGCAAAATAGTTTTAGAACACAATAGCACACTGACACTTTCCCTCACTGTAGCTCTCTGTCCCTCAACTCAAGGATTGAAAATATGGTTCAGCAAAATAGTTTTAGAACACAATAGCACACTGACACTTTCCCTCACTGTAGCTCTCTGTCCCTCAACTCAAGGATTGAAAATATGGTTCAGCAAAATAGTTTTAGAACAGAATAGCACACTGTCAGTTTCCCTCACTGTACCTCTCTGTCCCTACAAACAAGGATTAGCACAGAATAGCACACTGTCACTGACACTCTCCCTACCTATCCTTATTTGTCCCTAAACACAAGGAATCCAGGTTTAGTAAAGGAAAAAAAATGACACTGTCCCTGCCTATGCTTCTCTTTCCCTGCTCCGGAACACACTACACAAGGCCGCCGCGCTGGCGGCCTTTTATAGTGTGGGGCGTGTACTAAACCCCATCAGCAAAATTTGGCCACAGGCATCCTGCCTGTGGCCAATCATTGCTCTCCTCGCTGCCGGCGCTGTGATTGGCCAAGCATGCGGGGTCACAGTGCATGCTTGGCCAATCACAGCGCCTGGATGACACTGCGATGGCGTAGTGCATTGTGGGCCGTTCGCGTCACTCGAATTTGGCGCGAACGCCCCAAATCGTTCGATCTTCGTCGAACGATCGAACAGCCGATGTTCGAGTCGAACGTATGTTCGACTCGAACACGAAGCTCATCCCTAGTACCGATCAGTACAGTGTGAGAGGAGAGGGGGAGAGATCGATGGCAGCAGCGCTGTGGGCTGGATGTGTAGTGCCCACAGCGCTGCTCTGTTACAATTGCAGCACTCATCCGAGCCATCCATCCATCCATGCTCAGCCATCCCTGCCATACTCTGCAATACCCTACCATTCCCTGCCATACTCTGCAATACCCTGCCATACTTTGCCATACCCTGCCATACGCTGCCATACCCTGCCATACTCTGCCATACCCTGCCATACCCTGCCATACTCTGCAATACCCTGCCATACTCTGCAATACCCTGCCATACTCTGCAATACCCAGCCATACTCTGCAATACCCAGCCATACTTTGCAATACCCAGCCATACTCTGCCATACTCTGCAATACCCTGTCATACTCTGCAATACCCTGTCATACTCTGCAAGACCCTGCCATACTCTGCAAGACCCTGCCATACTCTGCAAGACCCTGCCATACTCTGCAAGACCCTGCCATACTCTGCAATACCCCGCCATACTATGCAATACCCAGCCATACTGTGCAATACCCAGTCATACTCTGCAATACGTCTGCAATACTCTGCAATATGTCTGCAATGGTTAGCAATGATAAGCCTACATTTAAAAAACAGGCACCCAAAAGACATTCTACTCTACAGTCCAGAAGAAAGTTGGTTTAAGACTCAGAACATCACATGACCAAGGATTTAGTTACGGTAAGTGCCCAGTGGTCAAGTAGTTATTAATGCTTAAACTGAAACAATAAAAGTAAAATATTCCTTTAAATTTCGTACCTGGGGGTTTTCTATAAGATGCCTGTAAAATGGCGCATTTTTCCCATGTTTAGAACAGTCCCGCAGCAAAATGACATTTCTAAAGGAAAAAAGGTTATTTAAAACTGCTGCCGGCTATAATGAATTGTGGGGTCCCTGGAATATAGATAAAACTCATTGAAAAAAATGGCATGCGTCCCCCCCTGTCTATTACCAGGCCCTTTGGGTCTAGTATGAATGTTAAGGGGAACCCCGAACCAAAATTAAAAAAAAATGCGTGGGGGTCCCCCCAATCTCCATACCAGGCCCTTCAGGTCTGGTATGGATATTAAGGGTAACCCTGTGCCATTTTTTTTTTAAATGGTGTAGGGGTTCCCCCTAAAAATCCATACCAGACCCTTCAGGTCTGGTATGAATTTTAAGGGGAACCCTGCGCCAAAATAAAAAAATGGTGTAGGGTCCCCCCCAAAAATCCATACCAGACCCTTATCCAAACACGCAACCTGGCAGGCCGCAGGAAAAGAGGGAGGTGAGAGAGCACCCCCTCCTGAACCGTACCAGGCCACATGCCCTCAACATGAAGAGGAAGCTTTGGGGTTTGACCCCCAAAGCACCTTGTCCCCATGTTGCTGGAGACAAGGGCCTCATCCCCACAACCCTTGCCGGGTGGTTGTGGTGGTCTGCGGACGGGGGCTTATCGGAATCTGGAAGCCCCCTTTTAACAAGGAGACCCACAGATCCCGCCCCCCCTCTATGTGAATTGGTAACGGGTACATTTTACCCCTACCATTTCACCCAAAAAAGTGTCAAAAATTTTAAAAAAGACAAGAGACAGCTTGGGACAAGTCCTTTATTAAAAAAATTTTTTAAGGGGAAACCTCCGTGGCGTCAGAGGGGTCGGGGTCATCCATACACGTCACCAGGTTTCCCTGTGGCGTCAGAAGGGGGCGAGTCACCCGTACACGTCACTGGGTGGCTCCACTCTCAGCTATATAACAGCTGTCAAAGCGAGCGACACGTCAGTCGGCAGGAACTGCCCATGGAGGCAGAGCTGTTTTTTTCGGCATCGGCAGCGGAATAGAAGATGAAGATGGACATAGGAGGACATTTTTATTTTTTTATTTTTTAATAAAGGACTTGTCCCAAGCTGTCTCTTGTCTTTTTTACAATTCTTGACACTTTTTTGGGTGAAATGGTAGGGGTACAATGTACTTGTTACCAATTCACATAGGGGGGGTTGGGATCTGGGGGTCTCCTTGTTAAAGGGGGCTTCCAGATTCCGACAAGCCCCCTGCTCGCAGACCCTCACAACCACCGGGCAAGGGTTGTGGGGATGAGGCCCTTGTCCCTATCAACATGGGGACAAGGTGCTTTTGGGGGTCAAAGGGCCATGTTGAGGGCATGTGGCCTGGTACGGTTCAGGAGTGGGGGGCGCTCTCTCGCCCCCCTCTTTTCCTGCGGCCTGCCAGGCTGCGTGCTCGGATAAGGGTCTGGTATGGATTTTTGGGGGAACCCTACACCATTTTTATTTATTTTGGCACAGGGTTCCCCTTAAAATCCATACCAGACCCTTCAGGTCTGGTATGGATTTTGAGGGGGACCCCTGCGCATTTTTTTTAGTAATTTTGGTTTGGGGTTCCCCTTAATATTCATACCAGACCCAAAAGGCCTAGTAATGGACTGTGGGGAACCCATGCCGTTTTTTTCAATGAGTTTTATCTATATTGGACCCGACAATTCATTACAGCCGCGAGCAGTTTTAAATGACCATCCACTATCCCATTTGTGGTGGCTGTCCGAGTTTCTCCTTGGCTGATGTCCCACTCCATCCTCTCCTTGGCTCTCCTCTCAGTTGGAGAGTCTTTGGAATGTGGGTTTTCCATCCCGCCTCAACCCCAGGACCATTATCCCATTCCATTTTTGGAACGCCTGGGCTACCCTTTTGTTTTTAAGCATGACATAATCTTTGAGACCTCATTGACCTACCTATCTATCCCTCCCTTTTAGCCAATATGAACGCACCCCACTCCTGATGACTGGCTTTAAACGCCAAGAAACGCGTCGAGTCCATGCTCAGGGATGCCAAGTAAAGCTCAGCCCGACAATGTATCTTATTAACTATATTCTGTGTTTTTTTAATTGGATAATCATGTTCAAGGTATCTGTATGTCCATTTACATCGTTACATAGTTACATAGAAAAAGACACAAGTCCATCCAGTTCAACCATACAAAAAAATAAATAAATAAATAAAAAAAATAAAAAAAAAATAAAAAGAAATATCGTACAATCCCATATACCCAATTCTATACCCACAGTTGATCCAGAGGAAGGCAAAAAACCCCAGCAGAGCATGATCCAATTTGCTACAGCAGGGGAAAAAATTCCTTCCTGATCCCCCGAGAGGCAATCGGATATTCCCCGGATCAACTTTACCTATAAATGTCAGTACCCAGTTATATTATTTATTGTGATTGCTTTTAATAGTCATGTCCTTTATTATGAATATTAATTATGCCAATGTGATTATTACTACATATATTATGCCTTTGTCTGCATGATCTTTGTATTATATTTCATTTTTTGGATTGATTACACAGCAATTCCCTATGGCCACAGAGATTTCCCTGAAGGGACTGTGACAGTTAACCTACCCTTGTTATCCTAGACAATTTTCCCAACCTATCCATGTCTCACTCAAAGTCCCCCAGCCCACTTCTTCTTTTGTATATTTATATTCATTTAGGGATGGAGGCATGGTTATGGCTCTTGTGGATTCCAACAGGTCACTTGCCTTTTTTCAATGTTTACCAGGGTGGAAGACACCCGCTCCCCTTGGTGACCAGCTGAACACAACTTTTTCTATGATCATTCATTCTCAGTCAACGATCTCTGAGACTATATACATGTTGGCATCCTTTCCCATAATTTTTTATTTTTATTCTATCTGATTTTATTATTATTCCAACATTTTCCTTTTGATAGTAGGCCAATTTAGTCATTTTCATCCCTATTAGCTGATTTCTAAACTACAATAGTGATCTTTTCTAGATTGTTTACACACCCTTGGCCTGCCCAACCGATGCGATGATGGGTCCTGTTGCCTTTTGGTCTCTCTTCTACAGGGGTGCGATGCGCCCAGCTCCTCCCCCTCCGCCCATCCCCTTTTGGCAATGGGGGTGGGGCCGGACTTTGGCGCATCTACGTCATGCCAGCACATCGCACGCACGGCGTCCCCGTACGCCGTTGTGCACTTCACAGCCTTCTCCATCCCGCGTGGCTTGGGGGATGGGATTGACTCCAGCTGAGGTTCTCTATACCTCGGGCGGGTGTTCGCTCCATCACCTCCCACGGCCAATGCGATGACGCCCTAGTATGTGGGTACTTAGGCCAGGACAGTCTCGGCAGTTTCACTTCAGCCATTTCCACCTGATGAGAGGCTTCATATGTTTACATCCACACCTACAGGTAATTAAGGGTTCCTACATTAGGACCCACACTATACCTATGTATACACGCTTTCCTACCCTCCAAGCACACACATCCTTTCCTGTACATTTAATCACTTCATCCCACCTTTACTCCCACCATTGCTGTGGTAAACGTATGGTTTCCTATCTATTCCCCCTTTTAGCCAATATGAACGCACCCCACTCCTGATGACTGGCTTTAAACGCCAAGAAACGCGTTGAGTCCATGCTCAGGGATGCCAAGTAAAGCTCAGTTCGACCATGTATCTTATCAACTATATTCTGTATTTTTTAATTGGATAATCATGTTCACGGTATCTGTATGTCCATTTATTGTGATTGCTTTTACTAATCATGTCCTTTATTATGAATAACAATTATGCCAATGTGATGATTACTACATGTATTATGCCTTTGTCTGCATGATCTTTGATTTATCCATGTCTCACTCAAAGTCCCCCAGCCCACTTCTTCTTTTTTATATTCAATTAGGGATGGAGGCATGGTTATGGCTCTTGTGGGTTCCAACAGGTCACTTGCCTTTTTTCAATGAAATGAATGAGCAGCGCTTCCAAAGCACCTTAAAAGCGCTTTGGAAGTGCTCCTTCTTTGGCCGCTAGCAGGGGTTAAAAGTGCCCCACTAGTGGCCGAAAAGCGCCGCAAAAACAAGCAGAGCTTTAACGCTAATGGCTGGGCACTGTCCAGCGCTGCAGTGTGAAAGTAGTCTTAAGCCCTTATAGTCTGAATCCCCTCTATACATATGAAATAATTTGGGAGCATCAGACAGACTTTGTGCTCACTGGGGGGAAGGTCCTTTTTACTGGAATAGTTCAGGAGGGGAGGGGCATGCTAGCTCCGCCCCCCCTTTACTGGCCAGACAGGTTGCATGCTTGAATACAGATTATGTATACTGAGGGGGCTCACGCTTTTTTTTTGCATATGGTCCCCCTTCAAATCCATACCATACTCTCATCAGGGATACAATTCTGATATGTATTCTTATGGATAACCCCACACTATTTTTTTATTATTTATTTAATTTGTGTGCAGTCCCCCTTAACATTAAGGATAAGGCCCCTTTTAGACAGGGCAGACTCCGTCAAGCGGATCTACTAATTAGGCGAATAACAGGTACGTGTTCGCTCTGCTATACAGAGCCGACACGGATACAGCCCTCTGTTCTCTATGGGGCAGTCAGATGGAAACGGACCACCTGTTAGTTTCCTTCCAACTGTCATCCGTTTCGCTGAACGTTTAGGGAACGGATCCCCATCGGTCTGTTTTTAGAAGACCTGATCATATCGGATGCTGGTGGGTGTCCACTGACATCCACCACTCCATAGAGAGCAATGGATGATCCGATCGGGTCCGCCTGAAAAACTGACAGGTGGACCCATTCGGTCCGTCAGTGTGAAAGAGCCCTAAGGCTGGGTTCACACTTTTGCGAATTGGATGCGGATTTCCCCACATCCATTTCGCATAGCAGGAGATTGTGAGCGGCTCTCTATGGAGCCGGTTCACACATCTCTGCAGCGGCTCCGGTGTGAATTGCATAGGAGTTCTGTGCGTTTTTTTGTCCGTTTCAGGTTCGAATGCAGGCTGAAATCGGTCCCGAAATGCAGTGAGACAAAGCGTGCTGCAGTGTGAAACCAGCCTAAAGGTCTGAAATAGATGTAGGGATTCCCCAGCCGCTTTGTTTACAAAACAGAATGAAGCAGCTGGAAATTTTAATTTACTAGCAATTTAAAAAAAAAAAAATTCTTTGTACATGTGTTTTGCTGTAGTCCTGTACATTGTATACTTGTACTTAGTACAGATGCGCCACTTCAGAGGCAGGTGTAAGGTGGAAACTAGGGATGAGCTTTGTGTTCGAGTCGAACATACGTTCGACTCGAACATCGGCTGTTCGATCGTTCGACGAAGAACGAACGATTTGGGCTGTTCGCGCCAAATTCGAGTGACGCGAACGGCCCACAATGCACTACACCATCGCAGTGTCATCCAGGCGCTGTGATTGGCCAAGCATGCACTGTGACCCCGCATGCTTGGCCAATCACAGCGCCGGCAGCGAGGAGAGCAATGATTGGCCACAGGCAGGATGCCTGTGGCCAATTATTGCTGAGGGGGTTTAGTACACGCCCCACACTATATAAGGCCGCCAGCGCGGCGGCCTTGTGTAGTGTGTTCCGGAGCAGGGAAAGAGAAGCATAGGCAGGGACAGTGTCATTTTTTTTCCTTTACTAATCCTGGATTCCTTGTGTTTAGGGACAAATAAGGATAGGTAGGGAGAGTGTCAGTGTGTTATTCTGTGCTAAACCTTGTTTGTAGGGACAGAGAGGTACAGTGAGGGAAAGTGTCAGTGTGCTATTGTGTTCTAAACCAATCTTGCTGAGCCATATTTGAAATCCTTGAGTTTAGGGACAGAGAGGTACAGTGAGGGAAAGTGTCAGTGTGCTATTCTGTTATAAACCAATCTTGCTGAACCATATTTGAAATCCTTGAGTTTAGGGACAGAGAGGTACAGTGAGGGAAAGTGTCAGTGTGCTATTCTGTTCTAAACCAATCTTGCTGAACCATATTTGAAATCCTTGAGTTTAGGGACAGAGAGGTACAGTGAGGGAAACTGTCAGTGTGCTATTGTGTTCTAAACCAATCTTGCTGAACCATATTTGAAATCCTTGAGTTTAGGGACAGAGAGGTACAGTGAGGGAAACTGTCAGTGTGCTATTGTGTTCTAAACCAATCTTGCTGAACCATATTTGAAATCATTGAGTTTAGGGACAGAGAGGTACAGTGAGGGAAACTGTCAGTGTGCTATTGTGTTCTAAACCAATCTTGCTGAACCATATTTGAAATCCTTGAGTTTAGGGACAGAGAGGTACAGTGAGGAAAACTGTCAGTGTGCTATTGTGTTCTAAACCAATCTTGCTGAACCATATTTGAAATCCTTGAGTTTAGGGACAGAGAGGTACAGTGAGGGAAACTGTCAGTGTGCTATTGTGTTCTAAACCAATCTTGCTGAACCATATTTGAAATCCTTGAGTTTAGGGACAGAGAGGTACAGTGAGGGAAACTGTCAGTGTGCTATTGTGTTCTAAACCAATCTTGCTGAACCATATTTGAAATCCTTGAGTTTAGGGACAGAGAGGTACAGTGAGGAAAACTGTCAGTGTGCTATTGTGTTCTAAACCAATCTTGCTGAACCATATTTGAAATTCTTGAGTTTAGGGACAGAGAGGTACAGTGAGGGAAACTGTCAGTGTGCTATTGTGTTCTAAACCAATCTTGCTGAACCATATTTGAAATCCTTGAGTTTAGGGACAGAGAGGTACAGTGAGGGAAACTGTCAGTGTGCTATTGTGTTCTAAACCAATCTTGCTGAACCATATTTGAAATCCTTGAGTTTAGGGACAGAGAGGTACAGTGAGGGAAACTGTCAGTGTGCTATTGTGTTCTAAACCAATCTTGCTGAACCATATTTGAAATCCTTGAGTTTAGGGACAGAGAGGTACAGTGAGGGAAACTGTCAGTGTGCTATTGTGTTCTAAACTAATCTTGCTGAACCATATTTGAAATCCTTGAGTTTAGGGACAGAGAGGTACAGTGAGGGAAACTGTCAGTGTGCTATTGTGTTCTAAACCAATCTTGCTGAACCATATTTGAAATCCTTGAGTTTAGGGACAGAGAGGTACAGTGAGGAAAACTGTCAGTGTGCTATTGTGTTCTAAACCAATCTTGCTGAACCATATTTGAAATCCTTGATTTTAGGGACAGAGAGGTACAGTGAGGAAAACTGTCAGTGTGCTATTGTGTTCTAAACCAATCTTGCTGAACCATATTTGAAATCCTTGAGTTTAGGGACAGAGAGGTACAGTGAGGGAAACTGTCAGGGTGCTTTTGTGTTCTAAACCAATCTTGCTGAACCATATTTGAAATCCTTGAGTTTAGGGACAGAGAGGTACAGTGAGGGAAACTGTCAGTGTGCTATTGTGTTCTAAACCAATCTTGCTGAACCATATTTGAAATCCTTGAGTTTAGGGACAGAGAGGTACAGTGAGGAAAACTGTCAGTGTGCTATTGTGTTCTAAACCAATCTTGCTGAACCATATTTGAAATCCTTGAGTTTAGGGACAGAGAGTACAGTGAGGGAAACTGTCAGTGTGCTATTCTGTTCTAAACCAAATCTTGCTGAACCATATTTGAAATCCTTGAGTTTAGGGACAGAGAGGTACAGTGAGGGAAACTGTCAGTGTGCTATTGTGTTCTAAACCAATCTTGCTGAACCATATTTGAAATCCTTGAGTTTAGGGACAGAGAGGTACAGTGAGGAAAACTGTCAGTGTGCTATTGTGTTCTAAACCAATCTTGCTGAACCATATTTGAAATCCTTGAGTTTAGGGACAGAGAGGTACAGTGAGGGAAACTGTCAGTGTGCTATTGTGTTCTAAACCAATCTTGCTGAACCATATTTGAAATCCTTGAGTTTAGGGACAGAGAGGTACAGTGAGGGAAACTGTCAGTGTGCTATTGTGTTCTAATCCAATCTTGCTGAACCATATTTAAAATCCTTGAGTTTAGGGACAGAGAGGTACAGTGAGGAAAACTGTCAGTGTGCTATTGTGTTCTAAACCAATCTTGCTGAACCATATTTGAAATCCTTGAGTTTAGGGACAGAGAGGTACAGTGAGGGAAACTGTCAGTGTGCTATTGTGTTCTAAACCAATATTGCTGAACCATATTTGAAATCCTTGAGTTTAGGGACAGAGAGGTACAGTGAGGGAAACTGTCAGTGTGCTATTGTGTTCTAAACCAATCTTGCTGAACCATATTTGAAATCCTTGAGTTTAGGGACAGAGAGGTACAGTGAGGGAAACTGTCAGTGTGCTATTGTGTTCTAAACCAATCTTGCTGAACCATATTTGAAATCCTTGAGTTTAGGGACAGAGAGGAACAGTGAGGAAAACTGTCAGTGTGCTATTGTGTTCTAAACCAATCTTGCTGAACCATATTTGAAATCCTTGAGTTTACGGACAGAGAGGTACAGTGAGGGAAACTGTCAGTGTGCTATTGTGTTCTAAACCAATCTTGCTGAACCATATTTGAAATCCTTGAATTTAGGGACAGAGAGGTACAGTGAGGAAAACTGTCAGTGTGCTATTGTGTTCTAAACCAATCTTGCTGAACCATATTTGAAATCCTTGAGTTTAGGGACAGAGAGGTACAGTGAGGGAAACTGTCAGTGTGCTATTGTGTTCTAAACCAATCTTGCTGAACCATATTTGAAATCCTTGAGTTTAGGGACAGAGAGGTACAGTGAGGGAAACTGTCAGTGTGCTATTGTGTTCTAAACCAATCTTGCTGAACCATATTTGAAATCCTTGAGTTTAGGAACAGAGAGGTACAGTGAGGGAAACTGTCAGTGTGCTATTGTGTTCTAAACCAATCTTGCTGAAGCATATTTGAAATCCTTGAGTTTAGGGACAGAGAGGAACAGTGAGGAAAACTGTCAGTGTGCTATTGTGTTCTAAACCAATCTTGCTGAACCATATTTGAAATCCTTGAGTTTACGGACAGAGAGGTACAGTGAGGGAAACTGTCAGTGTGCTATTGTGTTCTAAACCAATCTTGCTGAACCATATTTGAAATCCTTGAGTTTAGGGACAGAGAGGTACAGTGAGGGAAACTGTCAGTGTGCTATTGTGTTCTAAACCAATCTTGCTGAACCATATTTGAAATCCTTGAGTTTAGGGACAGAGAGGTACAGTGAGGGAAACTGTCAGTGTGCTATTGTGTTCTAAACCAATCTTGCTGAACCATATTTGAAATCCTTGAGATTAGGGACAGAGAGGTACAGTGAGGGAAACTGTCAGTGTGCTATTGTGTTCTAAACCAATCTTGCTGAACCATATTTGAAATCCTTGAGTTTAGGGACAGAGAGGTACAGTGAGGAAAACTGTCAGTGTGCTATTGTGTTCTAAACCAATCTTGCTGAACCATATTTGAAATCCTTGAGTTTAGGGACAGAGAGGTACAGTGAGGGAAACTGTCAGTGTACTATTGTGTTCTAAACCAATCTTGCTGAACCATATTTGAAATCCTTGAGTTTAGGGACAGAGAGGTACAGTGAGGAAAACTGTCAGTGTGCTATTGTGTTCTAAACCAATCTTGCTGAACCATATTTGAAATCCTTGAGTTTAGGGACAGAGAGGTACAGTGAGGGAAACTGTCAGTGTTCTATTGTGTTCTAAACCAATCTTGCTGAACCATATTTGAAATCCTTGAGTTTAGGGACAGAGAGGTACAGTGAGGGAAACTGTCAGTGTGCTATTCTGTTCTAAACCAATCTTGCTGAACCATATTTGAAATCCTTGAGTTTAGGGACAGAGAAGGACACTCGTGGAAACTATCAGTGTGCTATTCTGTGCTAAATCTTGTTTGTAGGGACAGAGAAGGACAGTGAGGGAAACTGTCAGTGTGCTATTCTGTGCTAAACCAATCTTGCTGAAGCATATTGCAAATCCTTGTGTTTAGGGACACAGAAAAGGATAGGCAGGGGACACTGTCAGTGTCATTGTTGCTAAGCCTCCTGCACAGTATACACCTGAAGGTAGCCCTTATTGCTGTTTTTCCCATCTCCCTGCAGGCCATCCATTAAAATGTCTGGAAGGCAAACAAGGAGAGGCAGACAGTCAGGAGGCAAAAAAAGGGGGCAAGCAGGCTCTGTGTCTGGGGGCAACAGTGCTGGTCGTGGACGCGGTGCATTGTCATCAGCACATGGCCATGGGACACGCTTGTCCTTCTTTTTGACAGCTGGACATGTTGAGCCACATCATGCCGAAGACTTGGTAGAGTGGATGACCAAGCCCACCTCATCCTCCTCATCCTCTCTCACCCATGCTCAGGGTACTGGCAAAGCAGCTGCCAAAGCGTCCTCTTCTCTGGTATCATTATCTTCATTAGTCAATCCTTCCCTAGACCCACCATGTCCTCCTTCTGAGGAGTCCCCCGAACTGTTTGAGCACAGTGTTGGGTACATGCTCCAGGAGGATGCCCAGCATTTCGAAAGATCTGATGATGATACCCAGATAGAGGAAGGCAGTAGCGTGAGAGCAGAGAGAGGGGATGCTCAAGAAGGACACCAATCTGGCAGTCATGCTCCAGCAGCTGCAGCATACTGCCAGATTGGCTCCAGTGATGAGGAGGGAGGGGATGATGAGGTCACTGACTCCACGTGGGTGCCTAATAGGACAGAGGAGGAAGAGGAGGATGAGGAGGAGGCACATCTCCAACGAGGCAGGATGCCCTTGGGTGGCCAGCGTATGGGCAGCACACCGACGGAATCACACCGCAGAGCTCCGCCTGTGCAGGGCGCTGCCTCTGCCCGTCATTCAAAAAGTTCTTTGGTGTGGGCCTTTTTTGAGGCGAGTGCATCAGATCGCACAGCTGCTGTTTGCAACATATGTCTCAAGCGTATATCGCGTGGCCAAAACATCAGCCGCTTGGGCACCACATGCTTGATCAGACATATGTTGACCTGCCATGCAGCTCGTTGGCAAGCCTACCTTAAAGACCCACACCAAAGAACAAAGCGGACCTCTCCTTGCACCGCATCAGCTGGGATCTCCAACCCCGCTATACCTTCAGTCCTCTCTGAAACCTGCACTGAGAGGAATGAAGGTGTAGAATTAGGTGTGTCACAGCCAAGTACTTGCGGCCACTCTGCTAGCAGTACACCAACGTCCGATTCTAGCAGGCAAATTTCCCTGCCCCAGCTGCTGGACCATCGAAAGAAGTTCACTCCCAGCCATCCACATGCCCAGCGGTTGAATGCTAGCTTGGCTAAACTGCTGCCTTTTCAGTTGGTAGACTCGGCCCCCTTCCGTGAGTTTGTGCAATGTGCGGTTCCTCAGTGGCAGGTTCCCAAACGCCACTTTTTCTCACGGAAGGCGATTCCGGCTCTCTACAGGCATGTGGAAGGCAATGTCTTGGCCTCGCTGGACAGAGCGGTCAGCGGTAAGGTGCATATTACCACTGACTCATGGTCCAGCAGGCATGGACAGGGACGTTACCTTTCTTTCACGGCCCATTGGGTCACTCTTTTGGCAGCTGGGAAGGATGCAGGACAAGGTGCAGTAGTGTTGGAGGTTGTTCCACCTCCACGCCTCCAAAATGCTACTACTGGTTGTGACACACCTCTCTCCTCCACCCCCTCCTCTTCTTCTTCCTCCATGGCCTCTTCCTGTGCTTTGTCCTCGGAACCAGCGGTGCTCCGTAGGCGTTCAAGGGGCTACGCAAGTACGCAGGCAAAAAGATGCCATGCCGTGCTTGCGCTGGTGTGTTTGGGGGACAGGAGCCACACTGGGGCAGAGGTCCTGTCTGCTCTGCAGGGGCAGGCCGAGAGGTGGTTGACGCCACGCCAGCTTAAGCCAGGAATGGTGGTTTGCGACAATGGCACCAACCTCCTCTCCGCCCTCCGACAGGGACAACTGACCCATGTGCCCTGTGTGGCTCACGTCCTTAACCTGGTGGTGCAGCGGTTCTTGGGCAGGTACCCGGGCTTACAGGATGTCCTGAGGCAGGCCAGGAAAGTCTGTGTGCATTTCCGCAGATCTTATAATGCCAGTGCTCGCCTGGCTGAGCTGCAAAAGGAGTTGAACCTGCCCAAGAACCGCCTTATATGTGACATGCCCTCCAGGTGGAACTCAACGTTGGCCATGCTGCAGCGGCTGCACACACAGCAGAGGGCCATCAATGAGTACCTGTGCGACTACGGCACCAGGACAGGGTCAGGGGAGCTCGGGTTTTTTTTCACCACGCCAGTGGGGCATGATCAGGGATGCATGCACTGTCCTGGCACCATTTGAGGAGGCCACGAGGATGGTGAGCAGTGACAGTGCATGCATCAGTGACACTGTACCTCTTGTCCACCTGTTGGAGCACACGCTGCGTGGAATAATGGACAGGGCACTTGAGGCAGAACAGAGGCAGGAAGAGGAGGACTTCCTTGCCTCTCAAGGGCCCCTTTACCCAGACAGTGTTCCTTCTGTCCCACCCATCGCACAGGAAGAGGAGGAGGAGGAGGATTGTGTCAGCATGGAGGTGGAGGCTGGCACTCAGCATCATCAGCAGCAGTCTTTTAGGGATGATTTACAGTCCCAAGAAACCAGTGGACTTGTACGTGGCTGGGAGGAGGTGGCTGCGGATCATGTCGTCCTTAGTGACCCAGAGGACTCCGGACTGAATGCCTCAGCTAACCTACGCTGCATGGCCTCCCTGATCCTGCAAAGTCTGCGGAAGGATCCTCGTATTCTTCGGATCAAGGAGAGGGACCATTACTGGCTGGCCACTCTCCTTGATCCACGGTACAAGGGTAAGGTTGCGGACCTTATCTTACCGTCGCAGAGGGAGCAGAGGATGAGACAACTCCGGGAGGCCTTGCAGAAAGGTCTGTGCAACGCGTTCCCAGAGACTGGGAGGTTACAAACTCCTGGTCCTGGACAACGAGTTGCTGAGGCTTCGGGCAGTCAAAGAAGGAGCGGTGGGGAAGGTGGCCGTCTGACCGATGCGTTCAGACAATTCTTTAGTCCGCAGCCCCAAAGTATGATCGGTTCCAGCAACCATCGCCAGCGTCTGATATACATGGTGCAGGAATACCTAGGGGCAAGGTCAGACTTGGACACCTTCCCCACCGAAAATCCTCTGGCTTACTGGGTCTTGAGGATGGATCACTGGCCAGAGCTTGCACAGTATGCAATTGAGCTACTGGCCTGTCCTGCATCCAGCGTTCTTTCAGAACGCACATTCAGTGCTGCTGGAGGATTTGTCACGGATCACAGGGTGCGCCTGTCCACCGACTCGGTTGATCGACTGACTTTCATCAAGATGAACCAGTCTTGGATCACCACCAGCTACCACACACCTGATGCTGATATAACAGACTAATTGATTTTAAAATGTCACATCCCTTCAAGACTGATGCTGATGCTGAGTGCCTGTGCTGTTATGTTGACTGGCTATCCTCCTCCTCCTCCTCAATGATCCGATTAATGATGATAGCTTGGAAGATCATTTTGGTTTATGGGTGCCGCCACCAGTGGCTAAGGCCCAATTTTTTAGCCCCTGTTTAACAGGGGCGTGTAATTACAATTGTTGATGCAATACTTTGCAACAGGCCTCATTGCTGTGCTCCAAGTACAGTATCTGTGAGGGGTTGCAGTGTTGAGCCACCAGTGCCTAAGGCCCAATTTTTCAGCCCCTGTTCAACAGGGGCATGCAATTATAATTATTGATCTAATAATTCACAGCAGGGCCCATTGCTGCACCCACCAAGAGTAACTGTCAGGCCTTACAGTGTTGTGTCAACACCACCACCACCACCACCACCACCACCACCACCAAAGGCCCAATTTTTCAGCCCCTGTTCAACAGGGGCATGCAATTATAATTATTGATCTAATAATTCACAGCAGGGCCCATTGCTGCGCCCACCAAGAGTAACTGTCAGGCCTTACAGTGTTGTGGCACCAGCACCACCATCAAAGGCCCAATTTTTACTACCACTGTTCAACAATTATATGTTATTACAATTCCTGATATAATAGTTGACAGCAGGGCGTTCCAGCACCCACCAAGAGTAACTGTGAGTGCTTACAGTGTTGTGCCAACACCAACACCTAAGGGGCCAATTTCTGCAGAGTATATACGGCAGGTCCCTACTTTCAAACATCCAACTTACAAACGACTACTACTTGCAAACGGAAGAAGACAACAGGAAGTGAGAGGAAATCTACCCCTTGGAAGGAAAATTCTCTCCTGTAAGAATTAATATGGGAGAAAGGTGTCTCCTCTCTACTGATGCTTTATCACCAATCCTTGTTTCAATAAAAACACCACATTTCAAAAACAGTTGTCATTGGGACGCAAAGTGAGGTGAAATCTTCTGAACAGGGGCACAGACAGCAAAACAAATGTTACAGGGGTGATAACCCTTCCCAATGTTTTTCAAAAAGCTTAAAAATAGGTATTTGGGCTGGAGCTACACTTAAACAATGTAGCTGTTCAAAATTACAAACAGATTCTACATAAGAACAAACCTACAGTCCCTGTCTTGTATGCACCGCCTGTATACGGCTGTTCAGAGTATATAGGGCCTTTTTTATTTTGTGTGCGGGGTTCCCCTTAATATCCATACAAGACCCAAAGGGGCTGGTAATGGGCTGGGGTGGGGGGGGGGGTTGATGGGGTAGCTATGCCATTTTTCTTAAAGATTTTCATCCATATTACCGGGACCAGACATTACATTGAAGCCGCAAGCAGTTTTAAATGGCTTTTTTTCCTTTAGAAATGTTATTTTGTGCAGGGACAGTTCTAAACACGGGAAACACGTGGGACTTCACAGGCATACTTTAGACACCCCCCAGGTACAATATTTAAAGGAATATTTGACTTTTTTTTTTCACTTTATGCATCATTAAAATGACTGCTCCCGGAAAACGTCAGTTTTTAAAACTTCTTTTTGCATTGATACATGTCCCCTGGTGCAGAACCCGGGTTCCCAAACTCTGTTTAGGACAATAACATGGATAATAGTCGTTATAATTAGCACTTTAGAATCCGAACGTTCGCATCCATTGTATTTAATAGGGTTCTAATGTTCGTGCGAACTTTCGGTCCGTTCGCGGGTTCTGGTGCGAACCGAACCCGGGGGTGTTCGGCTCATCACTAGTGGAAACCTTGCATGTTATTTAAAGGAGAAGTTTGGGGTTGATGAAAAAACAGAGAGGTGTGGCCAAAAAAGGTTTACAGGATTGTAAAGAAATTGGGTGTTTTTAATGTTTAAATTTGAGCATTATTTAAATTCACTGCTCCTTGCAAAATGGTGTTTAAAACATGTTTTTGTATTGGTAAAACAAATGGCAAAATTGATTTTAAAGATTTGGCGTAAAAGGATTCAGAGGTTCAGAACTTACAGTACCA
This sequence comes from Rana muscosa, assembly GCA_029206835.1. Lineage (NCBI taxonomy): Eukaryota > Metazoa > Chordata > Amphibia > Anura > Ranidae > Rana > Rana muscosa. The sequence continues at coordinate 383,002,005 of CM055121.1, forward strand.
CAAACTGGAGCAAGGTACCCAGATATGCTTGGCTCATCCCTACTCCTCACCCCTTCATTGCCTAGTCTCATTATCCATATGAACATCAGGTGGCTCCCACATATTTCCATTTTCTCCTGATGTTCTCCCTTTTTTAACCCCCTCCCTTTTTTTCTCTCTCTCTACTTTTCCTCTTCTCTCTTCTTCTTCTCCTGGCCTCACTTCTTCCACTCTTCCATCAGCTTCATCCATTCACCACTTCCTGACCCCCCCACCCTCCACCACCACCACTACAATTCCTTCATCCTATTACTTCCCTAAAACCCCATTTTGAACTCACCTAAGCACATACTCCAATAACACAAGACCTACTACCTAATAGTTATAGAGCAGGAGTGTCAAACTCAATTTCATGTGGGCCACATCAGCATTATGGTTGCCCCAAAAGGACCGGTTGTATCTGTAAGGCTAGATGTCCAGAGCACTCCCTTATATTAGATGTCAAGAGCCCCCCACCATCAGAAGTCAAGAGTCCCCCATCCTCGCTTACCTTGTGCTGCTGCTGAGAAGAAGCGAGGGAGTGGAGCTGGAAAGCAGAAAGTGCAGGGTCTGGAGGAGGACCAGAGAAGGGCGGGAGTCAGCCGTCGGAATCTGCTGAATGCTGAGACCAAGAGAGGCGGAACAGGGGGTAGCTGCGACGGCACAGGATCTGTAGAAGGAGTTCTGTACTCCTCCCTGCTGGCGACTGCTGAGACAAGGTGGGTGCGGAGACGAGGAGGGTGCCACAGTTTCAAGAGAGCTGCGAGGGCCACATAAAATGGCCTGGCGGGCCAGGTTCGGCCCATGGGCCTTGTGTTTGACACATGTGTTATAGACTAACAATCCAGGCCCAGTTCTACCCTGTTGTTCATATTGGTGAAGTTTGGTACCTCACCCCTTCCATTTCCCATTTCTTTTCCCAAAGTTATTTACCTTGTACCAACATACAGCCCAACACATGCATACATGTAATGTTGTGCTTTCAGATGTCTGGAGTCTACTTTTGTATTGTTGACAAAGCATGAACTGTATGCTTTAAAATTAATATACTTATAAAAGAAAATAAACAGAGCGTGTAAGTGAGGATTCCTTTAATATAGGCAGTCAGAAGACTAATAAAAGTTATATCATGTGACACCGAGCTTCCCGTTGCTCGGTTCTCCTTTCATATTGGCAAAATTCTTCTGTTTTTCCCCAGTTTTTTTGCTTCAGTAACTACACCTGGCACTTTTTATCTGTTCTTCGATCTGTACAATAGAAAGGATTGGATAATTTAATGCTCTGCTGGGACTCACGGAGGAGAAAAACCACTACTTATAAAGAACAAAACATGTAAGTTGGAGAGTGGACAAGAAATATAAACTTTTTTTCTAACTTTCCCAGGTTTTCAAAGAGATCGACTGAGGATGCTGATGTCATTTTTTCAGTGAAGAATAAGAAAAGAAAAAGTAATAGTAATGTTTTTTTTTTCTTGGGATATACATTAAGTTTTTATATACTGCAAGTAATGTATGGGAAAACTGTTTGTGGCCAAGATTGCAACTTTAAAACAGTAGACTGACGTAACAGCATTTAAAGGACATTTGTACATTTTAATAAAAAATCCAGAATAGGTCTTCTCATAGGAGGATGCTGTGGTGAAATGACGGGTGGTGACTGTCACTGCTGTCTGAGAAAAAAGGCCCTTAGTGGTCTTGAAACGTCACTGTTTTCTGTTGGTGGCATAAAACATCCTGTCTGTTTACCTAAAGATGTTGTGCTGGTGCTATCTAGGTTGTGGTGACATCACCTTAAAAGGTGTTTAGAGTGCACACATAAACTTCTCAGGGCCATATTGCTTGCAGAAGAGATAAAGTGAGAAGTAGATCCTGACCTACAACAGCCGATCACACAAGATCAAGGTGTGAGTAGCAAGAACAATGAAAAAGAAGCATAGGGTTAGGACCCCTAATGTAGAGGAATAGGAGGTAATTCGTTGTGAAAGTTCCATCGCAAGGAAAGTAGGGTATGAGTGCCACTAAATACTTCTGGTCTTTTGCACTAAGGTGTAGTACACTAAGTACTTCTAGTGAGGTGGCATACCCTATAGTTGTCTGCATGGGAACAGGAATTAAACTACTCATGCTCTAAGAATACATTTTTTGTAGAGAAGTCGTTGACTGCTAATCTGACTAAAGTTTTGAACCCAAAATTGTGCTGCCACTCTGAGCAGTCTATTTTATTTTATTAGTGTAGCACACAGACCCCTTTTCCCTACCTTTGGCTCACTTGTAGGAAAAGGGGCATACCGTACCACATGCCCGTACCCTCCTGTGTGAAGAGGTTGAGCGGTGTAAATGTAACTGGGTCTCCACGGCTAAGTTCTCATCTCTACTGCAATAAAGACAAGTCTCTATTTCCCCCAATAACTCCAAGGTCCACACCAGTTGCAACTCCAACGTAGAGTTTATTTTCTCATATGCACAGTCACTAGATAGGAAAGGGTGGATAGAGAACAAGACAGCAAAAGGTGTTGGAGTAGGTCCAGGCACAAACGAATGTATGACTCACTACCTGTCTCTTCAAGTAGACTTAGCTCACCCGGATAGTCTCCCATTAGAGTGGATCCTAGCAGCTGGAGTGATGCTCAAATTAGATTACACACAGTCTCTGCACAAACTGTTACGGGTGAATTTGGGTCTCTGCCACAGACCTGGTAAACTTCGGGTCTCTGCCACAGACCTGGTGAACTTTGGGTCTCTGCCACAGACCTGGTGAACTTTAGGTCTCTGCCACAGACCTGGTGAACTTTGGGTCTCTGCCACAGACCTGGTGAACTTTGCTTGTGGTATTAGGCCTCCTTCAGGGAGATGACGTCCCTCTAGAGAGTTACCGGGCCCCTTCCTTCACTGTGATCTCTCACCAGTCCCTCGGAACAGTCCTCCCCCAGCCTCCTCTTCTAGATACGGGTCTCCTCGCAAGGCAGCACCCTGGGATTCCTCTTCCCTCCGTGGGCCCCAGCCAACGGTGCTGGACCCAAGGCCTTCAGTTGCAGCCCCAAGGCTGAAGGTGCCTGGGACTGATCCGCCAGTGTACTGGGCCAGGAATACCTGGTACTCTCGAGCCTGGAACCCCACCCCAGGGCTAAAGGTGCCCAACGAACAGAACAACACACTCCCTGGGGTAGGACCCCCGGGAATCAACCTCCCCACAGGCAGCGTCCGCCCCTTTTATATCCTCTCCTGGCATGCACAGCAGTCCGGCCACGCCCACCATACCACCGCCGAGAGGGGACATCCAAGGCACAGCACTATACCAGCGGTTCAACCCTAGCCCCTGATGGCAGCGCCCACCCACAGGCCACAGGGAACTATACACCAGTATCCCACCTGCGGTATAAAATGGTTTAGCAAAGCCCTATCAAATAAGGTGTTTGAGTACAACTACCACTCAAACATTCCCCTAAATTTGAAGACCCCGCTACATTAGTTTGTATTTTTTACGTTGCACTGTATGCCCCTCTGTTATGTTGCCAGATAGTTCCCCTAACTAGTCACTCCATTTCTTAGTTTAGTTTATTTTTTCCCCTTGCTGATTTTTCCCCATTTTTTTTTCACCATACAAGAAACAAACAAAAACATCCTTTGTAATGCACCAGGATGAAATAAACGATATTTGGTTATTCTTACTGAGTGGACACTGCAATGTTAAATCAGCAAGTTGCCATACTGTTCATGAAAACTAAAATAAAACTAAAAATAATACTTTTGCATAAACCGAAATTTAAGAAAAGATAGCTCGCTTACAGTAACATACTGATGGCTAGTTGGGAGAGCACAATTCGCCAAACCAAAGTTTTTGTAACCATAGTGCACTCGCTGGCCTTTGAACTTAGGTCAGCTAGCTTAAAAGGGCCAATAATAGGGGCTTTTGTATGTCCTGGTATCCTCACTATAAAAGGTTGGGTTCCCACCAGCCATTTGACAGTGTTTGTTGGAGTAGTTTAGGATTAGTTAGTTGTTATGTGGTGCTATACTGTACTATATTGCACTAAAGTACCGTCGATTACAGTGTTCTGTGATACATGTTCTGCTACAGCAATCTAAGTACTAAAAGTGTGATCTCTATAACTGATCCAGTTGTGATAAGATAGCTTAACTTAGTCTAGTAGCTTGGCAGACTGCAAGATCGTAGAAAGCTTTAATCAAAAACGTGTGCAGATCTTCAGAAGAACATCAGATAGGACAAAAAATCATAATGTGTCTAGTTTCAGCACAATACAGCACATGTATTGAATGGAGGCCAAAGCATGAAGAAGGTATGCTAGTGTAGCACTACCCCCGTAGGAGCTGCTGGTTTAGATTTGGGCCTGCCGTTACCTTTCTGTTCACCACACTCATCTCAGGGGTCCCTCTTGAAGAGCTTTCATGAATGTCCACACCAACACTTGGTTTCTTTTTCTTCAAGAGTTTTATTAAACAGTTCCAACAGAGGGGTAGAGGGATAGGGGAGTTTCAGGTACCTTGCTTTGCGGATCGCGGGCACAATCTTAGATCCAGAGGACAAATCGGTTCCACACTGGATTCAGCAACCACCGGATAGGCCTACTCTCACTGGCCTAGCTACGGGTGCGAAGCTCGTTCAAAGTCTCTGCCACAGACTTGGTGAGTGCCGTTGAGTCGTTTCACAATCTTCTGCCCCAAGATCGTTCCACCACACGGACACTTTGCAAAGTTCCTCAGGAAACACACAGCTCACGGTGCCAGCATATTTCAGCCAGCCGGCAGCACCACAAGGAAAATTGGCCAGGATGCGTCCTTCAATTGAGTCCCCAATTGTTCCGCTTCTTCCCGCCGGCAAGACCGTGTAGGACCATCCCTGGAATAGTAGGCCCCAGAAACTCCTGGGCCTACTCTCAGTTGCAGAGCCTCGGGCCAGCAGGTCCCGAGGCCGAAAAACGGCTCGCACATCCCTGAGGCCAGGAGTGCCCTCAGGTCAGGATCTGGCAAACAAACCCCACTAGAGCGGTCTCTGTCCCTTAAGTACCCCTTCCCAGAATGCAAAGCGGGTTGACCACGCCCCCTGAGCCACTTCTGGGAAAAGAATACCCAATACATGCAGCCTGCTGCATTTGCAACCTTGACCTGTGGTGACAGGGACACCTACTGTCAAGTGGAAAACATGCAACCCAGCTGGACTGAAACAGAGCCAACAATTTAGCGTAATCCTCCTGAGCTAAACTACAGCTCAGACAACTAAATTTAACACATAGCGTCTACCCAACAGGAGCAGGGCGCTACACAAGATTAAAAAATGAGTTTGTGTTTAGAGTTTCAGGGTTCATTTATTGGGAGAAGGTATATTTTTACTTTATTTTATCTTGCGTTTTAGTGGTGGGTGGGAGTCTGCAGAGGATACATGTTGGTTAAAACTGCCAGGCCAAATGTGAGAGAGGTTCTGCATGGAAGTAGTGAGTAGGTTCTGCAGGGCAATGCATTGGTCAGGCTACATCATCTTGAGTCAGTGCATATCTGCCTTTTCTATATCAGAATGGCCATGCTATTACAGCCACAGCACCCGCATGAGGTAGCCGAGTGGTAGACCGAGCCTTCCTTTTTTTCCTCCTCCCAGGTGCAGAACAGCCATTTGTCTGTGTCCTCTTGTTCCTCCTCTTTCTCTTCTGCTAATCCCGCCATAGCCCTGAAAACTGGCAATGATGACTTGCTGCTGGAGGATAAACATGCATATGAGCAAGCATTCCTCCTTTCAGATACTGAGGATGAGGAAGTGCAATGACCATAGAGGGAGTATCCATAAGGCAGGGGGCAACAAGAGGCAAGAAGGTGCCACACAATGTTTGTGCAACTGGACCTCAGCTGCCAATTTTGAATGCTTGCTGAAGGGAAAATCCTACATTGTGCATCGAAGTTCGTGGCCTACTCCAGTGCTCTGGCACTCTAAGTGTGCCACACAATGGCCTTTAGCTGCCAAATTTGCAATGCTTTCTGCAGGGAAAACACTGTATTGCATCTCAAAGTGTTGTGGAATATTCCAGTGCTTCAGCACTGTAAAGGTGCCACAAATGGGGTGGATTTACTTTTTACTTTGCAAGCACAGTTGCTCCAGAGCTGCCCCTACTACCCCTCTTAAAAATGAGTTTTCAGAGCAAGCGGAAAGGTAATTCAGAGCCGATATGCTGACTTAAGAATGCCTAATGCATTTTCCCTAGATGCTTAGTGACACTTTAATATGGTTCAGTACTAGGTAAAAGAATGTGGATGAGGACAGGCAATGATGATTGATTTGTTAAAATTAAGACAGTTGGTGTGGAAGCAAATGCAAATACAGCTGTACCATAAAGGAGAGAGTAAATGCTTACCTCACCTGCTGCCTGTGACAAGGTTCCCCTGGAGCCCCACATAACACACAGGCTGACAGATGGAACCAGAGGGCAAAGCAGGGAACACAGGAGATCAACATTCCCAGAATTGTTTGTTTGAGAAAAAAAAATGGCGACAGCAATGCCTGTTCATTGAAGTGGTGTTTGCGGTGCAAGCAGCAGGAGAGGTAAGCAGTTTCTTCCTTCTTTACAGGTACAGCTGTATTTTAAAGTAAAATGTTTAAGAAAGAGTTACTTTGAAAAATAAATATGATTCCCAATGGACAATGGCTATTTTTATATAAGTTTCCAGTAATACAACAACAGTAAAAATAAAAAATAAAAGAAATTGTGAAAAAACAATATCCTATTTTTTTTTATTTTTTTATAGTGACTCATACTACACAATGCCTTACAGACATCATAGATCAATTCCCATTAAGCCCTGTACACACGATCGGATAACCTATGGATTTTCGTCCGATGGATTTGTCCATCGGAAATCCGATGAAACTGTTTTTCATCAGTCTTGCCCACACACCATCAGTCAAAAAACCGACCGTTCCAAACGCGGTGACGTAAAACACTCCGATGAGCCGAGAAAAATTAAGTTTAATGCTTCTGAGCATTCGTCGACTTGATTCTGAGCATGCGTGGGTTTTTGATCCGATGGACTTGCCCATAGACGATCAGAGTTTTCGATCGGTTTTTTATCCATCGTAAAAATTTAAAACATGTTCTATTTTTTAAAACCGATGGAAAAAAGACTGATGGGTCCCATACACGATCGGTTGGTCTGATGAAAACCATCCATCGGACGGTTTTCATCAGTCAAACCGATCGTGTGTACAGAGCTTTAGTCTTTGTCTCCCAAAGGAGTTGACAATCTAGTGTCCTTACCACGCTCATGCACACTCTAGAGGCAATTGTCAGGAGAAAGTCTTTTAACTTTCCCATATGTACAGAGTGTTTATGATGCACTGATCAATTTATTCAAAGATGGAACATCACTGTAGAGATGGATCTATAGGTGCCTTATGGTTTGGTGTCACAAGAAGTTGATTCAGGAATCTTGGTGGAGGTATGTAGCATGTGGTTGTTATCACCTCCTAGTAAATGTCCTCCTTCACAACTATAAATCCCAAGTTCAGCCCAGAAGCAGACTACAATAAGTCAGGCTAAATGGCCCTTAAAGACCAGAACTCCTGTCCTCAAAATGATTTCTGCTGGGAGCATCACATCTGTGGGAATGGAATTGCCATGTATCTGTCTGAAAGTAAATAAAATACATATTTTTAGAGAAATGGTTCCTCCATCTTGAACTGTCTGTTTGTATGTGTGTGTTTGTGATCCCCAGGGCAATGTAAAAGCTTAGAGTTATGTTCTACTTGAAACTCTGCAGGACTTCTCAAGCAATGTTTGCTGTATATTTAAAATGTTTCTATTTTCATGTTAATATGCTGCACAAGATATCAGATATATTTAAAGATTAATGCTGGTCTAATGAAAAAGCAGGGAATATACAGTATATTGCATATTTCGAGTTAGCATTGCACTGTTTAGCTTGATGTAAATTTGAATTGAACATTTGTACATGGCAGAACCAGCATAATTTTTTTATTGTACTAAATATTAAAAATGTTGTAGATACCTTTACAGGAAGCTCAGACTAACTCAGTCTCTCAGTGTAAAGTGTATGTCCAAACATTACCCAAATTTACCCTCAAACCTTTCTTTAGAACAGCCATTCTCAACCAGGGTTCTGTGGAACCCTAGGTTCCTTCAGAGGTTGCTAGGGGTTCCTTGAGCAATGAGCAATATCTGCCCCTCGAATAAGTAACCACTGACACCAGTGATCTTTTTATCTATCTGTAAAGGTGTATTCTTCCCAATGACCTTCCAATAAGCTTATGTACTGTAAGCTATAGATAGAGCAATTATTAGCAGGGGGTCCCTGAGACCACAAAGTTTTTTCTAGGGTTCCAAAAGGTTGAGAAATTCTGCTCTAGGTCATATCCCAGCCAGGAGCTCCCAAGAGACCTTTCCTACACAAAATGTGTGGGCATGCTCTTGGAAGTCAGGACAGCAGCATTCATTTTCCTGTGAAAGAACTCAATGCATGCATGAGGAGTGGGATGGACAGAGGTGAGGAATAGAACCCATGTAGTCCAAGAGCCCAAACAGGAAGTTAGGAACACTCTGGGGTGGATTTAATAAAACCGATGCACTCAGCGTCTGGTGTAGCTGTGCATGGTAGCCAATCAACGTCTAACTTCAAGTTGTACAAGGAAGCTTTGGCAATAAAACCTGTAAGCTGATTTGTTTCTATGCAGAGGTGCACCAGATTTTGCACTCTTCGTTTTATGAATAAGGAAGAGGCAAGATTGACTTTTGAGGTGCCAACAACAGACTCTTCAATAAAATGAATACATTTTATAATTTCTTTTTTTTTAATTCAATAAGTTTTTATTAAAGAATTTTACAGGTAATAGAAAGAAATAGAGGATAAAATATAAAACAAGGGGTTACAGAAAGAGATATACACATTAGGTGATACACAGTGGTGGTAAGTGTACAGTTTAACCAAGGGACTTGGGCCAAATAGCCCAGTCATCATCAAATTTTTTACATGTTAGAGAGTTGATTGCTAATAGGCGTTCGAATGTATAATTTCTATGAACTGCTGCCATAACTTCAGAGATGTTCGTAGTTTTATTGGATTTCCAATTGCGCAATATCAACAGGCGTGTTTCTAGAAGTATGTGTGTTACGACTGGCCTAAAAGTTTGTGGGAATTTGTCTATGTTTAGGTGCAGTAATGCTAAAGCTGGGTCGGGTCGTGATAGTATTCCAGTCATGGAGGAAATCTGTTGGAAAACCTGGTTCCATAGACTTCTTATGCTGGGGCAGTGCCAGAACATATGAAGTAAGTTACCAACGTGCCCACATTCCCTCCAGCAGTGCGAGGATGTTCCTGGAAAGTATGTGGCAAGTCGGAAGGGAGTATAGTGCCATCTGTTTGCTATCTTGATCATCAGTTCCCAATGCTTTACACAGTGGGAACACTTGTGTATTTCTATGAAGGCCCTGTGCCATTGTTTGTCCGAGAACGTGTCGCCTATATCTACCTCCCATTTCTGCATTGCTGTTGTCTTATTGAATGTCAGTCTGTCTTGCAGTAGGTTATAGAAAAGGGAAATGCCCTTCTTGTCTGGTGTTGCATTGGAATAGAACTGCCAAATTTTAATCGGCACTGTCACTATTGAGGGTGCCTGATATCTCAAGAAGTGTGTAATTCTGAGGCATTTGTAAGTGCCTGGTGTGGAGATCTTATATTGTGTCATGATTTGTTCTATGGGTTTGAGTTTTGGGCCTTCATAAAGGTCCGATATGTGATACATGCCCTTATCTATCATGTCAGTGACGTCCAGCATTGGGATCTTGGATTCTAATATAGTCAGGGGAAGGTCGAAGTCTATGGTTTGTGCGTCTTTGTGATGTTTATCTAAAATGAGTCTCCAGGCTCTCAGTGATGTCTGCATGGTAGGCGGGAGAATAGAGATGTTCCATGGAGTCCATCGGGCTCCTATGAGTAGCTGGGTAAGATCTTTCGTTGGGGATAGGTAAGTTTCTATGTCAACCCAAAGAGGTGCGTCGGATTTTTGAATCCAGAATTTAATTTGGTCTAGGCGCACCGCCCATAAGTAGTCATAAATGTCCGCTAAACCCGCCCCTCCTGCTTTTTTGTGTGAAGTCAAGTTATTTCTGGAACACCTAGCTCTTTTTCCCTTCCATATGTACTTCCAACCTATTCTAGTGAGACTATTGATGAAATGAGTAGGGATATGAATAGGCAGGGTGCGAAACACATATAAGATTTGTGGTAAAATGAACATTTTATATGCGGATATTCTACCCATCCATGAGATTTCAGTTCTTGAAATGTCCTTGAGTTGGGCTTCTAGTTTGGTCACCAGCGGAGTCATGTTAGTTTTAGCGAGGGCAGCTATTTTACTAGTGAGTGAGATACCCAGGTATGTGATACTACCTGCGCTCCAAGTATATGGTAATTGTTTTTGAAGGGATTGTTTCATTTGAGACTGTACTCCTAGGTCTAGGATAAGAGACTTTGTGAAGTTCACCTTATAGTAGGAGATGTCCCCAAATGTTGTTAGGATTTTGTGCGCCTCTTTCAATGACTGTAATGGATTAGTCAGAATTAGGATTACATCATCTGCAAATAGATTAATGGTATGCATATTGGAACCAAACTGGAAGCCCATGATCGAGGGCGTTGATCTGATTGCTTCAGCTAGTGGTTCTATCATAAGGTTAAAAATAGTCGGGGACAGGGGACAGCCCTGTCTGGTCCCATTTGAGATGTCAAATGTTTTAGACAGTAGGCCTGCAGAGTATACCTGGGCAGATGGGCAGGAGTAGAGAGATAGGATAGCCTTTAATATTGATCCTTTAAACCCAAATTTTTCCAGAACCATTTCCATGTAGGTCCAATGGACCCTGTCGAACACCTTCTCTGCATCAATAGAGAGCAGCAGAGAAGGCGTTCGAGTTCTTTCAGCCTGATGTATCACATTGATGATTCTCCTAGTAGCGTCAGAGGTCTGTCTCCCCTTCACAAAGCCCATCTGGTCTTTTTTGATGATTAGTGGTATTATATGCGTAAGTCTTTTAGCCAGTAGTTTTGCATATATTTTTGTGTCAGTGTTCAAGAGTGAAATGGGTCTGAAGTTAGCTGGTGTGTGGGGTTCCTTTCCTGGTTTAGGGAGTGTGACTATGTGTGCTTTGAGCATTTCTGGCGGAAGTGTCGCTGTTTCAGTGGCTTTAATGAAGACTTTGGACATGTGGGGCGAAAGTATCTGTTTAAATGTTTTGAAATATTCATTGGAAAAGCCATCTGGGCCTGGGGATTTCCCGATTGGTAAAGAATCAATTATGTTTTCTATTTCTAGTGCTGTGATCGGGCTGTTTAGGTCCTCCAGTTGTGTTTGGGAAAGGGATGGGAGTTTCAACGTGTGCAAGAATGTTTGTATTTTTTCTGCTGTCGGTTGGGGGGTATTGGAGTCCCTCTGGAGGTTGTAAAGCGAACTGTAGTAGTCAGCAAATTGATCGGCTATGTCTTGGGGGTTAATAATTTTTAGTGAAGTGGAGGGGTGTTTCAGGTATTGTATTCTAGTTTTGGAACGAATTTCTTTGAGTCTATTTGCTAAATATTTGCCTGCTCTGTCTGCGTTGGCATAGTGTAGGAGTTTCAGGCGTCTTAGATGCTTATCAAATTGGTGCGATAGGAGTTCTCTAAGCTTTTCTCTGCGGGCGCTCAGTTTACTAGTTAAGGGTTCTGATGGTGACTGCTTATGCATGGTTTCTAGAGTTTGTATGTCAGCAATAGTAGAGTTAAGTGAGTGCGTTAGTTTTCTTTTTTCCCTAGCGCCAATTTGGATTAATATCCCTCGAATATAGGCTTTATGTGCATTCCACAGAACGTTTGGGTCAGCAACAGAATCAACATTTTCTGCGAAGTACTTTGTTAGGTGTTGGGCTATAGACTTTTGGAGAAGTGGTTCTTGAAGAACCCTAGTGTTGCTACGCCAGATGGGGATAGAAGGGGAGACACCCTTTTCTGTAATAGACATAGATATAGCAGCATGGTCTGACCATGTAATATTGTGTATACTAGTTTTTTCAATGTTCTGCAGCAACCATTTATCAGTTAGGAACATGTCTATACGAGAATAGGAACTGTGTCTGTTTGAGAAAAAGGTATAGTCACGTTCGTTGGCGTGGAGGCATCTCCATGCGTCAAAGAGTTCCAATTTGTGTAACATGGGTTGCAGAGACAGGTGGTTCCTAGGTTTGCCAGAGGTAGTATCCAGTAGCGGGTCTGATGTCATGTTAAAATCACCGCAGATCAGGAGGTTGCCATATTTCAAATTTTGGGCTTTGGTAAGGATTTTCCTCAAGAAGCGGAGTTGGTGAGTGTTAGGGGCATACACCGAAACAATCGTGTATGGTTTGGAATTGATGTCTCCCATAAGGATTATATACCTGCCGCCATCGTCCAGAACAGTAGTTTTCGGTTGGAATGAGAGAGAGTTTTTGATGGCCAATAAGACTCCTCCCTTCTTGTTGTCAGGCGTACAAGCCGTATATATGAAAGGGTAGTCCTTATGTGAACACTTCGGGGCTGCATCTTTTTGGAAATGTGTTTCCTGCACACAGAGTATGTCAGCTCTCTGTGCGCAGGCTTCTCTCCACATTTTATAATTTCCAGATATAGCCGTGGGTGGGCAATCTTGCTGTATCTCGATGCGGGTAAATCCCACGAAACACGTCAATATACACCAAGACTTCCCTCCCACAGAAGACACCTCAATCATCATATGTCTTGTATTTGGCAAATTACTTACTTTATTGATGTGTTAGGTGTCTATCTATTACTGTAGGAGTGTCCTATAGGGAGGATTGTTTTTACTGCTTTATTTTTTGTGTTTTTTTACTTTATCTGGAAAGAATAAATATATTGATTTTATTGAAGTCTGTTGTTGGCACCTCAAAAGTTTATCTTGCTTCTTCCTTGTTCTTCAAATATACTATACAGGATATTGGTGCCTTTTATGCAATCCCTCTTGTTTTCTATACAACTCTTCTGTTTTAGTAAATAACCCCTATTGTTTAAACTTGGACTTGGAGAGCAGGTATACTACATGGTGCTTTTACACTGTCTCTTCTTTTTAATGGAAAACATAATGGTATCTGGTAATTTTTATCCTTACAAACCTATGGTGCATATAACATAGAGAACTAACATGTCCTACATATTCTGGCAGCAGAAGTCCATAGATTGGAGGACTGGAGGTGGGAGCAGGGGGCATGGCTTGGGATCCTATGTTTTGTGTCTGTGTGTTTGTGGTGAGAGCACACACGCAAGGGTGGCTCCATAGCAAGGCCAAGGAGCCACTGTAGTTCCAGATGCTGGGGCCAGTTCTGGAGAACCATCTGATTTTGAACTAACAGCAACATTAATAGCATCAAGGAGGAGAAAAAGAATACGTTATTTCAACAGAATTTTAAATAGCAAAAAAAGTTAAGCCTTAACCACTTCAATTCAGGGCTTTTATACACCCTTCCTTCCCAGACCAATTTTTAGCTTTCAGCGCTCTCACACTTTGAATGACAATTACTCAGTCATGCTACACTGTACCCAAACCAAATTGTTAACATTCTTTTCTCACAAACAGAGCTTTCTTTTGGTGGTATTTAACACCGCTGTTTTTTTTTTTGTTTTTTTTTTCAATATAAGCGAAAAACAAGAGAAATTTTTGAAAAAAAAAAAACACTTTTTTTTAGTTTCGCAAATAAGTAATTTTTCTTCATAAATTTGGGCCAAAATGTATACTGCTACATATCTTTAGTAAAAATAACCAAAAAAAGTGTATATTATTTGGTCTCTGTGAAAGTTATAGAGTCTACAAGCTATGGTGCAAATCATTGAAAAATGATCACATCTGATCACACCTGATGTACTGAAGGCCTATCATTTCTTGAGACCCTAACAAGCCAGGAAAGTACAAATACCCCCTAAATTACCCCTTTTTGGAAAGCAGACATTCCAAGGTATTTAGTAAGAGGCATGGTGAGTTTTTTGAAGTTGTAATTTTTTCCCACAATTCTTGGGAAAATTATTATTATTATTATTTCTCTCACACAGCACATGCATACTGGCAATGACACCCCAAACTACATTATGCTACTCTTCTTGAGTATAGTGATACCACATGTGTGAGACTTTTACACAGCCTGGCCACATACAGAGGTCTAACATCCAAGTAGCATCGTCAGGCGTTCTACGAGCATAAATTGCACATCTCATTTGATGACAACCTTGAAGGCCCTGGAGCACCAGGTCAATGGAAACGCCCACAAAATGACCCCATTTTGGAAAGCTAACACCCCAACGTATAATCTATGAGGTATGCGGATAATACTGCGCCAATCAACAAGTGTAAAAAATATTAAATAAATGAATAAATAAATATCAAATAATAATAATGAATGGTAATAAGCTGCTTACATAACAATTGACTGGTTGCGAAGAAATATGTGTATACAATGTGAGCACTAAATACAATCCAAATAAATAAAAGCAATAGCTATGTGAACGTGATACACAAGTGTTTCCACAGTGTTGTGTCACTGGTGAGTGAAAAAATGGTGAAAAAAGTTTTGAATCGACTGGTAGGTAAAAAGATGAAAAACTCCACTGGTGAGTCTATGACCACAAACTCTATGTGAGTCCTCCAGATCTTAAGCGTGATCACTGAGTATCAATAACATGTGACCATAAAACACAAAACAAAACTAAATATGTGATCACACTCAAATGAGCCACAGGGTGTATTGACCCCTATAGGTGAGAAATAAGCTGCAAGCAATAAAGATAACAACGTTGCTAATCATGAGATATGAATCAAAGGATGATCAGTAAAGTGCATATCTAACAAGAAAGCTATAGTGATATAGTCTATAACAAGTGTCCACAACATCAGATGTGTATCCAATGTCCCCCAAATAATGAGTGATAAATGGCGGTCATGTGGGACACTTGGAAACCCTGGAATTGGGTATAAAGTCCTCTTGGATATCAAATTCCTGGAATGTGGTATAAATTATTCCATTACTATTCTTCCAGGTGTGGATACATCGATGGTAGGAAGAGAGGGGACACTTTAAGGTTTTCAACTGATACAAGGTGATAGCATCATCATCTCAAGTATTAAAGAGAATTAAATACTCTTACCACAGGACTCGGACCCAAGTCACCGTACGATGCTGGGTCGTAAAGGCTTATGTCCACTCAAGTCGTGGCAATCTGCTGTTGTCCTTGTTCCTCCACGGCTGGAAGCCTGAACCGGATCAATCCCTTCAGCTCAGACCAAAACCAGATATCCAAGGAAAAAGTTGGTTCCAAGAAAAGAAAAAGAAATCCTCCGCATGGTGTAAATCCAGATAACTGGAAATTTTATTTTAAAATCTAGAAAAGGTTCCAATGACAAACCCACTACAAATCAAAATGTTTAAAAATAAAATAAAATCCAAAAATTATTGAAAAAATAAAAACAGCAATACAACAAACAAGCGTGGGCTAGGTGGCTGTAACTAGCATGTGGTCCCGACGCGTTTCGTCTACTGCAGACATCAACTGGGGTACAAGCTAGTGTGTCACCTCCACGCTTTATATAGAAGGAGGAAAATTAAAAATGCTGCCGCTCTAAACCCACTTCCGGGATCACCGCATCACGTGGGTCACCGTGCAGACGTATTAGCGTCATTGCACGCTTATGGGCCAGTAAGTGACTGGGTTATGAACCTCCAGGATTCCAATCCAATCACATCCCGGGTATCTGAGCACGTGATAATTCAGGCGCAAAGTATGCCGGGTATTGTAGTTCAAGAATAGACCAATCAGAGAACAGCCATGGTCTGTAATGAACAGAGTGACTACCTAATATGAACCTCCGGCGAAACCGGAAGCAAACACAAGGTAGCCTGGATCTTGTGGTATTATACCAAATCCGCTGGATGTAAATACCAATACCACTTCCGGCAAAGGCCAAAAATGGGACGCAAGGTATCTTGGGTATTGTAGTATCTACCTATGCGTAAAGTGCCGATTCTGATAGCACTTCTGGCAAAACCGGAGGTGGACCGCAAGGTATCTTGGATATTGTAGTATTTACCTATGCGTGAAATGCCAATTGTAATAACACTTCCGGCGAAACCGGAAGTGAAGCGCAAGGAATTCCGGATGTTGTAGTATCTTCCCTAATGCGCTAGATGTTAGCCTCACGGACAGCTGTCATCAGCCTCACCGGTCGGGACCAGGAGCGGTGCGAGCTGGAGAACATGATCACAAATGTAAACAATGACCCAGCTTATAGACATAACGTCACACGCTCCGCACTGGTCCTCCATGTGGATCAGAGGCTAAACAGGGAGCAGTCTGGGATATGTAGTTCCATGGTATGCCAAATGCTAAAACCGGGAATAACATTTACCCAGTACAATGGAGACACGTCTCCTGCACTGATGTCTGTGAAAACCAAATAGTGTGTACATATATAATGGAGATGGTGGTTAACATGATGGGTGATATCCGGACTGGGCAAGAACGGCTAATCACATCAATCACAGATGGAAAATACATCTCAGTATTCCTTAGGATAATAATACATGTGTATCTCCTAAACATACAAAATATGATGTATACCCAGACCTAAATGCAATGCAATGAGCAATTACATTACTTAGCTGGACCTAATATAATCATCTGTACGCGCCCAAACTGCTTGATACTATAGAAATTGCGTATAAGAAAAGACTTATGAAAGGCCTATAAAAAAAAAAAAAAATTAAAAGTTAATAAAATAAGGGATGAAGAAGGCCTATATTAGAAATGGGAAACTATGCTTTATTAATGAAAGCGTTAATGTCCCATTCTATATTCAGGCCATAAGGCCTAAAACATCTGAGCTGATAGATCCAATAGGTCTCCAATCTGGAAACCCCCCTTAGACTGGATTCTCCCCTCCAATTGGGGACAAATTTGTCTATGATCTGAAACTTAGTTCCCATTGGGTTTTTATTGTGGAACTCCAAATAGTGTCTTGGTACGCTATGATTTGTTTTACCCTTCCTGATACTGGTAAGATGTTCTCCTACCCTAATTGAAAACGTGCGGATAGTGCGCCCCACGTACTGCTTGCCACAAGGGCAAGTCAGCAAGTATACAATGTATTTGCTGGCACAAGTTGAAAACTGCTTCATCTTATAGTTAATTCCGGTGGATGTTGAGCAGAAGGTATCAGTCCTGCGTTTCCCACAAATGTTGATCTGGCATACTTTACATTTTCTACATGGATAATAGGCCTTCATGTGGGGGAAAAACACTGGAATGGTGGGGGGATCCGTAACGTTTGGAGCAATTTGATTTTTCAAAGATGATGCTCCTCTATATATCACTCCCGCCTTGTCAGGAAGGGTGGGACCCAATATTTGGTCGTTCTTTAGTATTCTCCAATGTTTTTGGAAAATATCTTTGATCTGTTTGTGCTGGGTGGAAAATGTGGTAAAAAATGACCATTTATATTTCGAATCCTGTGGAAGTTTTGGTTGTTCAATCAATAGTAGTTCACGATTCCCAGCTGCAATCTGTTGGATTTCTTCTTCAATTACTGATGGTCTATAACCTTTTTCCACGAATCTAGTTTTAAGCGTGGTGGCTTGGTGGTAATAGTCAGTAAGATTGGTACAGTTCCGCCTAATCCGCAATAGTTGGCTGCGTGGCACTGACTTCAGCCAGGTGGAGTGGTGACAAATATCGACCGGAATATAACCGTTCCCGTCTGTTGTTTTGAAAAATGTTCTAGTCTCTAGTTGTCCTTCATTGGAGAATATTTCTAGGTCCAAAAAATGAATATTGGTGAGACTAGTCTCATAAGACAAGTGAATGCCTATCTGATTGTCATTCAAGGTGCACATAAAAGTCTGGAGGGTTTCATGATTGCCCTTCCATAGGAGGAGGATGCCGTCAATGTATCGAACCCAGAGAACTATCTCAGGACGATTGAAAGCATAGACGACATCCTCCTCCCATTTGGCCATAAAAAAATTACCTACCAGTCGATTCAAAACTTTTTTCACCATTTTCACTCACCAGTGACACAACACTGTGGAAACACTTGTGTATCACGTTCACATAGCTATTGCTTTTATTTATTTGGATCGTATTTAGCACTCACATTGTATACACGTATAATCTATGAGGCATAATGAGTCTTTTGAATGGTTAATTTTTTTCCAGAAATTTGGGGAATATGTGGAAAAAAAATTAAAACGCATTTTTTTTATACAAAGTTGTCCATTTAAAAGATATTTCCAACACATAGCATGTACATAGCAAAACTGACACTCCAAAATGCATTTTGCTACTCCTCCCGAGTATGGCGATGCCACATGTGTGAGACTTTTACACATCCTGGCCACATACAGAGGCCCAACATTGAAGTAGCACCGTCAGGCGTTCTACAAGCATAGATTACACATCTCATTTCTCACCCACCTATTACAGTTTTGAAGACCCTGGAGCACCAGGACAATGGAAAAGCCCACAAAATGACCCCATTTTGAAAAGCTAACACCCCAACGTATAATCTATGAGGCATAATGAGTCTTTTGAACGGTTCATTTTTTTCCAGAAGTTTTTGGAATATGTGGGAAAAAAGTTAAAACGCATTTTTTTTATACAAAGTTGTCCATTTATAAGATATTACCAACATATAGCATATAAGCCATCCAGCACATTTGAGGTACCATCTATCTCTCTGGTCATCGAGTTTTGACTTCAGTCGTCCTATGATTCAGGCTGGTCACTAGAAAAAGCTCATTTTAACGCTCTGCTTGTGAGTAGGACCATTGCTGTTTTTATACATTTTAATAAAGATTTTATCTGGTAATACACTAGGTCGGTGCGCCCTCCTGTTTTTTGCCTTTTTAACATATAGCATGTACATAGCAATGCTGACACCTCAAAATACATTCTGCTACTCCTCCCGAGTATGGAAATACCACATGTGTGAGACTTTTACACAGCCTGGCCACATACAGAGGCCCAACATCCAAGTAGCACTGTCAGGTGTTCAGGGAGCACAATTACACACATAAATTCCCGCCAACCTATCACATTGTTGAAGGCCCTTCATATTTCTAACACATAGCATGTACTATAAATACCAATTACAAACCAGAATACATTCTGCTGAGCAAAGGGTAAAGAAAAGATTACCTGTGGTTTTAGTAGTGCAGTGGTCCACAGAGGAGAGCATCGGTCCAGGCAGCAGGCAGGAACGTGAACAGCGACAGCAAAACAGGTAGCAGGCAGGAACGTGAACAGCGACAGCAAAACAGGCAGCAGGAAGGAATAGTCAGTACAGGTAGAGATGTTGTCAGCACAGCCAAAGCATTGGTCCAGATAGCAGGCAGGGATGTGGTCAGCAGCAGCAAAAGGATCAAAGGATCGTCCATGCAGCAGGCAGGAATACTGTCCATAGTTAGTACATTCAGCAGGCAGAGGTATGGTCAGCACAGCCAGAGTATTTGTTCAGGGAGCAGGCAGGACCATCAAGCTTAGGGCATCGGTCAGGAAAGAATGGGGACAGGGGTAGAGGCTTCTCCCACCCAAATCACTTTGAAGCCTCCGGACAACCAGACCCTGTTCTGGGAACACAGAAAAACAAAAATTCTGGAGCCCCTCACATATGTGAGACCCCTGTGTAGCAGGGTGAAAGATCAGTCTGAGGGGCAGGCAAAAACATTGTCAACAGGCCGAGGTCAGTGCAGGTGAAAGGCAGAAATAGACGGTAGGCAGAGGCATAGTCGATACAGTCCAGGGTCAGTTCACGTGAAAGGCAGCCAGAAACATGGCGGATAAACAATGCAGACGGTAGGCAGAGGCATAGTCGAGAAGGCCAGGGTCAGTTCACATGGAAGACAATGATATGGTTGGTTGAGGCTGGGAAATATTCAGGACAGAAATTGGAAATGGGGAAATGGCAGTATTAGAAATATGGGCTAATAGTTTTCGAGATTATGATATCACTTGAAGCATTTTCCGATGCAAAGGCCAGGTTGGGAGGGACAGTCGGGACAATGGAAGCTGGTGTCTTTCCTAATTCCTCTTTTGGTGCACACCCGACATTTTTTTGGGCGTCGCCTTCTGTCCCTTATGGTGGAATATGGTCCGGAAAATGGCGTTAATGTAGTCTGCTGACACAATCTGAGTGAATGCTTTCTGGGGGGGGATACTTGTTAGTAGATCGGGGCAGTGACAATTTCTTCAATAAACCTTATGAAGGTGTTGGATCTTTCCGTTGATTTTTGGTAGATGATGAAAGAATTTAAAAGGGCCAAATTAAAAAAGTAAATTGCGATTTTTTTGGACCAGAAGAGGAATTTTCGGGTTGAAAGATAGGGCTGCAACATTTGATCATTTAAATCCACCCCCTCCCCCCCCCCATGAATTTATTGTACTTGTTGATACAGGAAGGCTTGCGAACGGTACTGCGTCTTCTGCGAAGTTCCACCGAGGTGTCATCGTGGATGGTGGACATGATGTACACATCTTTCCTATCCCTCCACTTCACAGCCAACACTTCCTCGTTCCTCGGGCTTGCTGATTCCCCCCTTTGAATGGTTTTGGTGACAAGATGCTGTGGGAAGCCCTCTCTGTTTTTTCTTGTTGTACCACAGGCCAGAGTTTTTTTAGGTATAGGTGGCGGAGAAGGGGCAGACTGGTGTAATAGTTGTCCATGTAAATATGATACCCCTTTTGGAGGAGCAGGAATGCCAACTCCTAAACAATTTTTCCACTTATTCCCATGTACGATGGACACTCAGGGGGCTGGAGCTGAGAATCTTTGCCTTCGTACACACGGAATGAGTGCACATAACCGGTGGCGCTTTCACAGAGCTTGATGTCAAACGGTACCTCGCCTGCTTACTGGGGATATATTGCTTGATTCCCAGCCGGCCTGTGAAATGCACCAGGGATTCGTCCACAGAAATGTTTTTGTCAGGGACATAAAGTTTGGCAAACTTCTTTTATATAGTTTATCAAAGTTTGGGTGATTTTGTATCGGGACCTGGACATGGCCGATTTAAAAATTGGCATATGGTGGATGGATTTGATCGACCAATACTTATGCATTTCATTTTTTTTGTAAGAACCATGTTGAGCGTTAAAAACAATCTAAGCTCCACCACTGTTAGGGGTCTCCATTCAAAAGGGCGGGCATAGCTGGAGCTGGGGTTGTCTGCAATGAATTGTTGGGCAAAAAGATTGGTTTGGTCCATGATGCCTTGAACTAATTCGTCAGGAATTTTTTTTTTAAAAATCCATTTGGGAAAATCCTGCAGTGTTGACCTGCACACCTGGCTGTGCTATAAAAGGGGGGATCGTGGCTGATCCTTTGGTAGAAGGCAGCCACAATGGGTTTGCCAAGGAATCTGGTAGCTGGGTTTGAGCCCTATTTCTTTGGCGTGCACTTGAACTGAGCCTTTCCTCCTGGGGTCTAGCAGCGCTTGTACTGGGCCTCTCCTCCTAGGGTCTACCGCCGTTGGCACTGCTGGTAGCTGCCTGGTGTTCAGACTGTCTTCTTTTTGGACGGACTGCTTCCTCCTCTAATTCAGATCCTGATGTGCTGCCTTCGGGGGGCTCATATTCCGAATCAGAATCGGAATCAGAACTGAGCGGTGAGAGCTCCCCGTTGCTCTCATCGGTCAGACTGAGTATTTGGTATGCCTCTTCTGGGGTGTACACCTTTCTGGACATAGTGGCTGTATGTACTCTGGTGGCGGGTACTCTGGTGGCGGGTACTCTGGTGGCGGGTACTCTGGTCTGGTGGCGGATACTCTGGTCTGGTGGCAGGTACTCTGGTGAGGTGGCGGGTACTCTGGTTCGCGGGTACTCTGGTGGTCGGGTACTCCTGGTGGACAGGTACTCCTGGTGGACAGGTACTCCTGATGGACAGGTACTCCTGATGGACAAGTACTAGATGACAGGTCCTCTTTATTTAGGGGGGGCAATCTGGGCAAAGTAGTACATATGTAGTATAGTACAGATGTGTAACTTACTGTTAGCTGATCTCCTCCTCACACTGGATCGGTGTGTGAACCCAGCAACAGAGGTTACACAGAGGTTTGTTTACATTTAGTAACCGGCTGTGATTGGACACAGCCGGTCACGTGGTAAAGTGCCAATTTCATTGGCTCTTTACCCTGATCGGGGCTGGGCTGTATCCAGGTGAAAGGCCTCAGTACCGATCGCCACGCTGCGCGCCCCCTGGGGCTCACACGGTCGCCATGCATGCCGCTGCTGCAGCTCTGCATAATAAGAGACGGTCACACTACACAGGAAGCTCCACTGCCGCCGCTCCATTACCCCCATGGGGGAACGGCTGTGTCCCGAGGGACACACCGGATCCCCAAACGCCGTTCTGCGGGCCCCTGGGGGCCCGCAGTAGCGGCGGAAAGCCGAGGCCGTCATATGACGTCCACTCAGGATGGGAGATCCCATCTGTGGATGTCATTTGACTATGGCTGGGTAATGAAGCGGTTAAAGTGGACCTTCATCCTAAATGTCATGTCATGTTGCCCTGTCTCCTGCCTCTCCCTCTCTTACAGCTGGGCAGTTTTCTTAACTAATCTCATGTATTTGTGCTGCTTTTGTGTTTCTTGCCTAGGCAATAATGCCATTTTTTACTCCCCACCTGTGTGTGCCCAGATATGGCACAGGGCTTCAAGTGGCAAGCGTCAAAACTGCTCATGTCCAGGTTTCCCCAACCATCTGTGCACACACAGGGCTTTGCACACATACGCAAAGATGACTATTGGGCCAGTTGATAACCTCCCATGTCTTCCAATGCCACCTCTATGCTAACGACACCCAGATCTATCTCTCCACACTGCCTCTATCTCCTTACGCATTACAGACTTACTGAGTGACATATCAGTATGGATTTCACATGACTTCCTCAAATTCAATCTTTCTAAAACTGAGCTTGTAATATTTCCTCCTCCCCATTCCCCTCCCCATGACTTTACCAGTGAGATCAACGGCATAACCATTGTTTCCTATGCACATGCCAGCCTGCTGGGTGTAATCCTAGACTCTGACCTTCCCTTCAGTCTCCACATCCAATAACTGATGATTTATCCGCAGCGCAGTGTGATAGTAAATATATCAGCAGCGTTTCTCTGTCTCTATTCAAAATGAATGGTTCCCTATGGGAGCCCATTGATTTGAATAGAGGTCGCACCAGAAGTCGGATCAAGATGATCCGACTTGCGGGGCAACTCGTGTGCGGAGAGAGAGCCGGTTCACACAGGGGCAGAGCGACTTTGTGAGGCAACTTGGACACGACTTGAGCGTGAACCACATGCAACTTGAAGTCGCCTCCAGGACAGGCTTATTTGCCAGTACCTGCCCGCGAGAATGTTTTCAGCGCGGTACAGGGTACTGTACACCTCGCTCGCTGTCCCCTGTTTTTGGTATGAATCATGAGGGGGAACTACACGCCAAATTAAATAAAATAAAAAACTGCATTGGTTCCCCTCCAAGAGCATACCAGGCCCTTAGGTCTGGTATGGATTTCAAGGGGAACCCCCTACGCCGAAAAAACTGCGTGGGGGTCCCCCCAAAATCCATACCAGACCCTTATCCGAGCACGCAGCCCGGCCGGTCAGGAAGGGGGGTGGGGACAAGCAAGCGCCCCCTCCCCTCCTGAACCGTACCAGGCCACATGCCCCCAACATGGAGGGGTTGGTGCTTTGGGGCAGGGGGAGCACTGCGCCCCCCACCCCAAAGCACCTTTTCCCCATGTTGATAGGGACAAGGGCCTCTTCCCGACAACCCTGGCTGTTGGTTGTTGGGGTCTGGGGGTGGGGGGCTTATCGGAATCTGCAAGCCCTTTTTAATAAGGGGCCCCCAGATCTTGGCCCCCACCCTATGTGAATGAGTATGGGGTAAATAGTACCCCTATCCATTCACCTGGTGGTAAAAAATGTAAAAATAAAACACACCACACAGGTTTTTAAAGTAATTTATTAGGTAGCTCCGGGGGTCTTCTACCAACTTCGGTGGTCTCTTCCGACTTCGGGGGTCTCTTCCGATTTTGGGTGTCTCTTCTTCTGCTCTCCGGTGTCGATTCCGCGCTCTTTGGTTCTTCTCCCGCTCTCCAGTGCCTTGTTCCTTCTGCCGGGCACCTCCGCTATCTTCTTACAGCTCTTTTGCTAGCGGGGGCCTGGTCTTCATCGTCGTCTTCTTCCTTCTTCTCTCCTCTAGATGTTGCCTCGACGCTCTCTGCCGCTATAATCCCGTGTGCGCGGAGTGCAACGACTTATATAGGCATGGGGCATGGCCACCGGTGATGCCACCCGGTGACCCCGCCCCCGTATGACGTCAAAGTACCATCATTCCCCGGGACTGTGACGTGGCATCACCCTGTGACCACGTCCCATGCCTATATAAGTCGTTGCGCTCCGTGCACTTGGCATTATTTTTTTATAATTCCTTTATTTTCATAGAACGTACGGTTAACAAACAATACATATAGCAGAGATATATAATAACAATCATACAGAAAGATCAAAGGGGGTCGCCAGATAAGATAAACATAACAGATACTTTGGCAATGCTCAGTAAGTAAGGCACAAGAAAGTGGCACAGCACAGAAATAATATCAGCATGTAACACCGGGGAGGCATCCAGACAATTGCTTGTGCGACCGAAAACATACAGTACAATACATTTTTTACAATTTTACAGCTGTTTGGGAGGCAGGGCAACCCAAAGGACAGATGAGCCCAATCATGGGACACACAAAATGATTAATGCTCAGTAGGATATTCACAGTATCTAATCAAAAAAGCCCATGACTGGGTAGTAACTATGGAGAAGGAACATGTGCGGAAGGGGGAAGGAGTAGAGGGACAAATATAACGGAAGGGGGGCGAAGGCCAGAGAAAAAAGGAAGAGAGGCGAGAGGTAGAAGTGGGAGAGGAGGAGTGAAGGCACAGTGGGATGCAAAGGCAGGTAACAAAAAATGAGAGAGAAGTGGAGTAGAGTGGGGTAGCGCCCCCCGACCAGGAGGCAGAGCAAGCCCAATGGGTCATCCGGACTGTGAAACCTCACGGAGATACTCGTCCGTGTATATGAAGTACTGCCAGGGTCTCCATGTCTCCCGGAAGGTCTCCTCCCTGTTGTGCAAGGTGGCAGTGAGATCCTCCATGTCTCTCAGTTCATTCACTTGAGAAAACCACAGGGACTTCGCCGGCGGGTTCTCCTATCTACAGCAAAGGGGGATGCATGCCTTGGCAGCATTCAGGAGCTGAATGGTGAGGGAGGCCTTGTATTTCCGAATGGGGCGCTCCGAGAGGTGAAGCAGACAGGCTGCGGGGTTTCCCTCCAGAGAGATATCAGTCAGGTGTTTGATCGTGCGAGTCACCTCGAGCCAAAAAGGGGAGAGTTTGGGACAAGCCCAAAAAATGTGCAGCCTCGTTCCCTCTGCAGTGCCACAGCGCCAACATGGGCTAGGGACCTGCAGGGAGAAATGGTGCAGAGTGGTGGGTACTCTATACCATTGAGTCATGATTTTGTAGCAGGTCTCTTGGTGTCCATGGAGGACTTCAGAGCAAAGTGGAGAATCTTCTCCCTCTGGGAGTCAGTGAACTGAATGCCAAGATCCACTTCCCACTTTTAGAGGAACGGGGAAATGTACCCTTCCACTGGTCGAGTCAAAGAGGAGTAGATTAGCGAAAGACTGTGCCGAACTGGCACCCCGCGATGACAGATGTGTTCTAGTTCAGTAAGCTGACGGGAGATACCAGCAGTCCGCAAGCATCCGCGCAGAAAGTTGTGCAACTGCAGTCCGCTCCAGAAATCCAGGGGGGGGGTCAGTAGCAGACACCCCAGCTTCAGGGGTGAGTTGGCCGTTGGGCCCCACAAAGTCACACAGACGGAGCCGGTTGCCTGCTGCCAATCGCTGGAGGTGAGGGTTCTGAAGGCCAGGTGAAAAGTCTGGATTACCCAGAACCGGCACCATAGGGGATGGTAGCGGGGACACAGAGGAGTAGGGATGAGCTTCGTGTTCGAGTCGAACATACGTTCGACTCGAACATCGGCTGTTCGATCGTTCGACGAAGATCGAACGATTTGGGCCGTTCGCGCCAAATTCGAGTGACGCGAACGGCCCACAATGCACTACGCCATCGCAGTGTCATCCAGGCGCTGTGATTGGCCAAGCATGCACTGTGACCCCGCATGCTTGGCCAATCACAGCGCCGGCAGCGAGGAGAGCAATGATTGGCCACAGGCAGGATGCCTGTGGCCAATTATTGCTGAGGGTGTTTAGTACACGCCCCACACTATAAAAGGCCGCCAGCACGGCGGCCTAGTGTAGTGTGTTCCGGAGCAGGGATAGAGCAGCATAGGCAGGGACAGTGACTGTTATTTCTTTCTTGCTTAACCTGGATTCCTTTAGTTTAGGGAAAGAGAAGGATAGGTAGGGAGAGTGTCAGTGTGTTTTGTGCTTGTGCTATAGTGTGCTTAAAAAAAACATTTATTCTAGGGACAGAAAACTGTAGGTAGGGACAGTGTCAGTTTCTTTCACTCTGCAAGTCCTTGTTTCCAGGGACCTGGAAGGACAGTGAGTGAATTGTCCTTGTGCTATATTGTGCTTAAAAAAACATTTATTCTAGGGACAGAAAACTGTAGGTAGGGAGAGTGTCAGTTTCTTTCACTCTGCAAGTCCTTGTTTCCAGGGACCTGTAAGGACAGTGAGTGAATTGTCCTTGTGCTATATTGTGATTAAAAAAAACATTTTTTCTAGGGACAGAAAACTGTAGGTAGGGAGAGTGTTTTTTTTCTTTCACTCTGCAAGTCCTTGTTTCCAGGGACCTGGAAGGACAGTGAGTGAATTGTCCTTGTGCTATATTGTGCTTAAAAAAAACATTTTTTCTAGGGACAGAAAACTGTAGGTAGGGAGAGTGTTTATTTTCTTTCACTCTGCAAGTCCTTGTTTCCAGGGACCTCTAAGGACAGTGAGTGAATTGTCCTTGTGCTATATTGTGCTTAAAAAAAACATTTATTCTAGGGACAGAAAACTGTAGGTAGGGAGAGTGTCAGTTTATTTCACTCTGCAAGTCCTTGTTTCCAGGGACCTGGAAGGACAGTGAGTGAATTGTCCTTGTGCTATATTGTGATTAAAAAAAACATTTTTTCTAGGGACAGAAAACTGTAGGTAGGGAGAGTGTTTTTTTTCTTTCACTCTGCAAGTCCTTGTTTCCAGGGACCTGTAAGGACAGTGAGTGAATTGTCCTTGTGCTATATTGTGCTTAAAAAAAACATTTATTCTAGGGACAGAAAACTGTAGGTAGGGAGAGTGTCAGTTTATTTCACTCTGCAAGTCCTTGTTTCCAGGGACCTGTAAGGACAGTGAGTGAATTGTCCTTGTGCTATATTGTGATTAAAAAAAACATTTTTTCTAGGGACAGAAAACTGTAGGTAGGGAGAGTGTTTTTTTTCTTTCACTCTGCAAGTCCTTGTTTCCAGGGACCTGTAAGGACAGTGAGTGAATTGTCCTTGTGCTATATTGTGCTTAAAAAAAACATTTATTCTAGGGACAGAAAACTGTAGGTAGGGAGAGTGTCAGTTTATTTCACTCTGCAAGTCCTTGTTTCCAGGGACCTGTAAGGACAGTGAGTGAATTGTCCTTGTGCTATATTGTGATTAAAAAAAACATTTTTTCTAGGGACAGAAAACTGTAGGTAGGGAGAGTGTTTTTTTTCTTTCACTCTGCAAGTCCTTGTTTCCAGGGACCTGTAAGGACAGTGAGTGAATTGTCCTTGTGCTATATTGTGCTTAAAAAAAACATTTATTCTAGGGACAGAAAACTGTAGGTAGGGAGAGTGTCAGTTTATTTCACTCTGCAAGTCCTTGTTTCCAGGGACCTGTAAGGACAGTGAGTGAATTGTCCTTGTGCTATATTGTGATTAAAAAAAACATTTTTTCTAGGGACAGAAAACTGTAGGTAGGGAGAGTGTTTTTTTTCTTTCACTCTGCAAGTCCTTGTTTCCAGGGACCTGTAAGGACAGTGAGTGAATTGTCCTTGTGCTATATTGTGATTAAAAAAAACATTTTTTCTAGGGACAGAAAACTGTAGGTAGGGAGAGTGTTTTTTTTCTTTCACTCTGCAAGTCCTTGTTTCCAGGGACCTGTAAGGACAGTGAGTGAATTGTCCTTGTGCTATAGTGTGCTTAAAAAAAACATTTATTCTAGGGACAGAAAACTGTAGGTAGGGACAGTGTCAGTTTCTTTCACTCTGCAAGTCCTTGTTTCCAGGGACCTGGAAGGACAGTGAGTGAATTGTCCTTGTGCTATATTGTGATTAAAAAAAACATTTTTTCTAGGGACAGAAAACTGTAGGTAGGGAGAGTGTTTTTTTTCTTTCACTCTGCAAGTCCTTGTTTCCAGGGACCTGGAAGGACAGTGAGTGAATTCTCCTTGTGCTATATTGTGCTTAAAAAAAACATTTATTCTAGTGACAGAAAACTGTAGGTAGGGAGAGTGTCAGTTTATTTCACTCTGCAAGTCCTTGTTTCCAGGGACCTGTAAGGACAGTGAGTGAATTGTCCTTGTGCTATATTGTGATTAAAAAAAACATTTTTTCTAGGGACAGAAAACTGTAGGTAGGGACAGTGTCAGTTTCTTTCACTCTGCAAGTCCTTGTTTCCAGGGACCTGTAAGGACAGTGAGTGAATTGTCCTTGTGCTATATTGTGCTTAAAAAAAACATTTATTCTAGGGACAGAAAACTGTAGGTAGGGAGAGTGTCAGTTTATTTCACTCTGCAAGTCCTTGTTTCCAGGGACCTGGAAGGACAGTGAGTGAATTGTCCTTGTGCTATATTGTGATTAAAAAAAACATTTTTTCTAGGGACAGAAAACTGTAGGTAGGGAGAGTGTTTTTTTTCTTTCACTCTGCAAGTCCTTGTTTCCAGGGACCTGTAAGGACAGTGAGTGAATTGTCCTTGTGCTATATTGTGCTTAAAAAAAACATTTATTCTAGGGACAGAAAACTGTAGGTAGGGAGAGTGTCAGTTTATTTCACTCTGCAAGTCCTTGTTTCCAGGGACCTGTAAGGACAGTGAGTGAATTGTCCTTGTGCTATATTGTGATTAAAAAAAACATTTTTTCTAGGGACAGAAAACTGTAGGTAGGGAGAGTGTTTTTTTTCTTTCACTCTGCAAGTCCTTGTTTCCAGGGACCTGGAAGGACAGTGAGTGAATTCTCCTTGTGCTATATTTTGCTTAAAAAAAACATTTATTCTAGGGACAGAAAACTGTAGGTAGGGAGAGTGTCAGTTTATTTCACTGTGAAAGTCCTTGTTTCAAGGGACAGAGAAGGACACCTGAAGGTAGCCCTTATTGCTTTTTTCCCATCTCCCTGCAGGCCATCTATTAGAATGTCTGGAAGGCAAACAAGGAGAGGCAGACAGTCAGGAGGCAATAAAAGAGGGCAAGCAGGCTCTGTGTCTGGGGGCAACAGTGCTGGTCGTGGACGCGGTGCATTGTCATCAGCACATGGCCATGGGACACGCTTGTCCTTCTTTTCGGCAGCTGGACATGTTGAGCCACATCATGCCGAAGACTTGGTAGAGTGGATGACCAAGCCCTCCTCCTCCTCCTCATCCTCTCTCACCCAGGCTCAGGGTACTGGAAAAGCAGCTGCCAAAGCGTCGTCTTCCCTGGTATCAATGTCAGACAAATCATCAGTCACTCCTTCCCTAGACCCACCATGTCCTCCTCCTGAGGAGTCCCCCGAACTGTTTCAGCACAGTGTTGGGTACATGCTCCAGGAGGATGCCCAGCGTTTCGAAGGGTCTGATGATGAAACCCAGCTAGAGGAAGGCAGTAGCGTGAGAGCAGACAGAGGGGATGCTCAAGAAGGACACCAATCTGGCAGTCATGTTCCAGCAGCTGCAGCATACTGCCAGATTGGCTCCAGTGATGAGGAGGGAGGGGATGATGAGGTCACTGACTCCACGTGGGTGCCTAATAGGAGAGAGGAGGAGGAGGAGGATGAGGAGGAGGCACATCTCCAACGAGGCAGGATGCCCTTTGGTGGCCAGCGTAAGGGCAGTACACCGACGGAATCACACCGCAGAGCTCCGCCTGTGCAGGGCGCTGCCTCTGCCCGTCATTCAAAAAGTTCTTTGGTGTGGGCCTTTTTTGAGGCTAGTGCATCAGATCGCACAGCTGCTGTTTGCAACATATGTCTCAAGCGTATATCGCGTGGCCAAAACATCAGCCGCTTGGGTACCACATGCCTGACCAGACATATGTTGACCTGCCATGCAGCTCGTTGGCAAGCCTACCTCAAAGACCCACACCAAAGAACAAAGCGGACCTCTCCTTGCACCGCATCAGCTGGGATCTCCAACCCCACTATAACTTCAGTCCTCTCTGAAACATGCACTGAGAGGAATGAAGGTGTAGAATTAGGTGTGTCACAGCCAAGTACTTGCGCCCACTCTGCTAGCAGTACACCGACGTCCGATTCTAGCAGGCAAATTTCCCTGCCCCAGCTGCTGGACCGTCGAAAGAAGTTCACTCCCAGCCATCCACATGCCCAGCGGTTGAATGCTAGCTTGGCTAAATTGCTAGCGCTTCAACTGCTGCCTTTTCAGTTGGTAGACTCGGCCCCCTTCCGTGAGTTTGTGCAATGTGCGGTTCCTCAGTGGCAGGTTCCCAAACGCCACTTTTTCTCACGGAAGGCTATTCCGGCTCTCTACCGGCATGTGGAAGGCAATGTCTTGGCCTCGCTGGACAGGGCGGTCAGCGGTAAGGTGCATATTACCGCTGACTCATGGTCCAGCAGGCATGGACAGGGACGTTACCTTTCTTTCACGGCCCATTGGGTCACTCTTTTGGCAGCTGGGAAGGATTCAGGACAAGGTGCAGTAGTGTTGGAGGTTGTCCCACCGCCACGCCTCCAAAATGCTACTACTGGTTGTGACACACCTCTCTCCTCCACCCCCTCCTCTTCTTCTTCCTCCATGGCCTCTTCCTGTGGTTTGTCCTATGAACCAGCGGTGCTCCGTAGCCGTTCACGGGGCTACGCAAGTACGCAGGCAAAAAGATGCCATGCCGTGCTTGCGCTGGTGTGTTTGGGGGACAGAAGCCACACTGGGGCAGAGGTCCTGTCTGCTCTGCAGGGCCAGGCCGAGAGGTGGTTGACGCCACGCCAGCTTAAGCCAGGAATGGTGGTTTGCGACAATGGCACCAACCTCCTCTCCGCCCTCCGACAGGGACAACTGACCCATGTGCCCTGTGTGGCTCACGTCCTTAACCTGGTGGTGCAGCGCTTCTTGGGCAGGTACCCGGGCTTACAGGATGTCCTGAGGCAGGCCAGGAAAGTCTGTGTGCATTTCCGCAGATCTTATAATGCCAGTGCTCGCCTGGCTGAGCTGCAAAAGGAGTTGAACCTGCCCAAGAACCGCCTTATATGTGACATGCCCACCAGGTGGAACTCAACGTTGGCCATGCTGCAGCGGCTGCACACGTAGCAGAGGGCCATCAATGAGTACCTGTGCGACTACGGCACCAGGACAGGGTCAGGGGAGCTTGGTTTTTTTTCTCCACGCCAGTGGGGCATGATCAGGGATGCATGCACTGTCCTGGCACCATTTGAGGAGGCCACGAGGATGGTGAGCAGTGACAGTGCATGCATCAGTGACACTGTACCTCTTGTCCACCTGTTGGAGCACACGCTGCGTGGAATAATGGACAGGGCACTTGAGGCAGAACAGAGGCAGGAAGAGGAGGACTTCCTTGCCTCTCAAGGCCCCCTTTACCCAGACAGTGTTCCTTCTGTCCCACCCATCGCACAGGAAGAGGAGGAGGAGGAGGAGGAGGAGGAGGAGGATTGTGTCAGCATGGAGGTGGAGGCTGGCACTCAGCATCATCAGCAGCAGTCTTTTAGGGATGATTTACAGTCCCAAGAAACCAGTGGACTTGTACGTGGCTGGGAGGAGGTGGCTGCGGATCATGTCGTCCTTAGTGACCCAGAGGACTCCGGAGCGAATGCCTCAGCAAACCTACGCTGCATGGCCTCCCTGATCCTGCAAAGTCTGCGGAAGGATCCTCGTATTCTTCGGATCAAGGAGAGGGACCATTACTGGCTGGCCACTCTCCTTGATCCACGGTACAAGGGTAAGGTTGCGGACCTTATGTTACCGTCGCAGAGGGAGCAGAGGATGAGACAACTCCGGGAGGCCTTGCAGAAAGGTCTGTGCAACGCGTTCCCAGAGACTGGGAGGTTGCAAACTCCTGGTCCTGGACAACGAGTTGCTGAGGCTTCGGCCAGTCAAAGAAGGAGCGGTGGGGAAGGTGGCCGTCTGACCGATGCGTTCAGACAATTCTTTAGTCCGCAGCCCCAAAGTATGATCGGTTCCAGCAACCATCGCCAGCGTCTGATAAACATGGTGCAGGAATATCTAGGGGCAAGGTCAGACTTGGACACCTTCCCCACCGAAAATCCTCTGGCTTACTGGGTCTTGAGGATGGATCACTGGCCAGAGCTTGCACAGTATGCAATTGAGCTACTGGCCTGTCCTGCATCCAGCGTTCTTTCGGAACGCACATTCAGTGCTGCTGGAGGATTTGTCACGGATCACAGGGTGCGCCTGTCCACCGACTCGGTTGATCGACTGACTTTCATCAAGATGAACCAGTCTTGGATCACCACCAGCTACCACACACCTGATGCTGATATAACAGACTAATTGATTTTAACATGTCACATCCCTTCAAGACTGATGCTGATGCTGAGTGCCTGTGCTGTTATGTTGACTGGCTATCCTCCTCCTCCGAGTCCTCAATGATACGATTGATGATGATAGCTTGTAAGATCATTTTTGTTTATGGGTGCCGCCACCAGTGCCTAACGCCCAATTTTTCAGCCCCTGTTTAACAGGGGCGTGTAATTACAATTTTTGAAGCAATACTTTGCAACAGGGCTCATTGCTGTGCTCCAAGTACAGTATCTGTGAGGAGTTGCAGTGTTGTGCCACCAGTGCCTAAGGCCCAATTTTTCAGCCCCTGTTTAACAGGGGCGTGTCATTACAATTTTTGAAGCAATACTTTGCAACAGGGCTCATTGCTGTGCTCCAAGTACAGTATCTGTGAGGAGTTGCAGTGTTGTGCCACCAGTGCCTAAGGCCCAATTTTTCAGCCCCTGTTTAACAGGGGCGTGTCATTACAATTTTTGAAGCAATACTTTGCAACAGGGCTCATTGCTGTGCTCCAAGTACAGTATCTGTGAGGGGTTGCAGTGTTGTGCCACCAGTGCCTAAGGCCCAATTTTTCAGCCCCTGTTCAACAGGGGCATGTAATTACAATTCTTGATCTAATAATTCACAGCAGGGCCCATTGCTGCACCCACCAAGAGTAACTGTCAGGGCTTACAGTGTTGTGGCACCAGCACCACCATCAAAGGCCCAATTTTTACTACCACTGTTCAACAATTATATGTAATTAAAATTCCTGATATAATAGTTGACAGCAGGGCGTTCCAGCACCAACCAAGAGTAACTGTGAGTGCTTACAGTGTTGTGCCAACACCAACAACTAAGGGGCCTATTTCTGCAGAGTATATACGGCAGGTCCCTACTTTCAAACATCCAACTTACAAACGACTCCTACTTGCAAACGCAAGAAGACAACAGGAAGTGAGAGGAAATCTACCACTAGGAAGGAAAATTCTCTCCTGTAAGAATAAATATGGGAGAAAGGTGTCTCCTCTGTACTGATGCTTTATCAGCAATCCTTGTTTCAAGAAAAAGACCACATTTCAAAAAGAGTTGTCATTGGGACGGAAAGTGAGGTGAAATGTTCTGAACAGGGGCACAGACAGCAAAACAAATGTTACAGGGGTGATAACCCTTACCTATGTTTTCCAAAAAGTTTAAAAATAGATTTTTGGTCTGGAGCTACACTTCAACAATGTACCTGTTCAAAATTACAAACAGACTCTACATAAGAACAAACCTACAGTCCCTGTCTTGTATGCACCGCCTGTATAGGGCTGTTCAGAGTATATAGGGCCTTTTTTATTTTATGTGCGGGGTTCCCCTTAATATCCATACAAGACCCAAAGGGGCTGGTAATGGGCTGGGGTAGGGGGGGGGGTCATGGGGTAGCTATGCCATTTTTCTTAAAGAATTTCATCCATATTACCGGGACCAGACATTACATTAAAGCCGCAAGCAGTTTTAAATGGCTTTTTTTTCCTTTAGAAGTGTCATTTTGTGCAGGGACAGTTCTAAACACGGGAAACACGTGGCACTTCACAGGCATACTTTAGACACCCCCCAGGTACGATATTTAAAGGAATATTTGACTTTTTTTTTTTCACTTTATGCATCATTAAAATGACTGCTCCCGAAAAACGACCGTTTTTAAAACTTCTTTTTGCATTGATACATGTCCCCTGGTGCAGAACCCGGGTTCCCAAACCCTTTTTAGGACAATAACATGCATAATAGTTGTTATAATTAGCACTTTAGAATTCGAACGTTCGCATCCATTGTATTTAATAGGGTTCTAATGTTCGTTCGAACTTTCGGTCCGTTCGCGGGTTCTGGTGCGAACCGAACCCGGGGGTGTTCGGCTCATCACTACAGAGGAGTGCTGAAAGGCATCTCTGACCACCGATAGTGTGCTGCCTAGTGTGGGATGGTCTTGGCCGTGTCTCCAGGATCCTCCATTTCCATGGCCACCCAATGTTTCGCCTCTGCGTGACAATGCCAATCCCCCAACCTGGTGAGGTGAGCCGCCCTGTAGTAGGCTTTCATATCCGGAAAGGCCAACCTCCCCCTACCTTTCGCAAGGTGGAGGAGTTGAAGCCTAATCCGAGGCTTGCGGTGGGACCAAACAAAATCACGGAACATAGAGTCAAGTCGCTTGAAGAATGCTGGGGGGAGGCGGATAGGAAGTGACTGTAGCAGGTACAATACCCTCGGCAACAGGGTCATCTTAAGGACACTGCAACGGCCAAACCACGTCAGTGTGAGGGAGTGCCAATGGAGAAGATCTGTCTTAAGGCGAAGAAGCAGCGGGCGAAATTCGCAGAGTACAGATCAGCGGGGTCAGGGGTTATGTCAACTCCCGAGTATCGGATAAGTCTGGTCGCCCATCTCAGAGGAAAGGCCGATCATAGATGCTGGACAGTGTCCCTACCCACCGATATATTGAGTATTGAGGATTTGGATAAGTTAATTTGAAAGAGGGATAGAGTGCCGTATTCCTGAAGGGATCTTAGCAGATTTGGAAGGGAGGTAAGCGGTTCCGTTAGGAAGAAGATTAGGTCATCCGCGAATGCGGCCACCTTGTGGGACCCCGAAGATTTTTGGTAGCCGGTGATGCCCGCATCCGCCCTTATTCTGCAGAGAAGAGGCTCCAGCGAGAGTATGAAGATCAGAGGAGACAAGGGGCACCCCCGCCACGTGCACACGGCATTATAGCGGCAGAGAGCGTCGAGGCAACGTCGGGAGGAGAGAAGAAGGAAGAAGACAACGATGAAACCTGGGCCCCCGCTAGCAAAAGAGCTGGAAGAATATAGCAGAGGTGCGACCTCTATTCAAATTAATGGGCTCCCATAGGGAACCATTAATTTTGAATAGAGAAAGAAAAACGTGGCTGAAAGCTAGCGCGGCGAATGGTGCATTGAAGTCAATGCAAAACGCTGGAAAAATCCCATTAAAAACACTGCTTTTTTCCTGGCTTCTGTACTATCTTTACAGCCCATTTTTAAAAACGTCCGTGGGCATGAGGCCTAAGAAAAAAGAGGGGGGAAAAAAAGCACTGGACTGCATGAAAAACGCGTGTAGTGGGTATATGCTTTTAAATCTGGTGAAGACATCAGTGATGTCTAGTTCCCTGCGGCCCAGCAGGTGGCGCTGTCACTTTGGGCCGGGGTTGAACCATCACTGCAGTGCCGTACCCTTTGTGACCTCTCACAGCAGTTGTACGGCGGGGGGGGGGGGGAACCCGCTGTGCTTGCTGGGAGAGGGTATGAGAGGGGTGGACATCTTCGCCACGAGGTTCGAGTCCCAGGCACCTTCAGCCTGAGGGCTGCAGTCCGCGGTCGGTGTCCAGGCGGCCTAGGCCTGGACACTTGGAGTTCGTGTTCCATCCCAGACACCTTCAGTCTGGGGTGAGGTACTTAGCCGGAGGCCTGGGGCCCAGTACCTTCCGCTGGGTCCCGCAAGAGAGGGATTGTCCTAGGATGCCCCAGGAGTTTGGCACCCAAATCCAGAGGCGTAAGGGACCGGAGGAGTGATTCATCCGAAGATCTGGTGCAGCAGATTACCAGTGCCGGGTGAACCTCTGGAGTCCGCCCGGAGGAATATCTTTCCCGAACAGGGGCCAAGTTCATAGAGGAAGGTGGTTTATGTTCTATGACCGGTGGCAGCGGTCCAACTATTCAACTCAGGTCAGTGGTAGGGACCTGCTATCAGGCCTGTGGCAGGGGCCTCAACGGTTCATCCGGTCGGTGGCAGCGACCAAAACTCACGGTCGTTGGCAGAGACCGTGCGCCAGGCCTATTCGCTAGCAAAGGAATAGGAGAGTTCATTTGTGCCTGGGCCTACTCGTATCCACACCCCTGTTTGTCTGTTACTAAAAGTTCAACTAATCGTGTTCACCCTGAAAGCAGAGAAATAAAGGAGTGTTTGACTTTTGATTGGTGTGGGACTCTATTATTGGCAGACATCTCTAAATGGAACAACTGGAGGCTTTGTATGCAGTAAACAGACCCGGAGGTAATTCAAGTGACTTTGCTCAACCCTCATACACATACGAGGGGAGAGCTTGGCGTAGTGGTCCTGCACTCTCGTCTCCCAGGTACTCCTAGACACAAGCCACTCAAACGAGAAAACCGAGAGGGAGAGTGAGGCTCCCGCTACACGTGGGGGCTCTGGTCTGGGATGTGTTCATGCTACAATGGAGCTGAAGTTGTCGGAATTTGAAAGTGTCTGCCCGGAAGAGTTCCGAGTAGGTCAGCCATATTGGCCACTGCGCCACGAGGCACACCCTCCCTGCTCAGTTTGTGGGCGTGACCCAGGGAAGGAGAAAGCCCGTGAACTGGAGTGCAAGAGGGGATGAGTCCAATCGTGTGAAGGACTACACGTGGGGACTTTGGCGCCAACAATGCAGTGCGCAATGGATCAGCAGAGAGTCGCCATGTTCAGCAATGCATCGTGGATTCCAATTCATCCTACTACCATGAGTTTGACTACTACTGCTGCTCCGATAACGGATACGGGGATTCGGCTAAAGCCCCGGGGACGTTTCGCCCTGTACTCATGCATGGATGTTAAGGCCCTGGGTTTGATTTGTCCCGGCTGTTCGGGACTGGTGTGTCAGCTGAAGCCGCTCGGGCGCTGCAAGGCCTGCGGAGAGTTCCTATTTGAGGTGGAACCACTTATTGAGAAACCTAGAACCATTCACCTCAACCGCGCAACAGGCCACACCACTCAAGAAGGAGAAATCGCTGTTTTTAAAGCCATCCCTGTGCGCACTGCAGCGACCACAGGGGAGGTCGCAATTACAGAGATACGGGAGAAATCCTCTGAGGATGCTGACTCGGTCACCATTGTTTCCCAGCGTCCACCGCCGAAGAGGAAGACCGTCTCGGTTGCCCCGTCCAGCGATCGCGGTGGATCACCCTGCTCGCCTACGCCTGCCCCGGATGGATCCGGTCGGAAGAGTCCCGGACATCCCCTCTCAACTTTGGGCCGAGGTAAGCCGGGCAGAGGTACTTGGTGTTGGGGCGGAGGTGTCGGGGATTCACGGCCCTGTGTGCCCGCGGGGGTAGCAATTCAGCCTCTACTACAGGCTACCAGCCCGCGGAGGAGTGTGACACCTCGGACCTAGAGTCGCTCTCCGATCCGGGAGACGACGTCATCATAGATGAACTTTTCGCTAAGAAGGGTTGGAACAAGATGCCTCTCTCCTCGTCCGGCAGAGTCAGGGATCCACCCATGTCTACAGGGGATAGTACATGCCGGGTGGAGGCACCAGCGCCTGAGGAGGGATCCCGTCCCCAGTCTGACCTTCTACCTCCGGTGCCTCCTGCATCTAGCACCGGGGAAAAGAGACTGTTGCTACAGGCACCTATGCCCAGAATGGAGGTGATCAAGGCACCTCGTCACCCGGACGCCATCGTCCTACCGGGTGAGGGAGACCGGGCCACTAGGCCTCCGCTGGTGAGACTACAACGCCTCTTTTGCCAAAAGTTGCTAACAAGTACGGGTGGGAGTACCCGTACTTACCTAAGGAACTTTTGTATGAAGTGTAAGTCAGTCGGGAACGCTGGTACAACGATTTTGTGTGGACGCACATTCAGGTCCCACATGCCCGCAGGTACCTCGCGAGTTCCCCCAAAGCCTCTCAACGGT
Source organism: Rana muscosa (assembly GCA_029206835.1). Classification (NCBI taxonomy): domain Eukaryota; kingdom Metazoa; phylum Chordata; class Amphibia; order Anura; family Ranidae; genus Rana; species Rana muscosa. Next base: position 383,040,469 of record CM055121.1, read on the forward strand.
TCAAGGACTGCAAGGCAGAATGGATGTTGGGTCGGCACATCCACGCAGACAAGGTGTTAATTCGGCGCAAAGAAGGGGAGGATGTCGAATACCATGTAGAGACAATGGACCAGCACTTAAAACCCCTTGTCTTGCCGCACCCAAAGTTTGTAGGAGGAAAAAAAAGACTCCGTTCTTGCTTTGCCTTGTTGCTGCTGAACTTTCCGGGGTTGTTTCCCGGAAAAACCCAGTGACTGTGCCCGTGTTAATGGGTGTTTGTGCTCTCTGGAGGAATTGAAGGACTGTTGCCGTTGTTTGTTCTTCATTCTTCCATCCCACAAAGTGATCATGGACTTTGGGGTAGTTAGAGCCACAGAGAAAAAAAAGAGAGGATCTTCAACCAGTGCAGTTACCGCGGCACTGTCACCAGGTGGCAGTGTTGCACACCGATATTCACTGTTCACTCACACACTTATAGAAGGAAAGGATTTCTCTGCGGAGAAGTTTTTTCGTTCTCACACGAACATATGTGTCAGGGATTTGTGTGTTTAACATTTCTTTTCCCCTCTGCAGGAGAGCATCGCATCAAGACCACTGAGAATGGGGTGGGTCTTAGCCAGGATGGGTGGGGGAAGATGTTAATGTGAACATGTGATGCAAAATATTGTTTTTACGTGTTGTTTGTTTCCCTTCCCTCCCCTTTCATGTCAGGTTCAGGTACAACTGTTTAGTTAGTTTTCAAAACTTTTTATATTTTTGAAATTGTTAGTCGGTTTCTGGATCAGGCTATGTCGGCCCCTTTTGGGCATGGTTTGCTCCAGACACTGGGGACCAGTGTCCAATAACCAGGAGGAGAGTGTAGCGGGTATATACTTTTAAATCTGGTGAAGACATCAGTGATGTCTAGTTCCCTGCGGCCCAGCAGGTGGCGCTGTCACTTTGGGCCGGGGTTGAACCATCACTGCAGTGCCGTACCCTTTGTGACCTCTTGCAGCAGTTGTACGGCAGGGGAACCCGCTGTGCTTGCTGGGAGAGGGTATAAGGGGGTGGACATCTTCGCCACGAGGTTCGAGTCCCAGGCACCTTCAGCCTGAGGGCTGCTGTCCGCGGTCGGTGTCCAGGCGGCCTAGGTCTGGACACTTGTAGTTCGTGTTCCATCCCAGACACCTTCAGTCTGGGGTGAGGTACTTAGCAGGAGGCCTGGGGCCCAGTACCTTCCGCTTGGTCCCGCGAGGGAGGGATTGTCCTAGGGTGCCCCGGGAGTTGGGCACCTGAATCCAGAGGCGTAAGGGACCGGAGGAGTGATTCATCCGAAGATCTGGTGCAGCATATTACCAGTGCCGGGTGAACCTCTGGAGACCGCCCGGAGGGATATCTTTCCCGAACAGGGGCCAAGTTCATAGAGGAAGGTGGTTCATGTTCTATGACCGGTGGCAGCGGTCCAACTATTCAACTCAGGTCAGTGGCAGGGACCTGCTATCAGGCCTGTGGCAGGGGCCTCAACGGTTCATCCGGTCGGTGGCAGCGACCAAAACTCAGTAGGCCTATTCGCTAGCAAAGGAATAGGAGAGTTCATTTGTGCCTGGGCCTACTCGTATCCACACCCCTGTTTGTCTGTTACTAAAAGTTCAACTAATCGTGTTCACCCTGAAAGTAGAGAAATAAAGGAGTGTTGGACTTTTGATTGGTGTGGGACTCTATTATTGGCAGACACATCTCCATGGAACAACTGGAGGCTTTGTATGCAGTGAACAGACCCGGGGGTAATTCAAGGGACTTTGCTCAACCCTCATACACATACGAGGGGAGAGCTTGGCGTAGTGGTCCTGCACTCTCGTCTCCCAGGTACCCCTAGACACAAGCAACTCAAACGAGAAAACCGAGAGGGAGAGTGAGGCTCCCGCTACACGCGCATGCAGAAAAGCACCTGGAACACATCCGGACTGCGTTTCCAAGGTGTGAACTGGCCCTTAGGCAGTTGCGTTTAACCTCGTTTTTCAGAAAGCAAAAAAATGCATTCATATGCCAAAGATTTCCACGTTTCAGACGCCAAACGACGGTTCCCGGCGTTTAGACGCGTTTTCGTTTATAAGCAATTTTAAAGGTGACCTATTTTTTTACATTGAAAAACTCAAAAATTATGGCAAATTATGAAAAACCATTAAAAATATATATAAAACAGCTGTAATTTATTGCATTGCATTGTGGACAATCCACAACTTGTGGCAGGTGATGTGGCCAGGTGACGTGGCAAGTGGACAATCCACAACTTGGGGCAGGTGACGTGGCAAGTGGACAATCCACAACTTGGGGCAGGTGACGTGGCAAGTGGACAATCCACAACTTGGGGAAGCTGACGTGGCAAGTGGACAATCCACAACTTGTGGCAGGTGATGTGGCAAGTGACACGCTAAATACAAGTACACTGCTGCTCTCTCAGCTGCTGCTACTCACTCTGGTCTCACAAAATGGGTGATATCTTTTAATAATACTGTTTTTTGAGCTTAGGGAGGGTCCTTATGATGTTTCCTAACTAAACGCTTATAGACGCAAACGCGGTTAAACGCGGCATGCAAACGCAGCAAAACGCACGTTTATAAATGCAGATTTCAACCTTAGTTCAGAAGATTTTGCACCAGCGTCCCGTGTACATTCGGCCTAAAAGCGACTATGCCATTTACAGCTCAAAAACGCCATGGTGGGCATGAGGCCATAGGCTAACATGGAGAGGCATTTTTAAGCTTCAAAAAACGCTCAAACAAGCGGTTGTAAAAACATCCGTGTGCATGTAGCCTTATACTGTATTAACCACTTGCTTACTGGGCACTTAAACCCCCTTCCTGCCCAGACCAATTTTCAACTTTCAGCGCTGATGCACTTTGAATGACAAATTGCGCGGTCATACAACACTGTAACCAAATACATTTTTTATAATTTTTTTCACACTAATAGAGCTTTCTTTTGGTGCTATTTGATCACCTCTGCGTTTGTTTTTTGTTTTTTTCTATAAATACAAAAGCCTGACTAAAAAAATAAAAAATAGGATATTTTAATATTTAGTTCGTAAATTTAGAAAAAAGGTATTTTTTCTCCTTCATTGATGTACACTGATGAGACTGCACTGATGGGCACCGATGGGCTGCACTGATGGGCACCGATGGGCTGCACTGATGGGCACCGATAAGGTGGCAAGGGTGGGCACTGAGAGGTGGCATTGCTAGTTGGCACTGGTGGGCACTGAGAAGTGGGACTGCTAGGTGGCAATGATAGTTGGCAGTGATGGGCAATGATAGTTGGCAGTGATGGGCACTGATAGGCAGCACTGCTAGGTGGCACTGATTGGCACCGGTGGTGGGCATTGATAGGTGGCACTGGCAGGGGCTACTGATTGTCACAGATGACGCAGAATTGCCTCCTCCTCTTAGGGCCCGATGTCCCTTGCCGCTTGTTTGAGCGTTTTTTTCCGGTGGTTGCCTTTTTTTATGCTCACGCTGTCAGCGCAAGGAGAAAACAAAAACAATTACCGAGCTTTTGTTTTCATCACGTGATCAGCTGTCATTGGCTGACAGCTGATCACTTGGTAAGGGGCAGGGATCGGCCCCTTACTTGGATCTGTAATAACCCGAGTCAGTGACTCGGTGACCACAGCGCGCGTGCGAAGGGGAGGACGACTATTGACGGACTCCCAGCAATTGAGGACCGTGCTGTGGCCGTTGATCAGCTATAGCGCTAATCTCAAGTGGTTAAAGAGGGTCTAAATGGGCCATTAACATGCATCACAATTGAACTTAGGAATGTGTCTTTGCAAAGTTAAACTAAATGAAATCCTTTCTTATTTTTGCTTGGGGATAGAGTGCAGAGGGATTAGAAGTCTGGACAGTTTTTGGGGATGTCTGCACCCCTGATAGGGTGAAGACAACTCCCAAACTTGGCCACTTTATCCTTCCAAATGATTCACTTTCTGTCACATAGCCACACAGGAAGTGAGGGTAAATCCCTACCAATGTCTTCCTTGGGGACACACAGGTCAATCTAAATAGTTTCCCCATTATGTACATTGCACTCCAGCATTTTGCTGGGTACACCCCAAATTATTAGGTACTTTGGTGTTTATTTACTAAAGGCAAATCCACTTTGCACTACAAGTGCACTTGTTGGATATCCGAGGGGGACATGCAAGGAAACTAAAAAAAAACACCATCTTTGCTTCTACATGATTGGATGTTAAAATCACCAGTGCTTCCCCTCAGATTTTCAGCAACTACACTTGTACTGCAGAGTGGATTTGCCTTTACTAAACCCCAAACTACAGTACCTAATGATTTGGGGTGTACACAACAAAGTGCTAGAGTGCAATTTGCTTAATGGGGACACTAGTTAGATTGATCTGTGTGTCCCCAAGAAAAGACATTGGTATGGTTTTACCTTCACTTCCTGTTTAGCTGTGTGACAGGAAGTGAAGACAATTTTACTAAAAGGGACACAAAGCCCAACCTAAAAAAAAACAAGCAGGGGCTCCAACAGTTACTTGGTTTCCCTCAAAATGGCCACAATTAGAATAGTATTGCCTTGAGCTATTTTTAAGTGCAGTGCTCTAAATCAGTGCTTCTCAAGTACCCCCAACAGGCCATGTTTGCAGGTTTACCTTCATCTTGCACATGTGCTTTAAATCACAGTCAATGGTTTGGTATTTTGGACAGCAATTCTCGATAAGATAAATACACAAAACATGTCCTGTTGGGGGTACTTGAGGACTGAGGCTGAGAACCACTGCAGTAAAAAGGAAAATTGAATATTTACCGCTCTGTATTTTTCATTTCCTGGTGACTATCCATGGCAGCACACAATCCATGCATATGCTACCATGAAGGTACCAGGTTTGACAAATCAAACCTGTTTTGTTTTGACATGCCAATCAGCATCGTTAAGCTGCAGCTGTCACATTCGTTGCATAGAAAACAAAAAACAAACATCAAACTGTGCATCAAATTTTATTGGTCAACAAAACAGGACTTGGAAAAAAAAGGGAAGCAAAAAAAATTGTAAAATGTAAATTTGAAACAGTAGTCACAACATCTTGAGAAAGATTTAGCAAAATAATGCAGCACAGACAATTAAATCAAAGTGAACAAACGACACACATTAACAACATCAAAAATATCTCAGGGGAACATATCCCCCACACAAAAAAAATACAAAAATAAGAACAAGATGGAGGAAGAAACCCGAATGGAGAAAAGAAGAAGATGGAAGAAGATGGAAGAAAAAGCGGGGAAAGGAGAAGACATTAAAAAAGGAATTGTCAAAAACCGGCTATTGTCATTTTTAACATTTTTGACACTTTTTTTGTGAAATGGTAGGGGTATAACCTTACCATTTCACACGGGGGGCGGGATCTGGGGGTCCCCTTCATTAAAGGGGGCTTCCAGATTCCGATAAGCCCCCCACCCGCAGACCCCCACAACCACCGGGCAAGGGAGTCTGCGGGTTGTGTGCTCGGCAACATGGGGACATGGTGCTTTGAGGTGTCCAGACCCCAAAGTATCCTTTCCATGTTGAGGGCATGTGGCCTGGTACGGTTCAGGAGGGGGGACGCTTTCTCGTCCCCCCTCTTTTCCTGTGGCCTGCCAGGTTGCGTGCACATCACCCCACATCAAACCATTATATTGGCACTTCCAGCTTCTTTATATTTTGATTTGAAGATGCCGTGCGCCTCCTCCCGTGCGCCGAGAACACTATAGTAAATGGGGAATAGCACTGCGTTACTGGCGCAAATGTTTTGTAAATACCAAAACTGCATTGCGCACGCCGATGCGCCGCAAGTAATGGCGCAAACGGTTCGTAAATCAGCCCCATTGTCTCCAGTTACAGAGCAGGCTGCAGACAAGGTGCATATAACCAAAGCAATGTTTACACTGGTCTGGGCCTGACTTGGCAGCTCTCAAGGTATAAGAAAGGCAGAAGTTTTTTCTTAGGAGCAGTTTTCGTTTTAAGAGAAAAAAAATAAGATAAGAGGTAACTCATAGTTGAGGATTTTTGGTCAGTCTTTAGTGAAGTGGAATTGACTGATTACAGGAAAGGAGAATATGGCACGTGATAGACAGTAATAGCAAACGATACACTTAGGAATCTTGAGACTTACTCATGTTTTCCATCTGTTGCTGCAAAAATAATATCTACGACACTGATAACGGAAAAATTACTTTGCCTTATTTTCAAATTGGTTCTTTCTTATTTTACCTCCAAGCTGGCAATGGTCCCACAGACATTTTATCTTTCTGGATAAACCCGCCGCTGCAATCTGCCTGTTCGCATTTTACAGATTAGGGTCATCAATAATTAATGTTTCTTCCCTAATTACCATTACAGAAAAAAAAAAAAAAGACTTTGGAAGCCATTTGGAATGGATATTGCCAAAAAACACTAGCAGTTAGTTACAAACTGATATCTAACTCCCAAGCAAGTAAAACATTTCACAACAATAATATGTACGCCACATAATGTACGCCAAACATGTGATGTGGGCTAGGGCCCAGGCCCAAATTTTTGTCCTTTTAGGCTTTTACAGCTGCAAACTGCAAGTGGTAAATATAAAATATTTATATGAAATATTTCACGTCTTACCTGATTAAAAATAAATGTAAAAAAATCTATATATCCCCTAGCAGTACTAGTATTTAGTTTTTTCCCAAGTGATATTTTAGTGACCTATTATTTACAAATTAAGGTCTTTTGCCACTGATGATATTACTGTATATACAGTATGTCACAAAAGTGAGTACACCCCTCACAATTTTGAAAATATTTTATTATATCTTTTCATGTGACAACACTGAAGAAATGACACTTTGCTACAATGTAAAGTAGTGAGTGTACAGCTTGTATAACAGTGTAAATTTGCTGTCCCCTCAAAATAACTCAACACACAGCCATTAATGTCTAAACCGCTGGCAACAAAACTGAGTACACCCCTAAGTGAAATTGTCCGAATTGGGCCCAAAGTGTCAATATTTTGTGTTGCCACCATTATTTTCCAGCACTGCTTTAACCCTCTTGGGCATGGAGTTTACCAGAGCTTCACAGATTGCCACTGGAGTCCTCTTCCACTCCTCCATGACGACATCACCGAGCTGGTGGATGTTAGAGACCTTTTGCTTATCCACTTTCCATTTGTGGATGCCCCACAGATGCTCAATAGGGTTTAGGTCTGGAGACATGCTTGCCAGTCCATCACCTTTACCCTCAGCTTCTTTAGCAAGGCAGTGTTCATTTTGGAGGTGCAGCACTCATACATCTATTTCCCAAAGACAACCTCTGGATATGATGCTGAACACGTGCACTCAACTTCTTTGGTCAACTATGGCGAGGCCTGTTCTGAGCGGAACCTGTCCTGTTAAACCGTTGTATGGTCTTGGCCACTGTGCTGCAGCTCAGTTTCAGGGTCTTGGCAATCTTCTTATAGCCTAGATCATCTTTATGTAGAGCAACAATTTTTTTTTTAAATCCTCAGAAAGTTCTTTGCCATGAGGTGCCATGTTGAACTTCCAGTGACCAGTATGAGAGAGTGAGATTTAACACACCAGCTCCCCTATTATACCTGAGACATTGTAGCACTAACAAGTCACACGACACCGGGGAAGGAAAATGGCTAATTGGGCCCAATTTGGAAATTTTCACTTAGGGGTGTACTCACTTTTGTTGCCAGCGGTTCTTAGACATTAATGGCGGTATGTTGAGTTACAGCAAATTTACACTGTTAAGGCCCATACACACGATCGGACTTTTAGACAACAACGGTCTGACGGACATGTTTTATCGGACAATCCGACCGTGTGTATGCTCCATCGGACAATTGTTTTCGGATTTTCAACTGACAAATGTTCGCTGCGCATGCTCTCAAACTTTCCGGCAACAAATGTCCGATGGAGGATAATCCGATCGTGTGTACACAAGTCCATCGGACTAAAGTCCAAAGTACAAACACGCATGGTCAGAAACAATGCTAAAGATCAGACAACAATAGCAGAAGTTGCCCAAAGGGTGGCGGTAAAGAGCTGAAAAACCATGTGATTTGGTGAATTTTGGCTGAAAAAGTTCTGCCGTGTGTATGCATACCAAGTTCACGGCCAACGCCCCTTCGGACCAAAATCCACGGAAAAGTCTGATGGAAGTCCGATCATGTGTATGAGGCTTAATACAAGCTGTACACTCACTACTTTACATTGTAGATAAGTGTCATTTCTTCAGTGTTGTCACATGAAAAGAATAACAAATTAAAAAAATTATGAGGGGTGTACTCACTTTTGTGAGATACTGTAAATCTGTCTAGAAAACATGTTAAATGAGTGCATCCATACTGTGATGATTAATGGCATATTTTCTGAATAGTCTACATTTGTGAGCAGGGCTCTTTCCTGGGTTCAATTCTGTTGAACATAAATGATAAAGAGGTTGGAATACATTGTTGAATCTCAAGCCTCGTACACACGACCGAGTTTCTCGTCGTAAAAAACACGTCGTTTTTTTCGACGAGATTCTTGTTAAGCTTGTCGATTTTCTCGTCAAGCTTTCCATGCGTACACACTGACATTTCCCAATTTCCTCGTTGTTCTCCGCGGTCACGTCCAGCACGTATGACGGCACTATAAAGGGGAAGATCTTTTTTCTTGGCGCCACCCCTTGGGCTGCTTTTGCTGATCTCGTGTTACCGCGTGTGAAGTAAAAGTTTGGGAAGAGACGATTCGCACTTTTCAGTCTTCGTACTTTTCAGATCGTTTTCTGCTGTTCAGTTTGTGCTTGTGGGTTCGTATCTTGACTTTCAGGGCGTCTAGGCAGGTCGTATCTGTTTTACAGTGCGTTCTTGCCTGTTCGTTTCTGTTTTTCAGTTCGTTATTCATAGGCCTTGCTGTTCTAAAGTGCGTTCTGTTCTGTACGTTCTGATAAAACGACCGTTTCCTAGCCATGTCGCCTGGACGTTCTCGTCGTCGAGTTCGTGCTGTGCGTGCGCTTGGTGTTGGTCTGCTTGTTTTGGACCAAGACCAGTCCATGAATGGTGTGAAGAGGAGTTCATGGACCAAGAATTGGTTGCTCCAGCGGGACCAATTCTGCCACATGCCTCTGCTGCGGGAGATCGTCGAGAATAATCCTGAGGACTACAGGAATTTTCTGCGGATGTCTGACCCCGTTTTTCAGGAACTGTTGGCTTTGGTGTCCCCCTATATTACCAGGAAGGACACCGTTATGCGGGAAGCCATCAGTGCTGAGCAGAGGCTCATCGCCACGTTACGTTATCTGGCGACAGGGAGAAGTCTTCAGGACTTGAAGTTCACGACAGGCATCTCCCCCCAGGCTCTGGGCCTCATAATCCCAGACACCTGTTCTGCCATTATCCAAGTCCTGCAGGAGGACTATATTAGGGTAAGTTTTCTCCATTAACATCACATTTTATGTATTACATGTATGCTAATGTATTGTATTTCTTTCATCCTTCCCTAATTACCATGATTGTAATATGCTGAGAATGTCCCCTTTGTCCTCATGCATGCTGGAAGCTTTAGATTGCCCCTTTTTTCTCCTCCATGCATATTTCCCTTCACTAACTTTTCCAGCAGGGGCGCCTGTTGCTCCAAATGTTTGGGGCTTCAAACCCCAATTTAGGAAATAAACTTCCTCCTTTTTTGCTCTGGTGCCTATTAAACGCCCCCATTTTTTCCCTCCAATGCAGCCATTTTGTCCCCTTCAATGCAGCCAGTTCCCCCCCAGCCCTGCACTTACCTTCTTGTGGTCAGCGCCATCCTTCTTCTGTCCTTGATGTCTTCTCCTTCCCTTGATGTTGCATCAGCCAATCATGTTACCATTAAACAGACTTGGTGAACATGATTGGCAGAGCAGCCTGTCAGTGTTTACCCAAGGAATGCCCCCCCCCCCCCCTGCGTCCCCTATTTAACTTTTCTGCAGCCAATTACATCCCTCAGGCTGTAATGTGCAAGACAATTTTCCTTACTGTTTCTGATATGCAATTTTAAGCCCATAAATGCCGCAGTTCTTCATATGTCGGTCGCTTAACAGGGGGCCATCCACCTGAATAGTGGGCGGCATAGACAATACATAGGTTAATGCAAGGCATAAACCTATGTATTGTTCTGAGTGATGGGCACAGGAGAGAGGGGGCAGTGCTCCAGCGCCCACTCTGGACGCACCGCCACTGCAATGCTATCCTGTGGCCAAACACATCTACCCCCCCCTCCCCATTATAATTTATTAATGGACCATCATAGGGGGTGATGAATATGATACATGAGCCTTCCATTATACTTATTTAAAACACCTTAATAAACGTAGACTTTGCTTGATGTTGGCCTCTAATGTATTTTCTTAGAATCTCCTTGTAATGTTTGATTTGTGTATTCTAATATTTTTTCATCTTGTTTGACTCCACAGCTTCCTTCCACGCCACAGGAATGGCAGACTGTGGCATCGGAGTTTGCTACGCGGTGGGACTTCCCCAAGTGCGGTGGTGCTATAGACGGGAAGCACGTCCACATCGTGCCGCCACCCCGTTCTGGGTCCTACTACTTCAATTACAAGAGGTTTCATAGCATTGTGCTGATGGCGGTGGTGTAAGCACGGTATGAATTCCTCTATGTTGATGTAGGGAAGAATGGCCGGATGTCCTATGGGGGATCCTTCATCCAGACGGAGTTTGCCCTCCTTCTCCAGAGTGACGACCTTGCATTGCCACCGGATGCAGGGAATATTGAAGGACTCCCCTTTGTTTTTTTGGCTGATGAAGCCTTCGGGCTCGGACCACATCTTATGAGGCCATTTCCTCAGAGGACCCTGACCCCAGAGAAGAGGGTGTTCAATTACCGGCTGGCCAGGGGCTGAAGAGTCGTTGAAAATGGCTTCGGCATAATGGCCAGCCGGTTCCGCCTTTTTAGGACTCCCATCCACTTGGCGGACTACAAAATAAACTATGTAGTGTTATGCTGCTGTGTGCTACACAATTTTCTTTGCCGCAAATCTAATTCATATATGGCCTCAGTTTTGCCTGAGGCTGGACTTTCCCCTGATAATCCCCTGCCGGGCCTGGAATCTGCCCGTCCTATGCCAGGCTATGTCTAAAGATTGCTGTCTAACGATCCAAATAAAAATCTTGTTTAAACTTCTAACTTTTCTTGGTTTCCTGTCTCCTAGTTTGTCTTAGTGCATTTGTAGTGCCAAGTGTATTTTCCTTTAGTAAATACCAACCATTTCACTATGTAACCTTAAAAAATGTACCAAATAAGGTTAGAGCATATTAGAAAAAGAAGCTACACATTGTTTGTGTTCAAATCTTTTACTATGTGCAAATTCACACACTTTTTTTTTTACATTTTTTGTTTTTTTTACATTTTTTGTTTGCCTGGCCACAAACCGGCAATTGTTTTCTTAGGAAAATACAAAAACAACAGTTGCATTGCAAAAATTTCAAAATTGGATACCTCGGAGCAATCTGAGACATTCACTTACACAAACTATATGTCTCTATGTGCCCGTCCTAATATGAGGTCCTGCCACCCCTTGCCCAGCCAAAAATTGAATATGCACACAATTGGGATTATTTTCTATAGGGATTTTAGACTCCTGATCTCTATTGTCAACATGTGCTATCTGCCATCAGGGGTCATCAATGGACGTGTTTTGGGGGTGCAACCCCTTCCTCAGTTCACCTACTTTAGATACGAGGAAGGGGTTGCACCCCCAAAAGACGTACATGGATATCCCCTGATAGCAGATAGCACATGTTGACACACTGTGTGCAGATTAAATTTTTGGCTGGTTTGATTGTCAAAAAGATTTTTACAAGTAGAAGAATAAACATGAACAAAGGGGGTTTGGGATGCCTTATTGAATTCTCCCCAAAACATCGAGAATGTCTTTAAATGTTTTATCCATCACATGAATTCTTTCTTTAATTTTGTCCAGTTCCGTGCTACATTCCATCACTTGCTGGATGAGGCGGAGGGCACTGTCAGCAGAGAAACCTGTACTATCCTTCACCCCAACATTCACATCCCCTAAAAACAAAATAACAAGGTATTATAACTCTGCAGGCCTACCTCTCTTACCTGAAGCTGTGGTGACAGATACTGACCTGTTGTGGTGACCAGTTCCACAACGTCATCCACCTCTCCTTCCTGCACTTCTCCTTCCTCCACCTCAACTTCCTCTACATCCTTCGTTTGTGGGTCTTTGGGAGTTTGGGGTTGTTGTGAAGCTGTGGGGTTCTTGTGCTCCCTGGAGTGTCCTCCTCCCAGTCTTCTCTCCCCTATGAGAATCAAACAAAAGGTAGAGTTATCACACAGAAATTCTCTATGTTAAACAAAAAAACAGGCTAAATTGCTTGGAAGTGGGGTACAAGTGTGTGTTTGGGCGGAAGTTAAAGATGAATGCATTATTTCTGACCAATAATATGTTTAGTATTCACCTTTGTCTGTCATTTTTTAGACATGTAGGCAACACAAAAATTCTCTGATGCACCTGTGTGGGACACCCAAAAAAGGCGAGTCTGGTGGCCCACACTATAGTGCTCCAAAGTACAGATGTGGAAGCAGCTGCTGAGTGTCCTCTCCTTTACACTGACAAAAGTTTGCATTTCATTCTCTTTACAAACACATCATCTAGCCTAAAACTTTGTGCCCCAAATTTCCAAAAAAATGGCAGATGTCTAATTACTTTTGTGGCTGTAAAATACGCCAAAACAGCGGATAGTGGCCGAACGAAGTGTCTGTAACGTAACGAACGATTACTGTGCCCAACCAAGTTCAAAATATAACATTTTGGAAGGAAGTCCAATAAGAAAAAAAAAATAAACCAGCAACATGTCAGTTTAGAAAAGGATTAATAGCATAAAAGTGTAGATTTTACTTACTTTTTGCGAGCATTCTCTTAATGCTCCTTAACTGGTCTGGCTCCCTCAGTTTGAGGTCTGACCACCTCTTTCTGAGCTGCTCATTTGAGCGTTTCACCCCGAAATTCGTCTTCAGACTCTTCACGACTTTAGTGAGGATTTTGGCCTTCCTTCTATTTGGTTTGCTATACGGCCCATGCTTTGTGTCATAATCCGACTTGAGCAAGATGTCCACCATCTCGGCAAAAGACATATTCGATGCCTTGAATCTCCTCCTTGATCGTGACGTTTCCTCGGTCTCCGGGCTTGTCTCCTCCTCGTTAGTTGCGGAATTATCAGACACCTGCTGTAACTCCGCCATATCTGTCTGCGCGCCGAAAGAGAAGGGGCGGGGAAAAGATGTTAGTTAGAACGTCATGGGCGGGCGACGTGTGCGGAGCGACGTGTTCGAATTTTGACGCATGCGTGGTGTGTATATAGCAAACACACATGTGACTATAGTACGTTCGGTGTGCGGAGAGAGGAGTTCAAGTGACGGATGTGCGAACGAAGGTATGTGATTTTGTGACTTGGACAAATTGTTGGCCTATACTGTTTTGAGAATGTTGTAGGATATATATGGTGACTACGATGTTAAGGAGGTTAGACTGTTTGCCTCACATTAGTTATATATTATTTCTTAAACTTGCAGATACAATATGAATGTCTTTATTAGCGACAAAGAGTTCCTGGCGGAATTTATTGACCGGGTAAGGGAGCTGCCCGCTCTGTGGGAGACGAAAAACCCCATCCATAAAAAAAGAGGGGTGAGAAAAGCAGCGCTGGAGAAGCTGCTCCCATTTGTGCAGACCAAGGTGCCCACAGCCACAGCAAAACAAGTGGACACTAAAATTGGGAGCTTGAGAGGCACCTACAGGACTGAACGCTCTAAGGTCCTGGCTTCTCAGAGGTCAGGAGCAGCAGCAGATGATGTGTATGTCCCGAATTTGTGGTACTACAGCAGGATGTCCTTCCTGGATGACCAGATTGAGGCAAGGCCATCACTCTCCACTCTTCCCCCCAGACTTCCCTGCAGCCAACCTGAGCCTTCTCTGGAGCAAGAGGAGGCAGCCATCCTGGATGATCCTGATTTGGCCATCTGGAGCCAGGTATAGTATTAAATGAAATTGCATTGGGATAAAATTAATGTTTGACAAATATGTCAAGATGAGAAACATACAATATTTTGGGTTCCACAAGTGAAATCAAGATCTCGAGACATTAGTCTGCACTTAATTGGGTGCTAAATAGTCAATCTGATGTAGGTGTAAATTAGAAAAAATGAATTCTGGATTTACATTCTAATTGCTTTAATCATGTTTATAAAGTTTGATGCAAAGATTAAACCAACATATTAAACTATGTCCCTTTTTCATACACAGGATGAAATCAGCCAGGAGGAGGGTCTGGAAACTGTCAGGCAGGAGGAGGAAGGGCCCAGTGGCAGCCAGGAGGTGGCAGGGCCCAGTGGCAGCCAGGAGGTGGCAGGGCCCAGTGGCAGCCAGGAGGTGGCAGGGCCCAGTGGCAGCCAGGAGGTGGCAGGGCAAAGGAGAAGCACCAGATCCCAGGTGCCTCCCATCCGGCTTCCCAAAAGAGGCAGGAGGGACAGGACCACCAGTGAGGCAGCAATGGCCCTTATTAAAGAGGCCCATGCCACCCTCAAAGAGCCCACATCCCCTGAAGAGGCCATTGCCGGCCTAGTGGAGGCAAAGTTCAAGGTGATGAGCATGGAGCAACGCCTCCTATGCGAGCCCCTGCTCATCACCTTGCTCAACAAGGGGGTGATGGAAAAAATTACCCCCAATACCGCCATTTGTGAGGTGGCACAACTGTCCCAACCTCAACCTCCTCCTCCACCTCCACATTCTTCTTCTGCCCCACCCCCTTCTCCTCCACCTCCACCTTGTTCTTCCGCCCCACCCCCTTCTCCTCCACCTCCACCTTGTTCTTCCGCCCCACCCCCTTCTCCTCCACCTCCACCTTGTTCTTCTGCGCCACCCCCTTCTCCTCCACCTCCTCCTCCTCCTGACAGGAGTACCCCTCCAGTGGCCCAGCCTCCAGCCAAACGAAGAAGGAAGGCTGCAGGGAAGGCTTCAGGAAAGGTTGCAGGGAAGGTTGCCAGGAAGACGAGGAAGTGATGGCCTTGCTTCATTGTGGTCGGACAGAAGGCAGCCTATTGTAGTACCACACACTTGGGACATATATATCACCTGCTGCTGTTCCTGACCTCTGGGAGGCCAGCATCAGATTGTGTTCAGAAATGTTGGCCTTCTCAAGCTCCCAATTTTAGTGTCCACACAGGGTTGCTGTGTGCTCTGGGGTCCCTGGGATGCACAAATGGCAGCAGCTTCTCCAGCGCTGCCTTCTCTTTATTTTAGTTCAAACATGAATAAATGTTATTTTTCTTTAAGTTCATACTTGACTATGTGTATTTGTAAAAATGTAAAATCTAGCTTTGGAGTAAGCAGATACATTTGACTGACCAAAAAAGGGACAGATAACAACCCCACAAAAAACAACTAAATCGTATTTCCCAAAAAAGTGTGTAAAATTTAAATAATATATATTAAAATATTCAATGGGAGATCACTACCAAAACATTGCGAAATTACAATTAACATCAGTTAGAAAAATAACTAATTTTTTAATATTCCTAAAAACTTGCACGATATAATACACATAAATCTTCTTAAGAGCAACAAGAAAAATGTTAAAAAAACATAGTCATAACTCTGTGTGAATATCAGCAGCAAAAGAAGTTCATTCGTTTGGATTAATGTCACATTCTAACGAAGATTTCAATGCACAACATTTAAACGATGCAAAAATTTGGAGCGTGACGAATGTGCTATTTCCATTACGAAGGCTTGTTTTACCAGAAGATGCGCTCCCGTCTCATAGTTGCTTCTGAGCATGCGCGCTTTTGGAAGAGTCGTAAAAGCATACACACAAACCATTTTCTCGTCACAAAACAGGCCGACGAGAAACACGACGAGGAAATCTGGAATCCTGACGAGAAAATACAGAGCAGGTTCTCTATTTTCTCGTCGAGATTTACGGCAATTTTCTCGTCGTAAAACCATACACACGAACGGTTTTCTCGACAAAAAAGCTCACGCGGCACTTTTCTTGCCGGTTTTGGATGAGAAACTCGGTCGTGTGTACGAGGCATCAGAGTTTGCTGATGATACAAAGCTAAGCAGTGAAATAATACCTAGTATACCTAGTTAAATAGAGGGGTGGCAGCTATATGGCAGTTGAGGTTTAATATTGAAAAATGTAAGGCACTTTGGAGCCAAAAATTTGAATGCACATTGCATGCCAGAGAACCTCTGGTGGATTCAAAGATGAAAAAAGAGGGTCCTAGTAGATTAAAGACTCAACAATAGCATGCAATGCCAAGCTGCAGCAGGCAAGGCCAGCAGATTAGCATGCATTAAAAAGGGTTTTTACTCAAAAGATAAGATTATAATTCTAATGCCGCGTACACACGATCGATTTTCTCAACGGTGAAAACACCGTCGAGAAAATCGACTGGAAAGATGAGGGAACAGCTTGGTTCCCTACACACGACCGTTTTTCCCGACATTTTTTTTCTTGGTCGAGAAAAACGACCGTGTGTGGGCTCTATGGCAGAGTTTCCCTATGGGAAAACTGCCGCGGAAAAAAATGACGGGAATCACGACGAGAAAAATTAGAGCATGTTCTAATTTTTCTCGTTGTGATTAATGCCGTTTTTCACGTCTGGAAAAATGACAAAAAGCCCACACACGGTCGTTTTTCTTGTTAGAAAAAAAAAATTTAATTTTTCCCGACGGGAAAAATGATCGTGTGTACGTAGCATAACACATTACAAAGTTCTGGTTTAGCCATATCATGAATATGCCATCCAGTTCTGGTCACCAATTCTCAGGAAGCATCTGCTGGAATTAGAGAGAATCCAGTGAAGGGAAACAAAGGTAATAAGGGGACTGGAGGACCTCAGTTGTGAGGAATGACTACAAACATTAAACTTATTCTCTCTGGAGATGCTTAAAAGGAGATATGATCGCAATATACAAATCTTTAAATGTTGACTGTACCATCAGGGGAAACAATCTCAGAAGTCTCTAAAGAAGAATGAAGTTGGACAAGAAGCACCTCAATCTTAAACTGTGGAAGCAGTTCTTTACTCTAATGCCGCGTACACACGATCATTTTTTTTTTTTTAACAAGAAAAACGACCGTGTGTGGGCTTTTTGTCATTTTTCCCGACGGGAAAAACGGCATTAACCACGACGAGAAAAATTAGAACATGCTCTAATTTTTCTCGTCGTGATTCCCGTTGTTTTTTTCCATGGCAGTTTTCCCATAGGGAAACACTGCCACGGACGGAGCCCACAGTTGTTTTTCTCGACCAAGAAAAAAAATGTCAGGAAAAACGGCCGTGTGTAGGGAACCAAGCTGTTCCCTCATTTTTCCAGTCGATTTTCTCGACGGTGTTTTCACCGTCGAGAAAATCGATCGTGTGTATGCGGCATTATGCCGCGTACACACGACCGTTTTTAATGTCATTTAAAAAAAAACGACGTTTTTCTCGACGTGTTTCTTCTCAAGCCTGCCTTACCTACACACTATCATGAAAAAAAATGCTCGAGCAAAGCGCGGTGACGTACGAAATGTACGACAGCACTATAAAGGGGAAGTTCCATTCGGATGGCGCCACCCTTTGGGCTGCTTTTGCTGATCCTTGTGTTAGTAAAGTTTGGTGAGAGACGATTCACACTTTTCAGCCTCGTGCTCTTCAGTCCGTTACATCGTGACGAATGTGCTATCTCCATTACGAACGCTAGTTTTACCAGAACAAGCGCTCCCGTCTCATCACTTGCTTCTGAGCATGCACGTTTTTTTCACGTCGTTGAAGCCTACACACGGCCGTTTTTCATGACCAGAAAAACGAAGACATGAAAAACGACGAGAAAAATTAGAGCATGTTCCAAATTTTTAATGCCCATTTTTCACGTCGTGAAAAATGCTCTGGAGCCCACTCACGGTCGTTTTTAATGACCAAATTAAAAAAATTGCATTTTTCTCGTCATGAAAAACAGTCGTGTGTACGTGGCATAAGAGCAGTAAGGATGTGGAACTGCCTTTCACTGATGGTGGTGTCAGAGGAGAGTGTAGATAAGTTAAAAAAAACTTTTAAATGTGTTTCTTGCGAACAAATATATTGAGATTTTGGATTTGTGTTATAAATCAAGGAAGCTTAGAAAAATCTCTGTATTGCATTAATATGTTTTACTAAATGAAAATGCCGCGCAAACAAACTGCAGGAAAAACAATTCATAACATACAAGGTATTACAAAATATGCCTACAACATGCACAAGCTAACTATCCTTTCTGGAAAATAGTCATGTACAAAGTATGTGATAGGCATAACCTAAACAGTTCCTTAACTTGGATTATTCTTTATGATTGAGTCATCTTCTAGGATCCAGGTCCAGGAGCTTCCAGGCTGCTTCATGCTTTGAAGTCCTCAGAACAACTGTTTCTCCCTCCGTTCCTGAGCACATGGCTTGTTCAAAGTCCTTTCCCCTCCCCTGACTTCCTGTACATCATTTCCTATCCTGAGTTTCACAAACTAGTCCTACAGGTTCATTTGCGTATCAATGGAGGAGGCCTAGCTTTTAGAAAAATAGCACATGCCACTAATAAATTCATATTCCACCTCTTGATTTGTATATAGCACGGTAAAACAGAAACTTAGCATTCTCAGCATCTTTTAAAGCCCCCCCTCGTATTGTTAATGGTAGTAAACAATTCCCTTTTGACCCCCTGTATGTTCTGGACGACCTGTCCCTGGACAAGCTACAACATTCCTTTTTAGCAGGGTTAGCAATGTCCTTGGCAGTCTCTGTAAGGTAGGTGGAAGGAAAGTTCCAGATGAAAGTCCCCTGTCCTGGTCATAAGGAAATGCTCAGATAAAAGTCATCTGCTCTACCTGCTCCACCTCTTGAATGTTTGTTACTTTGCTGCTGGGGGACTTTGTTTGATGGGCTACATAATAATCGCCACTAGTACATGTGTTTTTACAAGCTACTGATGATGCGCTGTAGAGCGGGGTTTCATACTGCCTGAGGTCCTTGTCGCCATTCCTAGGGTTTGTATTCTTTTTTGGTTATCTGTGATTCATTTCTGATGGGAATGACATTATGTTACTGTTGATTAGAGAAGGAGAAATCTTCATTATCCACATATTATACTGAAGGAAAGGAGCAATACATTCCGTGGAGGAGGCATTATACTAGGCGCATATACAGTATCTATACCCATTTGCACGCTGCTTTCTTATACCAGTTAGCAGTAGCATAGGTGGTTTTAAGTGTTAGATGTACTAGCAGATTTTGATGCACTAACAAATTAAAGCCAAACCCCAGGTCACACATGCAGTTACAGCAACAGTTTTTTTTTTCTTTTGGAATAAAGCTTTTACAAGAATAAATAAAGGCTGACCATTGCAAGCACCCCTGCCAGTTTTAAAGGGTTTGTGTCACCCCTCTAACTGATACATTTGCAGAAAATCTTGTTCAGTTGAAAAACAACAGATATACCGGCCAGATTACCAGGTGAAAATAAAACAAATGCAGCCATTACATCTAAGAAAGCTGCAAAATAATAAATGTTTACCTTTGGGTTTAATACCACCTTAACTACACAGTGGTTCCGTTAGCCCATTGCTTCTGGTTCCTGCACATTCTGCTTGCAGTCCATTCCATTATTTCAGTGAATTTAGTTACCATAGTGGTGACCACATGGACTTCTATTGTGAAAATTAATTCCACTCAATCAATAGAAAAGTCCTTAAATTCACTTTTAGTCTCATTGTACATATTAGTTAAAAACTCTTCAAGTAGTGGAGATTTATAATGACTTTGTAGTGTGTCTTGAAAGATGTTCTCACACCTAAACTAATCAGTGCCCTAAAGAGTTGCCCAGTGTCCCTATATTAGTACTTTCCAAATGATATTACCGGAAAGCTGAAGGTCCTCCTACTATGCTGTCCAATGTTTATGGTTGTTGAAAGCTCTCCTGCCTGACTGCCAGCCCCAAGATGGAACTCCAACAATCCTAACATCCTTGGACAGGCTAATCAAAGTGCACATTTTATCTTCTGTACAGTCTAATAGGCTCCCCACAGACAAAATGGCAGCCCCAATCCTGTTGCTAAGGCACATTAGTAAGGGGGAGGATGGCAGGGGCTTATGAGGCTAAATTCACAAAGGCACACCAAAAGCCTATGTTACTGAATATAGACTATATTCTGACAAACTGATGTGTGCATTGAGCAGTTGGGCTCAGTATAATAATCTGGACCTGATGGTTTTAAAACAATTTAAGGCTTGGGGGTGGTCCGTAATTTTCACCTAAGGCCTACGTCTATGTCTACTGCTGTGCCACTGGGTGGGGGCACAAGTCGTATTTAGGATCTACTTGACTGTGAAGGCAGGCATATGGCCAGAGCATATCTAAAACACTCTTGATAAGGAACACTCCAATGGGTGGGGAAATCATATTCATAAAGTGATGCTGAGTGCCTTTTCACAATGCTAAACAGTTTTGCTTATCCACAGAATTTATTTTCCATTTAGCTCAATGAAAAATGTCCATTTCAGTGTTTTCTAGATAAGGAAGTCACATGTCACCAAGACAAAAATACCTAAGCACTAGAGTTGGGCGAACAGTTCAAACCAAACAAAAGTTTTGCACGATTATTGCCTGTTTGTCTATTCAGCGAACACCCAAATTTGCAGGGCGCTTGGCAGGATGTTTGCCCGCACTATGCGCTGCATAGTGCATAGCTGGTTGTTAAGAAGCAGGCCAGAAAGCCAGCCGCTGCGTCCATAACAACAGCTGAGTCATCAGCTGTCAACGGGCTTCCCCGCTGACAGCTGAATGAAAAAAAAAAAACATTACCTGCAATAGTAAAAAGAGTAAAAAAAAACAGCTTGCCCCCCCAATCCATGTTAGGCCCTTTTATAAAATTGTTATTTCCATCCAAAGTCTGCCTAAAGCTTCATACACACGATCAGACTCCGAAGGGGCGTTGGTCATGAACTTGGTATGCATAAACACTTTTTCAGCCAACATTCACCAAATCACGTGTTTTTTCATCTTTTTACCGCCACCCTTTGGGTAACTTCTGCTATTGTTGTCTGATCTTTAGCATTGGTTCTAAGCATGCGTGTTTGTACTTTGGACTTTAGTCCGATGGACTTGTGTACACACGATCGAATGATGCTCCATTGGACATTTGTTGTCGGAAAGTTTGAGAGCATGCACAGCGAACATTTGTCCGTTGAAAAAACGAAAACAGTTCTCCGATGGAGCATACATATGGTCAGATTGTCCAATAAAACACGTCCGTCGGACCGTTGTTGTCTAAAAGTCCAATTGTGTGTATGGGCCTAAGGAGACACCAGAATTTATCCAAAAATCTACACCGATTGCACTAAATTGTGGCCTCATCATACAGACTGGCTCCCCAAGCCATTGTTTACTAACTAAAGAAAGCTTGCAGGGAAAATCACTTTAAATGTAATTTTAAATGCCACTTTACAGGCAGACTAAGGCACTACATTTAAAGGAATTTTTCATTTTTATAGTTTCATTATAAGCATCATTGCTTGTTTAACCACTTCAGACCTGGAAGGATTTACCCCCTTAATGAGGAGGCCATTTTTTGCACTGTGTTATAATAACTGACAATTGCACGGTCGTGCGATGCTGTACCCAAATAAAATATATGTCCTTTTCTTTCCCACAAATAGAGCTTTCTTTTGGTGCTATTTTATCTCCTCTTCGGTTTCGATAATAAAAAATAAAAAAACAATAATTTTTACTTTCTGCTATAATGCATATCCAAAAAACATGTCTTCATCAGTTTAGGCCAATATGTATTATGCTACATATTTTTGGTAAAAAAATCGCAATAAGTGTATATTGATTGGTTTTTGCAAAAGTTATCGCGTCTACAAACTATGGGATGGATTTATGGACTTAATTTTTTACTAGTAATGCCGGTGATCAGCGATTTTTAGCGGGACTGCGACATTATGACGGACAAATCTGACCCTAAGTGACACTTTTTGGGGACCAGTAACACCAATACAGTGATCAGTGCTAAAAAAAATGCACTGATCACTGTATAAATAACACTGGCAGGGAAGGGGTTAACACTAGGGAGCGATCAAAGCATTAACTGTGTTCCCTCAGTGTGTGTTCTAACTGTGTGGGGGATGGGCTTACTGGGACCACACAGAGATTGCTGTTCCTGATTACTAGGAATAGATGATCTCAGTGTCCCCCCTGTCAGAAAAGGGATCTGCCTTGTTTACATAGGCAGATCCCTGTTCTGCCTCTCTGTGAAGCGGTCGCAGGTGGCCCGGCGGACATCGAGTCCGCCGGAAGCTCGCAGGCGCCCACACTATCTATTGGATGAAACAACGTACAGGTACGTTGTTTCGCGCAATAGAGCCGCCCTGCCACAGTATATATGTGGTGGGCAGTCTTTAAGTGGTTAAAAATGATTTAAAATAAAAATTGCATTGATACATGTCCCCCAGGGCAGTACTTGGGCCCCTATACCCTTTCTATGGCCAATAACTTGAATATATGCCTTTAAACTGGGCACTTTTGATTTTTCAAGTTCAGGTTCCCTAGACTTTATAAGGGTTTGTGGTTTGAGTCTGAACTTTTGCGATATTCAAGAGTTCTGGCGTGAACAAAGTGGGGGGTGTTCGGCTCAAACCTACTTAGCACAAAAAGATCAGGTAGAGTTTAGATGTGGCCAAATGCCACCTGAGACTCTGTAGAAAAAAAATTACACCCTCATTAAATGTCTAATGGCGACCATACACACTTGGATAAATGAACAGAAAAATGATATTGTGGGACTTTGAATGAAGCACATAACTGAGTAATGAACCAATCAATGTAAACATTGTATTTATTACAAAAAAGGCATACATATACATGAAAAAAC
The DNA here is from genome assembly GCA_029206835.1 of Rana muscosa. Classification (NCBI taxonomy): domain Eukaryota; kingdom Metazoa; phylum Chordata; class Amphibia; order Anura; family Ranidae; genus Rana; species Rana muscosa. Next base: position 383,063,402 of record CM055121.1, read on the forward strand.
AATAAAGAGATCAGATGATAAATAAACAGGTCTCAATAAAAAAGTCTAGACAATTCATAATAGTACACAATTATTTCAGCATATTGTACAATGTACATAGAAGAAGTAAGATAATATATTGATAGATCTCAATGTATAAGTTCTAGACACTACATGGTAATGCAATTTGTCTCAACATGTTCTACATGGTAACGGACCTTGGATATGTATACCAAAATTGTAGTGGTAGCATATGAGCAGCTGAGATGGCTGTAGTATTTGAATACAATTGTTGATAGTATCAATGATGGAGGGCAACTATCGAAAGCGTTAGCCCCGGCAGCTGAGATGGTATCACCTGAGGCACGGCATAACACCAATATCTTGGGATTCTCCCTTCCAGTTTATCAATCGTGTAATTAGCCTACTGATAATTAATTAATTTCCACAGATACCTCTGGGAATTATCTTTACAATGAATCATTTATATCATCCAATACAATTACCACAGATGATAACTGGATACCCTACCTTCATGCCTATTACTGGTTGTTGGTGTTATGCCGTGCCTCAGGTGATACCATCTCAGCTCCCAGAGCTAACGCTTTCTATAGTTGCCCTCTACCATTGATACTATCAACAATCATATTCATATACTACAGACCTTTCTTACCATTATATCATTCTGTCATTTTTATCCTACTATAGATACCCCCAAATTCTTCATCTGCTCCTGACGAGTGGTAATGCTAACAACGAAACGCGTAGAGCTTTCCTATGATGCCATGTCACAGTGCCCACGGTCTACAACTGTATTTTATTTTAGTCCATTTTTATCTAACCAATCCATCATTGCTATTATATCTATATGCTACCACTACAATTTCGGTATACATATCCAAGGTCCGTTACCATGTACAACATGTTGAGACAAATTGCATTACCATGTACTGTCTAGACCTTATATATTGAGATCTATCAATATATTATCTTACTTCTTCTATGTACAATATGCTGAAATAATTGTGTACTATTATGAATTGTCTAGACTTTTTTATTGAGACCTATTTATTTATCATCTGATTTCTTTATTGTTTTTTCATGTATATGTATACCTTTTTTGTAATAAATAAAATGTTTACATTGATTGGTTCATTACTCAGTTATGTGCTTCATTCAAAGTCCCACAATTAAGTTTTTCTGCTCAATATACCAGGGATGGAGGTATATATAGCTATTGCCTCATTCAAAGTCCCAACCTTAGCCTTAGGTCTAGTTCCTTGTTTTCATACTATCGGGGATGGAAGCACATAACTACTTTACCATATAGACCTTCAGTACAACCTGTGACTCAATTTTGCCAATATGTTTCTTTTTTGGGGACCAGTTGGGGTCAGGCTATGCCTCGTTAATCCCCGGGAGCTGCGACGCGCACCGGGGCCTCCCCTCCCCTCCCATTGCAGGGGCGGGGCAGGCGCTTGCTGCGGGTCGACGCCACGCCCACATGCCAAGCGGCTGATGTCATCCATGGCGCCGTGCCGCTGACATGTTTGTCCATCTTGCGTCCACCACAAGGGAGGTTTGAGCGTCAAACGCCGAGCATGCTATGTTGCTCCGGTGGTGGCACTGCCCCCTTAATTACGCTAGCTAACTGACTCGCCTGCCTGCTCTATCTAACTCAAATGAAATGACACTGTCTCTCTCTCTCTCTCTGTCTATCTTTCTTCAATGCCGCAACACACTACACAGGCAGGCGGCCTTATATAGTGTGGGGACGTGTACAAAACCCCCTGAGACATAATTTGCCAAAGCCACCCTGGCTTTGGCCAATTATGGCTCTCCGCTCTTACCGCGCTGTGATTGGCCAAAGCATGTGGGTCATAGTGCATGCATGGCCAATCATCAGCCAGCAATGCACTGCGATGCCGCAGTGAATTATGGGCCGTGACACGCCACTTGAATTTGGCGCCAACGGCCCATAATGTTCGAAATTCGGCGAACGGCCAAACAGACGATGTTCGAGTCGAACATGAGTTCGACTCGAACTCGAAGCTCAACTCTAGTCATAAGTCATAAGTTTGCCATTGTCTAAGCAGTGGGCGACAGTAGTGGGAGTCTCACCTTCCCTATGTGGAAAGGACACGGTAGTATGGCCCGACGCAAAGTCTGTGTTATTGATCAGTGGGGTCAAGGGGCCAGGAGTGAAAGCAATGTTATAGTGTTGTGACACTGTATGAAAGATTTCCAGTGTCGGGCCGATTGTAGGGTGTAGCGCTATGTTGGAAGGGCGTGCCTCTTTGGTGACCCAAGGTAGGAACCTCAGGGGGGTCTCAGTCTGTAGGCCTTCTATTCCCACCCAATCTTTGGAAGAAGCGTGGCAATTCCAGTCAAGAATGCGTATTAAATGCGTTGCAAAGTAATAATATTTGAAATGTGGAAGGTTAATACCCCCCTCTGCTTTCGGATTCGTCAGAGTCAGCATGCTAATGCGTGACTTCTTCCCAGCCCAGATGAAGTCTCTCAGTGTCGAGTTCAATAGGGAGAATTTTTTTTTAGGAAGTCTGATGGGCAGGGTATGGAATAAATACAAAACCCTGGGCAATACCGTCATTTTTCCTGCCGCCGCCCTCCCAAACCATGATAATGGTTTGAGATTCCAAAATTGAAGGTCCCATCGTAGGTTGTGTAGAATGGGGTGAAAATTTTGTGCATAAAGATTGTTCAGTTCTGATGTAAGCCAGATCCCTAGGTATTTGAGCTTGAGATCTACCCATTTAAAGGGACAGTTAGATTTGGTATCTTGGAGCTGCCTGGTATTTAGGGAGATGTTAAGTGCCTCTGACTTGTCATAATTGATCTTGAAATTGGAAATGTATCCAAACAATTCAAAATCTTTCAGCAAGTTGGGAATCGATGTGTGACGTTGCGTGAGGATAAACAAAAGGTCATTCGCGTAAGCAGCTATTTTATGACATGTGGGGCCCAGAGATAAATCCTTAACTGACAGATTTCCGTTTATCGTACATACATTGTTCTAATGTGAGAATTAATAAAATTGGGGACAGAGGGCAGCCTTGCCTCGTGCCGTTGCGTATTTGCACCGGTTCTGAAAGAGTTCCATTGATCTTCAGTCTAGCTGTCGGGTTCTGGTATAGCGCCGAAATCCATGCCAACAGGTTGGGTTGAAATCCAACATATTTGCACACAGCGAACATGAAGTTCCATGCCACCCTATCAAAGGCTTTCTCTGCCTCTGTGGATAGAAGGCCTTCAGCTGTGCTCCCCTTAAGTTTGTGTATAAAATTTATGGCTTTTATGACATTATCACGTGACTCCCTTCCCGGCATGAAGCCCACTTGATCCGGGCCAATAATATCTGGAAAGAGTCTGCCGATTCTTGTTGCAATAATTTTGGACAGAAGTTTTATGTCCAGGTTGAGCAAAGATATTGGCCTGTAACTGGAGCAAGTGTTGGGATCTTTGCCGGGTTTGGGGAGTACCGTTATATGTGCCATATTGAAAGTGGGTGGAAGTTCCTGGGAGGTTGTCAGGGAATTCAGAGCATTCAGCAGGGGTTTCGCTAGCAAATGTGAAAAAGTCTTATAGTAAATCCGGGCCTGGGCTTTTACCAGATTTTAGATTTAACAGTTTCTAACGCAAAGTGTAACAGTTCCTTCAGTTCCACTACATTGGCGGTTCAGGCCTCTCGATTGGGGGTGGGGGAACTGACCAAGATGGCCGCATGGTGAGGTAGCTGTGCTAAGGTCCTCCAAACCCAGGTATGCCGCTGAATTAGCCTTCATCCCTTCCCACCTGCCCATGGTCTTTGTCTGTGTCGGCATTTGAAACACCTGTCTCCATGGTGGGCACGCTGAGAAAGAACCTTCCCATCCAGTGCTACGATGAGTGAGAGTCACGTGGCCGAGAGAGGGGAGGCGTGTGGATATGCCCAAATCAAACACCGAGCTGAATACCGGATACAGAGCCGAGCCGAGCCGAGTAAACGGAGCCCAGTAGTCCCGCAGCCCTGCAAAGTGCAGAGCGACAGGCAAGCCTGCGCCGCCCGCTCGTGTAGTGGGTAACGAGGGAGTGGGTACGGAAGCCCAGACAAAAGTAGCGTGGGGTCCCCTATGATAAGGACAGGTGACCCGCCCCCTCTTACGCATCATGGGGGTTTAGTTCCTGCTGGAGAGGGGAGACTGCAGCGTCGCTGGAGAATGGATCATCGTTGGAGATCGACGGGATTACATCGCTGGAATTTTTTAATTTTTTTTTAATAAAGTACTTGTCCAACTGTGTCTGTGTGTTTTTTACAATTTTTTACACTTTCTTTGTGAAATGGTAGGGGTATAATCTACCCCGTTACCAATTCACATAGGGGGGCCGGGATCTGGAGTTCCCCTTTGTTAAAGGGGGCTTCCAGATTTCGATAAGCCCCCCCCACCCGCAGACCCCCACAACCACCGGGCAAGTGTTGTGCGGATGAGGCCCTTGTTCTCATAAACATGGGGACAAGCCTCGCCATGTTGAGGGCATGTGGCCTGGTACGGTTCAGGAGGGGGGGCGCTCTCTCGCCCCCCCCCCCCTCTTTTCCTGCGGCTTGCCAGGTTGCATGCTCAGATAAGGGTCTGGTATGGATTTTTGGGGGGACCCCGCGCCATCTTTATTTTAATTCTGATGCAGGGTTCCCCTTAAAATCCATACCAGACCTGAAAGGCCTGGAATGGAATTTGGGGGGACCCCCACGTTTTTTTTTTGGTTCGGGGTTTCCCTTAATATTCATACCAGACCCAAAGGGCCTGGTAATGGACTGTGGGGGGGACCCCTGCCGTTTTTTTTAATGACTTTGATCTGTATTTCTAGGGAGCCGACAATTCATTATAGCCGCGAGTGGTTTTAAATGACTTTTTTCCTTCAGAAATGACATTTTGTGCAGGGACAATTCTAAACAGAGGAAACATGCGCGACTTTACAGGCATACTTTAGACAACCCCCCCAGGTACGAAATTTAAAGGAATATTTCACTTTTATTGTTTCACTTTAAGCATTATTAAAATCACTGCTCCCGAAAAAAGGACGTTTTTAAAACTTTTTTTTGGATTGATTCATGACCCCTGGGGCAGGACCCGGGTCCCCAAACACTTTTTATGACAATAACTTGCATATTAGCTTTTAAAATTAGCACTTTTGATTTTTCATGTTCGTGACTTTAACGGTGTTCGCGTCTTCAAACAAATTTTTTGCCTGTTCGCATGTTCTGGTGCGAACCGAACAGGGGGGTGTTCGGCTCATCCCCAGTACAGACCCACAGTGCCTGACCGAGTAACGGGAACAGAGAGAGCGAGAACGGGACTGGACGTGGATGAACCCTGGAATCACTAGCTGATAGTCGGTGAGCTGCCTGGAGTTTTTCTATATCTCTATACTCCCTCCACACTCTCCCCTTATTTTGGAAGAGAGCGAGACAGGCACTGAGCGGTGCTGGGAAGAGCTAAGGTAGAGAGAGCAGATCTATGTGGAATGACTATAATTGCCCCCCCCTGTTAAACACACACTGTAAGGAGACAGAGCGCGCACCGGAGCAAGATTACCCACCGCTGCAAGACTTGCAAGACTTGAGGTGAGACCCTAATTCTATTTCTAAGAAATAAATAAAGCATAGAGACTGCAATATGCCACCTAAGGGGTCACAGGCACAGGCACAGAAAGCCAAGAGCGGGTCAACAGTAGGAGTGGTTAAAAACACCCCCAAGACACAATCAGCACAAACTGATATTAAGGGATTCCTGCAATATCCACTGAGCCACAAAGAGGCCCCTAATACAACAGAACTTAATATCTCATCTTCAACAGGAGAGCTAGATAAATCAGGCAGCAGCCCCCCCCCCTCCAAAAGCATGCAAAACTCTATAATAGAAGGGGGTAACATTGAAAGAGGAGGGCCCTGGAATATGCAGGCCTATATCCAGTCTGTACCAACAAGGGAGGACATGGACAAATATGTCTTCAGATTAGAGACTACATACAAAGCCGAACTACAACAAGTAAAGACATCCCTTGCAGATACTCAAGACAAGATGGACACTATTGAAACTAGGGTCTCACATATTGAACATAGATTGATGGAGGCAGAGAGGAAAAATCAAGAGCAAGAGCTGGGTTTAAAGTATGCGATTTCTGCTATCGATGATCTCGAGAACAGGAATTGCTGAAACAACATAAGGATTAGAGGAATGCCAGAAACAGAAGGTCCAAACGATATAGTATCAAAACTTTTAAGTTTAACACACTCATGAAATGTCCAATTGCAACCGAATTGGAAATTGATAGAGCGCACCGCACACTAGGCCCCAAAAGTTCTGATCCTGCAAGGCCCAGAGATATAATTTGCAGAATACACTATTTCCATATCAAGGAAAAAATTATGGCGGCCGCACGACAGCAAAAAACTATAGACATTGATGGTATACAATTATTTTTATTCCAGGACTTATCTAAATATACTTTAACTCTGAAGAAAGCAGTAAAACCTCTCTTGGAAGCCCTTAAAGCAAAAGGGATACCATATAGATGGGGATTCCCCTTTCAAATAAAAGTACAACACAAGAGACATAAAATAATGTTCAGAGACATCGCGGATCTTCAGGACTTCCAAAACGAAATGCAGCTGCCCAAGATTAAACTACCTCTATAACCGCAAAATTATCAGGGCTCTTTAAGAGAAATCTTTATGAGGGGACGGGAGGAGGACAGAGGGGGGGGGAGATGGGCGGGGTACCGGGAGAGTTTATGGAAGGGAGAAAAAAATAAGAACAATAAATTAGGGTTTTTTTCTTTTTTTTTGTTCTTTATGTGAGAGATAGAGAACAGACACTAAAGAGGATTCCCCTTTCTTTTTTTTTTCGAGCATTGTGGTGTCCATCTTCCTGCAATGCAAAGCACTGCACATCGCATTGGCACTGTGGTGTGGACAGGGCACTTAGAAAAAAAAAATAGTTTTCTCTTCTTTCCCCCCCCCCCCCTATGGGGGTCCTACCCAATTTTTCTTTGGTCTTTACAATATCACAAGTTGAATGAGTTTGTCGCGGGCATTTTGACAACACACCTCACTTTGGACTCTTGGAGAGATTAAATGAATGTATAGGGAGGGAGGGTGGACAGGGATCTAAATAATCTTTTACACTGTAACTCACATTGAGACACATTTTTTAAGTAATTTTTATGTATATAATTATTTCATAATATTTTTTTTGTAAAAGGTTTCAGAATTGAAATGTCTGACTCTGCAATATGACACATAGAATTCACAATTTTTACTCATTATAGAAATTCACATGCTACATAAATATGTATATGTATATATGTTGGGTATGTATTAGGAATTAGATTGTATGATGCCACTTATACTATGTCACTATTTACCCTCTAGGGGAGTTTATTTTTTATTTTTTATGTTCTTTATGTGAGAGATAGAGAACGGATAAAAAGGGGGGCACCCCATTTCCCTTTTTTTTCTTGTTACTTCTCTTCTTACTTTTTCTTTTCCCCTCCCTGTCTGTTTCCTCCCCCCTCCTGTTACCCCGGTCTTCCCTTCCTATATCCCTTCTTCTTCACTTGAGGTCCATTCTCCTTTTCTTTTCGACCTCTCCTCCTCTTGTAAAGGGGGGGCAGAGGCCAAGATTTAGGTTTAACGCAACTGTTTAAGATACCTGGGTAGGCGGGACCCATCTTGGGAGGTTCCTCCATATTCCCAACATAGTGAACTTAATAATAAGTTCTGACTCAATAGAGTCAATTAGTGTAGGGTCAGAAGTAGTATAGTTTTTATTTTCTTCTTTTTCCCTTTCCTATCCCTTTCCCTAGACATGAACTCAATAAAAATGTGCTCTTTTAATGTGAGGGGGCTAAACTCCCCATCAAAAAGGTCACAGATTCTATATTATTTACATAAACAAAAAGTTAGCATTGTCCTTCTCCAGGAGACACATTTTCACTAAGACTGCATACCTAATATACAGAACAGATACTACTCTACTTGGTATCATGATTTCTTTGCCTATTCAAAGTCCAGAGGGGTCTCCATAGGAATTTATAAAACCCTACCGCATCAAACAGGAAGCTGGTGTAGTCAAGATGGTAGATCCTTACTTTTAAAATTATTCATTTATAGAAAAAAATACACTATTATTAATTTATACTTACCAAATCAAGATCAGATTAGGATAGGTACGCAGAAGTTGACAGATCTTATGGAAAAAGCGGAGGGGGTGACCCTAGTAGGAGGGGACTTTAACTTTGTACTCAATCGGGATCTGGACACCACTGCCTCTCGAATACCTCAGGCGGTTAACCAAATTAACAGATTTAAAGCTACATTAGATTAATTTCACCTGATAGATATATGGAGGGTGCTTCATCCATTGGATAGAGATTATTTATTTCATTTGAAAGTACATGGTAAGTATCATAGGTTAGATTTTTTTCTTATAAATCAAATAGGAATGACATCAATGTCCTCAGCGAACATAGGGAGCTTTATTTGGTCGGACCATACTCCAATATTTCTGGAGATAGCCATACCAAGAGGGGCTACATCTAGAGGGTCCTGGAGATTAAATGACAATTTGTTAACGGATGAAGTATGTATAGCAGAAATTAAACTAACAATTGATAACTTTGTATTAGATCATATAAATGATAATACTTTGGAACAGACCCAATGGGAAGCACTAAAATGTGTTTTGCAGGGTCTCTTCATAAAGCACGGTACCAGATTAAAAAAAGAAAGGGAAAGCAATATATCCGCCCTATTAAAAGAAATCCCCAAGCTTGAACAGAGGCATAAACAAAACCCGATCTCAAGGAATCTAATAGAACTATCAGATAAAACGGACAGAAATACAGAGGTTATTAAATGAGAAAACTCTACGCCTTCAAGATAAGAGTCGTACACTGTTTTATGAACACGGTAATAAACCAGGTCGACTCTTAGCTAGAGCACTGACTCAAAGGACAGCTATGACCCTATAATAAAAATTAAAACAGCAACAGGAGATTTAACACATGATCCCAAAGAAATCTCCAAATCTTTTTATTCATTTTACTCTAAACTCTATAATATACCTAAACAACAGACAGGAAGAGACCCCAAAATGTTCAGACAGGAAATAAGACAATATATTCAGGATTCGGCTATCCCAGCAATATCCTTGATTGAAAGAGAGGAACTAGAAAAGGAATTCTCAACACTGGAGCTGCAAAAAGCAATTGACTCGCTGGTACCAGGAAAAAGCCCTGGGCCAGACGGCTATACACCACGCTTTTATAGAACATATAAAGAACAACTGGTCCCAATTATGATCAAAGCTTTCAATGGGATCTCAGCCACTCGAACCTTTACTCCACAAGGGATGGAAGCATATATATCGATTATTCCAAAACCACAAAAGGATCATACGTTATGAGGAAGTTATCGCCCGATATCCTTAACCAACATAGATCTTCGATTATATTTCAAGATTATAGCTAATAGACTTACTCCAATTTTGCCAACATATGTTAATTTGGATCAAGCAGGGTTTGTAAGGGGGAGAGAGGCAAGGGACAATACATTAAAGACTTTGACATTGGTGGAATATGCCCAGCAGAACTCCATCCCAGCCTGTCTACTGGCGGTGGATGCTGAAAAAGCATTTGACAGGGTGGGATGGAGTTTTATGGAAGAACCTTAGACCAATGGGGAATAGGCCCAATACTTAAGGGGAAAATAATGGCCCTCTAACAAAATCCAACAGCCAGAATTCGAACAAATGGAAACCACTCGGAACCTGTGAAAATATTGAACGGAACTTGATAGGGATGTTCCCTATCCCCACTATTATATGTACTAGTGATGGAGCATTTGACTACAGCCATCCGGAAAAATTCAGATATACAAGGGATAAAAGTTAAAGGAATAGAATACAAAATGTCTGTATATGCAGATGACCTGCTGCTATATATAACAAATCCAACAATATCCATACCAAATTGAATCCAAGAATTTAACCGTTTCGGTAAGATGAGCAACTTTAACCACCTGCCTACTGGGCACTTTCACCCCCTTCCTGCCCAAGCCATTTTTCAGCTTTCAGCGCTGTCACATTTTAAATGACAATTGCGCAGTCGTGCGATGGTGTACCCAAACAAAATGTGCGTCCTTTTTTCCCCACAAATAGAGCTTTCTTTTGGTGGTATTTGATCACCTCTGCAGTTTTTATTTTTTGCGCTATAAACAAAAGAAGAGCGTCAAGTTTGAAAAAAAACACAATATTTTTTACTTTTTGCTATAATAAATATAAATTTTTTTTTACTAGTAATGGCGGCGATCAGGGATTTTTATCGTGACTGCGATATTGTGGCGGACACATCGGACACTTTTGACACATTTACATTAATACAGCCATCAGTGCTATAAAAATGCATTGATTACTGTATAAACATGACTGGCAGAAAAGGGGTTAACACTAGGGGGCGAGGAAGGGGTTAAATGTATTCCCTGGAAGTGATTCTTACTGTGGGGGGAGGGGACTGACTGGGGCTGGTGACCGATGTCCCTATGTACAAGGGACACACCATCGGTCTCCTCTCCCTGACAGGATGTGGATCTGTGTATTTACACACACAGATCCACCGTCCTGCTCAGTTACTGGGCAATTGCGGGTGCCCGGCAGCCATCGCGGCTGCCGGGCACGCGCATCGGGTCCCCAGTGATGCGGTGGGCGTGCACACGCGCGCCCCCTAGTGTTTTTTAAAGATGCAACGTCATATGACGTCCAGTCAGGACAATAGAGTCTTCCGCCCGCCGTCAAGTGGTTGGCCTCGTACACACGACCGATTTTCTCGTCCAAAACAGTCAAGAAAAGTGCCGCGAGAGTTTTTTTGTCTAGAAAAACGTTCGTGTGTATGGTTTTACGACGAGAAACTTGACGAGAATCTCGACGAGAAAATAGAGAACCTGCTCTCTATTTTCTCGTCAGGATTCCAGATTTCCTCGTCGTGTTTCTCGTCGGCCTGTTTTGTGACGAGAAAATGGTTCGTGTGTATGCTTTTACGACTCTTCCAAAAGCGCGCATGCTCACAAGCAACTATGAGACGGGAGCGCATCTTCTGGTAAAACAAGCCTTCATAATGGAGAGAGCACATTCGTCACGCTCATAAATATTTCATCGTTTAAATGTTCTGCATTGAATTCTTCGTTAGAATGTTACATTAATCAAAACGAGAGACCTTCTTTTGCTGCTGATATTCACACAGAGTTCTGCCTTATTTTTAACCTTTTTCATGCTGCTCTTTATAAGATTTATGTGTATTATATCGTGCAAGTTTTTAGGAATAATTTAAATGGTTAGATTTTTCAAAATGATGTTAATTATAATTTCTCAATGTTTTGATAGCGATCTCCCATTTAATTTTCTAATCTATATTTTTAAAATTTCACACCATGTTTTTGAGCTAATCAGATTTAGTTATTCTTTTGGGGGGGGTGATATCTGTGCCTTTTATTGTCAGTCAAATGTATCTGCTTACTCCAAAGCTTGTTTTTTTTTATTTAAAAATACACATAGTCAAGTATGAACTTAAACAAAAAACACATTTATTCATGTTTATAAATTAAATAAAGAGAAGGCAGCGCTGGAGAAGCTGCTGCCATTTGTGCATCCCAGGGACCCCAGAGCACACAGCAACCCTGTGTGGACACTAAAATTGGGAGCTTGAGAAGGCCCACATTTCAGAACACAATCTGATGCTGGCCTCCCAGAGGTCAGGAACAGCAGCAGGTGAGATATATGTCCCAAGTGTGTGGTACTACAACAGGCTGCCTTCTGTCCGACCAGTGCGACCACAATGAAGCAAGGCCATCACTTCCTCTTCTTCCTGGCAACCTTTCCTGCAGCCTTTCCTGAAGCCTTTCCTGAAGCCTTTCCTGCAGCCTTTCCTGCAGCCTTCCTTCTTCGTTTAGCTGGAGGCTGGCCCACTGGAGGGGTACTCCTGTCAGGAGGAGGAGGTGGAGGTGTAGCAGAAGGGGGTGGGGCAGAAGAAGAAGGTGGAGGTGTAGCAGAAGGGGGTGGGGCAGAAGGTGGAGGTGTAGCAGAAGAGGGTGGGGCAGAAGGTGGAGGTGTAGCAGAAGGGGGTGGGGCAGAAGGTGGAGGTGTAGCAGAAGGGGGTGGGGCAGAAGGTGGAGGTGTAGCAGAAGGGGGTGGGGCAGAAGGTGGAGGTGTAGCAGAAGGGGGTGGGGCAGAAGGTGGAGGTGTAGCAGAAGGGGGTGGGGCAGAAGGTGGAGGTGTAGCAGAAGGGGGTGGGGCAGAAGAGGAAGGTGGAGGTGGAGGTTGAGGTTGGGTCAGTTGGGCCACCTCACATATGGCGGTATTGGGGGTAATTTGCTCCATCACCCCCTTGTTGAGCAAGGTGATGAGCAGGGGTTCGCATAGGAGGCGTTGCTCCATGCTCATCACCTTGAACTTAGCCTCCACTAGGCCGGCAATGGCCTCTTCAGGGGATGTGGGCTCCTTGAGGGTGGCATGGGCCTCTTTAATAAGGGCCATTGCTGCCTCACTGGTGGTCCTGTCCCTCCTGCCTCTTTTGTGAAGCCTGATGGGAGGCACCTGGGATCTGGTGCTTCTCCTTTGCCCTGCCACCTCCTGTCTGCCACTGGGCCCTGCCACCTCCTGGCTGCCACTGGGCCCTGCCACCTCCTGGCTGCCACTGGGCCCTGCCACCTCCTGGCTGCCACTGGGCCCTGCCACCTCCTGGCTGGTACTGGGCCCTGCCACCTCCTGGCTGCCACTGGGCCCTTCCTCCTCCTGCCTGACAGTTTCCAGACCCTCCTCCTGGCTGATTTCATCCTGTGTATGAAAAAGAAACATAGTTTAATATGTTGGTTTAATCTTTGCATCAAACTTTGTAATCCTGATGGAAGCAATTAGAATGTAAATGCATAAATCCTTGCTTTAAATTTACCACTACATCAGCTTGACTATTTACCACACAATTAAGTGCAGAATAATGTCTACAGATCATGATTTCACTTGTGTAATACAAAATAATGTATGTTTCTCATCCTGACATATTTGGGAAACATTAATTTTATCCCACTACATTTTCAGTTAATACTATACCTGGCTCCAGATGGACAAATCAGGATCATCCAGGATGGCTGCCTCCTCTTGCTCCAGAGAAGGCTCAGGTTGGCTGCAGGGAAGTCTGGGGGGAAGAGTGGAGAGTGATGGCCTTGGCTCAATGTGGTCATCCAGGAAGGACATCCTGCTGTAGTACCACAAAATCGGGACATAAACATCATCTGCTGCTGCTCCTGACCTCTGAGAAGCCAGCACCTTAGAGCGTTCAGTCCTGTAGGTACCTCTCAAGCTACCAATTTTAGTGTCCACTTGTTTTGCTGTGGCTGTGGGCACCTTGGTATGCACAAATGGGAGCAGCTTCTCCAGCGCTGCTTTTCTCACCCCTTTTTTTTTATGGATGGGGTTTTTGGTCTCCCACAGAGCCGGCAGCTCCCTTACCCGGTCAATAAATTCCGCCAGGAACTCTTTGTCGCTAATAAAGACATTCATATTGTATCTGCAAGTAAAATAAATTATATTTAAATAATGTGAGGCAAACAGTCTAACCTCCTTCACATCCTAGTCACCATATATATCCTCCACCAATCTCAAGACAGTATAGGCCAACAATTTTTACAAGTCTCACAAAATCACATACCTTCGTTCGCACGTCCGTCACTTGAACTCCTCTCTCCGCACACCGAACGTACTATAGTCACATGTGTGTTTGCTATATACACACCACGCATGCGTCCAAATTCGAACACGTCGCTCCGCACACGTCGCCCGCCCATGACGTTCTAACTAACATCTTTTCCCCGCCCCTTCTCTTTCGGCGCGCAGACAGATATGGCGGAGTTACAGCAGGTGTCTGATAATTCCGCAACTAGCGAAGAGACAAGCCCGGAGACCGAGGACACGTCACGATCAAGGAGGAGATTCAAGGCATCGAATATGTCTTTTGCGGAGATGGCGGAGATGGTGGACATCTTGGTCAAGGCTGATTATGATGCCAAGCATGGGCCGTATATCAAACCAAATAGAAGGAAGGCCAAAATCCTCACTAAAGTTGTGAAGAGTCTGAGGGCGAAGTTCGGGGTGAAACGCTCAAATGAGCAGCTCAGAAAGAGGTGGTCAGACCTCAAACTGAGGGAGCCAGACCAGTTGAGGATCATAAAGAGGATGCTCGCTAAAAGTAAGTAAAATGACGACCTTTCTGCTATTAATCTTTTTAGAAACTGTAATTTTTTTTTTTTTTTAGCATATTGTACTCCCTTCCAAAATGTAATATTTTGAACTAGGTTGGGCACAGTAATCGTTCGTTACGTTACAGACACTTCGTTCGGCCACTATCCGCGGTTTTGGCTTATTTAAGACCCCCAAAAGTAATTAGACATCTGCCATTTTTGACCAAGTATTGTGGATAATTTTTAAGTCTAGATGATGTGTTTGTAAGGAGAATGAAATGCAAACTTTAATCAGTGTAAAGGAGAGGACACTCAGCAGCTGCTTCCACATCTGTACTTTGGAGCACTATAGTGTGGGCCACCAGACCCGCCTTTTTTGGGTGTCCCACACAGGTGCATCAGAGTTTATTTGTGGTGCCTCCATGTCCAAAAAATTACATCCAAATGTGAATACTAAACATATTTGGGGTCATAAATAATGCATTTTTCTTTAAATTCCGCACAAACACACACTTGTACCCCACTTCCAAACAATTTAGCCTGTTTTAAGTTTAACAATGAGATTTTTACAGTGTGATAAATAGACCTTTGGTTTTATTCTCATAGGGGAGAGAAGCCTGGGAGGAGGACACTCCAGGGAGCACATGCACCCCACAACTTCCAAGCAACCCCAAACTCCCAAAGATCCACAACCGAAAGATGTGCAGGAAGTTGAGGTGGAGGAAGGAGAAGTGCAGGAAGGAGAGGTGGATGACGTTGTGGATCTGGTCACCACAACAGGTCAGTATCTGACACCACAGCTTAAGGTAAGCGAGGTAGGCCTGCAGAGTTTGATTAATTTTTTTTAATGGTTTTTAGGGGATGGAAATGTTGTGAAGGATAGCACACCGTTCTCTGCTGACAGTGCCCTCCGCCTCATCCAGCAAGTGATGGAATGTAGCACGGAACTGGACCTAATTAAACAAAGAATCCATGTGATGGAACAAACATTTAAAGACATTCTCGATGTTTTGGGGAGAATTCAATAAGCCATCCAAACACATTTGTTTTTACATGTTTGTTTTTATATTTTTTCTAATTTTTTAAGTAACAAAACAGCCAAAAATTGAATATGCACACAGTGTGTGAACATGTGCTATCTGCCATCAGGGGATATCCATGTACGTCTTTTGTGGGTGGAACCCCTTCCTCGTATCAAAAGTCGGTGAACTGAGGAAGGGGATGCACCCCCAAAACACGTCCATTGATCACCCCTGATGGCAGATAGCACATGTTGACAATAGGGATCAGGATTGTAAACTTCCTATTTGCAAAAAAGTAAAAATGTGTGCATATTGAATTTTGGGCTGGGCAAGGGGTGGCAGGACCCCATATTAGGACGGGCACATAGAGACATAGTTTGTGTAACTGAATGTCTCAGATTGCTCAGAGGTATCCAATGTTGTCATTTTAGAAATGCAAGTGGTATTTTTGTATTTTCATAAGCCAAAATTTGCCGGGTTGTGGCCAGGCCAACCCCAAAGTAAAACAAAAAAAAATGTGCAGAGAGTAAAATTTTTGACCACAAACAACGTGTAGCTTCTTTTTATAATACTCTCTAAGCTTATTTGGTTCTTTTGTAAGGTAACATAGTGAAATTGGTTGTTATTTACTAAAGTAAAATACACTTGCCACTACAAATGCACAAAGACAAACTAGGAGACAGGAAAGAACAAATAATTAAAGGTTTAAACAAGATTTTTATTGGGATACTTAGACATAGGCTGGCATAGGAATTGCCCCCCTACCCGTGAAATACTCCATGTATTTGTCACGAACCACACGGGCATTTTGGGGGGGCAAGCCAAGACGGGCAGATTCCAGGCCCGGAAGGGGATTTGCAGGGGAAAGTCCAGCCTCTGGCAAAACTGAGGCCATATAGGAATGTGATTTTTGGCTCAGAAAGTTGTGTAGCACACAGCAGCATAACACTACATAGTTTATTTTGTAGTCCGCCAAGTGGATGGAAGTCATAAAAAGGCGGAACCGGCTGGCCATTATGCCGAAGGCATTTTCAACGACTCTTCGGGCCCTGGCCAGCCGGTAATTGAACACACTCTTCTCTGGGGTCAGGGTCCTCTGTGGAAATGGCCTCATAAGATGCCGTCCGAGTCCGAAGGCTTCATCAGCCAAGAAAACAAAGGGGAGTCCTTCAATATTCCCTGCATCCGGTGGCAATGCAAGGTCGTCACTCTGGAGACGGAGGGCAAACTCCGTCTGGATGAAGGATCCCCCATCGGACATCCGGCCATTCTTCCCTACATCAACATAGAGGAATTCATACCGTGCTGACACCACCGCCATCAGCACAATGCTATGAAACCCCTTGTAATTGTAGTAGTAGGATCCAGAACGGGGTGGCGGCACGATGCGGACGTGCTTCCCGTCTATGGCACCACCGCAGTTGGGGAAGTCCCACCGCGTGGCAAACTCCAATGCCACAGTCTGCCATTCCTGTGGCGTGGAAGGAAGCTGTGGAGTGAAACAAGATGAAATAATATTAGAAAAACAAAGGCATACATTACAAGGAAATTCTATCCCAAAAAATTAGAGACCAACATCAATCAAATTATACGTTTATTAAGGTGTGTAAAAAAAGTATAATGGAAGGCTCATTTATCATATTCATCACCCCCTCTGATGGGCCATTACTAAATTATTTTGGGGGGGGGGGAGATGTGTTTGGCCAAAGGATAGCATTGCAGTGGCGGTGCGTCCAGAGTGGGCGCTGGAGCACTGTCCCCTCTCTCCTGTGCCCATCACTCAGAACAATACATAGGTTCATGCGTTGCATGAACCTATGTATTGTCTATGCCGCCCACTATTCAGGTGGATGGCCTCTTGTAAAGCGACCGACATATGAATAATTGCGTCATTTAGGGGGTTAAAATTGCAGAGCAGAAACAGGTATTAAAAAAGTCTTGCAAATTACAACCTGAGGGATGTAATTGGCTTCCTCAAAGAAAAATCGGGGACGCAAGGAGGGGGGCATTCCTTGTGTAAACACTGACAGGCTGCTCTGGCAATCATGTTCACCAAGTCTGTTTAATGGTAACATGATTGGCTGATGCAACATGAAGGGAAGGAGAAGACATCAAGGACAGAAGAAGGATGGCGCTGACCACAAGAAGGTAAGTGCAGGGCTGGGGGGAAACTGGCTGCATTAGAGGGGACTAAATGGCTGCATTGGAGGGGACAACTGGGGGCGTTTATTAGGCAACAGAGCAAAAAAGGAGGAAGTTTATTTCCGAAATTGGGGTTGGAACCCCCCAACATTTGGAGCAACAGGCGCCCCTGCTGGAAAAGTTAGTGAGGGGAAATATTTAGGGAGGAAAAAAAAGGGGCAATCTAAAGCTTCCAACATGCATGGGGACAAAGGGGACATTCTCAGCATATTACAATCATGGTAATTAGGGAAGGATGAAAGAAATACAATACATTAGCATACATGTAATACATAAAATGTGATGTTAAGGGAGAAAACTTACCCTAATATAGTCCTCCTGCAGGACTTGTATAATAGCAGAACAGGTGTCTGGGATTATGAGGCCCAGAGCCTGGGGGGAGATGCCTGTGGTGAACTTCAAGTCCTGAAGACTTCTCCCTGTCGCCAGGTAACGCAACGTGGCGATGAGCCTCTGCTCAGCACTGATGGCTTCCCGCATAACGGTGTCCTTCCTGGTAATATAGGGGGACACCAAAGCCAACAGTTCCTGAAAAACGGGGTCAGACATCCTCAGAAAATTCCTGTAGTCCTCAGGATTATTCTCGACGATCTCCCGCAGCAGAGGCATGTGGCAGAATTGGTCCCGCTGGAGCAACCAATTCTTGGTCCATGAACTCCTCCTCACACCATTCATGGACTGGTCTTGGTCCAAAACAAGCAGACCAACACCAAGCGCACGCACAGCACGAACTCGACGACGAGAACGTCCAGGCGACATGGCTAGGAAACGGTCGTCTAATCAGAACGTACAGAACAGAACGCACTTTAGAACAGCAAGGCCTATGAATAACGAACTGAAATTCAGAAACGAACAGGCAATAACGCACTGTAAAACAGATACGACCTGCCTAGACGCCCTGAAAGTCAAGATACGAACCCACAAGCACAAACTGAACGGCAGAAAACGATCTGAAAAGTACGAAGACTGAAAAGCGCGAATCGTCTCTTCCCAAACTTTTACTTCACACGCGGTAACACGAGATCAGCAAAAGCAGCCCAAGGGGTGGCGCCAAGAAAAAAGATCTTCCCCTTTATAGTGCCGTCGTACGTGCTGGACGTGAGCGCAGAGAACCACGAGGAAATTGGAAAATGACAGTGTGTACGCATAGAAAGCTTGACGAGAAAATCGACAAGCTTAACAAGAATCTCGTCGAAAAAAACGACGTGTTTTTTACGACGAGAAAATCGGTCGTGTGTACGAGGCCGTTAAAGTAAATTATGACAAAACAGAAGCCCTGAACATTACACTCCTAAGTAAGCATATTGACATCTTAAAAAAATGTTTTATTAAAAAATGGCAGAAGGTAGCGGTTAAATACTTTGGAACATACATTCCTAAAGACCTAACGAAACTCCAAGAACTGAATTATTTACCAATAATACAAAAAACAATTAAGATGCTCCAAAAATATGATAGAAAAAAAAGAAAATAGGAACTGATGCAACCACTCAACCACCTTCATCCCTATGTGAACCAAATATGATAGAACAATTTTCTCTTTAATTGGAAGGGTTATTTTTGTAAAAATGGATATACTTTCGAAACTTTTATATGTAGCGCCCTCCTCACTCCCCTCTTTCTCTCGTCTCGTCTTTCTCTTGTCTAGGGGTATTTTAGAGGGGAGGGAGCGGGGACACCACGCCTGGCTTCCACCACGTGTCAGTGCGGTATAAGCAACGTTCTTGTATTACCTTCGGGTCAGTGCTGTGCACCTGGATCCTCCCTCCAAGAGTCACCTTGAACAATGCCTGTTGGGAAATGAGCCCCACACCACTAAAGTTCAACACTCCTTTATTCTTCTCGAATGAACACAAACAGTTGAACTCCCTTGGTAGAAACAGAACAGAAAAGGAGGTGTGGATGCGAATAGGCCCAGACACAATGTAGTTCTCCACTTTCCTTCCTGAAAGTGGGTTACGGTCTCCGCACGAGGGGGAATTTCCTTCCAGGCGGTCTCCGACGAGAGGCTCACCTGTCACGGGCAATATGCTGCACCGGGTCTTCACGTGAGGAGCTCCCCCCGGTCCATTGCGCCTTCCGGATTCGGGTACCCACTCCTGGGGTTCCCTAGGATCTCCTTCCCTCACGGAACTCAGTGTTGGGCACTGAGCTCCGGACCTCCATCCGAGTACCTCACCCCAGGCTAAAGGTGCCTGGGATGGAACACGACCTCCGATTGTCCTCTAGGCCTAGGCCACCCGGAGGACCGACGCAAACCACCGTCCACAAGCTAATGGTGCTTGGGACTCCGACCCCGTGACCAAAGATGGCCCGCCCCTTTATACCCTCTCCCAGCAAGCACGGCGGGTTCCCCGCCCCACCATACCACTGCCGAGGGAGGACAAAAAGGAAGCACAACACACAGCAATGATTCAACCCCAGCCCAGGGTGACAGCGCCACCCGCTGGGCTGCAGGGAATAACACATCACCAATGTCTCTGTCAAGTTCAAATTTACACCCGGGAAAGTACATACCCGCTACATATATATATTTCAAACAATCCCAATATATTTTCCAACTAATTTAATACATAAACTTCGGAGAGCGATCAGGGAATTCATATGGGCCCATAAAACACCCCGAATCAGAAGAGAAATATTGATAATGGCCAAAAAAAAAGGGAGGCCTAGCACTCCCAGCCTTTTCATAATATCTACGGTCGGTATTCATGGGAAGAATAGTGGATTGGTTCCACAGAGCAAACACCAAACAGTGGATGAAATTAGAGGAGGATGTCACTGAAATAAAACTTAAATCATTACCATGGATAAATCATAATCTACGACCCCCCATGAAAGAAATGCTGATGCTGGTATCCTCTACATTAAAGGCATGGTATGCAATGTTAAAAAATGAGAAATGGTCAATGCAGATTGGGCCACTGACACCCCTATTTGAAAACCATGAGTTTCCACCAGCAATGAATGCCTTGACATTTCTAAAACGGTATAGAAGTGAGGACACAAGTGTGGTCCAGATCCTGATTGAAGGCAAAATTCCCCCGATAGACTCCTTTGGTTGAGAATGCAGAAATAAGTGGATACAATATCAATAACTCCGAACATATATTCAATCACTAGTGTAACGACACCCCAAATATGAAAGGGGTTAAAGCCGTTTAGGATATTCCATTCCCGAACACCAAGGCAGCTACCGACACTCCAGTCAGGCGAACAAGACCCATAAGTAGGGATGAGCTTTGAGTCTAACTCATGTTCGACTCGAACATCGGCTATTCGACCGTTCGTCGAATTTCGAACATTATGGGCCGTTGGCGCCAAATTCGAGTGGCGCGTCACGGCCCATAATTCACTGCGGCATCGCAGTGCATTGCTGGCTGATGATTGGCCATGCACGCACTATGACCTGCATGCTTTGGCCAATCACAGCGCGGCGATAAGAACGGAGAGCCATAATTGGCCAAAGCCAGGGTGGCTTTGGCCAATTATGTCTCAGGGGGTTTAGTACATGCCCCACACTATATAAGGCCGCCTGCGTGGCGGCTTTGTGTAGTGTGTTGCGGTGGTGAAAGAAAGACAGAGAGAGAGAGAGAGAGAGATAATGTCATCTCATTTGAGTTAGATAGAGCAGGCAGGCGAGTCAGTTAGCTGCAGTTACAGTGTGTAGAGGATATATATGCATGCTAGGTGTTGTATATATATATATATATATATATATATATATATATACTGTATATATATACACTGTATTCAGTTTAGCTAGATCCGTTCCTATTATTCTCTTCATAATATATTGACAGGCAGGCAGGTGCTTGTGCTTGCTGTAGTATTTTCATTTAGTGTACTGTGTCCTTTGCACGGTGTGCACCTAAAGCTACCTGAATACAATTGCTGGTGTTCTCATACTAATACAGGCAGGGAGCTGCAGTATTTTCAGTTAGTGTACTGTGTCCTTTGCACAGTGTGCACCTAAAGCTACCTGAATACAATTGCTGGTGTTCTCATACAAATACAGGCAGGGAGCTGCAGTATTTTCATTTAGTGTACTGTGTCCTTTGCACAGTGTGCACCTAAAGCTACCTGAATACAATTGCTGGTGTTCTCATACTAATACAGGCAGGGAGCTGAAGTATTTTCATTTAGTGTACTGTGTCCTTTGCACAGTGTGCACCTAAAGATACCTGAATACAATTGCTGGTGTTCTCATACAAATACAGGCAGGGAGCTGAAGTATTTTAATTTAGTGTACTGTGTCCTTTGCACAGTGTGCACCTAAAGCTACCTGAATACAATTGCTGGTGCTCTCATACTAATACAGGCAGGGAGCTGCAGTATTTTCATTTAGTGTACTGTGTCCTTTGCACAGTGTGCACCTAAAGCTACCTGAACACAATTGCTGGTGTTCTCATACTAATACAGGCAGGGAGCTGCAGTATTTTCATTTAGTGTACTGTGTCCTTTGCACAGTGTGCACCTAAAGCTACCTGAATACAATTGCTGGTGTTCTCTTACTACTAATACTACAGGCAGGCAGTTGATTCTGCTAGCTGAAGTGTAATCAGTATATATATACATCCCAGCTTTGTGCAGCTACATCTCCCTGCAGGCCATTAGTATGTCTGGAAGGACAACAAGGAGAGGCAGACAATCACGAGCCAATAAAAGAGGGCAAGAAAAGCTCTGTGTCTAGAGGCAACAGTGCTGGTCGTGGACATGGTGCATCCTCATCAGCACGTGGCCGTGGGACACGCTTGTCCTTTTTTTCGGCAGCTGGCCGTGTTGAGCCGCAACATGCCGAAGATTTGGTAGAGTGGATGACCAAGCCGTCCTCATCCTCCTCATCCTCTCTCACCCAGTCTCAGGGTACTTTGTCTGGCAAAGCAGCTGCCAAAGCGGCCTCTTCCCTCGGCTCAATGGCATCAGTCACTCCTTCCCTAGCCTCACCATGTCCTCCTGAGGAGTCCCCCGAACTGTTTGATCACAGTGTTGGGTACATGCTGCAGGAGGATGCACAGTGTTTTGAAGGCTCCAATGATGGTACCCAGCTAGAGGAAGGCAGTAACGTGAGCCCAGAGAGAGGGGGTGCCCAAGAAGGACAGAAAACTGGCAGTCATGTTCCCCCAGCTACAGCATACTGCCAGGTTTGCTACAGTGATGAGGAGGGAGGGGATGATGAGGTCACAGACTCTATGTGGGTGCCTGATAGGAGAGAGGAGGAGGAGGAGGCACATCTCCAATGAGGCAGTATGCCCTCCAGGAGCCAGCTTAAGGGCAGCACACCGACTGCATCACACCGCAGAGCTCCGCATGTGCAGGGCGCTGCTGTCTCTGTGCGTTATTCCAAAAGTTCTTTGGTGTAAGCTTTTTTTGAGACGAGTGCATCAGATCGCACCGCTGCTATTTGTAACATATTTCTCAAGCGTATCTCGCGTGGCCAAAACATCACTCGCTTGGACACCACATGCTTGACCAGACATATGTCAACCTGCCATGCAGTTCGTTGGCAAGCATACCTAAAAGACCCACACCAAAGAACAAAGCGGACCTCTCCTTGCTCCTCATCAGCTGGGATCACCAACCCCACTATACCTTCAGTCCTCTCTGAAACCTGCACTGAGAGGAATGAAGGTGTAGAATTAGGTGTGTCACAGCCAAGTACTTGCGGGCAATCTGCTATCGGTACACCAACGCCAGATTGTACCACGCAAATTTCCCTGCCCCAGTTGCTGCACCGCCGAAAGAAGTTCACTCCCAGCCATCCACATGCCCAGCGGTTGAATGCTAGTTTGGCTAAATTGCTAGCACTTCAACTGCTGCCTTTTCAGTTGGTAGACTTTGCCCCCTTCCGTGAGTTTGTGGAATGTGCGGTTCCTCAGTGGCAGGTTCCCAAACGCCACTTTTTCTCATGGAATACGATTCCGGCTCTCTACCGGCATTTGGAAGGCAATGTCTTGGCCTCGCTGGACAGGGCGGTCAACGGTAAGGTGCATATTACCGCTGACTCATGGTCCAGCAGGCATGGACAGGGACGTTACCTATCTTTCACGGCACATTGGGTGACTCTGCTGGCAGCTGGGAAGGATGCAGGACAAGGTGCAGTAGTCTTGGAGATTGTTCCGCCACCACGCCTCCAAAATGCTACTACTGGTGATTCTGACACACCTCTCTCCTCCACCCCTCCTCTTCTTCTTCCTCCATGGCCTCTTCCAGTGCTTTGTCCTCGGAACCAGCGGTGCTCCGTAGGCGTTCAAGGGGCTACGCAAGTACGCAGGCAAAAAGATGCCATGCGGTACTTGAGCTGGTGTGCTTGGGGGACAGGAGCCACACTCTGCAGGGGCAGGCTCAGAGGTGGTTGACGCCACACCAGCTTAAGCCAGGAATGGTGGTTTGTGACAATGGCACCAACCTCCTCTCCGCCCTCCGACAGGGACAACTGACCCATGTGCCCTGTTTGGCTCACGTACTTAACTTGGTGGTGCAGCGGTTCTTGGGCAGGTGCCCGGGCTTACAGGAGGTCCTGAGGCAGGCCAGAAAACTCTGTGTGCATTTCCGCCGGTCATATAATGCCAGTGCTCGGCTGGCTGACCTCCAAAAGGAATACAACCTGCCCAAGAACCGCCTAATCTGTGACATGCCCACCAGGTGGAACTCAACGTTGGCCATGCTGCAGCGGCTGCACATGCAGCAGAGGGCCATCAATGAGTATCTGTGCCAATATGGCACCAGGACAGGATCCGGGGAGCTTGGATTTTTTTGCCACGCCAGTGGGTCATGATCAGGGATGCATGCACTGTCCTGTCACCATTTGAGGAGGCCACGAGGATGGTGAGCAGTGACAGTGCATGCATCAGTGACACTGTCCCTCTTGTCCACCTGTTGGAGCACACGCTGCGTGGAATAATGGACAGGGCACTTGAGGCAGAACAGAGGGAGGAAGAGGAGGACTTCCTTACCTCTCAAGGCCCCCTTTATCCAGACAGTGTTCCTGCTGGCTCGCCTATCACACAAGAAGAGGAGGAGGAGGATTGTGTCAGCATGGAGGTGGAGCCTAGCACTCAGAATCAGCAGCAGTCTTCAAGGGATCAATTACAGTCCCAAGAAACCCATGGACTTGTATGCAGAAAGGTCTGTGCAATGCGTTCCCAGAGACTGGGAGGTTACAATATCCTGGTCCTGGACAACGTGTAGCTGAAGCTTCGGTCAGTCAAAAAAGGAGTGATGGAGAAGGTGGCCGTCTGACCGATGCGTTCAGACAATTTTCCGCAGCCCCAAGGTATGATCGGTTCCAGCAACCTTCGCAGCGTCTGTTTTACATGGTGCAGGAATACCTAGGGGCAAGATCAGACTTGGACAGCTTTCCCACTGAAAATCCTCTGGGTTACTGGGTCTTGAGGATGGATCACTGGCCAGAGCTTGCACAGTATGCAATTCAGCTACTGGCCTGTCCTGCATCCAGCGTTCTTTTGGAACGCACATTCAGTGCTGCTGGAGGCTTTGTAACTGATCACAGAGTGCGTCTATCCACCGAATCGGTCGATCGGCTGACCTTCATAAAAATGAATCAGTCTTGGATCACCAGCTACCAAGCACCTGATGCTGATGTAACCGAATATATATTTTTTTTGAATGGGAGATCCCTTCAAGACTGCCTATGCTGATGCTGAGTAACTATCCTGTTATGCTGAGTGACTATCCTCTTCCTCCTCAAAGTTCGTGCTGTTAGCTTGTAAGAACATTTTTGGTTCTGGGCACCACCACCAGTGTCTAAGGCCCAATTTTTCAGCCCCTGTTTAACAGGGGCATGTAATTACAATTTTTGATGCAATACTTTGCAGCAGGGCTCATCCTTGCGGTCCAACTAAAGTTTCTGTGAGGGGTTGCAGTGTTGTGGCACCAGTGCCTAAGGCCCAATTTTTCTTCCCCTGTTTAACAGGGGCGTGTAATTAAAATTTTTAATGCAATAATTTGCAGCAGGTCTCATTCATGTGCTCCAACTAGAGTATCTGTGAGGGGTTGCAGTGTTGTGGCACCAGTGCCTAAGGCCCAATTTTTCTGCCCCTGTTTAACAGGGGCGTGTAATTACAATTTTTGATGCAATAATTTGCAGCAGGGCTCATTCTTGCGCTCCAACTAAAGTTTCTGTGAGGGGTTGCAGTGTTGTGGCACCAGCACCAGTGCCTAAGGCCCAATTTTTCTTCCCCTGTTTAACAGGGGCGTGTAATTAAAATTTTTGATGCAATAATTTGCAGCAGGGCTCATTTATGTGCTCCAACTAGAGTTTCTGTGAGGGGTTGCAGGTTTGTGGCACCAGCACCTGTGCCTAAGGCCCAATTTTTCTGCCCCTGTTCAACAGGGGCATGTAATTACAATTCTTGATCTAATATTTCACAGCAGGGCGTTACAGCGCCCACCAAGAGTAACTGTGAGGGCTTACAGTGTTGTGGCAACACCAACACCTAAGTCCCAAATTTCTGCAGAGTATATAGGGCAGAAACAAACATCCAACTTACAAATAGGGATGAGCTCGGTGTTCGAGTCGAACATAAGTTCAACTCGAACATCGGCTGTTCGACCGTTCGGCGAACATCGAACGATTTGGGTCGTTCGCGCCAAATTCGAGTGACGCGAATGGCCCACAATACACTGCGCCATCGCAGTGCAATCCCGGCGCTGTGATTGGCCAAGCATGCACTGTGACCCCGCATGCTTGGCCAATCACAGTGCCGGCAGCTAGGAGAGCCATAATTGGCCACACGCAGGTTGCCTGTGGCCAATTATAGCTCAGGGGGTTTAGCACACGCCCCACACTATAAAAGGCCGCCAGCGCGGTGACCTTGTGTAGTGTGTTCCGGCGCAGGGAAAGACTTACATAGGCAGGGACAGTGTCAGTGCTATTTGTACCTCAAACTTGTGTGTAGGGAGAGAGAAGGATAGGCAGGGAGAGTGTCAGTGTCATATTCTTTGCTAAACCTTGTGCAGGGAGAGAGAAGGATAGGCAGGGGACAGTGTCAGTGTCACATTCTTTGCTAAACCTTGTGTGCAGGGAGAGAGAAGGATAGGCAGGGAGAGTGTCAGTGTCATATTCTTTGATAAACCTTGTGTGCAGGGAGAGAGAAGGATAGGCAGGGAACAGTGTCAGTGTCATATTCTTTGCTAAACCTTGTGTGCAGGGAGAGAGAAGGATAGGCAGGGAGAGTGTCAGTGTCATATACTTTGATAAACCTTGTGTGCAGGGAGAGAGAAGGATAGGCAGGGGACAGTGTCAGTGTCATATTCTTTGCTAAACCTTGTGTGCAGGGAGAGAGAAGGATAGGCAGGGAGAGTGTCAGTGTCATATACTTTGATAAACCTTGTGTGCAGGGAGAGAGAAGGATAGGCAGGGGACAGTGTCAGTGTCATTGTTGCTAAGCCTCCTGCACCTTATACACCTGAAGTTAGCCTGTATTGCTGCTTTTTCCTGGTGTGTTACAAAAGTGTTTCTCAACTCCAGTCCTCAAGGCGCACCAACAGGTCATGT
Organism: Rana muscosa; assembly: GCA_029206835.1. NCBI lineage: Eukaryota > Metazoa > Chordata > Amphibia > Anura > Ranidae > Rana > Rana muscosa. The sequence goes on from CM055121.1 coordinate 383,090,409, forward strand.
TTTTGGGATTTCCTGCAGATAAAACAGCTGTGATAATTACTAAGGCAGTGAAACTGCTCAAATCACCTGTGAAAATCAATGGAAATCCTAAAAACATGACCTGTTGGTGCGCCTTGAGGACTGGAGTTGAGAAACACTGTGTTACACCAACAGGCATTTGCAGCACTTACAGCGGGCGGAGTGTGCCTCCTGATCATATTACACCTGAATTTAGCCTGTATTGCTGCTTTTTCCTGGTGTGTTACACCAACAGGCATTTGTAGCACTTACAGCGGGCGGAGTGTGCCTCCTGATCATATTACACCTGAAGTTAGCCTGTATTGCTGCGTTTTCCTGGTGTGTTACACCAACAGGCATTTGCAGCACTTACAGCGGGCGGAGTGTGCCTCCTGATCATATTACACCTGAAGTTAGCCTGTATTGCTGCTTTTTCCTGGTGTGTTACACCAACAGGCATTTGCAGCACTTACAGCGGGCGGAGTGTGCCTCCTGATCATATTACACCTGAAGTTAGCCTGTATTGCTGCGTTTTCCTGGTGTGTTACACCAACAGGCATTTGCAGCACCTACAGCAGGCGTAGTGTGATTCCTGCAAAATATACTCCTGAAGCTAGGCCTTATTGCTGGTTTTCCCATTTCCCTGCAGGCCATTAGAATTTCTGGAAGGCAAACAAGGAGAGGCAGACAGTCAGGAGCCAATAAAAGAGGGCAAGCAGGCTCTGTGTCTAGAGACAACAGTGCTGGTCATGGACGCGGTGCATCGCCATCAGCACGTGGCCATGGGACACGCTTGTCCTTCTTTTCGGCAGCTGGACGTGTTGAGCCGCATCATGCCGAAGACTTGGTAGAGTGGATGACCAAGCCCTCCTCATCCTCCTCATCCTCTCTCACCCAGGCTCAGGGTACTGGCAAAGCAGCTGCCAAAGCGTCCTCTTTAGAGTTGAGCGGACACCTGGATGTTCGGGTTCGACGGGTTCGGCCGAACTTCGGAAAAAAGTTCGGGTTCGGGACCGAACTTTAACCCGAACCCAGACCCGAACCCGAACCCCATTGAAGTCAATGGGGACACGGACTTCTAAGGACTAAAAAGGCTCTAAAAAAGTAATGGAAAGGGCTAGAGGGCTGCAAATGGCAGCAAAATGTTGTTAAGAGCATGGCAAGTGCTCTGCAAACAAATGTGGATAGGGAAATAACTTAAAATAACATAAAAAAAATAAAAATAAAAAATAATAATCTTGACCTAGGAGGACGAGGTCCATATGGAGTAGGAGGTTGAGGTGGCGGTGGATGTGGCTGTGTAGGTGGAAGCGGCGGTGGAGGAGGACGAGGTAGCCAACACTGATTCAAAAATACAACAATGGCTGGGTAAGGCCGGTGATGTGTCGAATTCTGTCCCCCGTCAAATAGTGTCCACCCTGTACTGCGCTTGCTCAGTATGTAGGACAAGGGGATTTCTAAAATCTCCCAAGACGAACGGCGCCTGCGTGGTGAGTTCAGGTGAAGGCCACACCATCCGTGGTTCAAGCCGAGCCAAGTGAGGCCGTGCCCGAAGCGTGGCGATCGAACCGAGCCTGTGAGGGGCCCTGTTACTATGTGCTACCGTATGTCCACTTGGATGGTGGGGCTTGAACCTGCACTCACAGCGCAGGCGCCGTTCATCTTCGGAGATTTTGTGAATCTCCTTGTCCTCTGTACTGCGCAAGTGCTGCGCCTTCGCAGTATGGGCCGGACACAATCCGATGGCCGGACAGTTTTTGTCACAACACCGGTATACATGTCTATTCTGCACAAGGTACGGACAAGTCCTGTGGGATCCATGCCTGGTTCATTTTAATGAACGTGAGCTTGTCCACATTGGCTCTGGACAGGCGGCTGCGCTTGTCTGTGATAACGCCCCCTGCCGTGCTAAATACACGTTCAGATAATACACTGGCTGCAGGGCAGGCCAGCACCTCCAAGGCATAAAGGGCAAGCTCAGGCCATGTGCCCAATTTGGAGACCCAGAAGTTAAAGGGGGCAGACCCGTCATCCAGTACGTGTAGGCCTGTGGACACATACTGCTCAACCATGTTGGTGAAATGCTGCCTCCTGCTAAGACGTTCCATCTCAGCTGGTGGTGCTGGTTGTTGTGGCGTGCTGACAAAGCTTTTCCACATTTCAGCCATGCTAACCCTGCCTTCTGAGGTGCTGCCGGTGCCCCGGCTGCGTTGGCGACCTCTTCCTCCTCCTCTGCCTTCGCCTTGTGCTTCCACCGTATGCCCGCTGTCAGGTGGGAATGCCACCAGCAGCGCGTCTACCAGCGTGCGCTTGTACTCGCGCATTTTACAATCCCGCTCCAGTGAGGGAATTAAGGACGGTACATTGTCCTTGTAACGGGGATCCAGCAGGGTGGCCACCCAGTAATCAGCACCAGTTAAAATGTGGGCAACTCGGTGGTCATTGCGGAAACACTGCAGCATGTAATCGCTCATGTGTGCCAGGCTGCCCAGAGGCAAAGAAAAGCTGTCCTCTGTGGGAGGTGTATCGTCTGTGTCCTCTGTATCCCCCCAGCCACGCACCAGTGATGGCCACGAGCTGGTCTGGGTGCCACCCTGCTGTGAAAATGGCTCCTCCTCCTCCTCCTCCTCCATCTCCTCCTCCACCTCGTCATCCTCCAGAACTGTGCCCTTTCTGCCGGACAATTGTGTACCTGGCGTTTGTTGGTGCAGGAACCCACCCTCGTAGCCACTTGTGAAAGACTGCCCTGAAAGCCTTTGAAATGATCCCGCTTCCTCCTCCTCCTCGTCATCCTCCTGTGCCACATCCTCTTCCATCATCGCCCGAAGCGTTTTTTCAAGGAGGCATAGAACTGGGATAGTAACGCTAAGAACGGCGTCATTGGCACTGGACATGTTGGTGGAGTACTCGAAACAGCGCAACAAGGCACACAGGTCTCGCATGGAGGCCCAGTTATTGGTGGTGAAGTGGTGCTGTTCCGCAGAGCGACTCACGTGTGATTGCTGCAGCTGAAACTCCACTATCGCCTGCTGCTGCTCGCACAGTCTGGCCAGCATGTGCAAGGTGGAGTTCCACCTTGTGGGCACGTCACATATGAGGCGGTGAGCGGGAAGGCCGAAGTTACGCTGCAGCGCTGACAGGCGAGCAGCAGCAGGGTGAGAACGCCGAAAGTGCGCACACACAGCCCGCACTTTCTGCAGCAGCTCTGGCATATTGGGGTAATTTTTAAGGAACCTCTGGACCACCAAGTTCAGCACATGCGCCAGGCAAGGGATGTGCGTCAAACCGGCTAGGCCCAGAGCTGCTACGAGATTTCGCCCATTATCGCACACCACCAGGCCGGGCTTGAGGCTCACTGACAGCAACCACTCATTGGTCTGTTGTTCCATGTCCCTCCACAACTCCTGCGCGGTGTGGTTTTTTTTTCCCCAAACAGGAAAGTTTTAAAACTGCCTGCTGTCGTTTACCCCTGGCTGTGCTGAAGTTGGTGGTGAAGGTGTTACGCTGACCGGATGAGGAGGCGGTAGAGGATGAGGAAGCGGAGTAGGAGGAGTTAGCAACAGGAGGCAAACTGAAGCGCCCTGCAATCCTCGGTGGTGGAAGGACATGCGCCAAACTGCTATCTGCCTCAGGCCCAGCCGCCACTGCATTTACCCAGTGTGCTGTTAGGGAGATATAACGTCCCTGACCGTGCTTACTGGTCCACGCATCCGTAGTTAGGTGGACCTTGCCACAGATGGCGTTGCGCAGTGCACACCTGATTTTGTCCCCCACTTGGTTGTGCAGGGAAGGGATGGCTCGCCTGGAAAAATAGTGGCGGCTGGGCACGACGTACTGTGGGACAGCCAATGCCATCAGGCTTTTAAAACTCTGCGTCTCCACCAGACAGAATGACAGCATTTCAAAGGCCAGGAGTTTTGAAATGCTGGCATTCAGGGCCAGGGATCGCGGGTGGCTAGGGGGGTACTTCCTCTTCCGCTCCAATGTTTGGGAGATAGAGAGCTGAACGCTTCCACGGGACATTGTGGAGATGGTTGGTGACCCAGGTGGTAGTGTTGCTGGCAGATCCTCTGTTTGCGGGGTGGCAGGTGCCACTGTCACTACAGAGGTGGATGAAGAGGCCGAGACTGCAGCAGAAGAGAAAGCAGGAGGAGCCAGAGACCTTTCTTGGTTTTTGAGGTGTCTACTCCACTGCAGCTCGTGCTTTGCACTTAGATGCCTGGTCATGCAGGTTGTGCTCAGGTTGAGAACGTTTATGCCTCGCTTCAGCCTCTGATTGCACAGCCTACAAACCACTCGTGTCTTGTCATCAGCACATTGTGTGAAGAACTGCCACGCTAGGGAACTCCTTGGACCTGGCTTTGGTGTGCTCGGTCCCTTGCTGCGTTGGGCAGTAGCAGACATACTGTCTAGCTGACAGACGCTCCGCTTTTGCACCCTGCTCCCTCTTCTGCTGTGCTGGTGGCTCTGTGCGACCACCGCCTCTTCCTCCAAACTACACTGGTCACCTGCATAACGTTCATTCCATGTGGGGTCGAGGACCTCATCGTCCTCCACATCATCTTCCACCCAGTCTTCACCCCTGCCCTCCTTGTCTGTCTGCACAATTGCGAAAGCAGCAGCAGTTGGCACCTGTGTTTCGTCATCATCCGAGACGTACTGCGATGGTCCTCCCATGTACTCATCATGAAACATAAGTGGTTGGGCATCGGTGCACTCAATCTCTTCCACTTCTGGGGCAGGGCTAGGTGGATGGCCCTGGGAAACCCTGCTAACAGAGTCATCGAAAAGCAGAAGAGACTGCTGCATGATTTGGGGCTCAGACTGCTTGGCTGATTTGCAAGGGGGTGAGGTGAAAGACTGATGGACATGGGTTTCAGGTGACAACTCTGTTCTTTCATCAGAAGAGTGGGTGGGAGACAATGTGAAGGAACCCGAGGCACTGTCAGCAACCCAATCTACTATCGCCTGTACTTGTCCTGGCCTAAACATTCGTACAGCCTCATTAGGCGCGCCAAAATACCGCCGCAGGCTCGGTCGCCTACTCGCAACTGAGGAAGGTGTTTCACTTGTGCGTGTATCTGGCACAGATCCACCACGTCCTCTCCCTGCAACAGGAGCTCCACCAGCACCACCACGACCGGGGCCACCACATCCCTTTGACCTTCTCCTCATATTTTCCAAATTTAGGATCTTGCCCTAAATGGGTGTTTTTGGAAGAGCAGAACACACCCACAGTACGTAACCGCTGAATCGCACAGCTACAGAACTGCAGAAAATGCTATTCAAAAAAATTTTGTTTTTTTAGTATAGCACAGTAGGAGAAAACTATATAGAAATTGTTTATTTCACACACCTCCAAATATGTATAACACACTGCAAACTATTTTTTGTGCCCCTAAACGGCGTTTTTTGGAAGAGCAGAACACACCCACAGTACGTAACCGCTGAATCGCACAGCTACAGAACTGCAGAAAATGCTATTCAAAAAAATGTTGTTTTTTTAGTATAGCACAGTAGGAGAAAACTATATAGAAATTGTTTATTTCACACACCTCCAAATATGTATAACACACTGCAAACTATTTTTTGTGCCCCTAAACTGCGTTTTTTGGAAGAACAGAACACACCCACAGTACGTAACCGCTGAATCGCACAGCTACAGAACTGCAGAAAATGCTATTAAAAAAAAATGTTTTTTTAGTATAGCACAGAAGGAGAAAACTATATAGAAATTGTTTATTTCACACACCTCCAAATATGTATAACACACTGCAAACTATTTTTTGTGCCCCTAAATGGTGTTTTTTGGAAGAGCAGAACACACCCACAGTACGTAACCGCTGAATCGCACAGCTACAGAACTGCAGAAAATGCTATTCAAAAAAAATGTTGTTTTTTTAGTATAGCACAGTAGGAGAAAACTATATAGAAATTGTTTATTTCACACACCTCCAAATATGTATAACACACTGCAAACTAGTATTTTTTGTGCCCCTAAACGGCGTTTTTTGGAAGAGCAGAACACACCCACAGTACGTAACCGCTGAATCGCACAGCTACAGAACTGCAGAAAATGCTATTCAAAAAAAATGTTGTTTTTTTAGTATAGCACAGTAGGAGAAAACTATATAGAAATTGTTTATTTCACACACCTCCAAATATGTATAACACACTGCAAACTATTTTTTGTGCCCCTAAACGGCATTTTTTGGAAGAGCAGAACACACCCACAGTACGTAACCGCTGAATCGCACAGCTACAGAACTGCAGAAAATGCTATTCAAAAAAAATGTTTTTTTTTTAGTATAGCACAGTAGGAGAAAACTATATAGAAATTGTTTATTTCACACACCTCCAAATATGTATAACACACTGCAAACTATTTTTTGTGCCCCTGAATGGCTCTTTTTGCAAGCGTACATTAAAGTGCAATTTTTTTTATTTATTTTTTTGCCCTAAACGGGTCTTTTTTTGCACGAGCAAAATAAAATGCTTTTTTTTTTTTTTTTTTTTGCCCTATGGGTCTTTTGGAAAAGAGCACAATAAAGTGCCTTTTTTTCCCCCCTAAAAGTTAGATTTTCTCTGACACTGGGCTCATGGCAGTGTAAAAAGACTGCACTGCAACACAAATAGGTAAACCTATGCAGATCGCTGATTTTAATCTCTGAATCTGGACTCCTATATAATATTCTCTCTCCCTGAAAGCACCAACACAGGAACCTGGCCCTACACTACACTATCTCTCTATCTTTTCCCTCAGATTGTAGAATCAGGACTACCTCATCTATTTTTCTATCTCTCCCTAAAAGCAGCAGCAGCAGACTAGATCCTCTCCCTATCTATTCTGAAGCAGAGTGACATGTGTGCTGTGTGCCTCTAGCTTATATAGAAGCTGGGTCACATGTTGCACTGACCAATCACAGCCATGCCATTAGTAGGCATGGCTATGATGGCCTCTAAGGGCACACCAGCTAATCAAAAGGTGATTGGCTGGCCCCTGAAGCATTTCTAAATGCGTAATTAGATTGCCGAACCTGAACCCAAACCCGGACTTTTGGGCAAAGTCCGGGTTCGGGTTCGGGTTCGGGAAAAAGCTAAAGTTCGGTACGGACCCGAACTTTACAGTTCGGGTTCGCTCAACACTAGTCCTCTTCCCTGGTATTAATGTCATCATCAGTCACTCCTTCCCTAGACCAACCATGTCCTCCTGAGGAGTCCCCAAACTGTTTGAGCACAGTGTTGGGTACATGTTCCAGGAGGATGCCCAGCGTTTCGAAGGGTCTGATGATGATACCCAGCTAGAGGAAGGCAGTAGCATGAGAGCAGAGAGAGGGGATGCTCAAGAAGGACACCAATCTGGCAGTCATGTTCCAGCAGCTGCAGCATACTGCCAGATTGGCTCCAGTGATGAGGAGGGAGGGGATGATGAGGTCACTGACTCCACGTGGGTGCCTAATAGGAGAGAGGAGGAGGATGAGGAGGATGAGGAGGAGGCACATCTCCAACGAGGCAGGATGCCCTCGGGGGGCCAGCGTAAGGGCAGCACACCGACGGAATCACACCGCAGAGCTCCGCCTGTACAGGGCGCTGCCTCTGCCCGTTATTCAAAAAGTTCTTTGGTGTGGGCCTTTTTTGAGTCGAGTGCATCAGATCGCACAGCTACTGTTTGCAACATATGTCTCAAGCGTATATCGCGTGGCCAAAACATCACCCGCTTGGGCACCACAGTTCACTCCCAGCCCTCCACATGCCCAGCAGTTGAATGCTAGCTTGGCTAAATTGCTAGCGCTTCAACTGCTGCCTTTTCAGTTGGTAGACTCGGCCCCCTTCCGTGAGTTTGTGCAATGTGCGGTTCCTCAGTGGCAGGTTCCCAAACACCACTTTTTCTCACGGAAGGCGATTCCGGCTCTCTACCGGCATGTGGAAGGCAATGTCTTGGCCTCGCTGGACAGGGCGGTCAGCGGTAAGGTGCATATTACCACTGACTCATGGTCCAGCAGGCATGGACAGGGACGTTACCTTTCTTTCACGGCCCATTGGGTCACTCTTTTGGCAGCTGGGAAGGACAAGGTGCAGTAGTGTTGGAGGTTGTTCCACCGCCACGCCTCCAAAATGCTACTACTGGTTGTGACACACCTCTCTCCTCCACCCCCTCCTCTTCTTCTTCCTCCATGGCCTCTTCCTGTGCTTTGTCCTCGGAACCAGCGGTGCTCCGTAGGCGTTCAAGGGGCTACACAAGTACGCAGGCAAAAAGATGCCATGCCGTGCTTGCGCTGGTGTGTTTGGGGGACAGGAGCCACATTGGGGCAGAGGTTCTGTCTGCTCTGCAGGGGCAGGCCGAGAGGTGTTTGACGCCACGCCAGCTTAAGCCAGGAATGGTAGTTTGCGACAATGGCACCAACCTCCTCTCCGCTCTCCAACAGGGACAACTGACCCATGTGCCCTGTGTGGCTCACGTCCTTAACCTGGTGGTGCAGCGGTTCTTGGGCAGGTACCCGGGCTTACAGGATGTCCTGAGGCAGGCCAGGAAAGTCTGTGTGCATTTCCGCAGATCTTATAATGCCAGTGCTCGCCTGGCTGAGCTGCAAAAGGAGTTGAACCTGCCCAAGAACCGCCTTATATGTGACATGCCCACCAGGTGGAACTCAACGTTGGCCATGCTGCAGCGGCTGTACACGCAGCAGAGGGCCATCAATGAGTACCTGTGCGACTACGGCACCAGGACAGGGTCAGGGGAGCTCAGGTTTTTTTCACCACGCCAGTGGGGCATGATCAGGGATGCATGCACTGTCCTGGCACCATTTGAGGAGGCCACGAGGATGGTGAGCAGTGACAGTGCATGCATCAGTGACACTGTACCTCTTGTCCACCTGTTGGAACATATGCTGCGTGGAATAATGGACAGGGCACTTGAGGCAGAATAGAGGCAGGAAGAGGAGGACTTCCTTGCCTCTCAAGGCCCCCTTTACCCAGACAGTGTTCGTTCTGTCCCACCCATCGCACAGGAAGAGGAGGAGGAGGAGGAGGAGGATTGTGTCAGCATGGAGGTGGAGCCTGGCACTCAGCATCATCAGAAGCAGTCTTTTAGGGATGATTTACAGTCCCAAGAAACCCGTGGACTTGTACGTGGCTGGGAGGAGGTGGATGCGGATCATGTCGTCCTTAGTGACCCAGAGGACTCCGGACCGAATGCCTCAGCTAACCTACGCTGCATGGCCTCCCTGATCCTGCAAAGTCTGCGGAAGGATCCTCGTATTCTTCGGATCAAGGAGAGGGACCATTACTGGCTGGCCACTCTCCTTGATCCACGGTACAAGGGTAAGGTTGCGGACCTTATCTTACCATCGCAGAGGGAGCAGAGGATGAGACAACTCCGGGAGGTCTTGCAGAAAGGTCTGTGCAATGCGTTCCCAGAGACTGGGAGGTTACAAACTCCTGGTCCTGGACAACGAGTTGCTGAGGCTTCGGTCAGTCAAAGAAGGAGCGGTGGGGAAGGTGGCCGTCTGACCGATGCGTTCAGACAATTCTTTAGTCCGCAGCCCCAAGGTATGATCGGTTCCAGCAACCATCGCCAGCGTCTGATATACATGGTACTGGGTCTTGAGGATGGATCACTGGCCAGAGCTTGCACAGTATGCAATTGAGCTACTGGCCTGTCCTGCATCCAGCGTTCTTTCAGAACACACATTCAGTGCTGCTGGAGGATTTGTCACGGATCACAGGGTGCGCCTGTCCACCGACTCTGTTGATCGACTGACCTTCATAAAGATGAACCAGTCTTGGATCACCACCAGCTACTAAACACCTGAAGCTGATATAACAGACTAATTTATTTTCAAATGTCACATCCCTTCAAGACTGATGCTGATGCTGAGAGACTGTCCTGTTATGTTGACTGACTATCCTCCTCCTCCTCAATGATCCGATTGATGATGATAGCTTGGAAGAACATTTTTGTTTCTGCGTGCCGCCACCAGTGGCTAAGGCCCCTGTTTAACAGGGGCATGTAATTACAATTTTTTATGCAATGCTTTGCAGCAGGGCTCATTCCTGCACTCCAACTAGAGTATCTGGGAGAGGTTGCAGTGTCGTGGCACCAGCACCAGTGGCTAAGGCCCAATTTTTCAGCCCCTGTTTAACAGGGGCGTGTAATTACAATTTTTGATGCAATACTTTGCAACAGGGCTCATTGCTGTGCTCCAAGTACAGTATCTGTGAGGGGTTGCAGTGTTGTGGCACCAGTGCCTAAGGCCCAATTTTTCTGCCCCTGTTTAACAGGGGCATGTAATTACAATTCTTGATCTAATAATTCACAGCAGGGCCCATTCCTGCGCCCACCAAGAGTAACTGTGAGGCCTTACAGTGTTGTGTCAACACCACCACCACCACCACCACCAAAGGCCCAATTTTTCAGCCCCTGTTCAACAGGGGCATGCAATTACAATTCTTGATCTAATAATTCACAGCAGGGCCCATTCCTGTGCCCACCAAGAGTAACTGTGAGGCCTTACAGTGTTGTGTCAACACCACCACCACCACCACCAAAGGCCCAATTTTTCAGCCCCTGTTCAACAGGGGCATGCAATTACAATTCTTGATCTAATAATTCACAGCAGGGCCCATTCCTGCGCCCACCAAGAGTAACTGTGAGGCCTTACAGTGTTGTGTCAACACCACCACCACCACCACCAAAGGCCCAATTTTTCAGCCCCTGTTCAACAGGGGCATGCAATTACAATTCTTGATCTAATAATTCACAGCAGGGCCCATTCATGCGCCCACCAAGAGTAACTGTGAGGGCTCACAGTGTTGTGGCAACACCAACATGTAAGGGGCAAATTTCAGCTGAGTATATACGGCAGGCCCCTACTTTCAAACATCCAACTTACAAACGACTCCTCCTTGCAAACGGAAGGATACAACAGGAAGTGAGAGGAAATCTACCCCTAGGAAGGCAAATTCTCTCCTGTAAGAGTTAATATGGGAAAAAAAGTGTCTCCTCTCCACTGTTGCTTTATCACCAATTCTTGTTTCAATAAAAACCCCAAATTTTCAAAAAACATTTGTCATTAGGACGGAAAGTGAGGTGAACTGTTCTGAACGTGCTTTAGACACCCCCCAGGTACGATATTTAAAGGAATATTTGACTTTTTTTTTTCACTTTATGCATCATTAAAATGACTGCTCCCGAAAAACGGCAGTTTTTAAAACTTTTTTTGGGATTGATACATGTCCCCTGGTGCAGAACCCGGGTTCCCAAACCCTTTTTAGGACAATAACATTCATAATAGTCGTTATAATTAGCACTTTAGATTTCGAACGTTCGCATCCATTGTATTTAATAGGGTTCTAAAGTTCGTGCGAACTTTCGGTCCGTTCGCGGGTTCTGGTGCGAACCGAACCAGGGGGTGTTCGGCTCATCACTACTTACAAACGACTCCTACTTGCAAACGGAGGGAGACAACAGGAAGTGAGAGGAAATCTACCCCTAGGAAGGGAAATTCTCTCCTGTAAGAGTTAATATGTGAAAAACGTGTCTCCTCTCCACTTATGCTTTATAACCAATCCTTGTTTCACTAAAACCCCCAAATTTTCAAAAACCAATTGTCATTGGGACAGAAAGTGAAGTGAAATCTTCTGAAGAGGTGCACAGACAGCAAAACAAATGTTACAAGGGTGATAACCCTTCCCTATGTTTTCCAAAAAGCCTAAAAATCTATTTTTTGGCTGAAGCTACACTTTAAAGATGTACCAGTTCTAAATTACAAACAGATTCTACTTAAAGCGGAGGTTCCACGGTCCATACATTTTTTTTTTTCAGTCCATTCTATGCTACAACTTATGCATTTGTATTACTCAATTCTCCGGCGCTGTTAAACATCCCACGTCCGTTTTCGGAATAAATAACACTTTATAAAAAAGCTTCCTGTATTTGCCATTTTGCTTGTGGGCATCTTGAAGCCCACAAGCATATTCTTCCGGGTAGCGATGAATGCGCGTCTCGTCACGTGACCGGGTAGACGAGTCACGTGACGATTGAATTATCGTGATGTTTGCAAGGAAGGCGTTACTCTTTTACTCCTGGGAAGCAGGACACTTTGCTCCCAGGAGACATTGCAGCACAATTCCCGGCATACACAGCGACACATAGCACAGCAAAGGACACGCCTACTCCCGCGGGAGGAAATCCCAGAAGTAGGAATGAATTAAGAAGATTAATGAAAACTGCACAAAAAAAAAAAAAAAAGGTTAGGCATTTGTTTCTATTCATGCTAAGAGGGAATGGTGACAGCAATCTTTAAAATGTGGGTGAACCTCCGCTTTAAGAACAAACCTACAGTCCCTGTCTTGTTGCACCGCCTGTATACTGCTGTACAGAGTATATAGGGCCTGAGGGCCCCACGCCTTTCCTTTTTTTAATTTGGGTGCGGGGTTCCCCTTAATATCCATACAAGACCCAAATGGGCTGGGGGGGCTACAATGATTTTCATCCACATTGCCGGGACCACACATTACATTAAAGACGCAAGCAGTTTTAAATTACTTTTTTTCCTTTAGAAATGTCATTTTGTGCAGGGACAGTTCTAAACACGGGAAACACGTGCCAATTCACAGGCATACTATAGACACCCCCCAGGTAAGATATTTAAAGGAATATTTCCCTTTTTTTTCACTTTAATCATCATTAAAATCACTGCTCCCGAAAAAACGGTTGTTTTTAAAACTTTTTTTTGATGATGATGATATGTAAATTTATATCGCGCCAAATACTGTCTTGGAGGACTGCAACTAAGCGCGCTGTACTATAAATTCAACAATCAGCCTTGGGAAAAAAAAAACGATTTGAGAAAAAGGGACGGGAAAAAAAAAAAAAAAAGGAAGGCTCACGAGGGAAGTCGAAAAACAAAATTGACGTTAATTATTACAGAATTAGATGTCTCTACATCAGTAGTTTAGGAAAAAGCGTTTTTAAAAAGGTGGGTTTTTAATTGCCTTTTAAAAAGAGCTTGGGGCATTGGGAGCCGGAGATGGTCAGGGGGTTGGTTCCAAAGGGCCGCGTCCATAGTCTGCATTCGTCGACCTCCCAAGGACTGGAGTCGGGCGGGTGCTTGAATGATCCTATTTTGAAGCCCTGACCGCAATGCTCTAATTGGTGTGTAATGGGGGGCCATTTCTGTGAGATAGAGTGGGCCAGGCCCCAATATGCTATAAACATCAGAACCAAGATTTTAAATTGTACTCTATGCACTATAGGTAACCAATGTAGCTGTGCCAGCACGGGGGTGATGTGATGTCTATATGGTGTACCCGTAATAGTGCGTGCTGCTTGATTCTGTATAATTTGGATTTTTTTGACCCACTTAAGGGGAAGGCCAAGGCAAAAACCATTGGCAAAGTCTAGTCTGGATTCTACTAGAGCCAAAGTAAGTGTGATTTGGTGTCGATATGAAAGTAGATGTCTGATCTTCCGAATAATTTGCAAATAGAATGAGGCATTTTTCATACAGTTCATAATTTGCGGAATCCAGGTAAGCTTTGCATCAAAAATGATTCCAAGGTTCTTGACTTGTCTTTTAGGTTCTGGGCAGGTACTTAAGTCAGGTGGCCATCGAGAACCCTTTTTAGGACAATAACTTGCATATTAGCCTTTAAAATTAGTACTTTTGATTTTGAACGTTCGAGTCCGATAGACTTTAATGGGGTTCGATAGTTCGCGCAAACTTTCAGTCCGTTCACAGGTTCTGGTGCGAACCGAACTGGGGGGTGTTCGGCTCATCCCTACCCATAAGAATAATTCTCCCTCAATAACGAGACAAAGCTCTGTCTTGAGGTTTAAGCAGGACCACAAGTTTTATACACAGTTAAAAGAGGAGGTGCATCATATTTCTCTGGAAATACACCTGTGACCAGACCTAATTAACATGCTAATTACCTAATTCCTTTTAACAGCCTGACTGTCTCAGAGTTTCCTAGCCTGGCTGTCTCCTGAACTTCAATACACATTATCACAGGAATCATTTCGTACAATACAGGGCCAATTAGCCCAAGCCCCGTGAAAGGATCCTTAGAAGTTATCCTAGATCCATTTGCATTACAACAGACAAGTGGCTGGGGGTAATGACATTAGCATCTTTCAACTGAAGCCTCGTACACACGACCGAATTTCTCGTCGTTAAAAACACGTTGTTTTTCTCGACGAGATTCTTGTCAAGCTTTCTTTGCATACACACAGTCAATTCCAAATCTCGTTGTTGTTCTGCGCGGTCACGTCCAGCACGTATGACGGCAGTATAAAAGGGAAGATCGATTTCAATGGCGCCACCCCTTGGGCTGCTTTTGCTGATCTCGTGTTTACGCGCGTGAAGTAAAAGTTTGGGAAGAGATGATTTGCGCTTTTCAGTCTTCGTGCTTTCAGTTCGTTACAGCGTGACAAATGTACTATCTCCATTACGAAGGCTTGTTTTACCAGAAGAAGCGCTCCCGTCTCATACTTGATTCTGAGCATGCGCGCTTTTGGAAGACTCGTAAAAGCATACACACGAACGGTTTTCTCGCCGCAAAACAGGCCGACGAGAAACACGACGAGAAAATCGAGAATCCGGACGAGAAAAAAGAGAGCAGGTTCTATATTTTTCTCGTCGAGATTCACGGCAGTTTTCTCGTCGAAAAACCATACACACGAACGGGTTTCTCAACAAGAAAGCTCTCTCGGCAGTTTTCTTGTCGTTTTTGGACGAGAAACTCGGTCGTGTGTACGAGGCTTGACATGTTGAGTTCAGAATCAAACAACCAGTAAATAGTCCTTTACAGATATCCTGGGGAATATTGTGGATAAATATAACTGTCCCATTTTAAAGCAATCCAAAACATATTCTTAATGTCCATTATTTTCTTGCTCACCATATGCCCCTAATGGACATAGGGTGATTTAGATATAAGAGGTGCATGGGGATCTGAAGCAAGGGTATCCCAGACTTTCTAAGGGATTCTGGGTTCCCCAGGCCCTCCCGTTACATCTCTCCCCTTTCGGCAGGAGACTAACACAGGAGGAGACCCCAGACGGGTTGACTCCGAAGTTAGTCAGTAGTTCCATTCCTCTAATGCCTGTATCTACACATTACCCCAAACAAATTGCTCCAAACAGAGCATTACTCACCAAGCCAACCTCTGCCTCTCTCAGAGAACATCCCTGCCGCTGGGGAGAGGCCTGGACTGACCCTTCTCCCTTGAGTCCTTTCAGCTGCTGGAGAGAAGACAGGGTGACTGGGCTCAGTCCGTCATGCTGTTGGGGGTCTGGGCCAACTGCCCAGCATCCCTGGGGTATACAAGTGGAGGCTGAATTCCCATCCACTTGTGGTAGGTTAAAATCCCCTAGTGCTTGCAAAGCAAGGTTGACATCCTCCTGTCTCAATGTCACACCATTTTCTGGGTTTGTGTCAGTGAAGACCGAAGTCCCATCCACTACTACAGGAACTCCCTCTTCTGTTAGTTGAGAGCAGAGGTCAGCAGCACTCTGCTCTGTTGCCAGCTCTTCTGCTGGGTTGCTGTGAGTGGAGACCGCAGTCCCATCCCCCGATATCAGCTCAAGCTGCAGTTTTGTGCAGAGGCCAGTAGCATTCTGCCCTGCTGCCAGTGATTCAGCTGGGAGTAAAAGCTTTACTACCTCAGCTTGTTGCTGGATAGAGGGGCCAACTGCCCCATCTCCCTGGAACTTCACAGTTGTTTCCGGTGCTGGGCAGAGGTTGGTAGCACTCTGCCCTGTTGCCAGCACTTCTGCCGGGGACTCCACATCATCCGCTTCGGCATTAGGGATGGCAATCTCCAGATTTTCCACTGCCGATTCTTCAGCCAGGATTTCAGAGTTGTCAACTGGTATTTCCTGATAGTCCCAGGCAAAGGGAGCCCCACCCTGCTGCTGAGCAGAATCTAGCAGCTGTCTGTAGGCGATCTCCAGCTCCCATTCCTGAATGGCCAGAAACTCCAAATCTTCCTCTGCCCAGTGGCCTTCCGAGACATTCAGACTTCGCTCTCTGTGCTCCATTATTTCCTCCCAAACGCCACTCCCGATCACTCCCAAAGTAAGGGTCACTGGACAGCCTCCAATACAACAATCCCAGGCCATCATAGTCAAAACCTTCCATGGGGCTGTCATCCGCTGACCACAGGCACTCTTGGGCTACATACCACCGGAGGGCTCTGTAGCTCTCGTCCAACCGCATTTCTGCCCGGATCAGCCTGCTTAACTCAGCTGTCCACTCCTGCTTTGGTTGTTCCCCCAATAACGGCATTCGTACATCAGACTGCGAGCAGTACCTTACATGGATGGAGGGGAGAACTTTTCTCTGGTGTTGCTGCTCAAGAGCTAGCGATTTCTTCCAGAGTTTGCAATGGATAGAATCAGGCCATCCCAGCAGGACCTCCTCTGATACTGGTCCTCTATGCTGTATATGCATCTCTTGCAACCTCCTTCTGAATTCCTCTTCCATGGCGGCTGGTATCTGTACCTCTCCTCTCCTTTCAGTTGGTGCTGCTGTGACTTCTGCTGCTGCAGTACGTTTTTGATGTAGCCAAGTTGCATCCACAGCCGCTATCACTAGGGCTATGATCTCCGCTGGAGGGTTAGGACCATAATGTGCCAGTCTTAGTTTAACAGACCGATCAAAACTTGCCTCTTCGGGTGTCCTGTATGTTACGCTGGGCCTATCGGTTATGTTGGGTCTTTCGGCTCTATCCATTTCGACTAGTTCTGTGATAATGTCCCTCTTCTTTTGGTTGTTGGCCGGTCAGCCCAGGTTCTCCAGTAAGTCCTTGAGGGAAGAGAGCTTTAACCATTCATACTGTGCTTCTATTGTCCTGTGTCCTCTTGTAGCTGTCCTTCTGGCTGTGGGAATCAACCCGGTGCTTGCCACCAATGTAACGGCACCCCAAGTATGAAAGGGGTTAAAGCCGCTTAGAATATTCCATTCCCAAACACCAAGGCAGCTACCGATACTTCAGTCAGGCGAACAAGACCCATAAGAATAATTCTCCCTCAATAACGAGACAAAGCTCTGTCTTGAGGTCTAAGCAGGACTGACAATCTTTATTGAAAAGACCACAAGTTTTATACACAGTTAAAAGAGGAGGTGCATCACATTTCTCTGGAAATACACCTGTGACCAGACCTAATTAACATGCTAATTACCTAATTCCTTTTAACAGTCTGGCTGTCTCAGAGTTTCCTAGCCTGGCTGTCTCCTGAACTTCAATACACATTATCACAGGAATCCTTTCATACAATACAGGGTTAATTAGCCCAAGCCCCCATGAAAGGATCCTTAGAAGTTATCCTAGACACATTTGCATTACAACAGACAGGTGGCTGGGGTTGATGACATTAGCATCTTTCAACTAACATGTTGAGTTCAGAATCAAACAACCAGTAAATAGTCCTTTACAGATATCCTGGGGAATATTGTGGATAAATATTACTGTCCCATTTTAAAGCAATCCAAAACATATTTTTAATATCCATTATTTTCTTGCTCACCCTATGCCCCTAATGGACATAGGGTGATTTAGACATAAGAGGTGCATGGGGATCTGAAGCAAGGGTATCCCATACTTTCTAAGGGATTCTGGGTTCCCCGGGCCCTCCCGTTACAACTAGTAAAAAAGGGGGTATTAGATAGACCGGTCACGGAATTTGAGCAGTTATTAATACAGGAAGAAAAACCAACACATGTATTATCTGTAATATACCAACACCTTCTCCCAAAAAACATCTGGGAATCTGAGGGCCCAGGCCCCACTTCAGCTCGGGTAGAAAAATAACTAATATTTATAACTAGATGGGAGGAAGAACTGGGAAGGATCATTCCCAGAGTGGAATGGGAAAGAGCCTTCCTTATAGCACATAAGCTATCGATATCTAGTAGACATCAAGAAAGAAACTATAGAATTCTAACAAGGTGGTATAGATGCCCAGTAGATATGCATAAAATTAATAGCAAAAATGAGGAGACATGTTGGAGATGTCACTGAATCCCTTGAACTCCACCAAACTTCTCTGTAGTATCTTCCTCAAGCGTAACCCCCACTTCTCTGTTGGGTCCCTAGCTTGGCACTCAAGATACCTCTCAAGCTTCACCCCACTGGCCTGCTCGGTCCCTGGCTTAACACACAAGGCTGCTCTGCAAGCGTCACCTCCGCTGGCTGGGTCCCGGCTTGATACCTGCTGAAGTTTCCTGATTCTTCACCCGGTTGGTGAGAATACTGCTCCGGTACTTGCTTCAGCCACTCACCGTGGTCACTGGTAATAAGGTGGTTGGTCCCTTAGTGGCAACAGCTTCCCCTCTACCTCCGACCACGACAGGTTCTCCGGCCAGCAGAACCATCACTTCTGGTTGTACTGTAAGCCGCAATCCCAACACTGCACTGCTCTCCTGCTTCTGGATAGGCCCTCAGACAGCCTAGCAGCCAGATGTGCCTGGAATAGGCCCAATCTCCGGCCTAGCAGCCCGGGCAATACAACACACGTCCACCGAGACAGCCGTCCAGGTGGCACAGAGCAGTGATGACCTGATCCCACCCAGATATATAGGTTCTCACAGCAGGCCAAGGAATTCAAGAAAACACCTGCCCATTGGCTGAGATGCCCCATATACCCATAATCTGACCTTGCATTGCCCTTCTCGTATCTAATGCCACCAGGTACCCGGCCACCTAGCGGCAGAAGAGAAAAGTGCAACAATGCCAGACTTAGGGAGAAATCAATTGATCCCTAATAATTAGCCAAGGTAGTTACTCCTGGCAGGTAAATTTCAGAGCAACCCTACCTAAACTCCAGGGTGCTACAATTGTAACGTGTAATGGTACATTATTGATCTCATCTCTGTTTCTACCATGTAATAACATAAGATGCCTAATCGAAATCCGATCGCATGCATAAACATAAGTATCTCAGTGCTTCCAATCGATTCAACTCTTTTTTCAGGCTGATCGACGATTGATTGAATCTGATTGAAATTGAGTCTAAATCAAATGGAATGGAATTTATGGCTATTCAGTTGTTTGCCCATTCAATTATTTTGATTGAATCACAGATTGGTCGGATAATAAAATTGAAGCATGTATGACCACCATTAGTCTAGATGAAACAGACATACTGAATGGACAAGAAAGAATTGGTTGCAAGAAGAAAAGATTTGGTAAGCAGGCAATGGTTATTACAACTAGCTTCTTTTTATTTGAGTATCTTTTAAAAACTTTACTGTTCTGACAGCAGGGGAGAGATTTAACTGTAACCTGATTCCTGCTGATCTAGCCGTCAGCTTCACACAGCCTTTTGAAGGATTAAAATCTTCCCACTGTACTTGAGCAAACATGGTGTCAGCTCAGCTAATATCACCTAATCTACGTATTTATGGAGGACAGTGCTAATGTTATTTTTTGGGAGTGTAGATGACAGGCAGTCCCCCTCGAAGGGCTCGGGAAGGATTTAATGTGTCAGCAGCAGGAAAAGGAGCCTGAAGAGGTAATCTGAGCAACACCTGAGTGTGTGATTTGTTATTTTAGCATTCCAGTTACCGGTTGCCACTCGCTAGCGGTCTGGCTGATCATCATATCGCAGCACTAGTAAAACAATAAGTAAAAATTCGGACCATAAACTGACATAATTCCACTGACTTGGTGACATCAGCTCTTTGGAAAATTATACATTGATAAATTGCTTGTGGATTGTTGGCGGCCAGATGGGGGGGGACACAATAAGAAGCATGTGTGAGCTTGGGTCAGTGGTCTCCTGCTGTGGTATCAGGTGGTCTCTTACAATCATATATGACTATCATTTTTTTCTTAAAACAGATACAGTGAATAAAACAAATGGAAAAGTAGTTATATATTGTTGCGGTTCATGAGCAAACAGAAGGGTTTCTGCTTACTTCCTTTCCTCTATGTAGGTGATGATAAGTTGCCAAGACTGATTGTCGACTTTTCTGTCATGATAAGTTAGGAGTCTCAATTTTTTTAAAGGGAACCTGAGGCCACCAGTTAAAATCTAAACTGCCGCTTACTCTAAAGAACAGGCGCCCCGTAGTACTTCCACGTCAGCTTTATTGTCTGGCAGAGCACCAAGGGCCCCAGGAATCTGAATTTCTCTAATTAGCATTGTTCACATGGCTTAAAGAAAAGGCATGAGCTTTGCCTTCAGGATGCATTCTGAAGTCAATGGCTGTCTTGTAGCATAAAAATTAAGGGTCTAAGATTCACAATGCGGGGGGATAGGGTGGTCCTGATGTTAATCTGCTAGCACCACGCACTTCTAGGTGCTCTAGCACACTTCTCAGTGCTGTGATCCTGCTCTGATATACAGTATCTCACAAAAGTGAGTACACCCTTCACATTTTTGATTTTTTTTAATTATATCTTTTCATGTGACAACACTGAAAAAATTACACTTTGCTACAATGTAAAGTAGTGAGTGTACAGCTTGTATAACAGTGTAAATTTGCTGTCCCCTAAAAATAACTCAACACACAGCCATTAATGTCTAAACCACTGGCAACCAAAGGGAGTACACCCCTAAGTGAAAATGTCCAAATTGGGCCCAAAGTGGCAATATTTTGTGTGGTCACCATTATTTTCCAGCACTGCCTTAACCCTCTTGGGCATGGAGTTCACCAGAGCTTCACAGGTTGCCACTGGAGTCCTCTTCCACTCCTGCATGATGACATCACGGAGCTGGTGGATGTTAGAGACCTTGCGCTCCTCCACCTTCCGTTTGAGGATGCCCCACAAATGCTCAATAGGGTTTAGGTCTGGAGACATGCTTGGCCAGTCCATCACCTTTACCCACAGATTCTTTAGCAAGGTAGTGGTCATCTTGAAGGTGTGTTTGGGGCCGTTATAATGTTGGAATACTGCCCTGCGGCCCAGTCTCCGAATGGAGGGGATCATGCTCGGCTTCAGTATGTCAGAGTACATGTTGGCAATCATGGTTCCCTCAATGAGCTGTATCGCCCCAGTGCCGGCAGCACTCATGCAGCCCCAGACCATGACACTCCCACCACCATGCTTGACTGTAGGCAAGACACACTTGTCTTTGTACTCCTCACCTGGTTACCGTGAGTGTAATTTCTTCAGTGTTGTCACATGAAAAGATATAATAAAATATTTACAAAAATGTAAGGGTGTACTCACTTTTGTGAGATACTGTATATTGCCAAACAAGTGCCTGCTCTGATTAGGATGTCCAAACACAAGGCTGCTAAAAGCTCTCCTCCAACTAATCTGCTGCAACTGCTGCTGCTTCCTCTATGCCTGGAACTGAACCCCCAGTGGATTTTAAAGCCAAGGCAACACTCTTACAGACACCAGAAGTGCCTTAAGAACTGAAACTGTTTTGCCAAACCCTTAACATCATCTGTACAAAACTTCAAGGCTGGAATTGTATCCCAGAACTACCTCCTAAGCCAGGGATATGCAATTAGCGGACCTCCAGATGTTGCAGAACTACAAATCCCATGAGGCATAGCAAGACTCTGACAGCCACAAGCATAACACCCAGAGGCAGAAGCATGATGGGACTTGTAGTTTTGTAACAGCTGGAGGTCCGCTAATTGCATATCCCTGTCCTAAGCCCTTATCTTAGCAGTGGGTCCAACCACTGAAACTACCCAGAAACCAATGGTCCTCACAAGATGATCGAGTTGGAACACCAAAAAGTTCTTGGGCTTAAAATGATTCTATCTGCTTCTGAGCCTATCCTGTCTGATACTAGCCACTAACTGTTTTGACTGTCCAACACTCTATTCACTTTCAATGCCATCCTCTGATACTACCACAAGACCCTGCACATCATTTAGAATTCCCTCATTAAATGTAAAGGGGCTACATTCTAACACAAAGCGGCACCTCCTGCACCAGATACTCAAACACACAGGGGCGGACATTGTTTTTCTGTAGGAAACCCACTTCACCTCAGGGAACTCCTTTACATTTCTCTCTAGACTTTACCCACAGGCTTATGTGGCTTCTCCAGTACATAAAAAAAAGAGCCATACTGTTGAAAGATACCTGTCCTCTTAAGTGCTCCTAGTAGTTAAACTAGACCAGTACTTTATCCTACGTGTGTTTTTCATAACATTTTCACTATTGTTCTCTTTGTGATGTATTGGGAATACAACACTGATCAGAAAAAAAGCTTATTTTTCTACTCTATCCCATACGAAACTCATACAAGCATTGATTATTTCTTAGTTAATCTCCCTTTATGCCATCTACTCTTCAATTCCCACAGGTCCTATCCTAAAGGTCCTATCAAATGGGCATACCGTTCTCCGATCTACTAGTCATGTCACTTGTGCCTGAATGCTTATCTGCTTAAGTCTGAACACACTAAGCTGCAATTGAAGGACACTCCTTCCCATTATTTCCAAGAAAATGCAGGGGATGTCCGCCAGGCACCCGCGATTGGCAGTTACACAGCCAAGGACGTGGATCTGTGTGTGTAAACACACAGATCCACGTCCTGCCAGGGAGGGGAGATCGATGGTGTGTCCCTTGTACACCTCCCCCAGTCAGTCCCCTCCCCCCACAGTTAGAATTACTCCCTAGGACACACATTTAACCCCTTGATTGCCCCCTAGTGTTAACCCTTTCCCTGCCAGTCACATTTACACGGTAATCAGTACATTTTTATAGCACTGATCGCTGTATAAATGTGAATGGTCCCAAAAATGTGTCAAAGGTGTCCGATATGTCCGTCGCAATGTCGCAGTCACAATAAAAATCGCAGATCGCCACCATTACTAGTAAAAAATAAAAATGCCATAAATCTATCCCCTATTTTGTAGACGCTATAACTTTTGCGCAAACCAATTAATATACGCTTATTGCGATTTTTTTTACCAAAAATATGTAGAAGAATACATATCGGCCTAAACCGAGGAAATTTTTTATTTTATTTTTTAAATTGTGATATTTCTTATAGCAAAAAGTAAAATATATTGTGTTTTTTTTCAAAATTGTCGCTCTTCTTTTGTTTATAGCGCAAAAAATAAAAACCGCAGAGGTGATCAAATACCACCAAAAGAAATCTCTATTTGTGGGGAAAAAAAAACCTAATAATTCATTTGGGTACAGTTTTGCATGACCGCACAGTTGTCATTCAAATTGCGACAGCGCTGAAAACTAAAAATTGGTCTGGGCAGGAAGGGGGTGAAATGCAGTTGGTGCCAGTGGGAGGAATAGTGCCCTGTCATTGGTGTCATTGGGAGGAATAGTGCCCCATCATTGGTATTAGTGGGAGGAATAGTGCCGCATTGTTGATGTCAGGGCAAGGAATAGTGCCCCATCATTGGTGTCTGTGTGAATAATAGGGCCCTGCAGTTGGTATTGAAGTAGTTAAGTATAAATAACACGCTCCCTATGTATGAACGGGTTTGGGACCCATGAACGCTCGACCTAAAATGTCTTGTGGCTGCCATTTTATCTGCCCTATTGCTCCCTTGCTGCCTACCCTTCACCTTCTCTTTTGTATCCTAACTATGATTCTTCTTCTTTTTTTTTTCCCCCTCTTTTTCTTTCTCTCTTCCTTTCTGAATACTCCTCTTCTTGTTGGTTTATAAAGTGTAATTACAGCCTTTGGATTATATTGCAAGCAGGGCTTTTTTTCACCCCAGCGACACTATAGATCCAGCCCAGGAACAGTAGATCCACCCCTGCAACAATAGACCCCCAGAAACAACAACAGAGTTCCCAGCAGCCAGCATCAATAGACCCTCCAACAGCCAGAGCAGCCAGCAACAATAGAACCCTCCCTCAACAATTGACCCCCCCCCCCGAGCCACATTAGACCTCTTCCTCAACATTGGCATTGTGAAGGAATGTGATGAACATAATGATAATCATAAAAATGCCTATTTTCTTATGTGTATACATGTTTCTATGCAATTCCTTACTTATTAAATAGAATACAGCTTTGCTTTGGAACTAGCAATGGTGTCTAGCCCCTGCGGCCCACGCATTGAAGGAATGAGGAAGTGAGAAGACTGAACCAGTGACGAGCAAGCTTCAGCCAATTAAGATGTGCTTTCAGACTGATAACATTTACATAGTAGTGACGTATATTCTATTGTTCTTTGTGTGTGTAAAAATCTGGGCACAGCCTTGCAATAAAGCAGAGATTAGGAAGTGGTTGAACTGAACAGACATTCAGTGTGATTGCTTCCGACGCGCACGCATCTCCACACTTTACAATTAGAAGCAGCAGCAGATATTCAGCTTGAGCTCGATTGCAGCTCTGAACCATCACAGCATTACATAGATTCAGTGCTGGAAGTGCCGGAACTGCATTCCCCCGCGCTCCCGCTGGAAAAAAGCCCTGATTGCAAGACTGTGACTGTACTTGATTTTTTACTTGTCCAGTTCTGATGGTGATCTTAGTAACACCAAATGTCTTACTACGTGACAACTTAGTACAAAGGCTTTCTAACTTTCCAATAAAAATGTACATAGAAAAAAAAAGTTCAATGGATTAGCAATGGATTACTTTACTTTTTTTTTTATCATTGCCAAATACTTCCATTGAAGCCAATGAGAGTGCATGCCAAACTTGCCTTAGATGCTAGCAAGGCATTTGGAAAGATGTTTAAAAACTGTTTAACAAGTTGTTCTGAGTACTTTTGACAGTGCTTTAGAAACGTTGCCTAAACATGTCAAAAACATGCTGCAATGCTGTATAGGATTCACAAGTTTTTTCTCTTTAAATCTCATGTGACTCAACAATTTAAAACCAGTTAATAGCCTCCTGGTCAATTGATTCACCCTGCCCCTTCTTTGGGCTTAATTACCCTTGTGTTGCCCTCTGAAGAGAGATCCACAGTTGATCGCCTTTCAAAGGGTGTTTATCAGGTGGTGAGGAGGTGTAATGTTGCCTCCTCTCTGCCTGTTTTAACCCATACAAACCTGCACACATGCTGCAACCATGTGCATTGCATGTGGTTACAACGCAGTCCCATTCAGTTGAAGGGGGTGAGTCACGTCACAATACTTTATCCCTGCTGACTGCTTTTGCAGCTTAAAGGAACACTACAGGTTCCCGTTTTTTTTTTTAAATAACAAACGGTCTATACTTACCTCCACTGTGCAGCTCGTTTTGCACACAGTGGCCCCGATCCTCCGCTTCTGGGGTCCCTCGGCGGCTGTCTTGGCTCCCCTCCGCAAGGACTCCACACCATAATGCGAGCGAGCTCGCATGGTGTGGAGTTATTGCGGGCGCGCTCCCGTGATACAGCGGCGGCCATAGCCGCCGACTGTATCACTCGGCCCCGCCCCCCGGCGCGCCGCGTCATTGGATGTGATTGACAGCAGCGCCAGCCAAAGGCTGCGCTGCTTTCAATCCATCCAGTGTAGCCAATCGGCGGCCAGGCTGAAAACTGAAGAGGATGACGGGGACGAGCGCGGGACTTTCGAGGGGCCAGGTAAGTAAAACGGGGGCTCGGGGGGGCGGTATTGTCAAATGTTTTTTCACCTTAATGCATAGGATGCATTAAGGTGAAAAAACATGTAACTTTACTACTCCTTTAAGGGAACGCAACTGCATGTTTTTACCTCCTGAACCACAAGTGTAAAAGGGGCTTTTCTCTTGTCTCTTGCACTTTACTAATGGCCATGTGATGGGAGTTGCCGCTTTAGCCAACATTGAAGTGCAAGATGTAAAAAAATAAGCTGCATGGTTGACTAATAGTCAGCACTGCTGTTTTGCAGCACTGAGGTCTTGGTTTAAATCCTATCCAGGACACTAACTCCATGAAGTTTGCATGTTCTCCTTGTGCTTGTATAGGTGTCTTCCCACATATCAGACATGCTGGTAGGTTAATTGGTTGCTGTCTAAATTGGCCCAAATGTGTGTATGTGAGTTTAGTTAGATTGTAAGCTCCTTGAGGGCAAGGACAGATGTGAATTGTATGTGTTATATACTGTAAAGACCTGTAATAACTAAGAGGTTGAAGAGACAAGACTAATTACAGAAACAAGTCAATATTTCCATAACCAAGTGACCCAGGTGGCTGACGGGTAGGTGCCTGCTCTTTGTATAAAAGCCAGTATAGAATTTTGTCAGTGGCCACAGGTTTAACTTTCACTATAAATCAGCTAAGTATATCCCAGGTCCATTAAAAACAAAAGGTGCTTAAGGTCTTACAGTTTTCTTTTGGAAAGAATGGCGTATCTAACAAATCTGGCACCATGGGTCAATCATTTTTTAACACCCAATAGAAAAAAGTATTTGTAATAAAAAGGCTGCACATCAACTTGTCTTAAAGGGGTATAGTTAAAGTTGTATACCCGCTGAATATTTTTTTTTTTAACCCTGTAAAGCAAAAGGCATAATGAGCTAGTATGCACCGCATACTAGCTCATTATGAAATACTTACCTTAGAACGAGGCATCAGTAACTTACCTGGTCCACGCCGAGGGAGATGACATCTTGCCTCGCCGTGTCCTCCGGGTATCGCGGCTCCAGCACTCTGAGTGGCTGGAGCCGCGAAGTTGTCACTCCCGCACATGCGCGAGGGAGACTAATTTCCGGCGAGGTTCGGCATCTGCCGGGCCTTAAGCCAAAAATCCCCTGTGCGCAAGCGCCGCTGCATTCAGCGGCGGTTTGCGAGGGGAATATCTCCTAAACCGTACAGGTTTAGGAGAGATTTTTTTTACCTACAGGTAAGCCTTATTATAGGCTTACCTGTAGGTAAAAGTTAAAGAAATAACTATACAACCGCTTTAAATAAAAACCTAAGCCTACTCACGGTACACATACACCACAGTCCTTTTACCCACAAACTATGCTTTAAAGGGGTTGTAAACCCTCTTCTGGGGTCCCTCAGCGGCGCTGGTGGCTCCTCCCTGCATCGAGTGTCCACTTTGGAGAAGGCTCTCCTAAGGTGGACACCCATGCGGGTGCGCTCCCAAGTCCTGCATCTGTGTCCATTCACACAGAATGCAGGACTTGGCCCCCTCCCCGGCGCCACGTCATTGGATTTGATTGACAGCAGCGGGAGCCAATAGCTGTGCTGCTATCAATCTTTCCAATCAGGACACGAGACACCAGCTAGAGCTGGTGTGCTCATTCCCGGACAGAGGATGACAGCGTTCAGGTTAATAAAATGTGGGGGGCTGGGGGGCTGCAGCACTACAGAAGGTTTTTCCCCTTAATGCACAGAGAGATCACAGACACGTACAAACATATGCTTTTCTGAACACAGCCTATCTTAAAGAAGTACACTTTTAAGGAGTATGAAATTCGCAACATAATGGGGTTAATTTACTAAAACTGGAGAGTGCAAAATTTGGTGCAGCATTGCATAAAAAACAATCGGCTTCCATTTTTATTTTTTTTTGCTCAAAGCTTATTACAAGCTAAAGCTGACTGGCTACAATGCACAGCTACACCAGATGTTGCACTCTCCAGTTTTAGGAGTATCAACCCCAATGTCTTTTAGTGCAGGGGTTAGAAGTATATAATGCAGATAATGCAGGGCTCAGGATTGAGTAATCCAGAGAGTGCAGAGCTCAGGACTGAGTATTGTGGAGCGTGCAGAGCTCAGGACTGAGTAATGCAGAGAGTGCAGATCTCAGGACTGATTAACACAGAGAGTGCAGAGCTCAGGACTGAGTAATTCAGGGAGTATAGATCTCAGAATTAAGTAATGCAGAGAGTGCAGAGCTAAGGTTTTTTTAACGCAGAAAGTACAGTTCTCAGGATTGAGTAATACAGAGAGTGCAGAGCTCAGGATTGAGTAAGGCAGAGAGTGCAGGGCTCAGGGTTGAGTAATGCAGAGAGTGCAGAGCTCAGGACTGATTACCACAGAGAGGTCAAAGCTCAGGACTGGGTAATTCAGGGAGTACAGATCTCAGGATTGAGTAAGGCAGAGAGTGCAGGGCTCAGGGTTGAGTAATGCAGAGAGTGCAGAGTTTAGGATTGAGTAAGGCAGAGAGTGCAGAGCTCAGGACCGATTAACACAGAAAGGTCAAAGCTCAGGACTGAGTAATTCAGGGAGTACAGATCTCAGGATTGAGTAAGGCAGAGAGTGCAGGGCTCAGGATTGAGTAATGCAGAGAGTGCAGGGCTCAGGATTGAGTAACGCAGAGTGTGCAGAGCTCAGGATTGAGTAACACAGAGAGTGCAGGGCTCAGGATTGAGTAACACAGAGAGTGCAGGGCTCAGGTTGAGTAATGCTGAGCTCAGGTCTGAGTGTCACAGAGAGCTCAGGACCATGGACTGAGTAATGCAGAGAGCAAAGGGGCCAGGTGTGCATATTGCAAAGAATACAAGTAGCACTCCACCTGAATATGTGCTCTGATGCTGGTCTATACAGAGCTATTCAGTCAGCCCAAGATTTGATTCTGCTTAGGACAATATAATAAAAATAACCAGAGCCTTCTCAACTTAAAGCAATGTCCACTGCAGTTAAAAATATCCTGTTATTGCAAAACCTTTTATTACCCTAGTTTCCACTGTATTTCATAAATAAAGATTTAGAGTGAATAAATCTATCACTTTTTTTATATTCAAGTCTGCTGGTTTTTTTCTTACTACTCAGACTGATGTAATAAAACTAAAAATCACAAGACTGCCTTTGATCCATTTTCAACTCAAATGGGACCTATTTATGTATCTGAATTTACATCTGCGATTGTTGAATAAAGATTTACTGCAACAGCTACACCAATTACAGACAGCCTAAAAACACACAGGAGGCACCGGCCAGCGGAGAGAGTCATGTCCAATACAGTATATAAATTGGCCTTCTGGTGTTAGCAGTTCCAGATTCTACACTTTCCCATCATGTATGCTGCAGTAACAGGAGTCTGTCATAACTACCAATTGACCCTCACTTTCATGAGAAATCACAACTTTTTGTACATTTGTCTTTGAAAATATCCCTTATTCTCAGTACTGGCTGTATAAATGATGGAAACGCACCTTTCATCTGTAAAAGAGTCCATAGCATCATCTCTCAACCTTTTTTTTTCAGTCATAGCTCCCTTTAAAGGAAACAAAATTATGAGGCACGCCTGTCTAAAATGTAAATGCTTGTTATCATCAATGGAAACCTGAGCCTGAGAATATGCACACAAGCACCTTCATGAATTTTTTCTCTTACATAATCTTTATTTGTATATGTAGATTGTATAGAAAAAACAACAGTTATGAAGACAGTCAGAAAAAGTATAAAAGAGGAAACCAGCCCAAATATGCAACAATCATGGTACATATCATAGGGTCTGATTGACCGCCCAACCGCCTTTGCATGTCGCCATCCATTCACCAGCAGCCATTATGTCGTTCACTAGGCGGATCCAGTCTCCTTGGCTCCAGCATCCTAGCCGCATTCCAAAAGTGGGGTAACATGACTTGCGGTCAGAGTTCTTTTTTTTTTTCCAAATGATTCCATTGGGTGTGCCCATAGGTTTTTTTTCTTTAGTACAGACCATGGTCTCCCGCTTTATTTGGAAGAACAGCCACCCCAGAGTATCTAAGGAAGTGTTATTTCGCTCCAAGGAGGCCTGGGGGCTGGCCCTCCCAAATTTCAAGAGGTATTACCAGGCTGTTATCGTATCTAGAATTGTTGAATGGAAATATGCTGCTAAATCCAAACTATGGGTGAGTTTGGAATACGATCTGAGTAAAACAGATCTAGCAACTATACCCTGGTTACCACGCACACATAGGCACCTTGCCTCAAGTACCTCTATATTAACCACATCCACCCTTGATGTGTGGGATGCTTTACATAGGAAGATTTCGTGGTCGTATGCTTCTCCCCTGCTACCGCTTTTGGAACATGATTATTTCTTACCCGGTCTATTAGATCCGGGATATAAGACATGGTCGCCAGAAGGACCCCTTTTATTACACCAGGTCTTGCGAGCAAATGCTCCCAAGCCCCTTAAGGAAATCCTTGACCATAAGCCGATTACGTTTCTTGACAAATGGAGATACACACAAATGCAGGCGTTTCTTAGAACTTTGCCTCAGCCGCTCAAAGGTATACAGGACCTAAACAGCATTGAGGAAGTTTTCAACTTAACGGAATTACCTGAACATAGTATTTCTGCATTTTATAAATCACTTAGTAAACTCCAAGAAGACACTTATCCTCCTTTCCTTGCTAAGTGGGAGACAGATTTGGAATCCTGTATCCCAGATAGTCAAAAAGATAAAGTTCTGCAGTTGACTCATATTTCTTCAATTGCATCTAAGTCGGCTGAGGTTAATTATAAATTGCTAACTAGATGGCACTATACTCCATCAAGGCTCCACCAGATGTTCCCCGCCAATTCCCCACTGTGCTGGAGGAACTGTGGGAACAGAGCAACCCACGCACATATATGGTGGTCGTGCCCACATATTCGCTCTTACTGGTTTAGCATTATTCAAATTATTCAACAAATAACCAATATTAATCTCCCTATGAATGAATGGACCATTCTTTTCCATGCTACTAAGGAACCTGTCAGAAAATATAAATGTTCTCTAGTACCATATCTGCTTAATACGGCCAAAGCACTAATACCTACCCTTTGGGGCCAACCTGAGACTCCATCCATGAAAAAGTGGTTCCAAAAAATATCAGAGGTCCATCTCATGGAAGATATTACCCATTATAACAAGGACACTTATCAACGACACATCTCAACTTGGACTCCGTGGATGGAGTTTAAGGACACCTCAACTTATAGGGAAATAATGGCACAACTCCACTAAGACTTAACCTATATATACTGAATAAGTTACTTAGAGTTTAAGATCAAGCTATTTGGGGTACTGATGGGCCTATTCCTTAAGAGACTATAAATTATATGGAGCTATATATATATCGCTAGACACCATACATGCTGGCCTATTTTTCCCTTTTTTCTCTTTCTTATTTTTCCTCTGTCCCTTTTCCCAATTATCCCCTCACATCCCCCCTCTTTCCCCCCCCCCCCCTCTTTTTTTTTTTTCTTTTTCTTATATTTTTATGCTCCGAGAGAGACCTCAAGTGAAGCTAAGATAAATTATTCAGGAGAGAATAGTTAAATAACAATGAGGAAGGAGATACACACTGTAAAATTAACGAACACAGAGAGGAGGGGGGGGGGTTTGTTGTGTTGAGTGGACTCTAACACTAGATTTTTAGTTTGAGGTAGTTTTTGGAATCACTTCACCATAAAAGGCACTAATATTGGAGTTTCACCACATAAGATATTGGGGTGAGAATAAGGTGGACCCTACTCCCCTCTCCTTTTCACCCCCTTCCCCCCCCCTTTTTTTTTTGGTAGATTTTAACACTAGGTTTTAGTTAGTAGAAGTGTTTGGAATTATCCCATTTTAAAGAGCACCCATATCAGTGTATCACTTATAAGACACCGGGGAGAAAATAATATTACTCCCCCTTCCCTTCCCTCTCCTTTTTCTTAAATTTTTTTTTCTTTCTCTCTCTCTTTCCCCCCCACATTCTGTTCACTTTATGACTATACACATATGTTCTGTCACTTTGTCATTTATTTGGCCTATATCAGGTTTTAATACTTGTCTTTTTGTTAGTATGAAGAAGTGTTTTCCCTTTTTTTTTTTTTTTTTTCCTTTCCCCTTCCACATCCTGGTCACTTTTTGTCTCTACACATAGGTATTGACACTTTCTTATTTACATAGCCTATATCAGGTTCTAATACTTGTCTTTTTGTTAGTAGGTAGAAGGTTGTTTTTTTTTTCCTTCCCCCTCCACATTCTGGTCACTTTTTGTCTCTACACATAGGTATTGACACTTTCTTATTTACATAGCCTATATCAGGTTCTAATACTTGTCTTTTTGTTAGTAGGTAGAAGGGTTTTTTTTTTTTCACCCTCTTTATCTCTCTCCCTTCCTCGCTGCTCTGCTTCTATTTCTGATTACTCCTTGCCCTCTCTCCCGCCCAGCCTTGATTCCCCTAGGCATTGGGAGATTTCATGGACGGGCCTTTTATATATAGGAGTGTAGAGTATTGTCTTTTTTTTTTGTGTGTTGTTGCTGTTTGGAAATATTGAGAGTGTGTATGTGTCCTATGTATTGTATTGTAAAATATGTGATGTGTTGTTAAAAAAAACAATAAAAAGATATAAAAAAAAAAAAACATGACTTGCGGTAACGGAGGAGGAATGGTGGAGACTGGAGACATGAAGCAAGAGCTCCATTGTGGAGTCAGGTAGGTCAATGTCCAGAATGACTTTTATTTTGGATCTGATATCTTGCCAGTATGGTTGTAGTTTGGGGCACTCCCACCAAATATGTAGGAACGTACCCCGATGGCCACATTTCCTCCAGCAAGCATCTGAAAGAGCCGGATAGATTTTAGAACGTTTGGAGGGAACTCTATACCAGCTAGTTAGCAGTTTGAACCCAATTTTCTTGCATTTTCGCATTGACAAAGCTAGTGCGGGTGAGACAATATAAATGGTCAAGTTGTGTCTCAGAAAATTACAAAGCCTGGCGGTTGTCCTTTCAAAATACCATAAAGGGTCTAGACCTGTCTCACGCCGATGAAATAGACCTCCTATTCCAATGGCTTGGGAAAGACTCTGCCGAACATGCCAGTAGAATCAGGAACATTAACATAAAACAACCAGAGACTGGTCTTAAAAAGATTTGGAGCAGATTAGAAGAGTGCTATGGCTCAACAGAGACTAAAGAGCATGCACTTTTTAAAAGGATTGAGGACTTTCCCAGAATACCTAGCAAGGGTTATCACAAACTACGAGAATTAGCCGACTTGCTAGAGGAACTACTTCTTGCTAAAGAGGAGGGAGACCTGCCGGGTCTCGCCTCCCTGGATGCGGCCAGAGGGATTAAACGTTTAATTCTGAAGCTTCTTTATGACCTACAACAAAGGTTGGTCACATATGGTTCTAAACATAAGAAAAGTTTCCAGGTACCATTTTCACCATTCAACGTTTTTGTAGACTTTGTTTCAGAGCAAGCTAAGTTCTTGATTGATCCCAGCTTTGACTTTATACTGTCATCAGCCACGCCCCCTAGCCTCAAACAGCACAGGATGCCAGTGACAGTGAACAAGTCTCATGTTTCTCCTACAGATTTTTCCTATAGGTCTTCCTAGATCGTTCACCCAGAGGACAAAGTCGGAGACCCTAGCAAGCAGTGCCCTCTACACAGGAAGCCGCACCCTCTACAAAAATACAGGACCTTCAGGGAAAAGTCCCTGGAAGATCGCAAAGCCTTCCTAAGAGAGAACCGCATATGCTTCAGGTGCTGTTTTTAAACTAGGCGACGGGGGGGGGGGGGGGAAGGTCCAGAGATAGTGAGAGTCAGCGTGGAACATATTCCAGAGGGTAGTATTAGGGGAATTAATGGTAGGGTAACCAAAGCACACAAACCCAAGGTATGTATAGTGGCAAGTTGCAATCTCGGAACACCCAAGAGGATAGTATGTGACCGGTCAAAATATATTAATGCATTAAAGTGTTTTTTCACCAATGCCAGAAGTCTGCCAAGCAAAATAGGTGAGTTGGAAGCTCTGGTGCATGAGGAGAGCTATGATGTAATCGGTATTGCTGAAACTTGGCTTTATTCCTCACATGACTGGGCTATTAATATTCCTGGCTATGCACTCTTTCGGAAAGACATGGTAAAAAGGAAAGGTGGAGGGGTCTGTCTCTACGTGAGAAGTGATCTCAAAGCAAGTCTGAAAGAGGACCTGGTGGATGGAGAGTGGGATGAGTCTGAAGCATTATGGGTGGAACTGCATAAAGATGTGCGTAGTTCAAAGTTAATCATTGGAGTTTGTTATAGACCACCCAATGTTAATGAGGAGGTGGAGACTCAGCTCTTTGAACAGATGAAAAGGGCTGCACGGGCTGGGACGGTGATAATAATGGGGGATTTTAACTACCCAAAAAATTGACTGGAGTAATGGTACTGCTGGGACTGTTAAAATGCAAAAATTTATAAACCTGTTGCAGGACAATTTAATGGTCCATTTTATTGAGGCCCCAACTAGGAATGATGCTCTGTTGGACCTGGTAATCTCAAACCATGCAGAGCGTATTACTAATGTTCAGATAAAGGAAAACCTGGGTAACAGTGACCATAACATGATTTCATTTGATGTTAGCTGTAAGCAAAAATCACATACGGGAAAATAAAAACACTTAATTTCAAGAGAGCAAATTTTCCAAGGATGAGGGCTGCTCTCCAGGACTTAGACTGGGAGGGAATATTGGCATCAATGGGCACAGAACAGAAATGGGAATTCTTCAAAAAGACTGTTTGTGAACTCACTGCAAAGTATATTCCCATGGGCAATAAGTTTAAAAGGCTAGAAATAAAACCTATGTGGCTCACGGCCAAAGTTAAAAAAGCTATAAACTACAAGAAAAGAGCTTTTAAAAAATATAAAAATGAGGAAACACTAGTGTCATTTAAATGTTACAAAGAATATAACAGGATATGTAAAAAGGAAATCAAGGATGCTAAAATTCAAAACGAACGACAGATTGCAAAAGATAGTAGGACAAACCCCCAAAAATTCTTCAAATATATTAATAGTAAAAATGTCAAGTCTGAGCATGTAGGCCCTTTACAAAATAATCAAGAGTGGGTGACTGGGGACAAAGAGAAGGCTAATTTATTAAATACTTTCTTCAGCTCTGTGTATACAAAGTAGCAATGGGGGAGCTCATATCCAAAATGGGGGTGGTAGTGACACAGCCCCAAATCCACAATGGCTCAAAAGTGATATGGTCCAGAAATATTTAGACAGAATAAAGGTGGATAAAGCACATGGACCAGATGGCATACATCCACGGATCCTAAAAGAATTGAGCTCTGTAATTTCAAAGCCATTGTATCTAATTTTTAGGGACTCATTAATGACAGGAATAGTACCACTGGATTGGCGCAGGGCCAATGTGGTGCCTATATTTAAAAAGGGAACAAAGTCTTTACCAAGTAACTATAGACCTGTTAGTTTAACTTATATAATTGGGAAGATACTGGAGAGATTATTAAAAGACCACATAGATGAGTTCTTGCTGGAAAAAAATATTTTAAGCAACAGACAGTATGGATTCATGAAAGACAGAAGTTGTCAGACAAACCTGATTTCTTTTTACGAAGGACAAAGGGGGCACTCTTTATGTCTAGAGGAAAAGAGATTTCACCTCCAAATACGGAAACGTTTCTTCACAGTAAGAGCTGTGAAAATGTGGAATAGACTCCCTGCAGAGGTGGTTCTGGCCAGCTCAGTAGATTGCTTTAAGAAAGGCCTGGATTCTTTCTTCAATGTACATAATATAACTGGGTAGTGGGTACTAACATTTATAGGTAAAGTTGATCCGGGGAATATCCGATTGCCTCTCAGGGGATCAGGAAGGATTTTTTTCCCCTGCTGTAGCAAATTGGATCGTGCTCTGCTGGGGTTTTTCGCCTTCCTCTGGATCAACTGTGGGTATAGAATTGGGTATATGGGATTGTATGATAATATTATTTTATTTTTTTATGGTTGAACTGGATGGACTTGTGTCTTTTTTTCAACCTGACTAACTATGTAACTATGTAACTAAGATATTTGAGAATAATCACGCAGAGTTAGCTCCTGCCCTTAAAGACAATGAGGAGTGCTGGTACTTACCTATATTTGGAGTGTACCACCCCAAGAAACCAGGTCAGATTAGAGTGGTGTTTGACTCTAGCTCTAGAGAAGAAGGCATGTCGTTAAATGACGTTCTTCTCTCAGGGCCAGATCTGAACAACAGACTCATCGGGGTACTCTTCCGTTTTCCGCAAAGACTCTGTGGCATTCATGGCAGACATCCAGCAGATGTTCCACTGTTTTCTCGTTAAAAAGGAACACAGGAACTTTTTGAGATTTTTCTGGTTTAACCACTTAAGCCCCGGACCATTTTGTAGCTAAAGGACCAGAGGTGTTTTCAGAATTTGGCACTGCGCTGCTTTAACTGGAAATTGTGCGGACATGCAATGTTGTACGAAATTTGCGTCCTTTTCTTCCCACAAATAGAGCTTTCTTTTAATGGTATTTGATTGCCTCTGCGATTTTTATTTTTTGCGATATAAACGGAAAAAGACTGTAAATTTTGAAAAAAAATGATTTTTTGTTATAAGAAAAATTGAATAAACTAAATTTTAGTCATACATTTAGGCCAAAATGTATTCAGCCACATGTCTTTAGTAAAAAAAAATTCAATAAGCGTATATTTATTGGTTTGCGCAAAAGTTATAGCGTCTACAAACTAGGGTACATTTTCTGGAATTTACACAGCTTTTAATTTATGACTGCCTATCTCATTTCTTGAGGTGCTAAAATGTCAGGGCAGTACAAAGAAACATTCACTTACACAAAATATGTCTCTATCTGGCCGTCCTAATATGGGGTATTGGCACCCCTGGCCAAGCCAAAATTTGAATATGCACACAATTTGAAGTCATTTCCAATAGGGATTTTAGACTCCTGATCCCTATTGTCAACATGTGCTACCTGCCATCAGGGGTGATCAATGGACGTGTTTTGGGGGTGCAACCCCTTCTTCAGTTCACTTACTTGAGATACGAGGAAGGGGTTGCACCCCCAAAACACGTACTTGGATATCCCCTGATGGCAGATGGCACATGTTGACACACTGTGTGCATATTCAAATTTTGGCTTGATTGATTGTCTAAAAGCTTAAAAAAGGGGGAAGAACAATCTCAAACCAAAAATGGGGGTTTTGATGCCTTATTCAATTCTCCCCAAAACATCTAGGATGTCTTTAAAGGTTTGATCCATCACATGAATTCTTTGCTTAATTCTGTCCAGTTCTGTGCTACATTCCATCACTTGCTGTATGATTCGTAGGGCACTGTCAGCAGAGAAACGCGTACTTTCTTTCACCACAACATTTACATCCCCTATAAAAAAATACAAAAGGTATTATAACTCTGCAGGCCTACATCTCTTACCTGAAGTTGGGGTGACAGATACTGACCTGTTGTGGTGACCAGTTCCACCACGTCATCCACTTCTCCTTCCTGCACTTCTCCTTCCTCCACCTCTTCAACTTCCTCAACACCCTCAGGTTGTGGGTCTTGGTGAGGTTGGGGTTGTTTAGAAGGTGTGGGGTTCCTGTGCTCCCTGGAGTGTTCTCCTCCCAGTCTTCTCTCCCCTATGAGAATCAAACAAAAGGTATAGTTATCACACAGAAATTATGTATAAAAAATAAAAACATGATACATTGGTTGGAAGTGGGGTACAAGTGTCTGTTTGGGCGGGATTTCAAGATGAAGACATTATTTTTAAAAGCTATATTCTTTAATATTCAACTTTGGCTGTCAATTTTTAGACATGGAGGCACCACAAAAATTCACTGATGCACCTGTGTGGGGCACCCAAAAAAGGAGGTTCTGGTGGCCCACACTATAGTGCTCAAAAGTACAGATGTGGAACCAGCTGCTGAGTGTCCTCTCCTTTACACTGATTAAAGTTTGCATTTCATTATCTTTACTAACACATCATCTAGCCAACAATGTAAGAACAACTATTGAATAAAAACAGGCAGCTGTGTAAAATATTTTAACCCTGTAAAATCTATACAAATCGTGCATAGTGGCCGAACGATGTGTCTGTAACGAACGATTACTGTGCCAAACCAAGTTCAAACTATGACATTTTGTAAGGTACAATAGAAAAATGCAATAACATGGAGCAACATGCAAGTTGTGAAATACAATAATAGGAAAAATGGGCAAAAAAAACCTTACTTTTTTCAAGCATTCTCTTAATGCTCCTTAACTGCTCCGGCTCCCTCAGTTTGAGGTCAGACCACCTCTTTCTGAGCTGCTCATTTGATCTTTTCACCCCGAAATTCTTCTTCAGACTCTTCACGACTTTCTTCATGATTTTGGCCTTCCTTCGATTAGGTTTGCTATACGGCCCATGCTTTGCGTCATAATCCGACTTTAGCAATATGTCCACCATCTCCGCCATCTCCGCGTAAGACATATTAGATGCCTTGAATCTCCTCCCTGGTCGTGACGTTTCCTCAATCTCCGGGCTTGTCTCCTCCTCGTTATTTGAGGAATTAGCAGACACCTGCTGTGAATCCGCCATATCTATCTGCGCGCCGAAAGAGAATGGGGGGGGGGAGATGTTACTTAGAACGTCATGGGCGGGCGTCGCGTACGGAGCGTCGTGTGAGTAGTTTTACGCATGCGTGGTGTATATATAGCAAACACACATGTGACTAGACTACGTTCGGTGTGCGGAGAGAGGAGTAAAAGTGACGGACGTGCGAACAAAGGTATGTGATTTTGAGACTTTGAGAAATTGGTGGCCTATACTGTCTAGAGAATGTTGGAGGATATATATGGTGACTAAGATTTACAGGAGGTTAGACTGTGTGACTCACATTATTTTTTGGTCTTTTTTTTGGGCTTGCAGACCCAAAATGAATGTCTTTATCAGTGACAAGGAATTCCTTGCGGAATTTATAGACCGGGTAAGGGAGCTGCCCACTCTGTGGGAAACAAAAAACCCCATACATAGAAAAAAAGGGGTAAGAAAAGCAGCGCTGGAGAGCCTGCTCCCATTTGTGCATACCAAGGTGCCCACAGCAACAGCAAAACAGGTGGACACTAAAATTGGGAGCTTGAGAGGCACATACAGGACTGAACGCTCTAAGGTCCTGGCTTCTCAGAGGTCAGGAGCAGCAGCAGATGATGTGTATGTCCCGAATTTGTGGTACTACAGCAGGATGTCCTTTCTGGATGACCACATTGAGGCAAGGCCATCACTGTCCACTCTTCCCCCCAGACTTCCCTGCAGCCAACCTGAGCCTTCTCTGGAGCAAGAGGAGGCAGCCATCCTGGAAGAAGCTGATTTGGACATCTGGAGCCAGGTATAGTAATTAATGAAAAGGTATTCTGAGAAAATGAATGCAGGAAAAATAAGCCAATATAAAAAAACAGAAACTATTTTGGGATACAAAAGTGAAATCAATATCTATAGACATTAGTCTGCCATAAAATGGGTGCAAAATAGTCAATCTGATGTAGTCCTAAAATTATTTGTCTTTTCTCTTGATTTACATTCAAATTACTACATTCATGATCTCAAATTTGTGTGAAAAAAATAAACCAAAAAAATAAACTATGTCCCTTTTTCATACACAGGATGAAATCAGCCAGGAGGAGGGTCTGGAAACTGTCAGGCAGAAGGAGGCAGGGCCCACTGTGAGCCAGGAGGTAGCAGGGCCCACTGTGAGCCAGGAGGTGGCAGGGCCCACTGTGGGCCAGGAGGTGGCAGGGCCCAGTGGCAGACAGGAGGTGGCAGGGCCCAGTGGCAGACAGGAGGTGGCCGGCACGAGTAGAAGCACAAGATCTCAGGTGCCTCCCATCCGCCTTCCTAAAAAAAGCAGGAGGGACAGGACCACAAGTGAGGCAGCAATGGCCCTTATTAGAGAGGCACATGCCACCCTCCAGGAGCCCACATCCCCTGAAGAGGCCATTGCCGGCCTAGTTGAGGCCAAGTTCAAGGTGATGAGCATGGAGCAACGCCTCCTATGCGAGCCCCTGCTCATCACCTTGCTGAACAAGGGGGTGATGGAGAGAATTACCCCATATGTGAGGTCGCACAGCTTTCCCAACCTCAACCTCCTCCTCCTCCACCTCCACCTTCTTCTTCTGCGCCACCCCCTTCTTCTCCACCTCCTCCTCCACCTCCACCTTCTTCTTCTGCGCCACCCCCTTCTCCTCCACCTCTTTCTCCTCCTCCTGACAGGAGTACCCCTCCAGTGGCCCAGCCTCCAGCCACACGCAGAAGGAAGGCTGCAGAGAAGGCTTCAGGGAAGGCTGCAGGGAAGGCTGCCAAGAAGACGAGGAAGTGATGGCCTTGCTTCATTGTGGTCGGACAGAAGGCAGCCTGTTGTAGTACCACAGACTTGGGACATGTATATCACCTGCTGCTGTTCCTGACCTCTGGGAGTCCAGCATCAGATTGTGCTCACAACTGTTGTGCTTCTCAAGCTCCCAATTTTAGTGTCCACACAGGGTTGATGTGTGCTCTGGGGTCCCAGGGATGCACAAATGGCAGCAGGTTCTCCAGCACTGCCTTCTATTTATTTTGTTCTATACATGAATAAATGTTTTTTTGGTTTAAGTTCATACTTGACTATGTGTTTTTAGAATAATTATTTATTTACCTTTGGAGTAAGCAGATACATTTGACCCAAAAAAAGAAAAGGGACAGATAACACCAAAAAAAATCATTAAAGGTGTTCTTTAAAAAAAATTGGGTGTAAACTTGACACAACAAAATTTTTAAAAAAATATGGGAGATCACTATCAAAACATCGACAAATTACAATTAACATCTGTCTAAAAAAAAAACAAAACATTAAAATATTCAGAAGATCTTGCACGATATAATACAGCTAAATATTCTTAAGAGCAGCATGAAAAAGGTTTAAAATAGATAGTCAGAACTCTGTGTGAATATCAGCAGCAAAACAAGTTCATTAGTTTTCATTATTGTAACATTCTAAAGAACATTTAAATGCACAACATTTAAACAATGCAATAATTTACAGCGTGACGAATGTGCTATCTCCATTACGAAGGCTTGTTTTACAAGAAGATGCGCTCCTGTCTCATACTTGATTCTGAGCATGCGTGCTTTTTGAAGAGTCGTAAAAGCATACACACGAACCATTTTCTCGTCGCAAAACAGGCCAACGAGAAACACAACGAGAAAATCTAGAATCCGGACGAGAAAATAGAGAGCAGGTTCTCTATTTTTCTCGTCGAGATTCACGGCAGTTTTCTCGTCGTAAAACCATACACACGAACGGTTTTCTCGACAATAAAACTCTCTCTGCACTTTTCTTGTCGGTTTTGGACGAGAAACTCGGTCGTGTGTGCGAGGCTTCAGGTTCTGACTCTCTGCCAACGCAACGTAGCCTTTGACTACTCTGGGACTTAAGGTCAAACACCTTCACCTTCCAGGTTAATCGGGAAGAAAAGCCCTTTACATGCAGATGCGTTCTGTCATCCATTAACTGTCTGTATGACCCTCTAGGGTTTGTAGCTCCAGTCACCATTGAGGGTAAAGCACTTCTCAGAGACCTGACTCAAGAGACAGTGAACTGGGATGATCCACAACCGCCCCCCCCCCCCCCGAGAAAAGAGATCAGTGGATAGAGTGGAAAAATTCCCTGACAGCCTTGTCTAACTTAAAGGTCCCTCGACCATATGCTCCTGTACCATCCAAGACTTTTACAGAAGTCCAAGACCAAAGACTTTGTGTTTTCTGCAATGCTTCCGTCAAAGCAACCGCTGCTGTAGCTTACCTCAAGATCAAGGACATGAAAGGACAGTGCCATATAGGTTTTGTCATGGGAAAATCAAAACTTGCCCCACTCCCATAACACTAGACATGTGCACACAGAAATATTTCGTTTCGGAATTTCGTTTTCATCCGAAAAATAAATTTATTTAGTTACTCCCGAAATTCGTTTTTATTTATTTCGTTTTTCGTTAGAAATGGCATTCGTCCGAAAATCTGAATTAATTAAGGTCGAATCTGTCATTGAAGGCTTATGGTGTCTGTCGAATGTTCAAAGAAGATTCGACAGAGCAGTGAAACTGTACGACGCTGCAATCATACATTTCCGGTCGAATGTTCCGCCCACAAGCTATAGTAGAATTCTAATGTTGTATGAATTATCAGGGATGAGCCGAACACCCCCCTGTTCGGTTCGCACCAGAACCTGCGAACAGACAAAATGTTAGTGTAAACTTTAGAACCCTATTAAATACAATGGACTCGAACGTTCGAAATCTAAAGTGTTAATTATAAAGGCTGATATGCAAGTTATTGTCCTAAAAAGTGTTTGGGGACCCGGGTCCTGCCCCAGGGGACATGTATCAATGCAAAAAAAAGTTTTAAAAACGTCCATT
Source organism: Rana muscosa (assembly GCA_029206835.1). Classification (NCBI taxonomy): domain Eukaryota; kingdom Metazoa; phylum Chordata; class Amphibia; order Anura; family Ranidae; genus Rana; species Rana muscosa. The sequence continues at coordinate 383,132,378 of CM055121.1, forward strand.
TTTTCGGGAGCAGTGATTTTAATAATGCTTAAAATGAAAAAATAAAAGTGAAATATTCCTTTAAATTTCGTACCTGGGGGGTGTGTATGATATGCATGTGAAGTGGCGCATGTTTCCCGTGCTTAGAACTGTCCCTGCAAAAAATGTCATTTTTGAAAGAAAAAAAGTCTTTTAAAACTGACTCGCGGCTATTAATGAATTGTCGGCTCCCGGCAATACATACAAAAGTCATTGATAAAAAAAAAAAAAAAAGCGTGGGGGTTCCTCAGAATTCAATTACCAGGCCCTTCAGGTCTGGAATGGATATTAAGGGGAACCCCGCCGCAAATTAAAAAAAAAATTGACGTGGGGTTCCCCCAAATATCCATTCCAGGCCCTTCAGATCTGGCATGGATTTTAAGGGGAACTCCACCCCAAATTTTAAAAAAATGGCGTGGAGTCCCCCTAAAAATCCATACCAGACCCCTTATCCGAGCACGCAACCTGGCCGGCCGCAGGGGAAAAGGGGGGGACGAGAGAGCGGCCCCCCCTCCCTCCTGAACCGTACCAAGCCACATGCCCTCAACATGGGGAGGATGTCCCCATGTTGATGGGGACAAGGGCCTCATCCCCACAACCCTTGCCCGGTGGTTGTGGGGGTCTGCGGGCGGGGGACTTATCGGTATCTGGAAGACCCCTTTAACAAAGAAGTCCCCCAGATCCCGGCCCCCCCCTATGTGAATTGGTAAGGGGTACATTGTACCCCTACCATTTCACGAAGAAAGCGTAAAAAAATGTTTAAAAAAAACACACAAACACCTTGAAAAAGTCCTTTATTTAAAAAAAAAAAAAAACATTCCAGCGGTGAAATCCAGTGTCCCGCAGCGATCCCGATGTCCAGCGCTGTCCTTTATTGGTTGTGCCTGAGCGGACCTGATGGGGAACTTTAGAAGGGGCGGGTCTATACATTTAAAATACTGAGAGGGAGTTCCCCATCAGGTCCGCTCAGGCACAACCAATGAAGGACAGCGCTGGACATCGGGATCGCCGCGGGACACTGGATTTCAGCGCTGGAATGTTTTTTTTTTTTTTTATTATTTTAAATAAAGGACTTTTTCAAGGTGTTTGTGTGTTTTTTTTAAACATTTTTTTACGCTTTCTTCGTGAAATGGTAGGGGTACAATGTACCCCTTACCAATTCACATAGGGGGGGGCGGGATCTGGGGGTCCCCTTTGTTAAAGGGGTCTTCCAGATTCCGATAAGCCCCCCGCCCGCAGACCCCCACAACCACCGGGCAAGGGTTGTGGGGATGAGGCCCTTGTCCCCATCAACATGGGGACATCCTCCCCATGTTGAGGGCATGTGGCCTGGTACGGTTCAGGAGGGAGGGGGGGCCGCTCTCTCATCCCCCCCTTTTCCCCTGCGGCCGGCCAGGTTGCGTGCTCGGATAAGGGGTCTGGTATGGATTTTTAGGGGGACTCCACGCCATTTTTTTTTAAATTTGGGGTGGAGTTCCCCTTAAAATCCATGCCAGATTTGAAGGGCCTGGAATGGATATGTGGGGTGTGACAGCAGGAAGGTAAAGTCACCTGGTTGCATCCAGGGGGGTAGATATATTTCGCCCAGATTCAGGCTTTACGCCGACTTATACAACTAGGTGGAGAGTTGTATAAGGCTAGTGGGCTCATGGATGACTCATACCTCTAGGGAGAGTGTGGGGCGTCGTACAGACAGGGAGTTAATGAGACCAGCTGAAGCTTGTCAGCTCATTTAGGCCTCTATAAGAACTCCCAGCTTCATTAGATGTTAGCTCATGCCTGGAACCAGACCTGTGTGGACTGTCTAGGGAGAGTGAACCCCTGTGCGGTGAGACAAAGCCTGTGTGGCTATTTGCTTGGACATTTAAAACCAGGGACTTAGGGACTAGGACAGCACTAGGCTGATCCCAGTTGTTAGTTAGGAAACCTGTATGTTTAGTCAGAGGTCAAGTTGACCAGGATTTATTTTGTTTATGTTTCTTTTGCTTTGCTGTGTTTTGTCACTGTAAATAGAAAATAAACCGCACCTTTTTGATTTTGAAAACCACAACCACCGTTTGCTGGGCCTGTTTTTGTGTGGGGAGCCCATCTCGGGGGTCACACACACCCGCTGCCGAGCTAACCCCCTCACAGTTGGTGGAGAATGCGGGCAGTTTTTTTTTAAGCCAGCAAGAGCAGAGACTACAACAACAGATGGAAGCAGCTGGCTCTAGCAAATGCCAATCAACAGCAGACAAATGCAGGTTTGCAAAAGAGCCTTGCAGCTCAACAACAGAACTTCGCAGCCCAGCAGCAAGCTCATCAACAGAGCCTTGCAGCCCAGCAGCAAGCTCATCAACAGGGCCTTGCAGCCCAGCAGCAGACAAACGCAACTTTGCAACAGAGTCTGGAGGCTCAGCAACAAGCCCAGCAGCAATCTGAGGCCCGCTTCATAGACCTGTTACAGAAGCACAGCAGAGAGTGTACAACCGTGGAGCCAGGACCCGTACCTTTTCCCCGGGGGATAGGATACTGGTACTTGTCCCTACGGTTGAAAGTAAATTCCTTGCCAAATGGCAAGGCCCCTACGAGATAATGGAAAAAGTGAGCAAAGTGAATTACAAGGTCAGACAACCAGGAAGGCGAAAGCCCGAACAGATCTATCACGTTAATCTGTTGAAAGCCTGGAGGGATAGAGAGTCCCTAGTCGCAGACACTTGGTCACCAGCTCAAACTGGTTGCGTGATTCCGGAGGTTGGAATAGCAGCCACCTTGTCACAACCCCAACAACAGGAGGTTAAGGAGTTTGTGCTTCGCAACAAGGAGGTATTCTCTGAGCTGCCGGGACAAACATCTGGGGTAGAGCATGACATCATTACCCCGCCCGGTGAAAGGGTGAAGTTAAAACCCTATCGGATCCCAGAGGCCCGACGGGAGGCAATACGGGAGGAAGTACAGAAAATGCTGAACTTAGGGGTGATAGAGGAGTCCCAAAGTGATTGGTCTAGTCCCATTGTGTTGGTGCCTAAACCGGATGGGAGCTGGCGATTTTGTAACGATTTTCGACAGTTGAACAAAGTTACAAAATTTGACACCTACCCCATGCCACGTATAGATGAGTTGATCGACCGGCTGGGAACAGCCCGATACATGACGACTCTTGACCTCACAAAAGGGTATTGGCAAATCCCCCTGGCCAAGTCGGCCAAAGAGAAAACCGCATTTGTAACCCCAGACGGGGCGTTCCAATATAAAAGAATGCCGTTCGGGTTACAGAATGCGCCGGCCACATTCCAGCGGAAAATGGACCAGATGCTGAGGCCCCATCGGAAGTATGCTGCGGCTTACCTGGATGACATAATTGTCCATAGCACAGATTGGGCCTCACATCTGCCAAAAGTGCAAGCAGTCCTGGACTCTGTTCGGGAAGCGGGGTTTACGGCTAACCCCAAGAAGTGTACCATTGGGCAGGAGGAGGCCAAATATCTTGGGTACACCATTGGGAGGGGAGTAATAAAACCCCAACTCAACAAAGTCGAGGCCATCCAGAGTTGGCCACGTCCCAACAGCAAGAAGCAGGTACGAGCCTTTCTGGGAATCGCTGGGTATTATCGGCGATTCATTCCCCACTTTGCTTCTAAGGCTGTGCCCCTAACCAACCTGACGAAGGGGAAAGGGTCGGTCATGATTAAATGGACCCCCGAGGCTGAGGCAGCATTCCAATTCTTGAAACAAGCCTTATGTAGCCAGCCAGTGTTGTACTCACCCGACTTCTCTAAAGACTTTGTCGTACAAAGTGATGCGTCAGATGTGGGGTTAGGAGCAGTATTGTCCCAGGTCTGGAACGGGGAAGAGCACCCAGTCATTTACCTCAGCAGGAAGTTGAAGTCCCATGAGGTAAATTACGCCACCGTTGAAAAGGAGTGTTTAGCGGTGAAGTGGGCTCTAGATTCCCTTCGGTACTACCTGCTAGGTAGGCACTTTGACATGGTTACGGATCACGCTCCGTTAAAGTGGATGGCTCAAAACAAAGAAACAAATAGAAGAGTGAATAGGTGGTTCCTGGCCCTCCAGGAATTCAACTTCACAGTAAAGCATCGCCCTGGCGTTCAAATGGGGAATGTGGATGCTTTGTCTCGAGTACATGAATGCCTGATTGCTGGTGTTCCAACCCCGAGGTTAAAACAAGAGGGGGGGGTATGTGACAGCAGGAAGGTAAAGTCACCTGGTTGCATCCAGGGGGGTAGATATATTTCGCCCAGATTCAGGCTTTACGCCGACTTATACAACTAGGTGGAGAGTTGTATAAGGCTAGTGGGCTCATGGATGACTCATACCTCTAGGGAGAGTGTGGGGCGTCGTACAGACAGGGAGTTGATGAGACCAGCTGAAGCTTGTCAGCTCATTTAGGCCTCTATAAGAACTCCCAGCTTCATTAGATGTTAGCTCATGCCTGGAACCAGACCTGTGTGGACTGTCTAGGGAGAGTGAACCCCTGTGCGGTGAGACAAAGCCTGTGTGGCTATTTGCTTGGACATTTAAAACCAGGGACTTAGGGACTAGGACAGCACTAGGCTGATCCCAGTTGTTAGTTAGGAAACCTGTATGTTTAGTCAGAGGTCAAGTTGACCAGGATTTATTTTGTTTATGTTTCTTTTGCTTTGCTGTGTTTTGTCACTGTAAATAGAAAATAAACCGCACCTTTTTGATTTTGAAAACCACAACCACCGTTTGCTGGGCCTGTTTTTGTGTGGGGAGCCCATCTCGGGGGTCACACACACCCGCTGCCGAGCTAACCCCCTCACAGGGGGAACCCCACGTCAATTTTTTTTTTAATTTGCGGCAGGGTTCCCCTTAATATCCATTCCAGACCTGAAGGGCCTGGTAATTGAATTCTGGGGAACCCCCACGCTTTTTTTTTTTTTTTATCAATGACTTTTGTATGTATTGCCGGGAGCCGACAATTCATTAATAGCCGCAAGTCAGTTTTAAATGACTTTTTTTCTTTCAAAAATGACATTTTTTGCAGGGACAGTTCTAAGCACGGGAAACATGCGCCACTTCACATGCATATCATACACACCCCCCAGGTACGAAATTTAAAGGAATATTTCACTTTTATTTTTTCATTTTAAGCATTATTAAAATCACTGCTCCCGAAAAAACGGCCGTTTTTAAAACTTTTTTTTGCATTGATACATGTCCCCTGGGGCAGGACCCGGGTCCCCAAACACTTTTTAGGACAATAACTTGCATATCAGCCTTTATAATTAACACTTTAGATTTCGAACGTTCGAGTCCATTGTATTTAATAGGGTTCTAAAGTTTACACGAACATTTTGTCTGTTCGCAGGTTCTGGTGCGAACCGAGCAGGGGGGTGTTCGGCTCATCCCTGGTCTAGACCCTAGATCTTTCCTCTGCCCTCGAAGCATCTGACCACACCAAGATCGGTGTGATAAAATGCTTTCCCAATTTCCCAATGGCGCTTTTTATATCCGGGGGGGGACATTCCCTCCCACTGCTTGTAAAAGCAGTCCAGAGGCTAATTAGCCACTAGGATTGCTTTTACATGAAAGCCGGCCGCTGGCTGAAAAGAATGATACCAAGATGATACCTAAACCCGCAGGCATCAATCTGGTATAACCATTCAAAGTCCAGCAACATACCAGTACGTTGCTGGTCCTTGTTGGACATGTATTGTAATCTTTTTTTTTCATGCAGCCAGGTGGCTGAACGAAAAAAGAGATTGATTGGTGGGTATGCCCACGATTAGAATACCGCCCTTCATCCACCCACTTCTAATGATGGGCATACATGCACCATTTATATATGCCGAAGCATGGGGGCATCCTCCCGCAAAAAAGTTATGCCGCACACACATGGTCGGACTTTTCCACGGGCAAGCCTCCGTCGGAATTTCGACCGTATGTACGCGGCATTAGGAGCAAAATCACTCCTCCGCCCCTGCTGCCCCAATGCTTCAGCATATTTGCTTTTTTTTTTTTAACTGTGGTGGTGAAATCATCTTCTACAGCCCTGGATTCGCAGGGATCAGGCCTGTCTCTGCGAACGCTGCAGTTATGTGTGTTGTGTTTTGTAAGTGACAGTGATCGATCGATACTGCACTTGGGTGGCCTGGGCTGGACGAGGGGCAAAACGCAGGTGCTAGCAGGTATCTTGGCTGATCCCGCTAACACTGCATTTTTGGGAACCCTAAACTGCTGGGGACGCTAGTATAGATCTGATCAGATCAGATATTGATCTGTTCAGATACTATACCACTAAGGGAGGTGTATGCTTCACGCGTGGGTGTTAGCGTTACTGGCACTAACCTGACGCTGCCTGGGGTGTGACGCAGACCCTCTCTGACGCTAAAACCTAATTGATATCACCCGCCGGGCGATCAGGGGGTTAAACCTTTATTGGGTTATATATACGGCGGTTGCCCTGACACTATAAAAAGCAAACTAACTAACCAGCGTCACCCGTAACACTTATATGATGATCACTGGTGAAAGGGTTAACTAGGGGCAATTAGGGGGTTAAAACCTTTATTAGATAATATATGGGGGTACCTGACGCTGTAAAAACCTGCGGCGAACCTAAAAAAAAAATACTGGCTACTGATCTGCATCACCGACGCTAAGACATCGATCAGAAAAATGATCGCTTAGCGACAGTGGTGATAGGGGGTGAAAGGGTTACCCGGGGGGCGATCAAGGGGGTTAAACCTTTATTAGATAATTTATGGGGGTACCCGACGCTATAAAAACCTGCGGCGAACCTAAAAAAAAATACTGGCTACCGATCTGCATCACCGACGCTAAGACATCGATCAGAAAAATGATCGCTTAGCGACAGTGGTGATAGGGGGTGAAAGGGTTACCTGGGGGGCGATCAAGGGGGTTAAACCTTTATTAGATAATTTATGGGGGTACCCGACGCTATAAAAACCTGCGGCAAACCTAAAAAAAAAATACTGGCTACCGATCTGCATCACCGACGCTAAGACATCGATCAGAAAAATGATCGCTTAGCGACAGTGGTGATAGGGGTGAAAGGGTTACCTGGGGGGCGATCAAGGGGGTTAAACCTTTATTAGATAATTTATGGGGGTACCCGACACTATAAAAACCTGCGGCGAACCTAAAAAAAAATACTGGGTACCGATCTGCATCACCGACGCTAAGACAGCGATCAGAAAAATGATCGCTTAGCGACAGCGGTGCTAGGGGGTGAAAGGGTTATCTGGGGGGTGATCAAGGGGTTAAACCTTTATTGGGGGGGTTAGGGGGCTACACTGGACCTAAAACTAAATGTAGTGACACTTTTACAGTCACAAATGTCACTGATTGCAGTTATCAGTAAATAAATGGTCACTGCAATCAGTGACACTGTGACTGGGGGCTGGGGGGTGATCTGGGGGGGCGATTTATGTGCCTATGTGTGCTGGTGTTAGTGTAGTGTTTGTGCACTAACCTGTGTGTCTTCTCTTGTACGGCGCTCGGTATATGTGAGCGCCGCACAGGAGATGACATCACTTCCTCCTGCTTTCTCTGTCTGTGTGTACATTCCACAGACAGAGGGGGCATTTCTATTCGCCGGGAGCGATCGCGGGTGGGTGGCCGGAATCGAACGGCCGTCCCCTCATGTCGGATCGCTCCCCAACGAATTCCGACGGCTCACTGTACAGAAGGGGGGTCCGATTGGACCCCCCAACTGTACAAAGGCAATCACGTACACTGTACGTGATTGTGCCTGTCGGTGCCATTGTGCCGACGTATATATACAGTGAGCGGTCGTTAAGTGGTTAAATGACTTTTTTTCCTTCAGAAATTACATTTTGTGCAGGGACTGTTCTAAGCACGGGAAACAAGCGCTGCTTTACAGGCATAATATATACACACCCCAGGTAAGAAATTTAAAGGAATATTTCACTTTTATTGTTTCACTTTAAGCATTATTAAAATCACTGTTCCCAAAAAAACCTCAGTTTTTAAAACTTTTTTTTGCATTGAAACATGTCCCCTGGGGCAGGACCTGGGTCCCCAAACACTTTTTATGACAATAACTTGCATATAAGCCTTTAAAATTAGCACTTTAGATTTCTCCCATAGACTTTTACAGGGTGTTCCGCGGCTTTTCGAATTTGCCGCGAACACCCCAAATTGTTCGCTGTTCGCCGAACGGGCGAACAGGCAATGTTCGAGTCGAACATGAGTTCGACTCGAACTCGAAGCTCATCCCTAGTCAGCGGTATCTAATTCTATTACCTAATGTAGCCCTACCATTTAAATGGTGTCAAATAATCCTAATATTGGTAGGTGCAGGGATTTAAGGTCAGACAAGAAAATTCTGACTCAGAGGATTCAGCTCATCTCCTGAGTAAATCTACTTTTCATTTAGTTGTCCCCCTAGCATAATTTCTTTTGAATCATGTACAGTATCTCACAAAAGTGAGTACACCCCTCACATTTCTGTAAATATTTTATTATATCTTTTATTGTGACAACACTGAAGAAATTACACTTTGCTACAATGTAAAGTAGTGAGTATACAGCTTGTATAACAGTGTAAATCTGCTGTCCCCTCAAAATAACTCAACACACAGCCATTAATGTCTAAGCCACTGGCAACAAAAGTGAGTACACCCCTAAGGGAAAATGTCCAAATTGGGCCCAAAGTGTCAATATTTTGTGTGGCCACCATTATTTTCCAGCACTGCCTTAACTCTCTTGGGCATGGAGTTCACCAGAGCTTCACAGGTTGCCACTGGAGTTCTCTTCCACTCCTCCATGATGACATTACGGAGCTGGTGGATGTTAGAGACCTTGCTCTACTCCACCTTCCACTTGAGGATGCCCCACAAATGCTCAATAGGGTTTAGGTCTGGAGACATGCTTGGCCAGTCCATCACCTTTACCCTCAGCTTCATTAGCAAGGCAGTGGTCAACTTGGAGGTATGTTTGGGGTCGCTATGTTGGAATACTGCCCTGCGCCCAGTCTCTGAAGGGAGGGGATCATGTCTTCAATATGTCACAGTACATGTTGGCATTCATGGTTCCCTCAATGAACTGTAGCTCCCCAGTGTCGGCAGCACTAATGCAACACCAGACCATGACACTCCGACCACCGTGCTTGACTGTAGGCAAGACACACTTGTCTTTGTACTCCTCACCTGGTTGCTGCCACACACGCTTGACACCATCTGAACCAAATACGTTTATCTTGGTCTCCTCAGACCACAGAATATGGCTCCTGTAATCCATGACTTTAGTCTGCTTGTCTTCAGCAAACTGTTTGCAGGCTTTCTTGTGCATCATCTTTAGAAGAGGCTTCCTTCTGGGACGACAGCCATGCAAACCAATTTGATGCAGTGTGCAGCGTATGGTCTGAAAACTGACAGGCTGACCCCCCACCCCTTCAACCTCTGCAGCAATGCAGGCAGCACTCATACATCTATTTCCCCAAAGACAACCTCTGGATATGACACTGAGGACGTGCACTCAACTTCTATGGTTGACCATGGCGAGGGCTGTTTTGAGAGGAACCTGACCTGTTAAACCGCTTTATGGTCTTGGCCATCGTGCTGCAGCTCAGTTTCGGCGTCTTGGCAATCTTCTTGTAGCCTAGGCCAGGGGTGTCTAAACTTTTTTCATAGAGGGCCAGATTTCATGAAGTGAACATGGGCGATGGCCGACCATTTTGCCTGACTTTTTTTGAACCATTAAAATTAAATGCAAATGAAATCTTTTATGCAAAGTTTATTGCAAACGGCATACTATTCATTTCATAACATTGATGACAATATATGATGATATATAATATATATATATATATATATTCTCTTCTCCGCTCAGGGTAACGATGGGCTCAGGCATGTTATGTTTAAAAAAAAAAAACATATAAATCTCTATTTCTCTATCTTTCCCTCTCTCTATCTCTCTCTCTCTCTCTCTCTCTCTATCTATCTATCTATCTATCTATCTATCTATCTATCTATCTATCTCTCTATCTATCTCAAAAGAAAAGGAACAACGTTCAGGTTTGATGTGGCCCGCCAAGTATATCCATCTGTGGCCCCCAAAGCTCGAGCGTGTTATGTTTTTTTTGCTGTTAATATATTTTTCTTCTTTAGCCTGACAAATCCCTGAGCGCTGCGCTCATTTTTAGGATGACCTGAGGCGTGTTCACAAGTCTATGTGCCCGATCCCGCAAGGAACCTGACAGAGCGCAGCGCCACCGCCAATCACAGGCACTGTGACATTTCCCCGATCTCTGCATCTGCATCTGCAGTCCGCAGATGTGGATATCGGGAATAGTCACAGTGCCTGTGATTGGCTCTTCACGCTGTCAGCTTCATAACGGCTCTGGCACATCGACTTCTGAACACGCCCAGCCACATGCCCCGGCTCATACTAATGTAGCGGGTGTTTGAATTTATGTGGGGACTCTGGTGGTGTGGGATTCCTTGGGGTCCGCGGGTGGCGCTGTCGCCCTGGGCCGGAGCTGAACTCACACCGCAAGACTGTGCCTCTTTGTCCTCCCCTGGAGCTGGTACAGCGGGGCGGGGAACCCGCTGTGACACAAAGGGAGAGGTTATAAAAGGGGTGGACGCCCTGACCTTGGGTCAGAGAGTTGGAGGATGCGGCCGTACCCAGGCACCTTCAGCTTGGGTGCCGGCGTTCCGGTGTTCCGGGCCTAGGCGCCCTTGGCCTAGCCGGAGCGGAGATGGAGTCCATCTCAGGCACCTTAAGCCTGGGGTGAGGTACTATGGCGGATGCCTGGGGCTCAGTACCTTTGACTGAGTTCCGCGAGGGTGGAGGAATCCGAGGGGGCCCTAACTCCTTGGGTGCCCGTGTCTGAGTTCGTGAGGAATGGTGCGCAGTAACTTCTCCGAAGAGTCTGGCGCGGCATCGCTGGTGACGGAAAGGCCTCCATTTCTCCCTTGGACGGATTTTTTCCTCTGACATGGGCAAAGTGAGCGAAGGTAATTCACGTTCTATATTACCTAGTCAGTGGCAGTGACTATTCACCACTGGTGACAGCACAGTGGGCAGCAGCAAGAAGGGAAAGGATTGTGCCTCGATCTGTCCCCTTTTTCCAAAGGAGAAAGATTGTTTTATTGCTTGGCAAGAAGAATAAAACTGAGTTGTACCTATTCACTGTGTGGAACTTGGGTTACTAAAGCAAAGGAGTCAGGGACGAAGGACTGGACTTGACTCTAGGACACCTACACAAAAGCCCAATCTTCTGGCCTTCACCTCTTAGTTACGGAGGACATGGGCCGTGGTGTGTATCATCTCTCTCCCAGGTACCCCTAGACAACAGCCATATAACTGATAAAGCAAGGGAGAGGGGTGAGGCCGCTACACTAACAATGAGCGCGGCACTCAGGATTTGTCAGGCTAAAGAAGATAGATATATTAACAGCATAAAAACATAACACGCTCAAGCTTTGGGGGCCACAGATGGATATACTTGGCGGACCACAGATGTATATATATATGCAAATTCCAAGTGGGGGCCACATCAAACCGGAACGCAAATGGCCCGTGGGCCAGACTTTGGACATGTCTGGCCTATGCCATCTTTATGTAGCGCAACAATTCTTTTGAGGTGCCATGTTGAACTTCCAGTGACCAGTATGAGAGAGTGAGAGCGATAACACCAAATTTAACACACTTGCTCCCTATTCTCACCTGAGACCTTGTAACACTAACAAGTCACATGAAACCGGGTATGGAAAATGGCTAATTGGACCTAATTTGGACATTTTCACTTAGGGGTGTACACACTTTTATTGCCAGCGGTTTGGACAATAATGGCTGTGTGTTGAGTTATTTTGAGGGGACAGCAAATTTACACTGTTATACAAGCTGTACACTCACTACTTTACATTGTAGCAACGTGTCATTTCTTCAGTGTTGTCACGTTAAAATATATAATAAAATATTTACAAAAATCTAAGCCTGCATAGGTTAGGGGTTGTGTGTCACAGGATTATATTAAAAGATGCTGCAGTACCAGTCAGAAGACCTATAAAAAGGCTATTAGGGATTACATAACAGTCAGAAAAATAGTCAACGGAGTGCCATTTAGACAATTGCAGTATTTCCTGAATTTCCCTATGACTGATTGATTTTACTTGTTGCCTGGAGCTACACTTCAAAGCTAAATTATAGGCAAGTAGCTAAGCACACAGTTGAAATACATATAGAACCCACTTTACCCATTGAAGTATTTGCATCCCATGTAATCCAGGCAACCTAGGCATTCAGCAAAGGGGCCCTTCCAGCAAACTACATTGCAGTTAAGTAATGCAGCTTCACCCTGGACCCATCCCAGGGTAAGAGAATAAAGGTGCATCAGCGCATTGATAGCATCACCCCTCAAATCTCTCCTCCTGTAAGAATGTTCTCAAATTAGAATGACAGCACTGTACAAACAAGTTCTTTTGTGCAAATGATTAAGGGAGGCTGAAATTAGGATTAAAGCAGATCACACGCTAGTAGATTTTCTAATTAACATTATAATGAACATTCGTACAAAAATTTGTACGAAAATTCTCAGTACATTTGACAACTTGACAAATGTCATTTGACGGTACTTCAAATTTTATTTTACTGTTAACATTGAATTTTGGAGTGAACGGATTTTCCTGAATGAAAACCACATAAACTATTGTCACTGTAGTCAAAAATGAATGTCAATTTCACCCCACTATTGATTAGAAAAAAAAAAAAAGTGGAACTAAACTCTTTCAATCAGCATTAACTATTTTTAATTGTTGTTTTGCTAACCATAGTAAATAAATTGGAAGGTATATTATATTTTCTTGTCTTCGAAATCTAAAGTGCTAATTATAAAGGCTAATATGCAATTTATTGTCCTAAAAAGTGTTTGGGGACCCGGGTCCTGCCCCAGGGGACATGTATTAATGCAAAAAAAGGTTTAAAAAATAGACGTTATTACGGGAGCGGTGATTTTAATAATGCTTAAAATGAAAAAATAAAAGTGAAATATTCCTTTAAATTTCGTACCTGGGGTGTGTGTATGATATGCATGTAAAGTGGCGCATGTTTCCCTTGCTTAGAACTGTCCCTGCACAAAGTGTCATTTTTGAAGGAAAAAAAGTCCTTTAAAACTCACTCGCGGCTATTAATGAATTGTCGGCTTTTATCAATACATAGAAATATCATTGATAAAAAAAAAAAAGCGTGGGGGTCCCCCCAAATTCAATTACCAGGCCCTTCAGGTCTGGAATGGATATTAAGGGGAACCCCGCCGCAAATAAAAAAAAAAATGGCGTGGCGTTCCCCCTAAATATCCATACCAGGCCCTTCAGATCTGGCATGGATTTTAAGGGGAACTCCACCCCAAATAAAAAAAAATGGCGTGGAATTCCCCCCAAAAATCCATACCAGACCCTTATCCGAGCACGCAACCTGTCCGGCCGCAGGGGAAGAGGGGGGGACAGGATAGCGGCCCCCCCTCCCTCCTGAACCGTACCAAGCCACATGCCCTCAACATGGGGAGGATGTCCCCATGTTGATAGGGACAAGGGCCTCAACCCCACAACCCTTGCCCGGTGGTTGTGGGGGTCTGCGGGCGGGGGGCTTATCGGAATCTGGAAGACCCCTTTAACAAAGGGGACCACCAGATCCCGCCCCCCCTATGTGAATTGGTAAGGGGTACATTGTACCCCTACCATTTCACGAAGAAAGTGTCAAAAAATGTAAATAAAATCACACAAACACCATGGAAAAGTCCTTTATTAAAAAAAAAATAATAATAAAAAAAAAAAAAAAACATTCCAGCGATGAAATACAGTGTCCCGCGGCGATCCCGATGTCCAGCGCTGTCCGTCATTGGTTGTGCCTGAGCGGACCTGATGGGGAACTTCCTCCGCAGTGTTTTAAATGTATAGACCCGCCCCTTCTAAAGTTCCCCATCAGGTCCGCTCAGCGGACCAGATGCGGAACGCGAGAAGGGGCGGGTCTATTCATGTATTACACAGCGAACGAAGTTCCCCATCAGGTCCGCCCCCTCGGTATGTCCGACCCCGCCTACGTCATTGGCCTGAGCGGGAAACTTCCTTCACTGTGTAATTTAAATTTACACAGTAAAGGAAGTTTCCCACTCAGGCCAATGACGTAGGCGGGGTCTGCTCAGGCTCAACCAATGACGGACAGCGCTGGACATCGGGATCGCCGCGGGACACTGGATTTCATTGCTGGAATTTTTTTATTTTATTTTTTTAACCACTTAAGCCCCGGACCATTTGGTAGCTAAAGGACCAGAGGTGATTTCAGAATTTTGCACTGCGCTGCTTTAACTGTAAATTGTGCGGACATGCAATGTTGTACCCAAACGAAATTTGCGTCCTTTTCTTCCCACAAATAGAGCTTTCTTTTAATGGTATTTGATTGCCTCTGCGATTTTTATTTTTTGCGATATAAACGGAAAAAGACCGAAAATTTTGAAAAAAAAAATATATTTTCTACTTTTTGTTATAAGAAAAATCGAATAAACTCAATTTTAGTCATACATTTAGGCCAAAATGTATTCAGCCACATGTCTTTAGTAAAAAAAATGTCAATAAGCGTATATTTATTGGTTTGCGCAAAAGTTATAGCGTCTACAAACTAGGGTACATTTTCTGGAATTTACACAGCTTTTAATTTATGACTGCCTATCTCATTTCTTGAGGTGCTAAAATGGCAGGGCAGTACAAAACCCCCCAAATGACTCCATTTTGGAAAGTAGACATCCCAAGGAAATTGCTGAGAGGCATGTTGAGCCCATTGAATATTTTTTTTTTGTCTCAAGTGATTTAATAATGACTAAAAAAAAAATAAAAAATACAAAAAGTTGTCACTAAATGATATATTGCTCACACATGCCATGGTTATATGTGGAATTGCTCCCCAAAATACATTTTGCTGCTTCTCCTGAGTACGGGGATACCACATGTGTGGGACTTTTTGGGAGCCTAGCCGTGTACGGGCCCCCGGAAACCAAGCACCGCCTTCAGGATTTCTAAGGGGGCAAATTTTTGATTTCACTCCTCACTACCTATCACAGTTTCGAAGGCCATAAAATGCCAAAATAGCACAAAACCCCCCCAAATGACCCCATTTTAGAAAGTAGACACCCCAAGGAAATTGCTGAGAGGCCTGTTGAGCCCATTGAATATTTTATTTTTTTGTCCCAAGTGATTGAATAATGACAAAAAAAATAAAAAAATTACAAAAAGTTGTCACTAAATGATATATTGCTCACACATGCCATGGTTATATGTGGAATTACACCCCAAATTACATTTTGCTGCTTCTCCTGAGTACGGGGATACCACATGTGTGGGTCTTTTTAGGAGCCTAGCCGTGTACGGGACCCCGAAAACCAAGCACCGCCTTCAGGATTTCTAGGCACAAATTTTTGATTTGACTCCTCACTACCTATCACAGTTTCGAAGGCCATAAAATGCCAAAATAGCACAAAACCCCCCCAAATGACCCCATTTTGGAAAGTAGACACCCCAAGCTATTTGCTGAGAGGCATGGTGAGTATTTTACAGCTCTCATTTGTTTTTGAAAATGAAGAAAGATAAAAAAAAATTTTTTTTCAATTTTCAAAACTTTGTGACAAAAAGCGAGATCTGCAAAATACTCACAATACCTCTCAGCAAATAGCTTGGGGTGTCTACTTTCCAAAATGGGGTAATTTGGGCGGGTTTTGTGCCATCTGGGCATTCCATGGCCTCCGAAACTGTGATAGGCAGTGAGAAGTAGTGATGAGCCGAACACCCCCGGGTTCGGTTTGCACCAGAACCCGCGAACGGACCGAAAGTTCGCACGAACATTAGAACCCTATTAAATACAATGGATGCGAACGTTCGGATTCTAAAGTGCTAATTATAACGACTATTATCCATGTTATTGTCCGAAACAGAGTTTGGGAACCCGGGTTCTGCACCAGGGGACATGTATCAATGCAAAAAGAAGTTTTAAAAACTGACGTTTTCCGGGAGCAGTCATTTTAATGATGCATTAAGTGAGAAAAAAAGTCAAATATTCCTTTAAATATTGTACCTGGGGGGTGACTAAAGTATGCCTGTGAAGTGCCACGTGTTTCCCGTGTTTAGAACTGTCCCTGCACAAAATAACATTTCTAAAGGAAAAAAAGCCATTTAAAACTGCTTGCGGCTTTAATGCAATGTCTGGTCCCGGTAATATGGATGAAAATCTTTAGGAAAAATGGCATAGCTACCCCATCAACCCCCCCCCCTTCCCCAGCCCATTACCAGCCCCTTTGGGTCTTGTATGGATATTAAGGGGAACCCTGCACACAAAATAAAAAAGGCCCTATATACTCTGAACAGCCGTATAAAGGCGGTGCATACAAGACAGGGACTGTAGGTTTGTTCTTATGTAGAATCTGTTTGTAATTTTGAACAGCTGCATTGTTTAAGTGTAGCTCCATGCCAAATTCCTTTTTTTTAGCTTTTTGGAAAACATAGGGAACGGTTATCACCCCTGTCACATTTTTTTTGCTGTCTGTGCCCCTGTTCAGAACATTTCACCTCACTTTGCGTCCCAATGACAACTGATTTTGAAATGTGGTGTTTTTATTGAAACAAGGATTGGTGATAAAGCATCAGTAGAGAGGAGACACCTTTCTCCCATATTAATTCTTACAGGAGAGAATTTTCCTTCCAAGGGGGTAGATTTCCTCTCACTTCCTGTTGTCTTCTTCCGTTTGCAAGTAGTAGTCGTTTGTAAGTTTGATGTTTGAAAGTAGGGACCTGCCGTATATACTCTGCAGAAATTGTCCCCTTAGGTGTTGGTGTTGGCACAACACTGTAAGCACTCACAGTTACTCTTGGTGGGTGCTGGAACGCCCTGCTGTCAACTATTATATCAGGAATTGTAATAACATATAATTGTTGATCAGTGGTAGTAAAAATTTGGCCTTTGATGGTGGTGCTGGTGCCACAACACTGTAAGGCCTGACAGTTACTCTTGGTGGGCGCAGCAATGGGCCCTGCTGTGAATTATTTGATCAATAATTATAATTGCATGCCCCTGTTGAACAGGGGCTGAAAAATTGGGCCTTTGGTGGTGGTGGTGGTGGTGATGGTGGTGCTGGTGCCACAACACTGTAAGGCCTGACAGTTACTCTTGGTGGGCGCAGCAATGGGCCCTGCTGTGAATTATTAGATCAATAATTATAATTGCATGCCCCTGTTGAACAGGGGCTGAAAAATTATGCCTTTGGTGGTGGTGGTGGTGGTGGTGCTGGTGCCACAACACTGTAAGGCCTGACAGTTACTCTTGGTGGGCGCAGCAATGGGCCCTGCTGTGAATTATTAGATCAATAATTAAAATTGCATGCCCCTGTTGAATAGGGGCTGAAAAATTGGGCCTTTGGTGGTGGTGGTGGTGGTGATGGTGGTGCTGGTGCCACAACACTGTAAGGCCTGACAGTTACTCTTGGTGTGCGCAGCAATGGGCCCTGCTGTGAATTATTCAATCAATAATTATAATTGCATGCCCCTGTTGAACAGGGGCTGAAAAATTAGGCCTTTGGTGGTGGTGGTGGTGGTGATGGTGGTGCTGGTGCCACAACACTGTAAGGCCTGACAGTTACTCTTGGTGGGCGCAGCAATGGGCCCTGCTGTGAATTATTAGATCAATAATTATAATTGCATGCCCCTGTTGAACAGGGGCTGAAAAATTGGGCCTTAGGCACTGGTGGCACAACACTGCAACCCCTCACAGATACTGTACTTGGAGCACAGCAATGAGGCCTGTTGCAAAGTATTGCATCCAAAATTTTAATTACACGCCCCTGTTAAACAGGGGCTGAAAAATTGGGCCTTAGCCACTGGTGGCGTCACCCATAAACCAAAATGATCTTCCAAGCTATCATCATTAATCGTATCATTGAGGAGGAGGAGGAGGATAGCCAGTCAACATAACAGCACAGGCACTCAGCATCAGCATCAGTCTTGAAGGGATGTGACATTTTAAAATCAATTAGTCTGTTATATCAGCATCAGGTGTGTGGTAGCTGGTGGTGATCCAAGACTGGTTCATCTTGATGAAAGTCAGTCGATCAACCGAGTCGGTGGACAGGCGCACCCTGTGATCCGTGACAAATCCTCCAGCAGCACTGAATGTGCGTTCTGAAAGAACGCTGGATGCAGGACAGGCCAGTAGCTCAATTGCATACTGTGCAAGCTCTGGCCAGTGATCCATCCTCAAGACCCAGTAAGCCAGAGGATTTTCAGTGGGGAAGGTGTCCAAGTCTGACCTTGCCCCTAGGTATTCCTGGACCATGTATATCAGACGCTGGCGATGGTTGCTGGAACCGATCATACTTTGGGGCTGCGGACTAAAGAATTGTCTGAACGCATCGGTCAGACGGCCACCTTCCCCACCGCTCCTTCTTTGACTGCCCGAAGCCTCAGCAACTCGTTGTCCAGGACCAGGAGTTTGTAACCTCCCAGTCTCTGGGAACGCGTTGCACAGACCTTTCTGCAAGGCCTCCCGGAGTTGTCTCATCCTCTGCTCCCTCTGCGACGGTAAGATAAGGTCCGCAACCTTACCCTTGTACCGTGGATCAAGGAGAGTGGCCAGCCAGTAATGGTCCCTCTCCTTGATCCGAAGAATACGAGGATCCTTCCGCAGACTTTGCAGGATCAGGGAGGCCATGCAGCGTAGGTTAGCTGAGGCATTCAGTCCGGAGTCCTCTGGGTCACTAAGGACGACATGATCCGCAGCCACCTCCTCCCAGCCACGTACAAGTCCACTGGTTTCTTGGGACTGTAAATCATCCCTAAAAGACTGCTGCTGATGATGCTGAGTGCCAGCCTTCACCTCCATGCTGACACAATCCTCCTCCTCCTCCTCCTCCTCCTCCTCTTCCTGTGCGATGGGTGGGACAGAAGGAACACTGTCTGGGTAAAGGGGGCCTTGAGAGGCAAGGAAGTCCTCCTCTTCCTGCCTCTGTTCTGCCTCAAGTGCCCTGTCCATTATTCCACGCAGCGTGTGCTCCAACAGGTGGACAAGAGGTACAGTGTCACTGATGCATGCACTGTCACTGCTCACCATCCTCGTGGCCTCCTCAAATGGTGCCAGGACAGTGCATGCATCCCTGATCATGCCCCACTGGCGTGGTGAAAAAAACCCGAGCTCCCCTGACCCTGTCCTGGTGCCGTAGTCGCACAGGTACTCATTGATGGCCCTCTGCTGCGTGTGCAGCCGCTGCAGCATGGCCAACGTTGAGTTCCACCTGGTGGGCATGTCACATATAAGGCGGTTCTTGGGCAGGTTCAACTCCTTTTGCAGCTCAGCCAGGCGAGCACTGGCATTATAAGATCTGCGGAAATGCACACAGACTTTCCTGGCCTGCCTCAGGACATCCTGTAAGCCCGGGTACCTGCCCAAGAACCGCTGCACCACCAGGTTAAGGACGTGAGCCATACAGGGCACATGGGTCAGTTGTCCCTGTCGGAGGGCGGAGAGGAGGTTGGTGCCATTGTCGCAAACCACCATTCCTGGCTTAAGCTGGCGTGGCGTCAACCACCTCTCGGCCTGCCCCTGCAGAGCAGACAGGACCTCTGCCCCAGTGTGGCTCCTGTCCCCCAAACACACCTGCGCAAGCACGGCATGGCATCTTTTTGCCTGCGTAGTTGCGTAGCCCCTTGAACGCCTACGGAGCACCGCTGGTTCCGAGGACAAACCACAGGAAGAGGCCATGGAGGAATAAGAAGAGGAGGGGGTGGAGGAGAGAGGTGTGTCACAACCAGTAGTAGCATTTTGGAGGCGTGGCGGTGGAACAACCTCCAACACTACTGCACCTTGTCCTGCATCCTTCCCAGCTGCCAAAAGAGTGACCCAATGGGCCGTGAAAGAAAGGTAACGTCCCTGTCCATGCCTGCTGGACCATGAGTCAGCGGTAATATGCACCTTACCGCTGACCGCCCTGTCCAGCGAGGCCAAGACATTGCCTTCCACATGCCTGCAGAGAGCCGGAATCGCCTTCCGTGCGAAAAAGTGGCGTTTGGGAACCTGCCACTGAGGAACCGCACATTGCACAAACTCACGGAAGGGGGCCGAGTCTACCAACTGAAAAGGCAGCAGTTGAAGCGCTAGCAATTTAGCCAAGCTAGCATTCAACCGCTGGGCATGTGGATGGCTGGGAGTGAACTTCTTTCGACGGTCCAGCAGCTGGGGCAGGGAAATTTGCCTGCTAGAATCGGACGTTGGTGTACTGCTAGCAGAGTGCCCGCAAGTACTTGGCTGTGACACACCTAATTCTACACCTTCATTCCTCTCAGAGCAGGTTTCAGAGAGGACTGAAGGTATACTGGGGTTGGAGATCCCAGCTGATGCGGTGCAAGAAGAGGTCAGCTTTGTTCTTTGGTATGGGTCTTTAAGGTAGGCTTGCCAACGAGCTGCATGGCAGGTCAACATATGTCTGATCAAGCATGTGGTGCCCAAGCGGCTGATGTTTTGGCCACGCGATATACGCTTGAGACATATGTTGCAAACAGCAGCTGTGCGATCTGATGCACTCGCCTCAAAAAAGGCCCACACCAAAGAACTTTTTGAATGACGGGCAGAGGCAGCGCCCTGCACAGGCGGAGCTCTGCGGTGTGATTCCGTCGGTGTGCTGCCCATACGCTGGCCACTCAAGGGCATCCTGCCTCGTTGGAGATGTGCCTCCTCCTCATCCTCCTCCTCCTCCTCTCTCCTATTAGGCACCCACGTGGAGTCAGTGACCTCATCATCCCCTCCCTCCTCATCACTGGAGCCAATCTGGCAGTATGCTGCAGCTGCTGGAGCATGACTGCCAGATTGGTGTCCTTCTTGAGCATCCCCTCTCTCTGCTCTCACACTACTGCCTTCCTCCAGCTGGGTATCATCATCAGATCCTTCGAAACGCTGGGCATCCTCCTGGAGCATGTACCCAACACTGTGCTCAAACAGTTCGGGGGACTCCTCAGGAGGAGGACATGGTGGGTCTAGGGAAGGATTGACTAATGAAGATAATGATACCAGAGAAGAGGACGCTTTGGCAGCTGCTTTGCCAGTACCCTGAACCTGGGTGAGAGAGGATGAGGAGGATGAGGTGGGCTTGGTCATCCACTCTACCAAGTCTTCGGCATGATGTGGCTCAACATGTCCAGCTGCCGAAAAGAAGGACAAGCGTGTCCCATGGCCATGTGCTGATGACAATGCACCGCGTCCACGACCAGCACTGTTGCCCCCAGACACAGAGCCTGCTTGCCCTCTTTTTTTGCCTCCTGACTGTCTGCCTCTTCTTGTTTGCCTTCCAGACATTTTAATGGATGGCCTGCAGGGAGATGGGAAAAAGAGCAATAAGGGCTACCTTCAGGTGTATACTGTGCAGGAGGCTTAGCAACAATGACACTGACACTGTCCCCTGCCTATCCTTCTCTGTCCCTAAACACAAGGATTTGCAATATGCTTCAGCAAGATTGGTTTAGCACAGAACAGCACACTGACAGTTTCCCTCACTGTCCTTCTCTGTCCCTACAAACAAGATTTAGCACAGAATAGCACACTGATAGTTTCCACGAGTGTCCTTCTCTGTCCCTAAACTTAAGGATTTCAAATATGGAACAGCAAAATTGGTTTAGAACAGAATAGCACACTGTCAGTTTCACTCACTGTACCTCTCTGTCCCTAAACTCAAGGATTTCAAATATGGTTCAGCAAAATTGGTTTAGAACAGAATAGCACACTGACACTTTCCCTCACTGTCCTACTCTGTCCCTCCCTACAAACAAGATTAAGCACAGAATAGCACACTGATAGTTTCCACGAGTGTCCTTCTCTGTCCCTAAACTCAAGGATTTCAAATATGGAACAGCAAAATTGGTTTAGAACAGAATAGCACACTGTCAGTTTCACTCACTGTACCTCTCTGTCCCTAAACTCAAGGATTTCAAATATGGTTCAGCAAAATTGGTTTAGAACAGAATAGCACACTGACACTTTCCCTCACTGTCCTACTCTGTCCCTCCCTACAAACAAGATTTAGCACAGAATAGCACACTGATAGTTTCCACGAGTGTCCTTCTCTGTCCCTAAACTCAAGGATTTCAAATATGGAACAGCAAAAATAGGATTTTTAAAACAGCTTACCTGTAAAATCCTTTTCTTGGAGTACATCACGGGACACAGAGCAGCATAGTCATTACTATGTGGGTTATATAGAATTACCTTCAGGTGCTGGCACTGGCAACTTCCAAAACAGGAAGTACCCTCCCCTATATAAGCCCCTCCCATCCGGGAGTACCTCAGTTTTGTAGCAAAGCAATACGTGTCCCCAAAAGAGGGGTGGGAGCTCTGTGTCCCGTGATGTACTCCAAGAAAAGGATTTTACAGGTAAGCTGTTTTAAAAATCCTATTTTCTTGTTCATACATCACGGGACACAGAGCAGCATAGTCATTACTATGTGGGACGTCCCAAAGCAATGCCAAATGAGGGGGGGGATACACCATACATAAGCTGGGCGCCATCAGGCATGAGGATCTTTTGCGGCCTGCAACACACTGCGCCCAAAGGCGACATCCTCCTGACTTCTAACGTCCACCTGGTAGAACCTAGTAAACGTGTGTACTGAAGACCATGTTGCGGCCTTACAAATTTGAGCCAGGGAGGCCTGGTGATGCACTGCCCATGAAGTTCCAACTGCTCTCGTGGAGTGCGCCCTAACTTTGAACGGAGGCGGTCTACTTCTCAAGCCATAGGCTTGTATTATGACCTGTCGAATCCACTTGGCTAAAGTAGATTTTGATGCTGCCTGACCCTTTCTGGGGCCTTCCGGCAGAACAAACAAAGAATCCGTTCTACGAATCTGAGCAGTGGCTTTTAGATAAGTTTTAACTGCTCTTACTACATCCAAAGAATGCAATAACTTTTCCTCTACCGAGCTTGGTTTGGGGAAAAAAGAAGGAAGAACCACATCCTGGTTCAAGTGAAACCTCGATACCACCTTAGGAAGAAAGGCTGGGTGAGGGCGTAATACTACTCTGTCCTTATGAATAACCAGATATGGCTCCTTACAGGACATGGCGGCTAATTCCGACACTCTTCTAGCCGAGCATATGGCTACTAAAAATATCAATTTTCTGGTGAGTAGAACCAAGGAAATGTGCCGCAAAGGTTCAAACGGCTGCTTCTGCAGAACCGACAGAACCAAATTTAGATCCCATGGGCATATGGGAGCTTTAATCGGTGGAATAATACGAGTCACCCCTTGCATAAAGGATTTGACAAGTGAATGCATAGCCAGGGGCCTTTGAAATAGTATTGATAAGGCCGAAACCTGGCCCTTGATAGTACTTAAGGCAAACTTCCTGTCTACAGCCCACTGCAGGAAGTCCAGAATTCTGCCTATAACGTACTTACGTGGATGCCATTTTCTGGCCTCGCACCAAGTGATGTACGCCTTCCAAACTCTATAGTAGATCTGCCTGGATACAGGCTTCCTGGCATTGATTATAGTTGATACCACAGAGTTAGAGAGACCTCTCTTCTTTAGGATGTGGGATTCAATAGCCAGGCCGTTAAACTTAGAGTTAGTAAGGAAGGGTGGTATATCGGTCCTTGTGAAAGCAGGTCCGGACGACGTGGAAGGGTCCAAGGACTCCCCACAGACATTTTGATGATCTCCGCGTACCAGGCCCTTCGGGGCCACGCTGGAGCCACCAGGATCACCGGCTTCTTTTCCAACCTGACTCTGCGAAGGAGTCGAGGCAACAATTGTAGCGGAGGGAATGCATATATCAGTCTGAACTGATCCCAAGGGAACACCAGAGCATCCGAGCTGCAAGCGAGGGGATCCCTTGTCCGGGAGACAAATCTGTCCACCTTTGCGTTGAATCTGGATGCTAGCAGATCTACATCCGGTGTTCCCCACCGCTGACATATTGCTCGGAAGACCTCGGGATGAAGGGACCATTCCCCTGGGCATAACTGTTGGCGACTCAGAAAGTCCGCCTTCCAATTCTCCACCCCTGGAATGAAGACAGCTGATATACATGGGACATGCTTTTCTGCCCATTCCAGGATGTGACTTACTTCCCTCTGGGCTGCACGACTCCTGGTGCCTCCCTGATGATTGATATATGCCACTGCTGTGGCATTGTCTGATTGAATTCTGACAGGGGACCCTTGGAGTCTGGATGTCCAGGCTACTAGGGCATACCGGGCTGCTCGTATCTCTAAGAGATTGATGGGCAGGGTTTTTACTACATTTGACCATCTGCCCTGGAGAGACCATTGCTCCAGTACTGCCCCCCAGCCTATAAGGCTGGCATCTGTAGTGACCACCTTCCAGGATATCGGACTGAAGGGTTTTCCCTTCTGGAGATTCTGGGGGATCAACCACCAGCAGAGACTCTTCCGAACGGAAGGGGACAAAGCCATCGGGAAGTCTAGAGCCTGAATTTTTCTGTTCCAGGCTGACAATATGGCCCTCTGTAAATTCCTTGAGTGGAATTGGGCGTATGGCACAGCTTCGAATGATGCTACCATCTTTCCTAGCAGCCTCATGCACAGGCGTATGGACGGCTGTCTTTTTGCACAAAGCAGACGGACCAAGCCCCTCAAAGAGGATACCTTGTCTAGAGGTAAGAAAATCTTCCTCTGGTCTGAATCCAGCCGTAGCCCTAGATATACCAGGTTTTTCACTGGCTGTAGGGCTGATTTGTCCAGGTTGATGACCCAACCGTGAGATTCTAGATACTTGATTGTATCGACAATTACCACTTCTAGCTTGGCAACTGAGTGGTCCATCAACAACAGGTCGTCTAGGTATGCCATTATCGTTACACCTCGTGTTCTTAGATCGGCCAACAGTGGGGCCAGAATTTTTGTGAACACTCGTGGTGCTGTGGCCAGACCGAATGGTAAGGCTCTGAACTGAAAATGGCGCCCTTCTACTGCAAAGCGTAGAAATTTTTGATGACCTGGAAAGATGGGAACATGCAAGTAAGCATCTTTGATGTCGATCGAGGCTAACCATTCCTCCCCCTGTAGGGCAGTGGTGACCGATCGGATCGACTCCATCCGGAAAGACCGGACGTTTAGAAATTAGTTTAGACTCTTTAGGTCCAATATGGGTCTTATGTCCCCGTTTGGTTTTGGGACTGTGAAAAGGTTTGAGTAGAAACCCAACCCCCACTCTTCCATAGGAACCTCCATAATTACTCCTTGGAGCAATAGTTGTTCTAACGCCAATAGGAGAGACCCTCTTTTCAGAGGGTCTCTTGGCATGCCTGACCACATAAAATGGGAAGGAGGAGACTCTTTTAACTCCAACTTGTATCCCAGAGTTACTGCGGAGAGCACCCATCTGTCTTTGATCGTCTCCCGCCAGGTCTCTGCGAACAACTTAAGTCTTCCCCCCACCCGTTTGAGTGGGGGCAGCCCTTCATAGGCTTGACTTGGAGGCTGGTTTAGTACCCCTTCGGATCCAGGGTTTCTTATTACCCTGTGACTGTCCCTGATTTTTACCCCCTGAGTTTGACCGAGGAGGCCGTCGGAACTGCTTAGTAGCAGACGTCGCAGGGATAGGAGAGGTAGTCCTCTTAAAAGATGGACCCCTAGACCTCTTCTTACTCGGTAAGAGAGTACTTTTACCACTGGAAATCTTCTGGATATACTTATCCAGGTCCTCGCCAAAAAGGCGTTCCCCATGAAATGGGAAGCTAACTAAGAGCTTCTTACAGGGAGCTTCAGCAGACCAGTTTTTGAGCCACAGAAGCCTACGCATATGTACCAAAGACAGCGTGAGGCGGGAGGCCTGATGGATAGAATCCTTGATGGCGTCAACCGCAAAGCATAATGCTCTAGGCAGATCAGCCAGAGCCTGGGCCTGCTGGTCTGGCAAATCCCTCAGGACCATTTTCATCTGATCCTTTAAAGCTTGGCAGACCCCAATAGCTGCCACTGCTGGCTGTGTAACAGCCCCTGCTGTGGAAAAAGCAGATTTTAATAAAGATTCCAATTTTTTATCTACTGGATCTTTGAACATTTGAACATTATCTACTGGGCATGTCAGTGATTTGTTCACAGAAGAGATGGCTGCATCCACCGTAGGAACATTCCATCTCTGGGTGAACTTTTCCTCCATGGGATAGATCACCGGAAATTTCTTAGGCGGAACAAATAGTTTATCAGGATGTTCCCAGTCCTGGTATATAAGTCCTTCCAATAATGGATGTATTGGAAAGGAGCAATTAACCTTTTTTAGCGACCCCAATGAGGAGACAGCAGTAGTTGATGGTTCAACAAGAGGCATTTTAAATGCAGATCGAACCATGTCAGTTAGGGTCTGGACCCACAATCTTTCAGTCTGTGATGCTGAAAATGGTTCATCTACTGTCGATTCCTCAAAAACAGAGTTAACCTCCTCCTGATCCCCTTCAGGTAGGTCGGTCTCTTCCTGGGACTGTTGCTCTGCCAACAGGCACTCTAATGGAGGTGATGGAGATCTGGCGCGCTTTCTTTCCTGTAGAGAAGAAGCGATCAATGCTGCCAATCTCTGCTCCAATCCCTCCAGAGTTGAGGCAAAAACCTCCTCTGTTATATATGCAGGAGCAGGTGGACTGAGGACAGCCGCAGTACCTGGCACTCCCGGGGGTTCCTTATGGGTATTAACCTCTGATTTCTCAGGGGAGGAGGGTGCAGATGACTGCTCCAGATCCTCAGAGCCCGATGGAGACCCCCTACACTTCCTGAGAGGTATATCTCGGAGTTTTTTAGGCGGCATATTCCTTAGTTCAAAGCTGAGGTATTCCAGCCGCAATACACCCCTTTACTGAAATAGTCTAATGCAATTTGCTGCTATGTACATCAGTGGGTGTCTACTAATGCGTCTTTCTGGGGATGCCTGTATCAACCGCCCGCTGTAAGCCCCTATACCATGCTACCAGCTCCTTTTCATGCTCTGTGTCCATAGCAAGCAGCGTGGACTGAGTCCTTTTATCTTGCTGGGACGCCCGCACATGCGCAGAAGCGCTGGGCGCACAGAGCGCGTCATCCGCCAGGCTCCGCCCACTTTTTTGAAGCTAAATCTATAAAAAGAAAGCGTGTGTGCGCGCGCGTACGTGCACGTGTGCGCTCTTGGCGCCCTGTAGGGAGAGGAGCCAGGGTCCCTGTTTCACCAGGACTCGGGGATGGAAGGAAACTACTTGGCAGCATGACAGAGGAATGCAGCTTCCCTGATAGAGAGCTCACTCATCTGCCTGGACTTTCACCATGGAAGGAATAGTCCCAAGAAAAAAAGACGTTCCACAGCGGCCTCTAGTGGACAAACACAGGTACCGCACTTTTGTCTTTTTTTTTTTTGTTTAAAACCTCCT
The DNA here is from genome assembly GCA_029206835.1 of Rana muscosa. Lineage (NCBI taxonomy): Eukaryota > Metazoa > Chordata > Amphibia > Anura > Ranidae > Rana > Rana muscosa. The sequence continues at coordinate 383,159,786 of CM055121.1, forward strand.
TTATGAAAAACATTTCCAGGTTTACAGTTTTTAAAACTTCCTTTATGAAAAGACATTTCTAGGATTTCTTAGGCATATACAGCTATTAGCGGGAATACCTTTAGGTAACAGGCAGAAAGACATATTAGGCTTGGGGGTCCCCTCAATAGAACCAAGTTCCTGAGGGGCCCCCACTTACCTTTTCCCCGCCGCAGGACTTTGTTTGGTCCACAGAAGCCCAAACTTCACCTCTCACGGCAGGCATTGTACTAGACCTTCAGGGACCGGGTTCCCAAGGATTCCACTCCCCTGGACCTGTATAGCACCCAGCACAGATAGCCTCTTGGTTTTGGGTATGACCAGAGCTCTGGATCCCAGGGTCCAGCCCTCCTAAGAGAGGCCTTACAGGCAAAACCCTGCTCTTCTCTGCAAGGCCCGGGTACCGACCGTTTAGCTATGAAGCTTTTTTGGTCGGATCCGGAATAGCTTGCTAAGGCCTAGAGAACCTGTACACAAGCCCAGATGAATACATGTTAACCTTGGCCAACACCTTAGACACTGGCAAAAAACTGAGGTACTCCCGGATGGGAGGGGCTTATATAGGGGAGGGTACTTCCTGTTTTGGAAGTTGCCAGTGCCAGCACCTGAAGGTAATTCTATATAACCCACATAGTAATGACTATGCTGCTCTGTGTCCCGTGATGTATGAACAAGAAATTGGTTTAGAACAGAATAGCACACTGACACTTTCCCTCACTGTCCTACTCTGTCCCTCCCTACAAACAAGATTTAGCACAGAATAGCACACTGATAGTTTCCATGAGTGTCCTTCTCTGTCCCTAAACTCAAGGATTTCAAATATGGAACAGCAAAATTGGTTTAGAACAGAATAGCACACTGTCAGTTTCACTCACTGTACCTCTCTGTCCCTAAACTCAAGGATTTCAAATATGGTTCAGCAAAATTGGTTTAGAACAGAATAGCACACTGACACTTTCCCTCACTGTCCTACTCTGTCCCTCCCTACAAACAAGATTTAGCACAGAATAGCACACTGATAGTTTCCACGAGTGTCCTTCTCTGTCCCTAAACTCAAGGATTTCAAATATGGAACAGCAAAATTGGTTTAGAACAGAATAGCACACTGACACTTTCCCTCACTGTCCTACTCTGTCCCTCCCTACAAACAAGATTTAGCACAGAATAGCACACTGATAGTTTCCACGAGTGTCCTTCTCTGTCCCTAAACTCAAGGATTTCAAATATGGAACAGCAAAATTGGTTTAGAACAGAATAGCACACTGACACTTTCCCTCACTGTCCTACTCTGTCCCTCCCTACAAACAAGATTTATCACAGAATAGCACACTGATAGTTTCCACGAGTGTCCTTCTCTGTCCCTAAACTCAAGGATTTCAAATATGGAACAGCAAAATTGGTTTAGAACAGAATAGCACACTGTCAGTTTCACTCACTGTACCTCTCTGTCCCTAAACTCAAGGATTTCAAATATGGTTCCGCAAAATTGGTTTAGAACAGAATAGCACACTGACACTTTCCCTCACTGTCCTACTCTGTCCCTACAAACAAGATTTAGCACAGAATAGCACACTGACACCTTCCCTCACTGTACCTCTCTGTCCCTAAACTCAAGGATTTCAAATATGGTTCAGCTAGATTGGTTTAGAACAGAATAGCACACTGTCAGTTTCACTCACTGTCCTACTCTGTCCCTACAAACAAGATTTAGCACAGAATAGCACACTGACATTTTCCCTCACTGTACCTCTCTGTCCCTAAACTCAAGGATTGAAAATATGGTTCAGCAAGATTGGTTTAGAACAGAATAGCACACTGACACTTTCCCTCACTGTACCTCTCTGTCCCTACAAACAAGGTTTAGCACAGAATAACACACTGACACTCTCCCTACCTATCCTTATTTGTCCCTAAACACAAGGAATCCAGGATTAGTAAAGGAAAAAAAATGACACTGTCCCTGCCTATGCTTCTCTTTCCCTGCTCCGGAACACACTACACAAGGCCGCCGTGCTGGCGGCCTTTTATAGTGTGGGGCGTGTACTAAACCCCCTCAGCAATAATTGGCCACAGGCATCCTGCCTGTGGCCAATCATTGCTCTCCTCGCTGCCGGCGCTGTGATTGGCCAAGCATGCGGGGTCACAGTGCATGCTTGGCCAATCACAGCGCCTGGATGACACTGCGATGGCGTAGTGCATTGTGGGCCGTTCGCGTCACTCGAATTTGGCGCGAACGGCCCAAATCGTTCGATCTTCGTCGAACGATCGAACAGCCGATGTTCGAGTCGAACGTATGTTCGACTCGAACACGAAGCTCATCCCTAGTGAGAAGTGAAATCAAAAATTTACACCCTTAGAAAGCCTGAAGGCGGTGCTTGGATTTTGGGGTCCCGTACGCGGCTAGGCTCCCAAAAAGTCTCACACATGTGGTATCCCCGTACTCAGGAGAAGCAACAGAATGTATTTTGGGGTGTAATTCCACATATGCCCATGGCATGTTTGAGCAATATATCATTTAGTGACAACTTTGTGCAAAAACAAAAAAATAAATTGTATTTTTTCCGCAACTTGTGTCAACATATAAAATATTCCATGGACTCGACATGCCTCTCAGTATATAGCTTGGGGTGTCTACTTTCCAAAATGGGGTCATTTGGGGGGGTTTTGAACTGTCCTGGCATTTTATACACAACATTAGGAAGCTTACATCCACTCTTCTAACCACTTGAAGACAAAGCCCTTTCTGACACTTTTTGTTTACATGAAAACATATTTTTTTTTTGCAAGAAAATTATGTTGAACCCCCAAACATTATATATATTTTTAAAGCAAAGGCCCTACAGATTAAAATGGTGGGTGTTGCATTTTTTTTCCACACAGTATTTGCGCAGCGATTTTTCAAACGCATTTTTTGGGGAAAAAATACACTTTTTTAAATTTTAATGCACTAAAACACACTATATTGCCTAAATGTTTGATGAAATAAAAAAGATGATCTTAGGCCGAGTACATAGATACCAAACATGACATGCTTTAAAATTTCGCACAAACGCGCATTGGCGACAAACTACATACATTTTTAAAAGCCTTTAAAAGCCTTTACAGGTTAACCCGTTAGATTTACAGAGGAGGTCTACTGCTAAAATGACTGGCCTCGATCTGACCTTCACGGTGATACCTCACATGCATGGTGCGTTCGCCATTGCGCAAGAGCAGGGCAGGACAGGGGTGCTTTTTTTTTTTATTATTATTAATTTTGCTTTTTTTTGTTTTATTTTTAAACTGTTCCTTCCATATTTATTTATTTTTATCATTTTTATTGTTATCTCAGGGAATGTAAATATCCCCTATGATAGCAATAGGTAGTGACAGGTACTCTTTTTTTGAAAAAACTGGGGTCTATTAGACCCTAGATCTTTCCTCTGCCCTCAAAGCATCTGACCACACCAAGATTGGTGTGATAAAATGCTTTCCCAATTTCCCAATGGCGCTTTTTATATCCGGGGGGGACATTCCCTCCCACTGCTTGTAAAAGCAGTCCAGAGGCTAATTAGCCACTAGGATTGCTTTTACATGAAAGCCGGCCGCTGGCTGAAAAGAATGATACCAAGATGATACCTAAACCCGCAGGCATCAATCTGGAATAACCATTCAAAGTCCAGCAACATACCAGTACGTTGCTGGTCCTTGTTGGACATGTATTGTAATCTTTTTTTTCATGCAGCCTGTTGGCTGAACGAAAAAAAGAGATTGATCGGTGGGTATGCCAACCATTAGAATACCGCCCTTCATCCACCCACTTCTAATGATGGGCATACATGCACCATTTATATATGCCGAAGCATTGGGGCATCCCCCCGCAAAAATTATGCCGCACACATGGTCAGACTTTTCCACGGGCAAGCCTCCGTCGGAATTTTGACCGTATGTACGCGGCATTAGGAGCAAAATCGCTCCTCCGCTCCTCCGCCCCTGCTGCCCCAATGCTTCGGCATATGTGCTTTTTTTTTTTTAACTGTGGTGGTGAAATCACCTCCTACAGCACTAGTCGCAAGGATCAGGCCTGTCTCTGCGAATACTGCAGTTATGTGTGTTGTGTTTTGCAAGTGACAGCGATCGATCGATACTGCACTTGGGTGGCCTGGGCTGGACGGAGGGGCAAAACGCAGGTGCTAGCAGGTATCTGGGCTGATCCCGCTAACACTGCGTTTTTGGGAACCCTAAACTGCTGGGGACGCTAGTATAGATCTGATCAGATCAGATATTGATCTGTTCAGATACTATACCACTAAGGGGGGTGTATGCTTCACGCGTGGGTGTTGGCATTACTGGCACTAACCTGACGCTGCCTGGGGTGTGACGCAGGGTTAACTAGGGGCAATTAGGGGGTTAAAACCTTTATTAGATAATATATGGGGGTACCTGACACTATAAAAACCTGCGGCGAACCTAAAAAAAATAACTGGCTATCTATCGGCACCAGCATAACTAATACAGCGTTTAGAAAAACGATCGCTTAGTGACACTGGCAAAAGGGGGTGAAAGGGTTACCTGGGGGGGCGATCAAGGGGTTAAACCTTTATTAGGTAATATATGGGGGTACTCGACGCTATAAAAACCTATGGCGAACCTAAAAAAAATAACTGGCTACCCATCGGCATCACCGACAATAAGACAGCGATCAGAAAATCGATCGCTTAGCGACAGTGGTGATAGGGGGTGAAAGGGTTACCTGGGGGGCGATCAAGAGGGTTAAACCTTTATTAGGTAATATATGGGGGAACCTGACGCTATAAAAACCTGCGGCGAACCTAAAAAAAATAACTGGCTACCTATCGGCATCACTGACAATAAGACAGCGATCAGAAAAACGATCGCTTAGCGACAGTGGTGATAGGGGTGAAAGGGTTACCTGGGGGCGATCAAGGGGGTTAAACCTTTATTAGGTAATATATGGGGGTACCTGACGCTATAAAAACCTGCGGAGAACCTAAAAATAATAACTGGCTACCGATTGGCATCACTGACAATAAAACAGCGATCAGAAAAACGATCGCTTAGCGACAGTGGTGCTAGGGGGTGAAAGGGATATCTGGGGGGCGATCAGGGGTTAAACCTTTATTAGGGGGGTTAGGGGGCTACACTGGACCTAAAACTAAACTGTAGTGACACTTTTACAGTCACAAATGTCACTGATTGCAGTGATCAGTAAATAAATGGTCACTGCAATCAGTGACACTGTGACTGGGGGCTGGGGGGTGATCTGGGGGTGTCTGGGGGGGCCTGGGGGGGCAATTTATGTTCCTATGTGTCCTGGTGTCAGTGTGCTGTTTGTGCACTAACCTGTGTGTCTTCTCTTGTACGGCGCTCGGTATATGTGAGCGCCGCAGGAGAGATAACATCACTTCCTCTGCCTGTGTAAACATTACACAGGCAGGGAAGCTTTCTCATTCGACGGGAGCGATCGAAAGGGGGTGGCCGGAATCGAACGGCCGTCCCCTCATCCCGGATCGCTCCCGAAGAAATAACCACCGCTCACTGTAAAGAAGGGCGGTCCGATCGGACCCCCCAACTATACAAAGGCAATCACGTATATGTACGGGATTGTGCCTGTCGGTGCCATTCTGCCGACGTATATTTACAGTGGGCGGTGGTTAAGTGGTTAAGAAAGGACTTTTCCAAGGTGTTTGTGTGTTTTTATTTACATTTTTTGATACTTTCTTCGTGAAATGGTAGGGGTACAATGTACCTCTTACCAATTCACATAGGGGGGCCGGGATCTGGGGGTCCCCTTTGTTAAAGGGGTCTTCCAGATTCCGATAAGCCCCCCGCCCGCAGACCCCCACAACCACCGGGCAAGGGTTGTGGGGATGAGGCCCTTGTCCCCATCAACATGGGGACATCCTCCCCATGTTGAGGGCATGTGGCCTGGTACGGTTCAGGAGGGAGGGGGGCCGCTCTCTCGTCCCCCCCTCTTTTCCTGCGGCCTGCCAGGTTGCGTGCTCGAATAAGGGTCTGGTATGGATTTTTGGGGGGACTCCACGCCATTTTTTTAAAATTTGGGGTGGAGTTCCCCTTAAAATCCATGCCAGATCTGAAGGGCCTGGTATGGATATTTAGGGGAAACCCCACGCCATTTTTTTTTAAATTTGCGGCGGGGTTCCCCTTAATATCCATTCCAGACCTGAAGGGCCTGGTAATTGAATTTGGGGGAACCCCCACGCTTTTTTTTTTTTTATCAATGACTTTTCTATGTATTGATAAAAGCCGACAATTCATTAATAGCCGCGAGTGAGTTTTAAATGACTTTTTTTCCTTCAAAAATGACACTTTGTGCAGGGACAGTTCTAAGCACGGGAAACATGCGCAACTTTACATGCATATCATACACACACCCCCCCCCCAGGTACGAAATTTAAAGGAATATTTCACTTTTATTGTTTCACTTTAAGCATTATTAAAATCACTGCTCCTAAAAAAACGGCCGTTTTTAAAACTTTTTTTTGCATTGATACATGTCCCCTGGGGCAGGACCCGGGTCCCCAAACACTTTTTAGGACAATAACTTGCATATAAGCCTTTATAATTAGCACTTTAGATTTCTCCCATAGACTTTTTGAATTTGCCGCGAAACCCCAAATTGTTTGTTGTTCGGCGAACGGGCAAACAGGCAATGTTCGAGTCGAACATGAGTTCGACTCGAACTCGAAGCTCATCCCTACTCATAAGTAGTTAAAGTGTTACTAAACCCAGGACCCTGCATTCACTATATCTGGTCTCCCACAGTACACAGAACATGGAAATCCAATTATTTTAGTAAATATAAACTGCTAAATACCTTTTCTCATCAGCAGTTAGAGCAGTCTTGTGACTTCTATCAGTGGCCAGCCAAGCACTGGTTAAAGCTTGTAGAAGGGGTTTTCTGACTGTCCTATGAGACTGCAAGACCACTGACTCTCTGTCTGGACAGTGCTGATTGGCCCTGTGCTGATCACATGCAACCTCCCAAGAAAAAAAAAAAAAAAACCTCTCTAGCAATACACACCAAACTGAGCATGTGCAGCCTGACTCCATAGACTCTAAGTTATCAGGAAATTATTAGGGGATAGTGAAAGGAGGGGAGAATTAAAGAAGTCAGGATCAAACACCCTTTTTACACAATGTGGAGGATTAACCCCTTAGGTTCCATAGTGAGTATAACAAGCATGCTTTACTGCATATACGGACTGATTTTACTGTTGTGTGTTTAGTAACACTTTAAGATCTGCTTTAAAAAAAAAAATCTGAATGCAATTCTACTTTATACCGAGCTTTATACTAAGATTCAGGTACTCCACTTACTATTTTTTTTAATGAGTAAATCACTGTACGAAATGTTTTTTTTTTTAAGTCTAATTGCAGTAGTCAATGTTGACCTCACTTATGCTCATATTTTTGGCTACAAATTGACATATGCCCTCTACTTCAGAATTGTACATACCATTTTTATTAAATGTAAAACATAACTCCACCAGACTTTTGCATGTAAGTAAGGGAGACCCAATTTAGTGCTTATGTCCTTTACTGTAATTAAATGACGTAATTTATGGTGGATGACAGAACACGTCAAAGGACTTAGATTCATGTATGGTCGTTCCCCATGTTATATTTTCTCAAACATTCTTTAGAGTGATCAGACTGTTAAGCTATTTGATGTGAAAGTATTTCTGGATCGGTACTTATAGCATTTCATGCTTCTTGCTTGACTTTAGTCTGAAGTATTTTTTTCTTCATGCATAAATACATCAGTCAATATTAAAAGCAGAAGGGGAGCCACACAAGGGATGCTGGGAGTGTCTTTGTTCATGGGCTCCCTGTACCATTAACAAGAAAAATAAATGATTTATAGGATTTTATGTTTGAAGCTTCTGTTTTACATTTGCTAGCATTTCGGTAATTCTTTCCTGGCTTAGAAAGGACAGATTTTTTTTTAAATGTCTGATTTATAATATTTAACGTTTTATATAGGAACAGCCATCTTTTATGTAATGCAAAGTGCTGAGGAAAACATTTTCTAGGTAGCAAGTGCTCACTGAAATTCTCAGGGTTTTAAATGGAAAGTGGATCTAGGCTAGGAACAGAATGACGATTATTAATTGTGTGAATATAAAAAGTTGTGTGATTATAAAAAGTTGTGCGATCATGTGATCTCATGGACATATCTGGCACACCAAAATGCTCAGAAAGAGCAAATTGCCAGCACAAATTTTTGTTTATAAAGAGTACGTTTATTAGGCAAATGAATAAACGCGATCTTTCAGAGCCTCACAGGACTCCATCAGGCAATTATTGCCTAATAAACCGATAGTTAACACCGCTGTGTGACTTGTACCTACAAGTAAGCTTGTAATAAAACGTACCTTTAAGTACAAAGAATAGCCCCTAAACATTCACCGTTTAGGAAATATTCACTATTTCTGCAGCCGGTGACGTCACCAGTGCATGCTCACTGCACTCTGAATGGATGGTATATTGAGTATGCTGTTTATTCAGAACTCTGTGCCGCGATCATGGCTGCCGTGTGCATGCCTGAGAGTGACATCATAATGGTTTGGCCATTCAAAAATGCATATAATGCATGAAGGTAAAAAACATTGAGTCTTTAGAACAGTGTTTCTCAACTCCAGTCCTCAAGGCGCACCAACAGGTCATGTTTTCAGGATTTCCCTCAGATGAAATAGCTGTGATAATTACTAAGGCAGTGAAACTGATCAAATCACCTGTGCAAAATAATGGAAAGCCTGAAAACATGACCTGTTGGGGCGCCTTGAGGACTGGAGTTGAGAAACCCTGCTTTAGAACCACTTTAAAGTTGTTGTACACCCTGTACAACCACTTTTACCTACAGGTAATCCTAGATTAAGGCTTACCTGTAGGTGCTGGAAATATCTCCAAAATCTCCACGGTTTAGGAGATATTTACAATAGAGACGTGCGCCGATGTCTATGGCGCATGCGCCATAGACAACAGCGCAGGCGCACTTTAGAAACGGCGATCGTGCCATTTCTAAAGGAGGGCAGCTCCCGTGCACGTACGCGGGAGTGACGTTAACGCAGCTCCGGTCAATCACAGCGCTGTCGTGATACCTGGAAGTGTGTGGTTTACAACCACTTTAAGCTTTTACTTCAAATCACTGCACTGTGTAAGCAAATGATAGCTAGAGCCTGCAAATCACAATTGCTTTGTTTCCTAGCCATTAAGAATAAAATTATACAGGTCACTGTCCATGCCAAGGTCGGGGCAACTTTATGAGAAAGAATACTTAAACTTATGAAAATCTGGCGGCCCTGGGAGGACTATTTTCTCCCTCCCAACTTTGACTCCTTACTGCTCCAACCTTGATATTTTGGAGTAACGTCTAGTGCTGCTGATCAAGCTGAATGCCGGGGGTTACATGACCACTGGGATGTCCTTTCCCTTCTTACACATCCCTTTTTCTTCCTTAGGCCTAATGTTTCCTAGTCAATCTACTCCTTAATATTTCTTCTTTTTTTGTTACCTGTTATTATTACAGTAATAGCTTTGCTTGCTCTTACTGAAAGTGGAGTTGCACCCTAAAAATAAAAATTCCACCAAAAATCTACAAAAAATAGAAAAAAAAAATTTTTTTTACTTACCAGAAATACCGGTTGGTATCCGGATCTTCCTAATCTGTCTCTTCATCCTCCGCGGCTGGTCTTCATCCTCGCGGTGTTTTCTGGGAAATGGTGCGCCCTGCCTTCTGGGAACTGTGTGTAGCCCAGAGAGCAGCCGCCCTTTCATAAAACACTGCGAGACTCGCGCATGCGCAGTAGGAAATGGGCAGTGAAGCCGTAAGGCTTCACTGCCTGTTTCCCTTAGTGAGGATGGCGGCGCCAGGACGTGCCAGGATCGAGGGATCGGCCTCGGGTGGTCGACATCGCGGGTGAGTAGGACAGGTAAGTGTCCTTATTAAAAGTCAACAGCAACAGTGTTTGTAGCTGCTGACTTTAAAAAAAAATAGAATCGTGGGTGGAATCCCGATTGAAGTAGGAATTTCATTGTTTTCTGATAACTGTACTATCACTTTGTAAAATTGTTTTTTCCTTACAACCTATTTGCCCTTCTTGCGTGGAGGCTTGCTTACAATAAACTTTTCAAGGATAATTTCTCCCCCAGCTATCCATCCTGTACTCAAAAACCCCAAAGAAACATTTTGAACAAGAAAATGTTGTTATGGAGCCCTGTGATTTCTAGTTAAAGTGGATGTAAACCTACTCTTATTCTTCCTAAACTACTAACATAGTTGTTATCTATAAGGATATACATGCCTCCTGCATGTAGCCCTACCTGTCAAATGTCTCCCCTCTGTCTGTTATGAGACCCGAAAAACTGCAGATTCTGTGGGTAGGGCTGTTGTCCGGAGCTCGGTGGGTGGAGCCGTGATGTCTGTAGACTCCCCACCCACCTCTACACTCCCCTTGACAACATTCATTTTCTCCTGTGTATTTCTTACACTGAACTGCTGCTATGATCACTAACCTCCAGTCAAAATCCAGAAAAGTCACCACACGACTTCAGCATGCCCAATCATGCTGAGGTGTGGAGCAGCCAATCATGGGAGAGCTGGAGATAAAAGGAGGAGGGGATCTGAAGTGCACAAATTGTCTCTCTCAAGCTCCTGCATGAGATATGCAAATCACCTGTCACTCACAGCAAGGGAGAGAAACAGACTCACTGAAAAAAGATAAGAGGACTGCTCAGAGCTGGATTAACTCTTCGTGGCAAGACTGGGCACAGATGACATGAAATCCTATACTGTACAAGGTGCAAGCCTTAATTTAATTTCATTTTTATTTTTTTAAATGGGGTTTACATCCACTTTAAGCTTTTGCATGCGTCTTTTATTTTGCCTCTGACCAGTCCAAAGCAATTCACAACCAACCCAAGGAGAATGGCAGAGGAAGAGAGCACACGGTTGGTCCCATGACATTGCTGTTAACTTCTGGGTCTGTGAAACCCAATTGGTGAAGCTACATAGTGACACAGTTTGGCATCTTCGGCCTGAGCATTGATCGACCTTGTCCTGGCAATTGTCTCTGCCAAGGACCCCCCTATACTCACCTTCCCAGCACCCACTAGCCAGCATTTAAATGACTGGTGTTAGTAATGTTACTCCTCTAGTCCTCATGTTACACCACTGTGACAGTGCTCGGGCCCAGTGATTGGCTGCTAGACCAAGCACTGTAACTGGGAAGGAGCTCACACGCTCATATATACATGCTTGGTATTGTCATTGGCTGTGGAGGAGAAAAAAGTGTTGGAGAAGCACTGGTAAAGTGATTTGTGTTGGGGGGCTTTGCAGAGGCACTTTCACTTTACTATGCATGGACAAGGTGACAGTGTCTCCTTAATATGAACAAAGAAAACAAGTAGGGAAACATTTGGTTTGGTCTCGGTCTGAAAAAGTATTTGAAGACAGCTTTCCTGATTCAATTATTAAGATTGCCATTGCTACCCTTGTGTTCTGCAAAGCCATAAACCGAAAAATAAAAATAAATTTAAAAATCACATGATTATTTTACAGATGACCAAATGCCATGACCAAAAACTTGGCTGCAGCATGATGTGCATGAACCCTGATGAAGAGTCTCACACCAAGAGGCAATGGGAGCTAGGAGTCACCTCACCAGATCCGAGTTTGTCCCCATGATTAAATAGCTCTTTGTGGACCCTGAAGGCCGGAGACACACTCTGACTAGCGTATTGAAGGTTCTTAGCTGTCCAACGACTAGAGGGTCTGTAGGTATCCATTGTTGAGGAACTGCTTTGCTCCGATGCCCCAAATCTCTATGTCTTTTAGCTATCTTAAGAGCAGGTGTTTCAGGTGCTTGTCATAGAAACTTTCATATAGCAGACTCATATGGGCACCAGAATAACGGTGGTCCCTCATGTTAATGCTTTCTACCTGAACAGACAACACAGGTGGGGGGCCCATCCGCTTAGCAGGGAATTCAGTAGGACTGTTGAGCATGCAGGTCTGACTGAATGAACTTGTAACTTTCTCCTGCAATTTTCAAAGGGATGTTTCAGAGGAATGTTGTAGCGGTTGGTGGGCATCCCTCAGCCAAATTAACCCAATGCCGAGCAAGCATTTTTGGCTGTCTCTTTAAAGTATTGGCTCATTAAGAACTATAAGCCATTGGCGGGAGTAGCTGACGGTACTTGTAATTCATTCATTCACAGAATGAAATTGTGACAGTGGGGTGAGGATGCAGGAGCTGGAAGATTTACATGTTCTATCCCAAATACGTGTGGAACATGTAACATGGTCCAAAGGTGAACTCACCTTTACATGTGGTGGCTTCATGTGTTTTATTTTTTGAATTGTGGTTACCTTCATTTTAATCTGTTTTTCACCTGATTCTGCTAGTAAGACAGTTCATGCCTTAAGGTGAAAACACTTGCTCATTCATTGTACTGAATCTATGGAGCAGCAGCGCTGACACCCTAGGAAAAGAAATGCTTTAGGACTACAAAATAACTGATAACAGTGCAGAAAAGTAATTTAATTAAGTTATTGCATTTCTTGCAGAAATCACAGATATATTTTTACACATGGATCAGATAAACACATTTAATTGTATAATTTACAGACCAAAAAGGCGCAAATAAAATAAAGGTGTTAGAGGTTTCATACACTTTAAGAGGGCAAGGAAAAGAAGGGACTTTGGGTAAGGCACTACCCAGGGTTCCCTGTGACATCATCAAAGAATAGAGCTTAAGGCTGGATTCACACCTATGCATTTTTGGTGCTTTTTGCATTTTGCAGATTTGCACTACAGAACATGTTCCATAGGAAACCATGGTAAATGGACTGCAGTGCAAATCTGCAAAATGCAAAAAGCACTAAAACTGCATAGGTGTGAATCCAGCCTTAGAGGATTAGTGTTTTTTTTTTAACATTAGTGGTAGCTTTGTTTATTTTTATTTTTTTTATTTTTTTTGTTTTTCCTGTTTGTGTATCTGAATTTTCTTGTGTTAGTCACTTTAAATGTTTAATTCTTTTCTATGTATGCTTTGAAAAACTGTAATTAATTAGTGATGAGAAGCCATTTTTTTCCCAAGAACAGGTCTGAGATAGTTTAATGTAGCTTCTGTAACCCTGCGGAGCCATTTAAAGCCTGTCCCATAGGATCCTAACCTTGTCCCCATGTGAGAGAACGTTGACCTGGAAAATGGCCTGCTCAGACATCCAACAGTAAAGAGGAAGGAACAAGAAAAGCCGCTCCAAATAAGCGAGTTTCTGGTTAATCCCCAAACACACTAGTCAGGTGCTAGCCCAGCTTGCATGCTGTGTAACATAAGGAAACAATTCTGGGTGGCTGCACTTCCAAAAATCCTTTTATTGAAGCTTCATATGACAAGTGATTGACAGATGGCGCAGGAGACAAAGAGGTAGACGCATTTTACGCAAATAATAACGCTTAGTAGAGTAGAGGAAGGCCTGGAGCTGCAGGCGCAGCTTAAGCAGAAGGCAAACATGACCAGGTTTGCATCTATGCTGGCGTTAAGATGGTTTAAATATTTAGCTTGTTTAAAATATTGCAGGGGTCTTATCTGATTAGATAAGGCAAGGGTGTGGCAGGGTAGAGCAGAGTGTGGAGCATAAGAGAATTATAAGGGGTGGTGACTTTGCCCCATGGTCGGTTGGAGCAGGGACAGTGACAGTTGAACTTCTCTGTCCTGTGACACAAAAATAAGGACCATGTGCAAAAATGGCCAGAGTTGCAGAGTGCTCGGTGGGGGAGGAATTTCCAAGCTGCGCACGAAGGAGGAGCGCCCGATGCCAATGATGACATCATCACAAGGCGCCCTCGACTCCCTGCATCAGCTGAGGACAGGCAGAAGGACACTGCTGAATATCTGGACAGGTCGGAGGGAGGAGGAGGAGGAGGCAGCGCTGACAAGGGGAGCAAGAACAGCAGGACAGGAAGACTGTTTGGGAACCAGAAGGACAGCTGGGCTGGGGGACACACCAAGGCAGCCTGGTGAGTCTTTGTGAGTCTTTGTCAGTTGTGCACTGTCAGTTTCGGGCACAGGATGTAGCTCAGGTGAGGCAGTCAGTGAGCAGTAGGAGGGTGTTCTTTCTAGAACAGGGCCTAACGCAGTGCGATGCCAGAACAGGAACCGCATCATCTGTTTCTCCTGCGGCGGCCTGGACATCAGCTCAGGCTGTACCAGCAGCTCCGTCTGGGGCATTGGTCTGTGTGCCACCATCAGTTGAGCCACGTGCATGCTCTGCTATGTCTTGCCCTGCTGAGGTGCTGACAGCGGGGGATGGTGGGGGACAGCCTGTGGAAATACATACTATGGACAAGGAGGTGACGGCAGGGGAAACTAAGGATGAAGCGAAAAAGCCAGCATCAGAGATGGCTTCAGATGGGGTGTGGTTGGCTGAATCCGCCAAGTGGGAGGTGTATGTTTGTTTTGAGGGCCCGTTGGACGCGTACCTCAAGATTGAAATTAAGGACAACATAGGGAAAGGTGAGTATATTGAAATTTTTTCCTTGTTGCCCCTCGAGAAATGTAATCTTGATAGGGTGAAGCTGTATGAAAGTAAAAGAGATGAGGAAGAGAAAAGGCGTTATCGCTGGATCCCCAGGACATTTTTACACTGGCTTCAAGCTTTTAATGTTTTGGCCAGTGTGATTGAGGAAAAAAAAGCCAGAGCATTGCTTGGCACTTGTTTGTTATTTAGATTCAATTAGTGAGGCGCAAAGGGTGGAGGGGTGGCCTGGCTGCGATATAACGAACTTCGTCAGTGGAAGGCTGTTCGGCCATCATTGCGGTGGGACCACAAAGATATTGCCCTGTGGATGAAGCTGATAACACAGGAGAGAAGGGCTGCCCCTTCCCCTTTTCAAGATGGGGCCGGGAATAGAACCACCTTGACTCCATCGGCCACAAAGTGTAAGGGGATTTGTTGGCAGTTCAATGATGGAACGCGTAGGTTTGGCAGTTCCTGCCATTTCCACCATGAATGCTCCGGTTGCAGGGGTTCACACGCATTGTCGCTGTGTTTCAAGTAAGCAAGAGGCAGGACAACCGACGCTGGAAAGAGGGAAGACACAAGTGAAAGTGGAAAGTCTTGCAACGTTCCTAAATAGGTATCTGAATAGGGCGGCGGCACGGCAGTTGTTACATGGTTTTTCTGAGGGGTTTAGAATACCTTGTAATTTGTTGGTTGTTCTCCCCGTGCCTGTGAATTTGAAATCGGCAAAACTGCATAATGAGGTATTTTTGGCAAAGCTTAATAAAGGAAGTGTCATTGGGGAGGATGGTGGGTCCGTTTGCATCCCCTCTTTTGGACAACTTTAATTGTTTCGCCTTTAGGGGTTGTTCCGAAATAGGAACCCAACGCTTTTCGCCTTATTCATCACTTGTCTTATTAGAGGGGTGGTTCAGTCAATGACGCCATTGACCCTGAGTTATGTGCAATCTCTTATGCTTCCTTCGATAAAGCAATTGTGTGGGTTCGAAAATTTGGTAGAGGTTCTCTTATGGCGAGGATGGATATTGAGGCTGCATTCCGCCTCTTATCTGTTCATCCCGAGACTTTACGCTTATTGAGTTGCTACTGGCAAGGACAATACTTTGTTGACCGTTACTTACACATGGACTGCACAATTTCCTGTTCTGATTCTTGGAGTGGCTTGGATTCTGTTCTGCACTACCCTAATGATTTCTTGGTTGTTAGTCCACCTGGTGAATGGACATGTTCTATCTTGTTATCCATTAGTGATGAGCCGAACACCCCCGGGTTCGGTTCGCACCAGAACCCGCGAACGGACCGAAAGTTCGAACGAACATAGAACCCTATTAAATACAATGGATGCGAACGTTCGAATTCTAAAGTGCTAATTATAACAACTATTATGCATGTTATTGTCATAAATAGGGTTTGGGAACCCGGGTTGTGCACCAGGGGACATGTATCAATGCAAAAAGAAGTTTTAAAAACGGTCGTTTTTCAGGAGCAGTCATTTTAATGATGCATAAAGTGAAAAAAAAAGTCAAATATTCCTTTAAATATCGTACCTGGGGGGTGTCTAAAGTATGCCTGTGAAGTGCCACGTGTTTCCCGTGTTTAGAACTGTCCCTGCACAAAATGACACTTCTAAAGGAAAAAAAAGCCATTTAAAACTGCTTGCGGCTTTAATGTAATGTCTGGTCCCGGTAATATGGATGAAATTCTTTAAGAAAAATGGCATAGCTACCCCATGACCCCCCCCCCTACCCCAGCCCATTACCAGCCCCTTTGGGTCTTGTATGGATATTAAGGGGAACCCCGCACATAAAATAAAAAAGGCCCTATATACTCTGAACAGCCGTATACAGGCGGTGCATACAAGACAGGGACTGTAGGTTTGTTCTTATGTAGAATCTGTTTGTAATTTTGAACAGGTACATTGTTGAAGTGTAGCTCCAGCCCAAAAATCTATTTTTAAACTTTTTGGGAAACATAGGTAAGGGTTATCACCCCTGTAACATTTGTTTTGCTGTCTGTGCCTCTGTTCAGAACATTTCACCTCACTTTCCGTCCCAATGACAACTGTTTTTGAAATGTGGTGTTTTTCTTGAAACAAGGATTGCTGATAAAGCATCAGTACAGATGAGACCCCTTTCTCCCATATTTATTCTTACAGGAGAGAATTTTCCTTTCTAGGGGTAGATTTCCTCTCACTTCCTGTTGTCTTCTTTCGTTTGCAAGTAGGAGTCGTTTGTAAGTTGGATGTTTGAAAGTAGGGACCTGCCGTATATACTCTACAGAAATAGGCCCCTTAGTTGTTGGTGTTGGCACAACACTGTAAGCACTCAGTTACTCTTGGTTGGTGCTGGAACGCCCTGCTGTCAACTATTATATCAGGAATTTTAATTACATATAATTGTTGAACAGTGGTAGTAAAAATTGGGGCTTTGATGGTGGTGCTGGTGCCACAACACTGTAAGCCCTGACAGTTACTCTTGGTGGGTGCAGCAATGGGCCCTGCTGTGAATTATTAGATCAAGAATTGTAATTACATGCCCCTTTTGAACAGGGGCTGAAAAATTGGGCCTTTCGTGGTGGTGGTGGTGGTGGCGTTGCCACAAGACTGTAAGCCCTCAGAGTTACTCTTGGTGGGTGCAGCAATGGACCCTGCTGTGAATTATTAGATCAAGAATTGTAATTGCATGCCCCTGTTGAACAGGGGCTGAAAAATTGGGCCTTAGGCACTGGTGGCACAACACTACAACCCCTCACAGATACTGTACTTGGAGCACAGCAATGAGCCCTATGGCAAATTATTGCTAAAAAAATTGTAATTACACGCCCCTGTAAAACAGGGGCTGAAAAATTGGGCCTTAGCCACTGGTGGCGGCACCCATAAACAAAAATGATCTTCCAAGCTATCATCATCAATCGTATCATTGAGGACTCGGAGGAGGAGGATAGCCAGTCAACATAACAGCACAGGCACTCAGCATCAGCATCAGTCTTGAAGGGATGTGACATGTTAAAATCAATTAGTCTGTTATATCAGCATCAGGTGTGTGGTAGCTGGTGGTGATCCAAGACTGGTTCATCTTGATGAAAGTCAGTCGATCAACCGAGTCGGTGGACAGGCGCACCCTGTGATCCGTGACAAATCCTCCAGCAGCACTGAATGTGCGTTCCGAAAGAACGCTGGATGCAGGACAGGCCAGTAGCTCAATTGCATACTGTGCAAGCTCTGGCCAGTGATCCATCCTCAAGACCCAGTAAGCCAGAGGATTTTCGGTGGGGAAGGTGTCCAAGTCTGACCTTGCCCCTAGATATTCCTGCACCATGTTTATCAGACGCTGGCGATGGTTGCTGGAACCGATCATACTTTGGGGCTGCGGACTAAAGAATTGTCTGAACGCATCGGTCAGACGGCCACCTTCCCCACCGCTCCTTCTTTGACTGGCCGAAGCCTCAGCAACTCGTTGTCCAGGACCAGGAGTTTGTAACCTCCCAGTCTCTGGGAACGCGTTGCACAGACCTTTCTGCAAGGCCTCCCGGAGTTGTCTCATCCTCTGCTCCCTCTGCGACGGTAACATAAGGTCCGCAACCTTACCCTTGTACCGTGGATCAAGGAGAGTGGCCAGCCAGTAATGGTCCCTCTCCTTGATCCGAAGAATACGAGGATCCTTCCGCAGACTTTGCAGGATCAGGGAGGCCATGCAGCGTAGGTTTGCTGAGGCATTCGCTCCGGAGTCCTCTGGGTCACTAAGGACGACATGATCCGCAGCCACCTCCTCCCAGCCACGTACAAGTCCACTGGTTTCTTGGGACTGTAAATCATCCCTAAAAGACTGCTGCTGATGATGCTGAGTGCCAGCCTCCACCTCCATGCTGACACAATCCTCCTCCTCCTCCTCCTCCTCCTCCTCCTCTTCCTGTGCGATGGGTGGGACAGAAGGAACACTGTCTGGGTAAAGGGGGCCTTGAGAGGCAAGGAAGTCCTCCTCTTCCTGCCTCTGTTCTGCCTCAAGTGCCCTGTCCATTATTCCACGCAGCGTGTGCTCCAACAGGTGGACAAGAGGTACAGTGTCACTGATGCATGCACTGTCACTGCTCACCATCCTCGTGGCCTCCTCAAATGGTGCCAGGACAGTGCATGCATCCCTGATCATGCCCCACTGGCGTGGAGAAAAAAAACCAAGCTCCCCTGACCCTGTCCTGGTGCCGTAGTCGCACAGGTACTCATTGATGGCCCTCTGCTGCGTGTGCAGCCGCTGCAGCATGGCCAACGTTGAGTTCCACCTGGTGGGCATGTCACATATAAGGCGGTTCTTGGGCAGGTTCAACTCCTTTTGCAGCTCAGCCAGGCGAGCACTGGCATTATAAGATCTGCGGAAATGCACACAGACTTTCCTGGCCTGCCCTCAGGACATCCTGTAAGCCCGGGTACCTGCCCAAGAACCGCTGCACCACCAGGTTAAGGACGTGAGCCACACAGGGCACATGGGTCAGTTGTCCCTGTCGGAGGGCGGAGAGGAGGTTGGTGCCATTGTCGCAAACCACCATTCCTGGCTTAAGCTGGCGTGGCGTCAACCACCTCTCGGCCTGGCCCTGCAGAGCAGACAGGACCTCTGCCCCAGTGTGGCTTCTGTCCCCCAAACACACCAGCGCAAGCACGGCATGGCATCTTTTTGCCTGCGTACTTGCGTAGCCCCGTGAACGGCTACGGAGCACCGCTGGTTCATAGGACAAACCACAGGAAGAGGCCATGGAGGAAGAAGAAGAGGAGGGGGTGGAGGAGAGAGGTGTGTCACAACCAGTAGTAGCATTTTGGAGGCGTGGCGGTGGGACAACCTCCAACACTACTGCACCTTGTCCTGCATCCTTCCCAGCTGCCAAAAGAGTGACCCAATGGGCCGTGAAAGAAAGGTAACGTCCCTGTCCATGCCTGCTGGACCATGAGTCAGCGGTAATATGCACCTTACCGCTGACCGCCCTGTCCAGCGAGGCCAAGACATTGCCTTCCACATGCCGGTAGAGAGCCGGAATAGCCTTCCGTGAGAAAAAGTGGCGTTTGGGAACCTGCCACTGAGGAACCGCACATTGCACAAACTCACGGAAGGGGGCCGAGTCTACCAACTGAAAAGGCAGCAGTTGAAGCGCTAGCAATTTAGCCAAGCTAGCATTCAACCGCTGGGCATGTGGATGGCTGGGAGTGAACTTCTTTCGACGGTCCAGCAGCTGGGGCAGGGAAATTTGCCTGCTAGAATCGGACGTCGGTGTACTGCTAGCAGAGTGGCCGCAAGTACTTGGCTGTGACACACCTAATTCTACACCTTCATTCCTCTCAGTGCATGTTTCAGAGAGGACTGAAGTTATAGTGGGGTTGGAGATCCCAGCTGATGCGGTGCAAGGAGAGGTCCGCTTTGTTCTTTGGTGTGGGTCTTTGAGGTAGGCTTGCCAACGAGCTGCATGGCAGGTCAACATATGTCTGGTCAGGCATGTGGTACCCAAGCGGCTGATGTTTTGGCCACGCGATATACGCTTGAGACATATGTTGCAAACAGCAGCTGTGCGATCTGATGCACTAGCCTCAAAAAAGGCCCACACCAAAGAACTTTTTGAATGACGGGCAGAGGCAGCGCCCTGCACAGGCGGAGCTCTGCGGTGTGATTCCGTCGGTGTACTGCCCTTACGCTGGCCACCAAAGGGCATCCTGCCTCGTTGGAGATGTGCCTCCTCCTCATCCTCCTCCTCCTCCTCTCTCCTATTAGGCACCCACGTGGAGTCAGTGACCTCATCATCACCTCCCTCCTCATCACTGGAGGCAATCTGGCAGTATGCTGCAGCTGCTGGAACATGACTGCCAGATTGGTGTCCTTCTTGAGCATCCCCTCTGTCTGCTCTCACGCTACTGCCTTCCTCTAGCTGGGTTTCATCATCAGACCCTTCGAAACGCTGGGCATCCTCCTGGAGCATGTACCCAACACTGTGCTGAAACAGTTTGGGGGACTCCTCAGGAGGAGGACATGGTGGGTCTAGGGAAGGAGTGACTGATGATGAGTCTGACATTGATACCAGGGAAGAGGACGCTTTGGCAGCTGCTTTTCCAGTACCCTGAGCCTGGGTGAGAGAGGATGAGGAGGAGGAGGAGGGCTTGGTCATCCACTCTACCAAGTCTTCGGCATGATGTGGCTCAACATGTCCAGCTGCCGAAAAGAAGGACAAGCGTGTCCCATGGCCATGTGCTGATGACAATGCACCGCGTCCACGACCAGCACTGTTGCCCCCAGACACAGAGCCTGCTTGCCCTCTTTTATTGCCTCCTGACTGTCTGCCTCTCCTTGTTTGCCTTCCAGACATTCTAATAGATGGCCTGCAGGGAGATGGGAAAAAAGCAATAAGGGCTACCTTCAGGTGTCCTTCTCTGTCCCTTGAAACAAGGACTTTGACAGTGAAAGAAACTGACACACTCTCCCTACCTACAGTTTTCTGTCCCTAGAAAAAATGTTTTTTTTAAGCACAATTTAGCACAAGGAGAATTACCTCACTGTCCTTCCAGGTCCCTGGAAACAAGGACTTTGACAGTGAAAGAAACTGACACACTCTCCCTACCTACAGTTTTCTGTCCCTAGAAAAAATGTTTTTTTTAAGCACAATTTAGCACAAGGAGAATTACCTCACTGTCCTTCCAGGTCCCTGGAAACAAGGACTTTGACAGTGAAAGAAACTGACACACTCTCCCTACCTACAGTTTTCTGTCCCTAGAAAAAATGTTTTTTTTAAGCACAATTTAGCACAAGGAGAATTACCTCACTGTCCTTCCAGGTCCCTGGAAACAAGGACTTTGACAGTGAAAGAAACTGACACACTCTCCCTACCTACAGTTTTCTGCCCCTAGAAAAAATGTTTTTTTTAAGCACAATTTAGCACAAGGAGAATTACCTCACTGTCCTTCCAGGTCCCTGGAAACAAGGACTTTGACAGTGAAAGAAACTGACACACTCTCCCTACCTACAGTTTTCTGTCCCTAGAAAAAATGTTTTTTTTAAGCACAATTTAGCACAAGGAGAATTACCTCACTGTCCTTCCAGGTCCCTGGAAACAAGGACTTTGACAGTGAAAGAAACTGACACACTCTCCCTACCTACAGTTTTCTGTCCCTAGAAAAAATGTTTTTTTTAAGCACAATATAGCACAAGGAGAATTCACTCACTGTCCTTCCAGGTCCCTGGAAACAAGGACTTTGACAGTGAAAGAAACTGACACACTCTCCCTACCTACAGTTTTCTGTCCCTAGAAAAAATGTTTTTTTTAAGCACAATTTAGCACAAGGAGAATTACCTCACTGTCCTTCCAGGTCCCTGGAAACAAGGACTTTGACAGTGAAAGAAACTGACACACTCTCCCTACCTACAGTTTTCTGTCCCTAGAAAAATTTTTTTTTTTAAGCACAATTTAGCACAAGGAGAATTACCTCACTGTCCTTCCAGGTCCCTGGAAACAAGGACTTTGACAGTGAAAGAAACTGACACACTCTCCCTACCTACAGTTTTCTGTCCCTAGAAAAAATGTTTTTTTTAAGCACAATTTAGCACAAGGAGAATTACCTCACTGTCCTTCCAGGTCCCTGGAAACAAGGACTTTGACAGTGAAAGAAACTGACACACTCTCTCTACCTACAGTTTTCTGTCCCTAGAAAAAATGTTTTTTTTAAGCACAATTTAGCACAAGGAGAATTACCTCACTGTCCTTCCAGGTCCCTGGAAACAAGGACTTTGACAGTGAAAGAAACTGACACACTCTCCCTACCTACAGTTTTCTGTCCCTAGAAAAAATGTTTTTTTTAAGCACAATTTAGCACAAGGAGAATTACCTCACTGTCCTTCCAGGTCCCTGGAAACAAGGACTTTGACAGTGAAAGAAACTGACACACTCTCCCTACCTACAGTTTTCTGTCCCTAGAAAAAATGTTTTTTTTAAGCACAATATAGCACAAGGAGAATTCACTCACTGTCCTTCCAGGTCCCTGGAAACAAGGACTTTGACAGTGAAAGAAACTGACACACTCTCCCTACCTACAGTTTTCTGTCCCTAGAAAAAATGTTTTTTTTAAGCACAATTTAGCACAAGGAGAATTACCTCACTGTCCTTCCAGGTCCCTGGAAACAAGGACTTTGACAGTGAAAGAAACTGACACACTCTCCCTACCTACAGTTTTCTGTCCCTAGAAAAAATGTTTTTTTTAAGCACAATTTAGCACAAGGAGAATTACCTCACTGTCCTTCCAGGTCCCTGGAAACAAGGACTTTGACAGTGAAAGAAACTGACACACTCTCCCTACCTACAGTTTTCTGTCCCTAGAAAAAATGTTTTTTTTAAGCACAATATAGCACAAGGAGAATTCACTCACTGTCCTTCCAGGTCCCTGGAAACAAGGACTTTGACAGTGAAAGAAACTGACACACTCTCCCTACCTACAGTTTTCTGTCCCTAGAAAAAATGTTTTTTTTAAGCACAATTTAGCACAAGGAGAATTACCTCACTGTCCTTCCAGGTCCCTGGAAACAAGGACTTTGACAGTGAAAGAAACTGACACACTCTCCCTACCTACAGTTTTCTGTCCCTAGAAAAAATGTTTTTTTTAAGCACAATTTAGCACAAGGAGAATTACCTCACTGTCCTTCCAGGTCCCTGGAAACAAGGACTTTGACAGTGAAAGAAACTGACACACTCTCCCTACCTACAGTTTTCTGTCCCTAGAAAAAATGTTTTTTTTAAGCACAATTTAGCACAAGGAGAATTACCTCACTGTCCTTCCAGGTCCCTGGAAACAAGGACTTTGACAGTGAAAGAAACTGACACACTCTCCCTACCTACAGTTTTCTGTCCCTAGAAAAAATGTTTTTTTTAAGCACAATTTAGCACAAGGAGAATTCACTCACTGTCCTTCCAGGTCCCTGGAAACAAGGACTTTGACAGTGAAAGAAACTGACACACTCTCCCTACCTACAGTTTTCTGTCCCTAGAAAAAATGTTTTTTTTAAGCACAATTTAGCACAAGGAGAATTACCTCACTGTCCTTCCAGGTCCCTGGAAACAAGGACTTTGACAGTGAAAGAAACTGACACACTCTCCCTACCTACAGTTTTCTGTCCCTAGAAAAAATGTTTTTTTTTAAGCACAATATTGCACAAGGAGAATTCACTCACTGTCCTTCCAGGTCCCTGGAAACAAGGACTTTGACAGTGAAAGAAACTGACACACTCTCCCTACCTACAGTTTTCTGTCCCTAGAAAATTTTTTTTTTTAAGCACAATTTAGCACAAGGAGAATTACCTCACTGTCCTTCCAGGTCCCTGGAAACAAGGACTTTGACAGTGAAAGAAACTGACACACTCTCCCTACCTACAGTTTTCTGTCCCTAGAAAAAATGTTTTTTTTAAGCACAATTTAGCACAAGGAGAATTACCTCACTGTCCTTCCAGGTCCCTGGAAACAAGGACTTTGACAGTGAAAGAAACTGACACACTCTCCCTACCTACAGTTTTCTGTCCCTAGAAAAAATGTTTTTTTTAAGCACAATATAGCACAAGGAGAATTCACTCACTGTCCTTCCAGGTCCCTGGAAACAAGGACTTTGACAGTGAAAGAAACTGACACACTCTCCCTACCTACAGTTTTCTGTCCCTAGAAAAAATGTTTTTTTTAAGCACAATTTAGCACAAGGAGAATTACCTCACTGTCCTTCCAGGTCCCTGGAAACAAGGACTTTGACAGTGAAAGAAACTGACACACTCTCCCTACCTACAGTTTTCTGTCCCTAGAAAAAATGTTTTTTTTAAGCACAATTTAGCACAAGGAGAATTACCTCACTGTCCTTCCAGGTCCCTGGAAACAAGGACTTTGACAGTGAAAGAAACTGACACACTCTCCCTACCTACAGTTTTCTGTCCCTAGAAAAAATGTTTTTTTTAAGCACAATATAGCACAAGGAGAATTCACTCACTGTCCTTCCAGGTCCCTGGAAACAAGGACTTTGACAGTGAAAGAAACTGACACACTCTCCCTACCTACAGTTTTCTGTCCCTAGAAAAAATGTTTTTTTTAAGCACAATTTAGCACAAGGAGAATTACCTCACTGTCCTTCCAGGTCCCTGGAAACAAGGACTTTGACAGTGAAAGAAACTGACACACTCTCCCTACCTACAGTTTTCTGTCCCTAGAAAAAATGTTTTTTTTAAGCACAATTTAGCACAAGGAGAATTACCTCACTGTCCTTCCAGGTCCCTGGAAACAAGGACTTTGACAGTGAAAGAAACTGACACACTCTCCCTACCTACAGTTTTCTGTCCCTAGAAAAAATGTTTTTTTTAAGCACAATTTAGCACAAGGAGAATTACCTCACTGTCCTTCCAGGTCCCTGGAAACAAGGACTTTGACAGTGAAAGAAACTGACACACTCTCCCTACCTACAGTTTTCTGTCCCTAGAAAAAATGTTTTTTTTAAGCACAATTTAGCACAAGGAGAATTACCTCACTGTCCTTCCAGGTCCCTGGAAACAAGGACTTTGACAGTGAAAGAAACTGACACACTCTCCCTACCTACAGTTTTCTGTCCCTAGAAAAAATGTTTTTTTTAAGCACAATTTAGCACAAGGAGAATTACCTCACTGTCCTTCCAGGTCCCTGGAAACAAGGACTTTGACAGTGAAAGAAACTGACACACTCTCCCTACCTACAGTTTTCTGTCCCTAGAAAAAATTTTTTTTTAAGCACAATATTGTACAAGGAGAATTCACTCACTGTCCTTCCAGGTCCCTGGAAACAAGGACTTTGACAGTGAAAGAAACTGACACACTCTCCCTACCTACAGTTTTCTGTCCCTAGAAAAAATGTTTTTTTTAAGCACAATTTAGCACAAGGAGAATTACCTCACTGTCCTTCCAGGTCCCTGGAAACAAGGACTTTGACAGTGAAAGAAACTGACACACTCTCCCTACCTACAGTTTTCTGTCCCTAGAAAAAATGTTTTTTTTAAGCACAATTTAGCACAAGGAGAATTACCTCACTGTCCTTCCAGGTCCCTGGAAACAAGGACTTTGACAGTGAAAGAAACTGACACACTCTCCCTACCTACAGTTTTCTGTCCCTAGAAAAAATGTTTTTTTTAAGCACAATTTAGCACAAGGAGAATTACCTCACTGTCCTTCCAGGTCCCTGGAAACAAGGACTTTGACAGTGAAAGAAACTGACACACTCTCCCTACCTACAGTTTTCTGTCCCTAGAAAAAATGTTTTTTTTAAGCACAATATAGCACAAGGAGAATTCACTCACTGTCCTTCCAGGTCCCTGGAAACAAGGACTTTGACAGTGAAAGAAACTGACACACTCTCCCTACCTACAGTTTTCTGTCCCTAGAAAAAATGTTTTTTTTAAGCACAATTTAGCACAAGGAGAATTACCTCACTGTCCTTCCAGGTCCCTGGAAACAAGGACTTTGACAGTGAAAGAAACTGACACACTCTCCCTACCTACAGTTTTCTGTCCCTAGAAAAAATGTTTTTTTTAAGCACAATTTAGCACAAGGAGAATTACCTCACTGTCCTTCCAGGTCCCTGGAAACAAGGACTTTGACAGTGAAAGAAACTGACACACTCTCCCTACCTACAGTTTTCTGTCCCTAGAAAAAATGTTTTTTTTAAGCACAATTTAGCACAAGGAGAATTACCTCACTGTCCTTCCAGGTCCCTGGAAACAAGGACTTTGACAGTGAAAGAAACTGACACACTCTCCCTACCTACAGTTTTCTGTCCCTAGAAAAAATGTTTTTTTTAAGCACAATATAGCACAAGGAGAATTCACTCACTGTCCTTCCAGGTCCCTGGAAACAAGGACTTTGACAGTGAAAGAAACTGACACACTCTCCCTACCTACAGTTTTCTGTCCCTAGAAAAAATGTTTTTTTTAAGCACAATTTAGCACAAGGAGAATTACCTCACTGTCCTTCCAGGTCCCTGGAAACAAGGACTTTGACAGTGAAAGAAACTGACACACTCTCCCTACCTACAGTTTTCTGTCCCTAGAAAAAATGTTTTTTTTAAGCACAATTTAGCACAAGGAGAATTACCTCACTGTCCTTCCAGGTCCCTGGAAACAAGGACTTTGACAGTGAAAGAAACTGACACACTCTCCCTACCTACAGTTTTCTGTCCCTAGAAAAAATGTTTTTTTTAAGCACAATATAGCACAAGGAGAATTCACTCACTGTCCTTCCAGGTCCCTGGAAACAAGGACTTTGACAGTGAAAGAAACTGACACACTCTCCCTACCTACAGTTTTCTGTCCCTAGAAAAAATGTTTTTTTTAAGCACAATTTAGCACAAGGAGAATTACCTCACTGTCCTTCCAGGTCCCTGGAAACAAGGACTTTGACAGTGAAAGAAACTGACACACTCTCCCTACCTACAGTTTTCTGTCCCTAGAAAAAATGTTTTTTTTAAGCACAATTTAGCACAAGGAGAATTACCTCACTGTCCTTCCAGGTCCCTGGAAACAAGGACTTTGACAGTGAAAGAAACTGACACACTCTCCCTACCTACAGTTTTCTGTCCCTAGAAAAAATGTTTTTTTTAAGCACAATTTAGCACAAGGAGAATTACCTCACTGTCCTTCCAGGTCCCTGGAAACAAGGACTTTGACAGTGAAAGAAACTGACACACTCTCCCTACCTACAGTTTTCTGTCCCTAGAAAAAATGTTTTTTTTAAGCACAATTTAGCACAAGGAGAATTACCTCACTGTCCTTCCAGGTCCCTGGAAACAAGGACTTTGACAGTGAAAGAAACTGACACACTCTCCCTACCTACAGTTTTCTGTCCCTAGAAAAAATGTTTTTTTTAAGCACAATTTAGCACAAGGAGAATTACCTCACTGTCCTTCCAGGTCCCTGGAAACAAGGACTTTGACAGTGAAAGAAACTGACACACTCTCCCTACCTACAGTTTTCTGTCCCTAGAAAAAATGTTTTTTTTAAGCACAATATTGCACAAGGAGAATTCACTCACTGTCCTTCCAGGTCCCTGGAAACAAGGACTTTGACAGTGAAAGAAACTGACACACTCTCCCTACCTACAGTTTTCTGTCCCTAGAAAAAATGTTTTTTTTAAGCACAATTTAGCACAAGGAGAATTACCTCACTGTCCTTCCAGGTCCCTGGAAACAAGGACTTTGACAGTGAAAGAAACTGACACACTCTCCCTACCTACAGTTTTCTGTCCCTAGAAAAAATGTTTTTTTTAAGCACAATTTAGCACAAGGAGAATTACCTCACTGTCCTTCCAGGTCCCTGGAAACAAGGACTTTGACAGTGAAAGAAACTGACACACTCTCCCTACCTACAGTTTTCTGTCCCTAGAAAAAATGTTTTTTTTAAGCACAATTTAGCACAAGGAGAATTACCTCACTGTCCTTCCAGGTCCCTGGAAACAAGGACTTTGACAGTGAAAGAAACTGACACACTCTCCCTACCTACAGTTTTCTGTCCCTAGAAAAAATGTTTTTTTTAAGCACAATTTAGCACAAGGAGAATTACCTCACTGTCCTTCCAGGTCCCTGGAAACAAGGACTTTGACAGTGAAAGAAACTGACACACTCTCCCTACCTACAGTTTTCTGTCCCTAGAAAAAATGTTTTTTTTAAGCACAATTTAGCACAAGGAGAATTACCTCACTGTCCTTCCAGGTCCCTGGAAACAAGGACTTTGACAGTGAAAGAAACTGACACACTCTCCCTACCTACAGTTTTCTGTCCCTAGAAAAAATGTTTTTTTTAAGCACAATTTAGCACAAGGAGAATTACCTCACTGTCCTTCCAGGTCCCTGGAAACAAGGACTTTGACAGTGAAAGAAACTGACACACTCTCCCTACCTACAGTTTTCTGTCCCTAGAAAAAATGTTTTTTTTAAGCACAATATAGCACAAGGAGAATTCACTCACTGTCCTTCCAGGTCCCTGGAAACAAGGACTTTGACAGTGAAAGAAACTGACACACTCTCCCTACCTACAGTTTTCTGTCCCTAGAAAAAATGTTTTTTTTAAGCACAATTTAGCACAAGGAGAATTACCTCACTGTCCTTCCAGGTCCCTGGAAACAAGGACTTTGACAGTGAAAGAAACTGACACACTCTCCCTACCTACAGTTTTCTGTCCCTAGAAAAAATGTTTTTTTTAAGCACAATTTAGCACAAGGAGAATTACCTCACTGTCCTTCCAGGTCCCTGGAAACAAGGACTTTGACAGTGAAAGAAACTGACACACTCTCCCTACCTACAGTTTTCTGTCCCTAGAAAAAATGTTTTTTTTAAGCACAATATAGCACAAGGAGAATTCACTCACTGTCCTTCCAGGTCCCTGGAAACAAGGACTTTGACAGTGAAAGAAACTGACACACTCTCCCTACCTACAGTTTTCTGTCCCTAGAAAAAATGTTTTTTTTAAGCACAATTTAGCACAAGGAGAATTACCTCACTGTCCTTCCAGGTCCCTGGAAACAAGGACTTTGACAGTGAAAGAAACTGACACACTCTCCCTACCTACAGTTTTCTGTCCCTAGAAAAAATGTTTTTTTTAAGCACAATATAGCACAAGCACAAAACACACTGACACTCTCCCTACCTATCCTTCTCTTTCCCTAAACTAAAGGAATCCAGGTTAAGCAAGAAAGAAATAAAAGTCACTGTCCCTGCCTATGCTGCTCTATCCCTGCTCCGGAACAC
This sequence comes from Rana muscosa, assembly GCA_029206835.1. Classification (NCBI taxonomy): domain Eukaryota; kingdom Metazoa; phylum Chordata; class Amphibia; order Anura; family Ranidae; genus Rana; species Rana muscosa. The sequence goes on from CM055121.1 coordinate 383,189,105, forward strand.
ACTACACTAGGCCGCCGTGCTGGCGGCCTTTTATAGTGTGGGGCGTGTACTAAACCCCCTCAGCAATAATTGGCCACAGGCATCCTGCCTGTGGCCAATCATTGCTCTCCTCGCTGCCGGCGCTGTGATTGGCCAAGCATGCGGGGTCACAGTGCATGCTTGGCCAATCACAGCCCCTGGATGACACTGCGATGGCGTAGTGCATTGTGGGCCGTTCGCGTCACTCGAATTTGGCGCGAACGGCCCAAATCGTTCGATCTTCGTCGAACGATCGAACAGCCGATGTTCGAGTCGAACGTATGTTCGACTCGAACACGAAGCTCATCCCTATTATCCATCATTCAACATGTTTTTGAGGGCTTCGATGTGCCTTTGGCTATGGACTTGACAGAGGTACCTACTACGGAACTTCTCATCGACACTTGGGCAATGTAATGCCATCTGCCACTGGATGACCTCAAGGGACAGTTTCCACTGCTTTAAGGTCCAAAAAGATCAAATTGCGATCACTGCAATCACTTTTGGGCCAATAGAATTTTGCCAGTCGCATTATGCCCATAGGGCATATTTTGTGCAGGCGGATGGCAGCATCTACTGCGGGATTGCAGCACCCACCATTATATTTGATCAACTAAGGAACATTGGGATGGTTTGCAAGTTTGGGTGATGTTCCTTGACAACTACAGTATAATGGTCGTTTGTTGTTGATGGAGGTGGCAGTGTCCAATTTTGATCTGGAATTGTATACGGATGCGGCTGTTCATTCACCTTTCTAGGTCAGTGGAGTGCAGGAAAATGGCCAGACTCATGAAAAGAATTGGAGCTTATGGGAAACCTGGTATTAATGGAACTTTTTCCCATTGTTTTAGCTGTTGAGTTATGGAGCTGGGAAGTCAGGAACAAGCGGGTACAGTTTAACTGTGACAACATGGGGTTGTGCACGCTATTACTTCTATTACAGCGTCATCTTCTCCAGTGGTGCATTTTCTTAGGTATTTAGTTCTGCAGTGTTTACGTTTGAATGCCTTTTATTTATGCTATTCATGTCCCAGGAGTTGACAACTCTCTTGCTAATGCATTTTCTTGTTTTCAGTGGGAGAAATTCCGAAGTTTGGCACCGGATGTGGAGCAACACGGAATCCCCTGCCCCTACAACTTGTGGGGCATTGCATTTCCGTTGTAGCAGGTTTCATTATAAACTCTGTCTGTCCTTCAACGTGGACTGCATTTGAGAGGGTGTGGCAGGAATGGTATGCTTTGGTTCATTGTGGGGGGGTTGTTTTCAAGACAAAGATCACCTACATGTTCTGCTTTACTTTATTGGAAAAAACATTGAGGAGAGAGTATCTGTTTTAAACCGTAAAATTGTCCGGCATGGCATTTCTTTTTTTTAAGATGTCAGGATTGGCAGAGGTCTGGTTGATGGGGATGTGGTCCTGGTTGAGAAGGCTGTGCAGTTGTGGATTAGAAAATCGAAAATGGACCAGATGGGGTTGTTCTAGAGTCTGTCGGTTGTCCGGTGCGGTCTGTTCCGGGAGTGACTGGTCATCAGGCCTGTTGGCACTGGCCCCTTTGCCCCTTTTTAAAGCATGCTGATGGATCTGCGCTGTCTAGATTTCAATTCAGCTCTGTATTTAAAAAATGCTTACAGTCCGCAGGCTTCCAAGTGACTGAGTATTCATTGTGCTCCTTTAAGATAGGTGCCGCTACAGAAGTGGCTCATTGGGGCCTCAATGATAAGGCACTTCAATGTGTTGGGAGGTGGGAATCACTTCACTTCCGCTTGTATGTTCGTCCCCATTTGTTGTAGTGGGGGTGGTATACGTGATTGGGGTTACCTGACAGCGTGCTTGCCTGAGTTTTGTGGGTGGTTGGGTTTACAGTTGGACTATTGGGTGGTTTATGATTTGTCAATTTCCTGCAAAATATATATAACAATAATAAAATACGGCGTGTATCTCAACAGTACTTTTTTGGGCGTTTTTTTTTTGTTTGGTATGTTCGTACTGTTTTTCTTTTCAGAAACGTCAGAATGCTTGGTGTGGATTATGGGACATTCTTACATCTTTTAGGGTGCAAAAAGGGCGGATGTCTGACCTGAGGGCCGTCAGTTAGGCTTCCCAAAATCCAAAGTCAAGGTGAGGTGGATCGGGGTCCTGGGAATGGTATGGTCCCGAGTGTTGCAAGAGGTTCACCTTTACGCGTGGTTAGATAGGGCCCCAGACGTTTTGTTGTTACACTTAGGGGGTAATGATTTAGGACTTTGCTTTATGCTTGACCTGATTGGGAACATAAAATTCTATTTTTTATGCACATGGCCCGGTCAGTGGACAGGCTTATTATGGCACGGATGAAGGTGAATCGTGAAATTGTCAGATTCTTTTTTAGGAATGGTGGGCTAGCAGTCCGACATCCGGAGTTGGAAAGAGACACCTGGCTGTACCTACATGGTGATGGTGTTCACCTTAACGCCATTGGTCTGGATATGTGGTTTTTGGGTCTGCAGGATGGAGTGCAACAAGCATTTAGGGTGTGACAGGCCGCCCAAGCATAAGGTCTCACGCTTGGGTGTCTGTGGCATGGGTCCCAGGGTCTTCAAAGGCAGTGGATGGTGGTTAAAAACTTGGGGAATAATGGGTTGGGCCCATCTTAGGCATGGGTGTACCTACCCGATTCAACTTAAGGCAGTAAAGTATTAATGGTGAGGTGGCTGTATCGAGGATACTTGATAATTAAATTGTCCTTAAGTCAGTGCAGTCGCGGTTGAGGGCCTTTCAAGTGGATTTTTGGTGCCTTCTAAGACCCTAGACCTAATAATAGTAGGTCAGTTGTGGGTATCATTATTGTTACGGTATTTGAAAATGTTATTTTTGTATTTTGTTATTGAGTAAAGCTGCTATGGCCTTTCAACCCCAAAAATAATGTTTACAGTTGATTTATTAACCGGTAGGTTAGAAGTGGTTGGGTGGGAGCAAGTTTTTAAAGGTCACAACAGCCATAATACTATGCAAAACCTTGGTCATGCCTCCTACCCTTCATTCAACAGTTAAAAATAAAAAATAAATACCTTCAGCAGATCTGTTTTACTCTCCTATGTCCACTGTCTATGTTCGTTGATGGTGCTGCAGGTCTTTTCCTCTGTGGGTCCTGAAAAATTACCCTACACCTCTCTACTGCAGTGAAAAAGATAGAAAACTAGTAGTTAAGCAGTGCCTGCCGCTCTGTGACCAATTGTGGGTGTGGCAAAATTGTGCTGACAGTGGGAGGGGCTAAAAACTTGAACCTACTCACTGTGTACACGTTAACATATGCTACAGTTGCTGTAACCAGAAAATATGCTTTACCTGGCCAAAACCTCAGGAAGCTGAAAATCACTGGGATAGACCCTTTTACTCCCATGTTATTCACTAAGCGGGCGCCCTGCTGCATTCCAAACACAGGAGGTCGGCCGCTCAGTACGGGCACTATTCAGAAAATGAAAAGCATTTTCTGAAGGAATTAAAAGCATTCTCTGATTCGATGAGGTGGGGAGTCAAGATGACAATGCAGCATTGGTGTCAGTCGCCGCAATAATAACCCTCAGCACTGAAGTCAGTGGATGCAAGAATAACCACCAATACTGGTGTCAGTGGAAGCATTAATAACCCCCAACATTGGTGTCAGTGGATGCAGTAATAACCCCTGCATTTGTGTCAGTGGATGCAATAACAACCCCTAGGACTTGAGTCAGTGGACGCCATATTAAACCCCAGCTTTGGTGTCAGTGGACGCAATATTAAACTCCAGCATTGGTGTCAGTGGACGCAATATTAACCCCCAACATTGGTGTCTGTGGATGCAATTGTAACTTCCAACATTCGTGTCAGTGAGTGCAATAATAACCACCAACATTGGTGTCAGTGAGTGCAATAATAACCCCCAACATTGGTGTCATGGGTGCAATAATAACCCCCCACATTGGTGTCAGTGAGTGCAATAATAACACCCAACATTGGTGTCATGAGTGCAATAATAACCCCCAACATTGGTGTCATGAGTGCAATAATAACCCCCAACATTGGTGTCAGTGAGTGCAATAATAACCCCCCACATTGGTGTCAGTGAGTGCAATAATAACCCCCAACATTGGTGTCAGTGAGTGCAATAATAACCCCCCGACATTGGTGTCAGTAAGTGCAATAATAACCCCCCAATATTGGTGTCAGTGAGTGAAATAATAGCCCCCAACATTGGTGTCAGTGGATACATTAATAACCCCCAGCATTGGCGGCAGTGGACGCACTATTAATCCCCAGAAATGATGGCAATGGACGCACTATTAACCCCCAGCTTTGGTGGCAGTGAGTGCACAATTAACCTCCAGTATTGCTGGCAGTGGGAGCACTATTAACCCCAGTATTGGTGGCAGTGGATGCAATAATAACCCCACTCAGTGAGGTTAGGCCAAAAGGGAAAGTAGGACACACCTGAAATAGAGAGCAGCAGTCGCCAGTTCATCCATGCAGGCAGGCAGCGGCTCCACAGCAAAGCGTTCTGTGCTCCAGGCCCAGGAAAAGCTCCTCCCCCCAAGGCAGGAAGTGGCACTGCAAGCCAATAGAAATATAGTGGTTGGTGGGACAGGCGCTCCCACTTTGCTCACTGCTCAGTGTGCTGCCTTATCAACTCGGCCGGGCAGCTGCTTAAAACACCGAGGCATGATTAACCTTTGCAGCAACAACTATACTCCACTGGACACCAGGCATTTGATTTTTGGCAGGATGCTCTGGTGGGAGGGGGGTTGAACACCCCTGACACCTCCCCCCTAAAGTGAAAGGCCGGGCAAGGAGAGCAATAATCAGAGAAGCAGCCAAGAGGCCCATGGTAACTCTGGAGGAGATGCAGAGATCCACAGCTCAGGTGGGGAAAACTGTCCTAAGGACAAATATTAGTCATGCACTTCACAAATCTGTGGCAAGAAGAACGCCATTGTTGAAAGAAAGCCATAAGAAGTTCCGTTTGTAGTTTGCGAGAAGCCATGTGGGGGACACAGCAAACACGTGGAAGAAAGTGCTCTGGTCAGATGAGACCAAAATTTAACTTTTTGGTCTAAAAGCAAAACGCTATGTGTGGAAGAAAACTAACACTGCACATTACCTTGAACTCGCCATTCCCTTGTGAAACATGGTGGTGGCAGCATCAAGTTGTGGGGATGCTTTTCTTCAGTAGGGACAGGGAAGTTGGTCAGACTTGGTGGGAAGATGGATGGAGCCAAATACAGGGCATTCTTAGAATAAAAGACCTGTAAGACTCTACAAAAGACTTGAGACTGGGATGGAGGTTCACTTTCCAGCAGGACAATGATCCTAAACATACAGCCAGAGCTACAATGGAATGGTTCAGATCAAAGCATATTCATGTGTTAGAATGGCCCAGTTAAAGTCCAGACCTAAATCCAAATGAGAATCTGTGGCATGACTTGAAAATTGCTGTTCACAGACGCTCTCCATCCAATCTGACAGAGCTTGAGCTATTTTGCAAAGAAGAATGGGCAAAATTGTGACTCTCTAGATGTGCAAAGCTGGTAGAGTCAATCCAAATAATACTTTACATTTTCACATATTTATTTGTAAAACAAACATTTTGAAAAACATTTATAATTTTCCTTCCACTTCACAATTATGTGCCACTTTGTATCACATAAAATCCCATTAAAATACGTTAACGTTTTTGGTAGTAACATGACAAAATGTGGAAAATTTCAAGTGGTATGAATACTTTTTCAAGGCACTGTATGTACAGTACCTATGGCTTTGCCCTGCGTGAACAAAGTACATGTTCACATTTGAGATTCACGGAAAGATTTTCACTGACCCCCATCCCAACACCACCAACACACATACCAACCCAGCGCTAGAGAAATATTCCAGTGCATGATGATTAGGGATGAGCTTCGAGTTCGAGTCGAACTCATGTTCGACTCGAACATTGCCTGTTCGCCCGTTCGCCGAACAACGAACAATTTGGAGTGTTCGCGGCAAATTCAAAAAGTCTATGGGAAAAATCTAAAGTGCTTATTATAAAGGCTTATATGCAAGTTATTGTCCTAAAAAGTGTTTGGGGACCCGGGTCCTGCCCCAGGGGACATGTATCAATGCAAAAAAAAGTTTTTAAAACGGCCGTTTTTTTAGGAGCAGTGATTTTAACCACTTGTCCCCCGCCCACTGTCAATTGACGGCGGGCGGAGGACACTCTCGTTCTGGGAGGACGTCATATGACGTCCTCCCTTTAAAATGAGCTAGGAGGTGCGCGCGATTGCCGCCGGGCACCCGCGATTGCCCGGGAAACGAGCAGGAAAGTGGATCTCTGTGTGTAAACACAGAGATCCACGTCCTGTGAGGGAGAGGGGACCGATGGTGTGTTCCTTGTACATAGGGACAACCATCGGTCACCTCCCCCAGTCAGTCCCCTCCCCCCACAGTAAGAACACATTAAGGGAACATATTTAACCCCTTCCCGCCCCCTAGTGGTTAACCCCTTCCCTGCCAGTCACATTTATACAGTAATCAATGCATTTTTATAGCAGGGATCGCTGTATAAATGTGAATGGTCCCAAAAATGTGTTAAAAATGTCCGATGTGTCCGCCGCAATATCGCAGTCACAATAAAAATCGCAGATCGCCGCCATTACTAATAAAAAAAAAAAATGCTATAAATCTATCCCATATTTTGTAGACGCTATAACTTTTGCGCAAACCAATCAATACGCGCTTATTGCGATTTTTTTTTACCAAAAATATGTAGAAGAATACGTATCGGCCTAAACTGAGGAAAATTTTATTTAAAAAAAAAAAAGAAAATGGGTATTTATTATAGCAAAAAGTAAAAAATAGTGTTTTTTTTCCAAACTGGACGCTCTTCTTTTGTTTATAGCGCAAAAAATAAAAACCGCAGAGGTGATCAAATACCACCAAAAGAAAGCTCTATTTGTGGGAAAAAAAGGACGCAAATTTCGTTTGGGAGCCACGTCGCACGATCGTGCAATTGTCATTCAAATTGTGACAGCGCTGAAAGCTGAAAAATGGCTTGGGCAGGAAGGGGGTTTTCGTGCACAGTAGAGAAGTGGTTAATAATGCTTAAAATGAAAAAATAAAAGTGAAATATTCCTTTAAATTTCGTACCTGGGTGTGTGTATGATATGCATGTAAAGTGGTGCATGTTTCCCGTGCTTAGAACTGTCCCTGCACAAAGTGTAATTTTTGAAGGAAAAAAAGTCATTTAAAACTCACTCGCGGCTATTAATGAATTGTCGGCTTTTATCAATACATAGAAGAGTCATTGATAAAAAAAAAAAAAAAAGCGTGGGGGTTCCCCCAAATTCAATTACCAGGCCCTTTAGGTCTGGAATGGATATTAAGGGGAACCCCGCCGCAAATTTAAAAAAAAATGGCGTGAGGTTCCCCCTAAATATCCATACCAGGCCCTTGAGATCTGGCATGGATTTTAAGGGGAACTCCACCCCAAATAAAAAAAAAATGGCGTGGAGTCCCCCCAAAAATCCATACCAGACCTCATGTTGATGGGGACAAGGGCCTCATCCCCACAACCCTTGCCTGGTGGTTGTGGGGGTCTGCGGGCGGGGGGCTTATCGGAATCTGGAAGACCCCTTTAACAAAGGGGACCCCCAGATCCCGGCCCTTCCCCTATGTGAATTGGTAAGGGGTACATTGTACCCCTACCATTTCACGAAGAAAGTGTCAAAAAATGTAAATAAAAACACACACACCTTGGAAAAGTCCTTTATTAAAAAATAAAATAATAATAAAAAAAAAAAAAATTCCAGCGATGAAATCCAGTGTCCCGCGGCGATCCCGATGTCCAGCGCTGTCCATCATTGGTTGTGCCTGTGCGGACCTGATGGGGAACTTCCTCTGCTGTGTTTTAAATGTATAGACCCGCTCCTTCTAAAGTTCCCCATCAGGTCCGCTCAGCGGACCAGATGCGGAACATGAGAAGGGGCGGGTCTATACATGTATTACGCAGTGAATGAAGTTCCCCATCAGGTCCGCCCCCTCGGTTTGTCAGACCCCGCCTATGTCATTGGCCTGAGCGGGGAACTTCCTTCACTGTGTAATTCTCCCGCCCGCAGACCCCTACAACCACCGGGCAAGGGTTGTGGGGATGAGGCCCTTGTCCCCATCAACATGGGGAAATCCTCCTCATGTTGAGGGCATGTGGCCTGGTACGGTTCAGGAGGGAGGGGGGGCCGCTCACTCGTCCCCCCCTCTTCCCCTGTGGCCGGCCAGGTTGCGTGCTTGGATAAGGGTCTGGTATGGATTTTTGGGGGGACTCCACGACATTTTTTTTTAAATTTGGGGTGGAGTTCCCCTTAAAATCCATGCCAGATCTCAAGGGCCTGGTATGGATATTTAGGGAGAACCCCACGCCATTTTTTTTTATTTGCGGCGGGGTTCCCCTTAATATCCATTCCAGACCTAAAGGGCCTGGTAATTGAATTTGGGGGAAACCCCATGCTTTTTTTTTATCAATGACTTTTTTATGTATTGATAAAAGCCGACAATTCATTAATAGCTGCGAGTGAGTTTTAAATGACTTTTTTCCTTCAAAAATGACACTTTGCGCAGGGACAGTTCTAAGCACGGGAAACATGCGCCACTTTACATGCATATCATACACACCCCCCAGGTACGAAATTTAAAGGAATATTTCACTTTTATTTTTTCATTTTAAGCATTATTAAAATCACCGCTCCCGTAAAAACGTCTATTTTTTAAACCTTTTTTTGCATTGATACATGTCCCCTGGGGCAGGACCCGGGTCCCCAAACACGTTTTAGGACAATAAATTGCATATTAACCTTTATAATTAGCACTTTAGATTTTGAACGTTCGAGTCCATTGTATTTAATAGGGTTCTAAAGTTCACACGAACATTCTGTCTGTTCGCAGGTTCTGGTGCAAACCGAACAGGGGGGTGTTCGGCTCATCCCTGATGATTATGTCCAAAGTCATACATTTAAAAGGAAACACAAAAGACAGCTCGAAAAATTGGTATAAAACTTTGAAAAATTTCTCAAGTAGTTGCCAAACACTACAAGCTACAAAAATAGACCGTTACAAAATCATGTAATGCAAAACTCCATAATTCTAAAAATAATAATAGCAATAATAATAATAATAATAATAATAATAAAGCACTTGCTATCAGCTGAGTAAGCATAAGCACTTGGAGATTTGTTCTTCACTTTGGAAGATATTATAAATTGTTTTCCTAGCTGTTGCTTTAAATATGATCAGTAAAATTTCTATGCTTAACCACTAGCCGCCCGCCCAATGTCATATGACGGCGGAACGAGGCAGCTCTCGTTCTGGGCAGACATCATATGACGTCTTCGCCTTCCCAGGCCACAAGGAAGCGCGCCACATCACTGGGGATCCAATGCGCGTGCCCGGCGGCCGCGATGTCCGCCAGGCACCTGCGATTGCCCAGTAACTGAGCAGGCAGGACCATGGATCTGTGTGTGTAAACACACAGATCCACATCCTGTCAGAGGAGAGGAGACCGATGGTGTGTCCCTTGTACTTAGGGACACCGATCGGTCACCTCCCCCCAGTCAGTCCCCTCCCCCCACAGTTAGAATCACTCCCTAGGACACACATTTAACCCCTTGATCGCCCCCTAGTGTTAACCCCTTCCCTGCCAGTCACATTTACACAGTAATCAATGCATTTTTATAGCACTAATCGCTGTATAAATGTGAATGGTCCCAAAAATGTGTCAAAAGTTTCCGATATGTCCGCCGCAATATCGCAGTCACGATAAAAATCGCAGATCGCTGCCATTACTAGTAAAAAATAAAAAAAATAATAAAAATGCTATAATGCCGCGTACACACGATCATTATTCACGGCGGTTTAAAAACCGCCGTGAATAATGACATTTTAAACGAGGGAACAGCTTGTTCCCCACACACGGTAATTTTTCTCGTCATTTTTTAAAATGACGAGAAAAACGATCGTCTATGGGCTCCGCGGCAGTGTTTCCCTATAGGAAACACTGCCGCGGAAGAAATGTCAGGAAAAACGACAAGAAAAATTAGAACATGTTCAATTTTTCTCGTCGTTTTTAATGCCGTTTTTCACGTCGTGAAAAATGACAAAAAGACCACACACGGTCGTTTTTCTTGTTGAAAACAAAAAATGTCATTTTTCACGACGTGAAAAATGATCGTGTGTACGCGGCATAAGTCTATCCCCTATTTTGTAGACGCTATAACTTTTGCGCAAACCAATCAATATACGCTTATTGTGATTTTTTTTACCAAAAATATGATTACGTATCGGCCTAAACTGAGGAAAAAATTTGTTTTAAAAAAAAAAAATTATATTTATTATAGCAAAAAGTGAAAAATATTGGGGCTGATTTACGAAACGTTTGCGCCATGAGTATCGGCACATCTGCGTGCGCAACGGCAGTTTTGGTATTTACGAAACATTAGCGCCGGTAACGCAGCGCTATTCCCCATTTACTATAGTGTTCTCGGCGCACGGGAGGAGGCGCTCAGTGCGCCACTATGGACCTGGCGCACGGCATCTTCAAATAAAAATATAAAGAAGCTGGAAGTGCCAATATAATGGGGGTGACATGGGGTGATGTGAGGAAGTATAGTGACAACTGCCCAAGTAACAAACATGCCCAAAATAGAATGAGAAAGTAACTTTTTCTGAACCAGCCCGCTGTGCCGGCAATTACGTTTAGGACTGCGAGGGTTTTTTTTGTGCTCTGTGCGGCAATTTTTTCTCATTCAAATGCGCCGGTTCACTGCGACGGCAAAATCTTAGTAAATGTCAAGTCATGTAAATCAATTTGCATAAGTTGAACAGGCGCACCTCCTAAACTTGCCATTATATAACAGTCCGACAGCAAAATTACATTTCTAAAGGAAAAAAAAAGGCATTTAAAAGCACTCGCGGCTATAATGAATTGTCGGCTCCCGTTAATGTAGAGAAAAGTCATTGAAAGTCTTTGAAAAAAAAAAAATGCGTGGGGTCCCCCCAAATTCCATTACCAGGCCCTTCAGGTCTTTTATGGATATTAAGGGGAACTCTGCGCCAATTTTTTAAAAAATAATTATGTGTGGGTCCCCCTCAAAATCCGTACCAGACTCTTCAACCCTTGCCCGGTGGTTCTGGCGGGGGGCTTATCAGAATCTGGAAGCCCCCTTTAACAAAGGGGACCCCCAGATCCCGGCCCCCCCTGTGTGAAATGGTAAGGGGTACACTGTACCCCTACCATTTCACAAAAAAAAGTGTAAAAAATGTTAAAAATGACAATAGCCGGTTTTTGACAGTTCCTTTATTAATGTCTTCTCCTTTCTTCCATCTTCTTACTTCTTCTTCTTCCATCTTCTTATTTTCTTCATTGGGGTTTCTTCCCCCATCTTCATCTTCATCTTCATCTTCCTTCTTCCTTCGGTGTTCTCGTCCGCATCTTGCTCCGGCTTCTTGTTCCCTTCTTCTTTCTCCAGGCGATCCGCTTGAATTTGAGGTTCCCGCTGTGTGACGCTTCAGTTCTTCAGTTCTCCTCTAGGTCCGCTGCCACCCGGTGACCCCACCCCCCTCTGACACCACGGGCAAAGTCCCCATGAAATCCATGTGCGTCAGAGGGGGGCGGGGTCACCGGGTGGCAGCGGACCCAGAGGAGAGCTGAAGAACTGAAGCGTCACACAGCGGGAACCTCGAATTCAAGCGGAGCGGCCGGAGAAAGAAGAAGGGAACAAGAAGCCAGAGCAAGATGCGGACGAGAACACCGAAGGAAGAAGGAAGATGAAGATGAAGATGAAGATGAAGAACAAGATGGAGGAAGAAACCAGAATGGAGAAAAGAAGAAGCTGGAAGAAGAAGAAGGAAGAAGATGGAAGAAAGGAGAAGACATTAATAAAGGAATTGTCAAAAACCGGCTATTGTCATTTTTAACATTTCTGACACTTTTTTTGTGAAATGGTAGGGGTACATTTGTACCTCATTACCATTTCACACAGGAGGGGGGGCGGGATCTGGGGGTCCCCTTTGTTAAAGGGGGCTTCCAGATTCCGATAAGCCCCCCGCCAGCAGACCTCCACAACCACCGGGCAAGGGTTGTGGGGATGAGGCCCTTGTCCCCATCAACATGGGGACATGGTGCTTTGAGGGTTCACAGACCCCCAAAGCATCCTCCCCATGGTGAGGGCATGTGGCCTGGTATGGTTCAGGAGGGGGGGCGCTCTCTCGTCCCCCCCTCTTTTCCTGCGGCCTGCCAGGTTGCATGCTCGGATAAGGGTCTGGTGTGGATTTTTAGGGGGACCCCCACGCCATTTTTTTTAAAGTTTGGCGCGGGGGTCCCCTTAAAATCCATACCAGACCTGAAGGGCCTGGTACGGATTTTGAGGGGAACCCCCACGCCATATTTTTTTTTAATTTGGCGCGGAGTTCCCCTTAATATCCATACCAGACCTGAAGGGCCTGGTAATGGAATTTGGGGGAACCCCAACGCATTTTTTTTTCAAAGACTTTCAATGACTTTTATCTGTATTGACGGGAACCAGCAATTCATTACAGCCGCGAGTACTTTTAAATGACTATTATTTTACTTTAGAAATGTAATTTTGCTCTCGAACTGTTATAAACATGGAAAACATGCGCTACTTTACAGGCATACTATAGACACCCCCCAGGTATGATATTTAGGGCCAGTTCACACCGGATGCAGTGCAGTGCATTTTTTTGATGCATGAAAAACGCAAAGAAAATTGATCACATTAATGCAAATGGCATAGTTCACACCACTGCAGTCCATTCCAGTGCGTTTCAGAAAGGAAAAAAAAATTGGTCATGCTGCATTTTTTATGTACAGAACTGTACTGGACCACAGTAAAACACATCAAAAACGCTACGGAATGTACCAAAAATGCATTGGAATGCACCGGAACGCACCTAAATGCACCAAAGACGCACTGCAACACACTTGTCCTAAGTGAAAAGAGGGGGAAAAAAACACTGGACTGCATCCAAAACGCATCAAAAATGCACTGGAACGCGTCAAAAACGTGCATGCAGAAAAGCACCTGGAACGCATCCAGACTGCGTTTCTATGGTGTGAACTAGGGCCAGTTCACACCATAGAAACGCAATCCGGATGCGTTCCAGGTGCTTTTTTGCATGCGCGTTTTTGATGCGTTCCAGTGCATTTTTGGTAAGTTTTTGATGCAGTCCAGTGCTTTTTTTCACCCCTCTTTTTTATTAACCATAGATAAGGAAGAGTTTGTTCCAGTGCATTTTTGCTGCATTTAGGTGTTTTCCGGTGCGTTCCAGTGCATTTTTGATGCGTTTTGCAGCGTTCCAGTACAGTCCAGTGCAGGTAAAATGCAGCATGTTCTACTTTTTTTGTGGAACTGGAAAGCATTGGAACAAACACTGCCATTTAGAACCATATAACCAACTTTCCATGCATTTTTGATGCATAAAAAACGCAATGCACTGCATGTGGTGTGAAATGGCCCTTAAGCAATTTGGGATATTTAAAGGCACTTCTTGTTTTGTTTTTGGTGTTGTCCAAATTGGTGAAATTGATATATGCCCCTTAGGGTGGGACCTGGGCCCCCATTTTAAGGCCAATAACTAGAAGAAAAGCCAGCCAAGTGGGGACTAGCAAAATTAGCAAGTCAGTTCCCATAGACTGCAATGGTATTTGTTGTATAACTTTTGCCCATGTAAGGCTCTTTGTTTGCCCCCCGGACCGAGGGATGCTTGACCCGTCTCTAATTTTGTAGCATGCTGGATGATGTGCTTAATTTTGGACGGGGGGGGGGGGCTTGTTTTGGTCTCAGCATGGTCAGGAACTTAGGTTTTTTTTGGTGATTTTTGTGTGTGAACAGCACCTGGATATTTCTGGGCATGCTCAGAGAGAGTGTGTTTTTTGGGTTAGTAATTGAAGGATATCCTTAACAGGTGTACCCACTTTGAAGTTCAGGCCTGGTTCACACTGGGGCGACAAACGCTCCGACATTGTCGCATGACGTGTGAAAATCAATGTTTCCCTATGGGAGCCGTCTTAACTGGTCCGACACATGTCGGTCCGACTTTGAGAATGCTCCCTGTACTACTTTGGTCCGACTTTGATCCGACTTCAGCCCATTGAATATCATTGAAGTCGGATCAAAGTCGGACCGCAGTCTTGCATGATCCGACTTTGGCATGCGACTTGTGCTCTGCTGCTCTTGAGGGGGAACTCCAGGCCAAATTTTAAATAAAAAACCGGCATTGGTTCCCCCTCCAGGAGCATACCAGGCCCTTGGGTCTGGTCTGGATTTGAAGGGGCGCCCCTACGCCGAAAAAACGGCGTGGAGGTCCCCTCAAAATCCAAACCAGACCCTTATCCGAGCACGCAACCTGGCAGGCCGCAGGGGAAGAGGGGGGGACGAGAGAGCGGCCCCCCCTCCCTCCTGAACCGTACCAGGCCGCATGCCCTCAACATGGAGGGTTTGGTGCTCTGGGGCAGGGGGGCGACCTGTGGCCCCCCCACCCCAGAGCACCCTGCCCCCATGTTGATGAGGACAGGGCCTCTTCCCAACAACCCTGGCCGTTGGTTGTCGGGGTCTGCGGGCGGGGGGCTTATCGGAATCCGGGAGCCCCCTTTAATAAAGGGGCCCCTGGATCCCGGCCCCCCACCCAATGTGAATGAGTATGGGGTACATCGTACCCCTACCCATTCACCTGGTGAAAAAAAATTGCAATAAAAAAACCACACAGCTTTTTAAAGTATTTTATTGCACAGCTCCGGGGGTCTTCTTCCGACTTCGGGGGTCTCCGGTGTCGTCGCCGCGCTCTCCGGTTCTTTCTTCTGCCGGGCCTCCGCTAACTTCTTTTTAGCTCTTTTGCTAGCGGGGCCCGGTCTTCTTCGGCACCTTCTTCTTCTCCCGCTCTCCGGTTCTTTTCCCGCTCTCCGGTTCTTTCTTCCGCCGGGCCTCCGCTAACTTCTTTTTAGCTCTTTTGCTAACGGAGGCCCGGTCTTCTCTGTCGTCTCGTCCGGCTCTCCGTTGTCCTTCTGCCAGCCCCTCCACTAACTTCTTGGTAGCTCTTTCGCTAGTGGAGGAGCCGGTCTTCCCGTCGTCGCCGTCGGCATCTTCTTCCCTCTTTCTCCTCCTCGATGTTGACGCGTCGCTTCCTCCCGCTGTAATACTAGCTCTCCGCTCCGCTCTGCATTAATATAGGCTTCTCATGATGTCACAGTCACATGTTCCGGGGCACATGGCCCGGAGCATGTGACTGTGACGTCATGGGAACATGTGACTGTGATGTCATGAGAAGCCTATATTAATGCGGAGCGGAGAGCCAGTATTACAGCGGGAGGAAGCGACGCGTCAACATCGAGGAGGAGAAGAGGGAAGAAGACGCCGATGGCGACGACGGGAAGACCGGCCCTTCCACTAGCAAAAGAGCTAAAGACGTTAGTGGAGGGGCCGGCAGAAGGACAACGGAGAGCCGGACGAGACGACGGGAAGACCGGGCCTCCGCTAGCAAAAGAGCTAAAAAGAAGTTAGCGGTGGCCCGGCAGAAGAAAGAACCGGAGAGCGCGGCGACGTTACCGGAGACCCCCGAAGTCGGAAGAAGACCCCCGGAGCTGTGCAATAAAATACTTTAAAAAGCTGTGTGTTTTTTTTTATTGCAATTTTTTTCCACCAGGTGAATGGGTAGGGGTACGATGTACCCCATACTCATTCACATAGGGTGGGGGGCCGGGTTCTGGGGGCCCCCTTGATAAAGGGGGCTCCCGGATTCCGATAAGCCCCCCGTTTGCAGACCCCGACAACCAACGGCCAGGGTTGTCGGGAAGAGGCCCTGTCCTCATCAACATGGGGGCAGGGTGCTCTAGGGTGGGGGGGCCGCAGGTCGCCCCCCTGCCCCAGAGCACCAAACCCCCCCATGTTGAGGGCATGCGGCCTGGTACGGTTCAGGAGGGAGGGGGGGCCGCTCTCTTGTCCCCCCCTCTTCCCCTGCGGCCTGCCAGGTTGTGTGCTCGGATAAGGGTCTGGTTTGGATTTTGGGGGGGACCCCCACGCCGTTTTTTCGGCGTAGGGGCGCCCCTTCAAATCCAGACCAGACCCAAGGGCCTGGTATGCCTCTGGAGGGGGAACCCATGCCGGTTTTTTATTAAAAATTTGGCCTGGAGTTCCCCCTCAAGATTCATACCAAACACAGTGCCTGATATTGGCGGGGATCCAAGTCGGATCCCCGTTCATTGAAAGTCGGGCATATGTCGGCTTCATGTCGCAGGACAAAGTTGGATCCAAAGTAGGACAGATGTCGTGTCGCACTAGTGTGAACCCAGCCTCAGTCTCTACATTGGGTGAACTTGCGTTTCATGGACTGTGCATGTGTTTTCAATTGCCTCATTATCACACATACCTATGTTATATAAAGCTTGCAGATAGCATTCTCTCCCTTGCCCTGAAAAGAGGCAAGATTGTGTGTGAATGTGGCATGCAAAATGTACATTTTGGTGTCCTTATCAAGTTTGTAACACATGCATTTTATTTGTTATGTCTTTGCAAAACAGATGTTTGTTTTACTTTTGTTGATTGTTTTTTTTTTTTGTGTGGGGGATATGTTCCCCTGAAATATTTTTGATGTTGTTAATGTGTGTCATTTGTTCACTTTGATTTAATTGTCTGTGCTACATTATTTTGCTAAATCTTTCTCAAGATGTGACTAATGTTTCAAATCTACCTTCATGTCTTTATTTATTTATTTTTTTGCTTCCCTTTGTTTTTTTTCCAAGTCCTGTTTTGTTGACCAATAAAATTTGATGCAAAGTTTGATGTTTGTTTTTTGTTTTTGTTTTCTATGCAACAAATGTGACAGCTGTAGCTTATCTATGCTTATTGGCATGTCAAAACAAAACAGGTGTGATTTGTCTACCCTGGTGCCTTCATGGTAGCATATGCATGTATTGTGTGCTGCCATAGATAGTCACCAGGAAATAAAAAATACAGAGAGGTAAGTATTCAATTTTCCTTTTTACTGCAGTGGTTCTCAGCCTCAGTCCTCAAGTACCCCCAACAGGACATGTTTTGTGAATTTATCTTATCGAGAATTGCTGTCCAAAATACCAAACCATTGACTGTGATTTAAAGCACATGTGCAAGATGAAGGAAAACCTGCAAACATGGCCTGTTGAGGGTACTTGAGAAGCACTGATTTATAGCACTGCACTTAGAATCATATTGCCTTGAGCTATTTTTAATTGTTGGCATTTTGAGGGAAACCAAGTAAGTGTTAGAACCCCTGCTTGTTTTTTGTTTGTTTTTTTTAGGTTGGGCTTTGTGTCCCTTTTAGTAAAATTGACTTCACTTCCTGTCACACAGCTAAACAGGAAGTGAAGGTAAAACCTTACCAATGTCTTTTCTTGGGGACACACAGATCAATCTAACTAGTGTCCACATTAAGCAAATTGCACTCTAGTACTTTGTTGTGTACACCCCAAATCATTAGGTAGTTTGGGGTTTAGTAAAGGCAAATCCACTCTGCAAGACAAGTGTAGTTGCTGCAATTCTGAGGATAAGCACTGGTGATTGTAACATCCAATCATGTAAAAGCAAAGATGGTGTTTTCTTGTTTCCTTGCATGTCCCCCTCGGATATCCAGCAAGTGCACTTGTAGTGCAAAGTGGATTTGCCTTTATTAAATAAACCCCAAAGTACCTAATAATTTTGGGTGTACCCAGCAAAATGCTGGAGTGCAATGTACATAATGGGGAAAGTATTTATATTGACCTGTGTCCCCCCAAGGAAAGACATTGGTAGGGATTTACCCTCACTCCCTGTGTGGCTATGTGACAGGAAGTGAATCATTTGAAAGGATAAGTGGCCAAATTTGGGAGTTGTCTTCACCCTATCAGGGATGCAGACAGCCCCAAAAACTGTCTAGACTTCTAATCACTCTGCACTCTATCCCCAAGCAAAAATAAGAAAAAGGATTTCATTTAGTTTAACTTTGCAAAGACACATTCCTAAGTTGAATTGTGATGCATGTCAATGGCCCATTAAGACCCTCTTTAACCACTTGAGATCAGCTCTATAACTGATGGACAGCCACCGCACGGTCCTCAATTGCCGGGAGTCTTTCAATAGACGTCCTCCCTAGTGATGAGCCGAACACCCCCGGGTTCGGTTCGCACCAGAACCCGCGAACGGACCGGAAGTTCGAACGAACATTAGAACCCTATTAAATACAATGGATGCGAACGTTCGAATTCTAAAGTGCTAATTATAACAACTATTATGCATGTTATTGTCCTAAAAAGGGTTTGGGAACCCGGGTTCTGCACCAGGGGACATGTATCAATGCAAAAAGAAGTTTTAAAAACGGTCGTTTTTCGGGAGCAGTCATTTTAATGATGCATAAAGTGAAAAAAAAAAAGTCAAATATTCCTTTAAATATCGTACCTGGGGGGTGTCTAAAGTATGCCTGTGAAGTGCCACGTGTTTCCCGTGTTTAGAACTGTCCCTGCACAAAATGACACTTCTAAAGGAAAAAAAAGCCATTTAAAACTGCTTGCGGCTTTAATGTAATGTCTGGTCCCGGTAATATGGATGAAATTCTTTAAGAAAAATGGCATAGCTACCCCATGACCCCCCCCCCCCCTACCCCAGCCCATTACCAGCCCCTTTGGGTCTTGTATGGATATTAAGGGGAACCCCGCACATAAAATAAAAAAGGCCCTATATACTCTGAACAGCCGTATACAGGCGGTGCATACAAGACAGGGACTGTAGGTTTGTTCTTATGTAGAATCTGTTTGTAATTTTGAACAGGTACATTGTTGAAGTGTAGCTCCAGCCCAAAAATCTATTTTTAAACTTTTTGGAAAACATAGGTAAGGGTTATCACCCCTGTAACATTTGTTTTGCTGTCTGTGCCCCTGTTCAGAACATTTCACCTCACTTTCCGTCCCAATGACAACTGTTTTTGAAATGTGGTGTTTTTCTTGAAACAAGGATTGCTGATAAAGCATCAGTACAGAGGAGACACCTTTCTCCCATATTTATTCTTACAGGAGAGAATTTTCCTTCCTAGTGGTAGATTTCCTCTCACTTCCTGTTGTCTTCTTGCGTTTGCAAGTAGGAGTCGTTTGTAAGTTGGATGTTTGAAAGTAGGGACCTGCCGTATATACTCTGCAGAAATAGGCCCCTTAGTTGTTGGTGTTGGCACAACACTGTAAGCACTCACAGTTACTCTTGGTTGGTGCTGGAACGCCCTGCTGTCAACTATTATATCAGGAATTTTAATTACATATAATTGTTGAACAGTGGTAGTAAAAATTGGGCCTTTGATGGTGGTGCTGGTGCCACAACACTGTAAGCCCTGACAGTTACTCTTGGTGGGTGCAGCAATGGGCCCTGCTGTGAATTATTAGATCAAGAATTGTAATTACATGCCCCTGTTGAACAGGGGCTGAAAAATTGGGCCTTAGGCACTGGTGGCACAACACTGCAACCCCTCACAGATACTGTACTTGGAGCACAGCAATGAGCCCTGTTGCAAAGTATTGCTTCAAAAATTGTAATGACACGCCCCTGTTAAACAGGGGCTGAAAAATTGGGCCTTAGGCACTGGTGGCACAACACTGCAACTCCTCACAGATACTGTACTTGGAGCACAGCAATGAGCCCTGTTGCAAAGTATTGCTTCAAAAATTGTAATTACACGCCCCTGTTAAACAGGGGCTGAAAAATTGGGCGTTAGGCACTGGTGGCGGCACCCATAAACAAAAATGATCTTCCAAGCTATCATCATCAATCGTATCATTGAGGACTCGGAGGAGGAGGATAGGCAGTCAACATAACAGCACAGGCACTCAGCATCAGCATCAGTCTTGAAGGGATGTGACATTTTAAAATCAATTAGTCTGTTATATCAGCATCAGGTGTGTGGTAGCTGGTGGTGATCCAAGACTGGTTCATCTTGATGAAAGTCAGTCGATCAACCGAGTCGGTGGACAGGCGCACCCTGTGATCCGTGACAAATCCTCCAGCAGCACTGAATGTGCGTTCCGAAAGAACGCTGGATGCAGGACAGGCCAGTAGCTCAATTGCATACTGTGCAAGCTCTGGCCAGTGATCCATCCTCAAGACCCAGTAAGCCAGAGGATTTTCGGTGGGGAAGGTGTCCAAGTCTGACCTTGCCCCTAGATATTCCTGCACCATGTTTATCAGACGCTGGCGATGGTTGCTGGAACCAATCATACTTTGGGGCTGCGGACTAAAGAATTGTCTGAACGCATCGGTCAGACGGCCACCTTCCCCACCGCTCCTTCTTTGACTGGCCGAAGCCTCAGCAACTCGTTGTCCAGGACCAGGAGTTTGCAACCTCCCAGTCTCTGGGAACGCGTTGCACAGACCTTTCTGCAAGGCCTCCCGGAGTTGTCTCATCCTCTGCTCCCTCTGCGACGGTAACATAAGGTCCGCAACCTTACCCTTGTACCGTGGATCAAGGAGAGTGGCCAGCCAGTAATGGTCCCTCTCCTTGATCCGAAGAATACGAGGATCCTTCCGCAGACTTTGCAGGATCAGGGAGGCCATGCAGCGTAGGTTTGCTGAGGCATTCGCTCCGGAGTCCTCTGGGTCACTAAGGACGACATGATCCGCAGCCACCTCCTCCCAGCCACGTACAAGTCCACTGGTTTCTTGGGACTGTAAATCATCCCTAAAAGACTGCTGCTGATGATGCTGAGTGCCAGCCTCCACCTCCATGCTGACACAATCCTCCTCCTCCTCCTCCTCCTCCTCCTCTTCCTGTGCGATGGGTGGGACAGAAGGAACACTGTCTGGGTAAAGGGGGCCTTGAGAGGCAAGGAAGTCCTCCTCTTCCTGCCTCTGTTCTGCCTCAAGTGCCCTGTCCATTATTCCACGCAGCGTGTGCTCCAACAGGTGGACAAGAGGTACAGTGTCACTGATGCATGCACTGTCACTGCTCACCATCCTCGTGGCCTCCTCAAATGGTGCCAGGACAGTGCATGCATCCCTGATCATGCCCCACTGGCGTGGAGAAAAAAAACCAAGCTCCCCTGACCCTGTCCTGGTGCCGTAGTCGCACAGGTACTCATTGATGGCCCTCTGCTGCGTGTGCAGCCGCTGCAGCATGGCCAACGTTGAGTTCCACCTGGTGGGCATGTCACATATAAGGCGGTTCTTGGGCAGGTTCAACTCCTTTTGCAGCTCAGCCAGGCGAGCACTGGCATTATAAGATCTGCGGAAATGCACACAGACTTTCCTGGCCTGCCTCAGGACATCCTGTAAGCCCGGGTACCTGCCCAAGAACCGCTGCACCACCAGGTTAAGGACGTGAGCCACACAGGGCACATGGGTCAGTTGTCCCTGTCGGAGGGCGGAGAGGAGGTTGGTGCCATTGTCGCAAACCACCATTCCTGGCTTAAGCTGGCGTGGCGTCAACCACCTCTCGGCCTGGCCCTGCAGAGCAGACAGGACCTCTGCCCCAGTGTGGCTTCTGTCCCCCAAACACACCAGCGCAAGCACGGCATGGCATCTTTTTGCCTGCGTACTTGCGTAGCCCCGTGAACGGCTACGGAGCACCGCTGGTTCATAGGACAAACCACAGGAAGAGGCCATGGAGGAAGAAGAAGAGGAGGGGGTGGAGGAGAGAGGTGTGTCACAACCAGTAGTAGCATTTTGGAGGCGTGGCGGTGGGACAACCTCCAACACTACTGCACCTTGTCCTGAATCCTTCCCAGCTGCCAAAAGAGTGACCCAATGGGCCGTGAAAGAAAGGTAACGTCCCTGTCCATGCCTGCTGGACCATGAGTCAGCGGTAATATGCACCTTACCGCTGACCGCCCTGTCCAGCGAGGCCAAGACATTGCCTTCCACATGCCGGTAGAGAGCCGGAATAGCCTTCCGTGAGAAAAAGTGGCGTTTGGGAACCTGCCACTGAGGAACCGCACATTGCACAAACTCACGGAAGGGGGCCGAGTCTACCAACTGAAAAGGCAGCAGTTGAAGCGCTAGCAATTTAGCCAAGCTAGCATTCAACCGCTGGGCATGTGGATGGCTGGGAGTGAACTTCTTTCGACGGTCCAGCAGCTGGGGCAGGGAAATTTGCCTGCTAGAATCGGACGTCGGTGTACTGCTAGCAGAGTGGGCGCAAGTACTTGGCTGTGACACACCTAATTCTACACCTTCATTCCTCTCAGTGCATGTTTCAGAGAGGACTGAAGTTATAGTGGGGTTGGAGATCCCAGCTGATGCGGTGCAAGGAGAGGTCCGCTTTGTTCTTTGGTGTGGGTCTTTGAGGTAGGCTTGCCAACGAGCTGCATGGCAGGTCAACATATGTCTGGTCAGGCATGTGGTACCCAAGCGGCTGATGTTTTGGCCACGCGATATACGCTTGAGACATATGTTGCAAACAGCAGCTGTGCGATCTGATGCACTAGCCTCAAAAAAGGCCCACACCAAAGAACTTTTTGAATGACGGGCAGAGGCAGCGCCCTGCACAGGCGGAGCTCTGCGGTGTGATTCCGTCGGTGTACTGCCCTTACGCTGGCCACCAAAGGGCATCCTGCCTCGTTGGAGATGTGCCTCCTCCTCATCCTCCTCCTCCTCCTCTCTCCTATTAGGCACCCACGTGGAGTCATTGACCTCATCATCCCCTCCCTCCTCATCACTGGAGCCAATCTGGCAGTATGCTGCAGCTGCTGGAACATGACTGCCAGATTGGTGTCCTTCTTGAGCATCCCCTCTGTCTGCTCTCACGCTACTGCCTTCCTCTAGCTGGGTTTCATCATCAGACCCTTCGAAACGCTGGGCATCCTCCTGGAGCATGTACCCAACACTGTGCTGAAACAGTTCGGGGGACTCCTCAGGAGGAGGACATGGTGGGTCTAGGGAAGGAGTGACTGATGATTTGTCTGACATTGATACCAGGGAAGACGACGCTTTGGCAGCTGCTTTTCCAGTACCCTGAGCCTGGGTGAGAGAGGATGAGGAGGAGGAGGAGGGCTTGGTCATCCACTCTACCAAGTCTTCGGCATGATGTGGCTCAACATGTCCAGCTGCCGAAAAGAAGGACAAGCGTGTCCCATGGCCATGTGCTGATGACAATGCACCGCGTCCACGACCAGCACTGTTGCCCCCAGACACAGAGCCTGCTTGCCCTCTTTTATTGCCTCCTGACTGTCTGCCTCTCCTTGTTTGCCTTCCAGACATTCTAATAGATGGCCTGCAGGGAGATGGGAAAAAAGCAATAAGGGCTACCACAATCACAATATAGCACAAGGAAAATTAACTCACTGTCCTTACAGGTCCCTGGAAACAAGGACTTGCAGAGTGAAAGAAAAAAAACACTCTCCCTACCTACAGTTTTCTGTCCCTAGAAAAAAATGTTTTTTTTTATCACAATATAGCAAAAGGACAATTCACTCACTGTCCTTCCAGGTCCCTGGAAACAAGGACTTGCAGAGTGAAAGAAACTGACACTGTCCCTACCTAGAGTTTTCTGTCCCTGGAATAAATGTTTTTTTCAGCACAATATAGCACAAGGACAATTAACTCACTGTCCTTACAGGTCCCTGGAAACAAGGACTTGCAGAGTGAAAGAAAAAAAATACTCTCCCTACCTACAGTTTTCTGTCCCTAGAAAAAAATGTTTTTTTTAATCACAATATAGCAAAAGGACAATTCACTCACTGTCCTTCCAGGTCCCTGGAAACAAGGACTTGCAGAGTGAAAGAAACTGACACTGTCCCTACCTAGAGTTTTCTGTCCCTAGAATAAATGTTTTTTTTAATCACAATATAGCAAAAGGACAATTCACTCACTGTCCTTCCAGGTCCCTGGAAACAAGGACTTGCAGAGTGAAAGAAACTGACACTGTCCCTACCTAGAGTTTTCTGTCCCTAGAATAAATGTTTTTTTTAATCACAATATAGCACAAGGAAAATTAACTCACTGTCCTTACAGGTCCCTGGAAACAAGGACTTGCAGAGTGAAAGAAAAAAAACACTCTCCCTACCTACAGTTTTCTGTCCCTAGAAAAAAATGTTTTTTTTAATCACAATATAGCAAAAGGACAATTCACTCACTGTCCTTCCAGGTCACAGGAAACAAGGACTTGCAGAGTGAAAGAAACTGACACTGTCCCTACCTAGAGTTTTCTGTCCCTAGAATAAATGTTTTTTTTAATCACAATATAGCACAAGGAAAATTCACTCACTGTCCTTCCAGGTCCCTGGAAACAAGGACTTGCAGAGTGAAAGAAACTGACACTGTCCCTACCTAGAGTTTTCTGTCCCTAGAATAAATGTTTTTTTTAATCACAATATAGCACAAGGAAAATTAACTCACTGTCCTTACAGGTCCCTGGAAACAAGGACTTGCAGAGTGAAAGAAAAAAAACACTCTCCCTACCTACAGTTTTCTGTCCCTAGAAAAAAATGTTTTTTTTAATCACAATATAGCAAAAGGACAATTCACTCACTGTCCTTCCAGGTCACAGGAAACAAGGACTTGCAGAGTGAAAGAAACTGACACTGTCCCTACCTAGAGTTTTCTGTCCCTAGAATAAATGTTTTTTTTAATCACAATATAGCACAAGGAAAATTAACTCACTGTCCTTACAGGTCCCTGGAAACAAGGACTTGCAGAGTGAAAGAAAAAAAACACTCTCCCTACCTACAGTTTTCTGTCCCTAGAAAAAAATGTTTTTTTTTATCACAATATAGCAAAAGGACAATTCACTCACTGTCCTTCCAGGTCCCTGGAAACAAGGACTTGCAGAGTGAAAGAAACTGACACTGTCCCTACCTAGAGTTTTCTGTCCCTGGAATAAATGTTTTTTTCAGCACAATATAGCACAAGGACAATTAACTCACTGTCCTTACAGGTCCCTGGAAACAAGGACTTGCAGAGTGAAAGAAAAAAAATACTCTCCCTACCTACAGTTTTCTGTCCCTAGAAAAAAATGTTTTTTTTAATCACAATATAGCAAAAGGACAATTCACTCACTGTCCTTCCAGGTCCCTGGAAACAAGGACTTGCAGAGTGAAAGAAACTGACACTGTCCCTACCTAGAGTTTTCTGTCCCTAGAATAAATGTTTTTTTTAATCACAATATAGCAAAAGGACAATTCACTCACTGTCCTTCCAGGTCCCTGGAAACAAGGACTTGCAGAGTGAAAGAAACTGACACTGTCCCTACCTAGAGTTTTCTGTCCCTAGAATAAATGTTTTTTTTAATCACAATATAGCACAAGGAAAATTAACTCACTGTCCTTACAGGTCCCTGGAAACAAGGACTTGCAGAGTGAAAGAAAAAAAACACTCTCCCTACCTACAGTTTTCTGTCCCTAGAAAAAAATGTTTTTTTTAATCACAATATAGCAAAAGGACAATTCACTCACTGTCCTTCCAGGTCCCTGGAAACAAGGACTTGCAGAGTGAAAGAAACTGACACTGTCCCTACCTAGAGTTTTCTGTCCCTAGAATAAATGTTTTTTTTAATCACAATATAGCACAAGGAAAATTAACTCACTGTCCTTACAGGTCCCTGGAAACAAGGACTTGCAGAGTGAAAGAAAAAAAATACTCTCCCTACCTACAGTTTTCTGTCCCTAGAAAAAAATGTTTTTTTTAATCACAATATAGCAAAAGGACAATTCACTCACTGTCCTTCCAGGTCCCTGGAAACAAGGACTTGCAGAGTGAAAGAAACTGACACTGTCCCTACCTAGAGTTTTCTGTCCCTAGAATAAATGTTTTTTTTAATCACAATATAGCACAAGGAAAATTAACTCACTGTCCTTACAGGTCCCTGGAAACAAGGACTTGCAGAGTGAAAGAAAAAAAACACTCTCCCTACCTACAGTTTTCTGTCCCTAGAAAAAAATGTTTTTTTTTATCACAATATAGCAAAAGGACAATTCACTCACTGTCCTTCCAGGTCCCTGGAAACAAGGACTTGCAGAGTGAAAGAAACTGACACTGTCCCTACCTAGAGTTTTCTGTCCCTGGAATAAATGTTTTTTTCAGCACAATATAGCACAAGGACAATTAACTCACTGTCCTTACAGGTCCCTGGAAACAAGGACTTGCAGAGTGAAAGAAAAAAAATACTCTCCCTACCTACAGTTTTCTGTCCCTAGAAAAAAATGTTTTTTTTAATCACAATATAGCAAAAGGACAATTCACTCACTGTCCTTCCAGGTCCCTGGAAACAAGGACTTGCAGAGTGAAAGAAACTGACACTGTCCCTACCTAGAGTTTTCTGTCCCTAGAATAAATGTTTTTTTTAATCACAATATAGCAAAAGGACAATTCACTCACTGTCCTTCCAGGTCCCTGGAAACAAGGACTTGCAGAGTGAAAGAAACTGACACTGTCCCTACCTAGAGTTTTCTGTCCCTGGAATAAATGTTTTTTTCAGCACAATATAGCACAAGGACAATTAACTCACTGTCCTTACAGGTCCCTGGAAACAAGGACTTGCAGAGTGAAAGAAAAAAAATACTCTCCCTACCTACAGTTTTCTGTCCCTAGAAAAAAATGTTTTTTTTAATCACAATATAGCAAAAGGACAATTCACTCACTGTCCTTCCAGGTCCCTGGAAACAAGGACTTGCAGAGTGAAAGAAACTGACACTGTCCCTACCTAGAGTTTTCTGTCCCTAGAATAAATGTTTTTTTTTTATCACAATATAGCACAAGGAAAATTAACTCACTGTCCTTACAGGTCCCTGGAAACAAGGACTTGCAGAGTGAAAGAAAAAAAATACTCTCCCTACCTACAGTTTTCTGTCCCTAGAAAAAAATGTTTTTTTTAATCACAATATAGCAAAAGGACAATTCACTCACTGTCCTTCCAGGTCCCTGGAAACAAGGACTTGCAGAGTGAAAGAAACTGACACTGTCCCTACCTAGAGTTTTCTGTCCCTGGAATAAATGTTTTTTTCAGCACAATATAGCACAAGGACAATTAACTCACTGTCCTTACAGGTCCCTGGAAACAAGGACTTGCAGAGTGAAAGAAAAAAAATACTCTCCCTACCTACAGTTTTCTGTCCCTAGAAAAAAATGTTTTTTTTAATCACAATATAGCAAAAGGACAATTCACTCACTGTCCTTCCAGGTCCCTGGAAACAAGGACTTGCAGAGTGAAAGAAACTGACACTGTCCCTACCTAGAGTTTTCTGTCCCTAGAATAAATGTTTTTTTTAATCACAATATAGCAAAAGGACAATTCACTCACTGTCCTTCCAGGTCCCTGGAAACAAGGACTTGCAGAGTGAAAGAAACTGACACTGTCCCTACCTAGAGTTTTCTGTCCCTAGAATAAATGTTTTTTTTAATCACAATATAGCAAAAGGACAATTCACTCACTGTCCTTCCAGGTCCCTGGAAACAAGGACTTGCAGAGTGAAAGAAACTGACACTGTCCCTACCTAGAGTTTTCTGTCCCTAGAATAAATGTTTTTTTTAATCACAATATAGCAAAAGGACAATTCACTCACTGTCCTTCCAGGTCCCTGGAAACAAGGACTTGCAGAGTGAAAGAAACTGACACTGTCCCTACCTAGAGTTTTCTGTCCCTAGAATAAATGTTTTTTTTTAAGCACACTATAGCAGAAGCACAAAACACACTGACACTCTCCCTACCTATCCTTCTCTTTCCCTAAACTAAAGGAATCCAGGTTAAGCAAGAAAGAAATAACAGTCACTGTCCCTGCCTATGCTACTCTATCCCTGCTCCGGAACACACTACACTAGGCCGCCGTGCTGGCGGCCTTTTATAGTGTGGGGCGTGTACTAAACACCCTCAGCAATAATTGGCCACAGGCATCCTGCCTGTGGCCAATCATTGCTCTCCTCGCTGCCGGCGCTGTGATTGGCCAAGCATGCGGGGTCACAGTGCATGCTTGGCCAATCACAGCGCCTGGATGACACTGCGATGACGTAGTGCATTGTGGGCCGTTCGCGTCACTCGAATTTGGCGCGAACGGCCCAAATCGTTCGATCTTCGTCGAACGATCGAACAGCCAATGTTCGAGTCGAACGTATGTTCGACTCGAACACGAAGCTCATCCCTAGTCCTCCCCTTCGCTCGCGCGTTGTGGTCACCGAGTCACTGAGACTCGAGTGATGACAGATCCGAGTAAGGGGCCGATCCCTGCCCCTTACAAAATGATCAGCTGTCAGCCAATGACAGCTGATCATGTGATGTAAACAAAAGCTCGGTAATGGTTTTTGTTTTCTCCTGTGCTGACAGCGTGAGCATAAAAAAAGGCAATCACACGGCTTATGTGCAAGGGACATCGGGCCCGAAGAGGAAGAGGCAATTCTGCGTCATCTGTGACAATCAGTGCCACCTAGCAGTGCCACTTCTCAATGCCCACCAGTGCCAATTAGCAATGCCACCTCTCAGTGCCCACCCTTGCCACCTTATCGGTGCTCATCAGTGCAGCCTCATCAGTGTACATCAATGAAGGAGAAAAATGTTCAAACTAAATATTAACCACTTCCCTACCGCCCACCGTCAAATTACGTCCTTGAATTTGTGCGGTGACTAGGGATGAGCTTCGTGTTCGAGTCGAACATACGTTCGACTCGAACATCGGCTGTTCGATCGTTCGACGAAGATCGAACGATTTGGGCCGTTCGCGCCAAATTCGAGTGACGCGAACGGCCCACAATGCACTACGCCATCGCAGTGTCATCCAGGCGCTGTGATTGGCCAAGCATGCACTGTGACCCCGCATGCTTGGCCAATCACAGCGCCGGCAGCGAGGAGAGCAATGATTGGCCACAGGCAGGATGCCTGTGGCCAATTATTGCTGATGGGGTTTAGTACACGCCCCACACTATAAAAGGCCGCCAGCGCGGCGGCCTTGTGTAGTGTGTTCCGGAGCAGGGAAAGAGAAGCATAGGCAGGGACAGTGTCATTTTTTTTCCTTTACTAATCCTGGATTCCTTGTGTTTAGGGACAAATAAGGATAGGTAGGGAGAGTGTCAGTGACAGTGTGCTATTCTGTGCTAATCCTTGTTCGTAGGGACAGAGAGGTACAGTGAGGGAAACTGACAGTGTGCTATTCTGTTCTAAAACTATTTTGCTGAACCATATTTTCAATCCTTGAGTTGAGGGACAGAGAGCTACAGTGAGGGAAAGTGTCAGTGTGCTATTGTGTTCTAAAACTATTTTGCTGAACCATATTTTCAATCCTTGAGTTGAGGGACAGAGAGGTACAGTGAGTGAAACTGACAGTGTGCTATTCTGTTCTAAATCAATTTTGCTGTTCCATATTTTCAATCCTTGAGTTGAGGGACAGAGAGGTACAGTGAGGGAAACTGACAGTGTGCTATTCTGTTCTAAAACTATTTTGCTGAACCATATTTTCAATCCTTGAGTTGAGGGACAGAGAGGTACAGTGAGTGAAACTGACAGTGTGCTATTCTGTTCTAAAACTATTTTGCTGTTCCATATTTTCAATCCTTGAGTTGAGGGACAGAGAGCTACAGTGAGGGAAAGTGTCAGTGTGCTATTGTGTTCTAAAACTATTTTGCTGAACCATATTTTCAATCCTTGAGTTGAGGGACAGAGACAGGGCCGGCCCTACCATGGGACCAGATGGTACCATTGTACCAGGCTGCACTTTAAGGGGGGCGGCAAAGCTGTGAGCAGAAAAATCTATCCACAAAATGTAGCTGTAAAACTTGTATGCCCCTGTTGCCTGCCTAATTTAAGGATTATGCGCTCCTGCTCACTGCTCTGCGGCAGCAGATGCACCCCTTCTAGGCTCCCTTCTTGAGTTCCTATGAGTCTCCCCCCCCCCCCCTGGATCGGAGCTGGTACAGTCCCAGCGAAAGTGCATGTGGGCGGAGCAGAAAGAGAACCTCACACTGCAGCATCGATCTTTGGTTCCCGCCCAGCACACAGCAAAGCGCTCCTCCTCCAGAGCAGAGTGAAGGTGTGTAAATCACGGATGACAGGCTGGATCCTCTTCTACTGTGAGTCCCGACTGCTCTGCATTCCATATACTGTGATTATAAACGTGCCCTGCACTTTTCACTGCAGGTTTATTGAAAGTAAAATTCTTAAACAGGTTAGGAATTAGTGTGACATTTCAGGTGCTACATTATATGTAATCCACATACACATTATATCTTCTAAAAATAATGATTTTTTAATAAGATATAATGTGTATGTGGATTACATCTACAGTATGTAGCACCTGAAATGTCACACTAATCCCTAACCTGTTCAAGAATATAACATTACACAGCAAAGGATGTGATTTCTTATCCCAGCCCAACTTCAAGAAAGTCCACTCTTGCAGCGTGGGGGAGGGGGGAGAAGGGGGATACTGTATAGTCTTTTTTTACTTGATTCTATGCTTCAGCCAGCTCCAGTGCTCTCCTCCTCCTCCCTATCACATATAGAGGAAGATTAACCCTGTATGGTCTAAATTGGAGGCTGGAGTGTGACCACTGTCACTCCTAACTGACACAGGAGCTGCAGGGGACCAGTAACAGAACTGCAGAGAGCCCGCTGAAGCAAAGTACAAGGTAAAACTGAATACACAGCAAAGAATTCATTGGGTTCAGCAGGGGCTGAATTTTTGATCGATGTGTAACCCTCTCTGTTAGACAGAAACCGATTTGTTATATCCACTTCTGCTGGAAATCCTTGTTCGATTAGCTGTTTGCAGCCAAACGGAAGCAGTGCTGATCAGTGTATTTTGATAGGGGAGAGTCCCTGCTGTCAGAATACAATTCCCACATCCATCCAACTTGTGTGGATGGAGGAATCTGTCAGCCACTTGCTTGAGCCCCATCTCGATCCAGCAATGTGCACAAGAGCACTTGCTTTCTAGTGCAGGGGTCTCCAAACTCTCTAAAGGGCCAGTTTACTGTCTTTTAGACTTCAGGGGGGCCGAACTGTGCCCAGTGGGAGTTAACAATGTGCGATCTGGTGTCGTTGGGAGGAATAGTGCCCCTTTTTTTGTCAGTAGAAGGAATTATGCCCCATCATTGGTGTCATTGGCAGGAATAATGCCTCAAGGGCCAGATAAAGGCAAGCAAAGGGCCACATCCAGCCCCAGGGCCGCAATTTGGAGACCACTGCTCTAGTGGACTGTTTTTTTATAGTGCACTTTAATATTACTTTGCACTGTGTGTTTGATTTGCAGCACTGGGAGTTTGGTAGTAACTCCAAAACCAAATTGTGTACAAATGAACCATAAGAATTTGACTAGAGTTATTTGAATATTTGGGAGTTATTCACATTATATGTTATAGTATTTTACATTTTTTATTTACAGTTCCCTCACAAAATGTTTTTGCAGCACAGGGATTTTGGTCCCACATGTGATATGTAATTGAATATTTATGAGTTGTTCGCATTATATGTTTTGGGATTCGCCCCTTCATAATTTTGTTTGCAGCACTGGTATTTTGGTTCCATATTCATGTGCTATATATTTCACTTGGTCAGATTTGATAATGACACATACACTAAATTTGATATAATTTATAGGGGCTACTGCTATGCACTAGGGTGTATATACTCCTGGTCTCTGTACTCTGCAGTTTACTGCTCTTGACTTCTGCACATTGTATATTACTGTACATACTCTACCTCTGAACACTGTACACACTGCTCCTGATCCTTGTACTTTGTAATCTATCCAATTCTGACCTCTGCACTATATATATATATATATATATATATATATATATATATATATATATATAATGTATTTGTGTGTGTGTGTGTGTGTAAGATAATTGGTCATGGGGGGGCGCAGCTTGGCATGTTCGCCCTGGGTGCTGGTTGACTTTGTCCCGGCACTGCCCCCTGCACTGTGAGGCAAATTGCCCGATCCGCCCGCTCCACTCCCCGCTGCACTTCAAGCATTTTTATTATTAACTTTTTTACTAGTAATGGCAGTGATCTACGACATTGCGGTGGACAGGTTCGGACACTTTTGACACATATTTGGGATCATTGACATCTATACAGTGATCTGTGCTATAAAACTGCACTGATTACTGTGTAAATGTCACTGTCTGGAAAGGGGTTAAATGGGGAGGTGTTTCTAACTGGGGGGGATGGGACTGACTGGAGGAGGAGAGAGATCTCTGTTCCTAATCACTAGGAACAGCAGATCTGTCTCTCCTCCCCTGTCAGAATGGGGATCTGTCTGTTTACATTGACAGATCCCCGTTCTGGCTCTCTGTGGAGCGATCGTGGGTGGCATCGCGGCCGCCGGCCAAGCACAGGTCCTTTTATACTCCAATATACATGTATAGAGCCATGACAGGTCCTCTTTATACTTCTATATACCTGTATAGAGCCATGACAGGTCCTCTTTATACTCCTACATACATGTATAGAGCCATGTAAGGTCCTTATTATACTTCTATATACATGTATAATGCCATGACTGGTCCTCTTTACACTCCTATACATGTATAGAGCCATAACAGGTCCTCTTTATACTCTTATATACATGTATAGAGCCATGACAGGTCCACTTTATACTCTTATATACATGTATAGAGCCATAACAGGTCCTCTTTAAACTCTTATATACATGTATAGAGCCATGACAGGTCCACTTTAGTTATCATAATATAAAATAATGGATGTGGGGGCATTTTGGTGGGCGTGATTTTTTTTTTGGGGGGGGGGCAGCATTTCATTTTTGGTACCAGGCAGCACAATGTCTTGGGCCGACACTGGACAGAGAGCTACAGTGAGTGAAACTGACAGTGTGCTATTCTGTTCTAAATCAATTTTGCTGTTCCATATTTTCAATCCTTGAGTTGAGGGACAGAGAGGTACAGTGAGGGAAACTGACAGTGTGCTATTCTGTTCTAAAACTATTTTGCTGTTCCATATTTTCAATCCTTGAGTTGAGGGACAGAGAGCTACAGTGAGGGAAAGTGTCAGTGTGCTATTGTGTTCTAAAACTATTTTGCTGAACCATATTTTCAATCCTTGAGTTGAGGGACAGAGAGCTACAGTGAGGGAAAGTGTCAGTGTGCTATTTTGTTCTAAAACTATTTTGCTGAACCATATTTTCAATCCTTGAGTTGAGGGACAGAGAGGTACAGTGAGTGAAACTGACAGTGTGCTATTCTGTTCTAAATCAATTTTGCTGTTCCATATTTTCAATCCTTGAGTTGAGGGACAGAGAGGTACAGTGAGGGAAAGTGTCAGTGTGCTATTGTGTTCTAAAACTATTTTGCTGAACCATATTTTCAATCCTTGAGTTGAGGGACAGAGAGCTACAGTGAGTGAAACTGACAGTGTGCTATTCTGTTCTAAATCAATTTTGCTGTTCCATATTTTCAATCCTTGAGTTGAGGGACAGAGAGGTACAGTGAGGGAAACTGACAGTGTGCTATTCTGTTCTAAAACTATTTTGCTGTTCCATATTTTCAATCCCTGAGTTGAGGGACAGAGAAGGACACTCGTAGAAATTATCAGTGTGCTATTCTGTGCTAAATCTTGTTTGTAGGGAGGGACAGAGTAGGACAGTGAGGGAAAGTGTCAGTGTGCTATTCTGTTCTAAAACTTTTTTGCTGAACCATATTTTCAATCCTTGTGTTTAGGGACAGAGAAGGATAGGCAGGGGACAGTGTCAGTGTCATTGTTGCTAAGCCTCCTGCACAATATACACCTGAAGGTAGCCCTTATTGCTGTTTTTCCCATCTCCCTGCAGGCCATCCATTAAAATGTCTGGAAGGCAACCAAGGAGAGGCAGACAGTCAGGAGGCAAAAAAAGAGGGCAAGCAGGCTCTGTGTCTGGGGGCAACAGTGCTGGTCGTGTACGCGGTGCATTGTCATCAGCACATGGCCATGGGACACGCTTGTCCTTCTTTTCGGCAGCTGGACATGTTGAGCCACATCATGCCGAAGACTTGGTAGAGTGGATGACCAAGCCCACCTCATCCTCCTCATCCTCTCTCACCCAGGCTCAGGGTAGTGGCAAAGCAGCTGCCAAAGCGTCCTCTTCTCTGGTATCATTATCTTCATTAGTCAATCCTTCCCTAGACCCACCATGCCCTCCTCCTGAGGAGTCCCCCGAACTGTTTGAGCACAGTGTTGGGTACATGCTCCAGGAGGATGCCCAGCGTTTGGAAGGATCTGATGATGATACCCAGCTAGAGGAAGGCAGCAGCGTGAGAGCAGAGAGAGGGGATGCTCAAGAAGGACACCAATCTGGCAGTCATGTTCCAGCAGCTGCAGCATACTGCCAGATTGGCTCCAGTGATGAGGAGGGAGGGGATGATGAGGTCACTGACTCCACGTGGGTGCCTAATAGGAGAGAGGAAGAGGAGGAGGATGAGGAGGAGGCACATCTCCAACGAGGCAGGATGCCCTTGAGTGGCCAGCGTATGGGCAGCACACCGACGGAATCACACCGCAGAGCTCCGCCTGTGCAGGGCGCTGCCTCTGCCCGTCATTCAAAAAGTTCTTTGGTGTGGGCCTTTTTTGAGGCGAGTGCATCAGATCGCACAGCTGCTGTTTGCAACATATGTCTCAAGCGTATATCGCGTGGCCAAAACATCAGCCGCTTGGGCACCACATGCTTGATCAGACATATGTTGACCTGCCATGCAGCTCGTTGGCAAGCCTACCTTAAAGACCCACACCAAAGAACAAAGCTGACCTCTTCTTGCACCGCATCAGCTGGGATCTCCAACCCCACTATACCTTCACTCCTCTCTGAAACCTGCTCTGAGAGGAATGAAGGTGTAGAATTAGGTGTGTCACAGGCAAGTACTTGCGGGCACTCTGCTAGCAGTACACCAACGTCCGATTCTAGCAGGCAAATTTCCCTGCCCCAGCTGCTGGACCGTCAAAAGAAGTTCACTCCCAGCCATCCACATGCCCAGCGGTTGAATGCTAGCTTGGCTAAATTGCTAGCGCTTCAACTGCTGCCTTTTCAGTTGGTAGACTCGGCCCCCTTCCGTGAGTTTGTGCAATGTGCGGTTCCTCAGTGGCAGGTTCCCAAACGACACTTTTTCGCACGGAAGGCTATTCCGGCTCTCTACAGGCATGTGGAAGGCAATGTCTTGTCCTCGCTGGACAGGGCGGTCAGCGGTAAGGTGCATATTACCGCTGACTCATGGTCCAGCAGGCATGGACAGGGACGTTACCTTTCTTTCACGGCCCATTGGGTCACTCTTTTGGCAGCTGGGAAGGATGCAGGACAAGGTGCAGTAGTGTTGGAGGTTGTTCCACCGCCACGCCTCCAAAATGCTACTACTGGTTGTGACACACCTCTCTCCTCCACCCCCTCCTCTTCTTCTTTCTCCATGACCTCTTCCTGTGGTTTGTCCTCGGAACCAGCGGTGCTCCGTAGGCGTTCAAGGGGCTACGCAAGTACGCAGGCAAAAAGATGCCATGCCGTGCTTGCGCTGGTGTGTTTGGGGGACAGGAGCCACACTGGGGCAGAGGTCCTGTCTGCTCTGCAGGGGCAGGCCGAGAGGTGGTTGACGCCACGCCAGCTTAAGCCAGGAATGGTGGTTTGCGACAATGGCACCAACCTCCTCTCCGCCCTCCGACAGGGACAACTGACCCATGTGCCCTGTATGGCTCACGTCCTTAACCTGGTGGTGCAGCGGTTCTTGGGCAGGTACCCGGGCTTACAGGATGTCCTGAGGCAGGCCAGGAAAGTCTGTGTGCATTTCCGCAGATCTTATAATGCCAGTGCTCGCCTGGCTGAGCTTCAAAAGGAGTTGAACCTGCCCAAGAACCGCCTTATATGTGACATGCCCACCAGGTGGAACTCAACGTTGGCCATGCTGCAGCGGCTGCACACGCAGCAGAGGGCCATCAATGAGTACCTGTGCGACTACGGCACCAGGACAGGGTCAGGGGAGCTCGGGTTTTTTTCACCACGCCAGTGGGGCATGATCAGGGATGCATGCACTGTCCTGGCACCATTTGAGGAGGCCACGAGGATGGTGAGCAGTGACAGTGCATGCATCAGTGACACTGTACCTCTTGTCCACCTGTTGGAGCACACGCTGCGTGGAATAATGGACAGGGCACTTGAGGCAGAACAGAGGCAGGAAGAGGAGGACTTCCTTGCCTCTCAAGGCCCCCTTTACCCAGACAGTGTTCCTTCTGTCCCACCCATCGCACAGGAAGAGGAGGAGGAGGAGGAGGATTGTGTCAGCATGGAGGTGGAGGCTGGCACTCAGCATCATCAGCAGCAGTCTTTTAGGGATGATTTACAGTCCCAAGAAACCAGTGGACTTGTACGTGGCTGGGAGGAGGTGGCTGCGGATCATGTCGTCCTTAGGGACCCAGAGGACTCCGGACTGAATGCCTCAGCTAACCTACGCTGCATGGCCTCCCTGATCCTGCAAAGTCTGCGGAAGGATCCTCGTATTCTTCGGATCAAGGAGAGGGACCATTACTGGCTGGCCACTCTCCTTGATCCACGGTACAAGGGAAAGGTTGCGGACCTTATCGTACCGTCGCAGAGGGAGCAGAGGATGAGACAACTCTGGGAGGCCTTGCAGAAAGGTCTGTGCAACGCGTTCCCAGAGACTGGGAGGTTACAAACTCCTGGTCCTGGACAACGAGTTGCTGAGGCTTTGGGCAGTCAAAGAAGGAGCGGTGGGGAAGGTGGCCGTCTGACCGATGCGTTCAGACAATTCTTTAGTCCGCAGCCCCAAAGTATGATCGGTTCCAGCAACCATCGCCAGCGTCTGATATACATGGTGCAGGAATACCTAGGGGCAAGGTCAGACTTGGACACCTTCCCCACCGAAAATCCTCTGGCTTACTGGGTCTTGAGGATGGATCACTGGCCAGAGCTTGCACAGTATGAAATTGAGCTACTGGCCTGTCCTGCATCCAGCGTTCTTTCAGAACGCACATTCAGTGCTGCTGGAGGATTTGTCACGGATCACAGGGTGCGCCTGTCCACCGACTCGGTTGATCGACTGACTTTCATCAAGATGAACCAGTCTTGGATCACCACCAGCTACCACACACCAGATGCTGATATAACAGACTAATTGATTTTAAAATGTCACATCCCTTCAAGACTGATGCTGATGCTGAGTGCCTGTGCTGTTATGTTGTCTGGCTATCCTCCTCCTCCTCCTCCTCAATGATACGATTAACGATGATAGCTTGGAAGATCATTTTGGTTTATGGGTGACGCCACCAGTG
The DNA here is from genome assembly GCA_029206835.1 of Rana muscosa. NCBI lineage: Eukaryota > Metazoa > Chordata > Amphibia > Anura > Ranidae > Rana > Rana muscosa. The sequence goes on from CM055121.1 coordinate 383,226,343, forward strand.
GCTAAGGCCCAATTTTTCAGCCCCTGTTTAACAGGGGCGTGTAATTAAAATTTTTGATGCAATACTTTGCAACAGGCCTCATTGCTGTGCTCCAAGTACAGTATCTGTGAGGGGTTGCAGTGTTGTGCCACCAGTGCCTAAGGCCCAATTTTTCAGCCCCTGTTCAACAGGGGCATGCAATTATAATTATTGATCTAATAATTCACAGCAGGGCCCATTGCTGCGCCCACCAAGAGTAACTGTCAGGCCTTACAGTGTTGTGGCACCAGCAACACCATCACCACCACCACCACCACCAAAGGCCCAATTTTTCAGCCCCTGTTCAACAGGGGGATGCAATTATAATTATTCATGCAGTGATCTCTTCAAGCGCAGGGGTTTAGGGTCTCCCTCTAGACCAAAGAAAATAAATGCATCTCCGAAGTAGTATCTGTTCAACTCCCAAAGAAAAAAGGAACCATAGCGTAATACTGCAAGCAAACGTTTAATATCCACACAGTATTGCACTTACAGTTATGATGAACTTTTCAAGCGTGTCTTATCGTAGGGGACGCAGCGTCTCATCGAGGCTTCTCCTGCTGATCTTGCTCAGTATCTCAGTAAGTTGAAAAGTTCATCATAACTGTAAGTGCAATACTGTGTGGATATTAAACGTTTGCTTGCAGTATTACGCTATGGTTCCTTTTTTCTTTGGGAGTTGAACAGATACTACTTCGGAGATACATTTATTTTCTTTGGTCTAGAGGGAGACCCTAAACCCCTGCGCTTGAAGAGATCACTGCATGAGTGATCATACTGATGCGGTAAGGAGAATATATTACTATTCTTCTGGTGTCTCTCCATTCTGGTGGATGAAGAATACTCTTTCCTTTCACATTCATTTCAGGATTGATCACTTTCATTTTGTGGCACTTTTCTGTTTGAACACTTTTTAAAGATTTTTTATGCTGCGGGATTTCAGTTATTCCTCAGCTCTTTTCACTTTATTTATGGATTGTTTTTCACTGTTATTTTAATTGATAATTCACTTAGAGGTATATTCACTTTATTCACTTTAAAGGTATATTACCGATGGTTTTTGAATATATTATATATTTTGTATAAAATGTAAATTTCTTTTGTATACACTTCATATTTTTCACTAGTATTTTTTGGATACTTTTTCATTATCGAATTAGCGCTGTACTTTTTTTCTATATATTTTATGTAAATTTGGTATCCATTTTTTCAGTACCGGCAGCTTTTTACACTATCACTGTGTAATTTTCATCAACCAATTCACGTTTCTATCTAGCGCAGTGTTCCCCTTTTTCTTTGGGCCTTTTTAAATTATAATTATTGATCTAATAATTCACAGCAGGGACCATTGCTGCGCCCACCAAGAGTAACTGTCAGGCCTTACAGTGTTGTGGCACCAGCACCACCATCAAAGGCCCAATTTTTACTACCACTGATCAACAATTATATGTTATTACAATTCCTGATATTATACTTGACAGCAGGGCGTTCCAGCACCCACCAAGAATAACTGTGAGTGCTTACAGTGTTGTGCCAACACCAACAACTAAGGGGCCTATTTCTGCAGAGTATATACGGAAGGTCCCTACTTTCAAACATCCAACTTACAAACTACTACTACTTGCAAACGGAAGAAGACAACAGGAAGTGAGAGGAAATCTACCCCTTGGAAGGAAAATTCTCTCCTGTAAGAATTAATATGGGAGAAAGGTGTCTCCTCTCTACTGATGCTTTATCACCAATCCTTGTTTCAATAAAAACACCACATTTCAAAATCAGTTGTCATTGGGACGCAAAGTGAAATGTTCTGAACAGGGGCACAGACAGCAAAAAAAATGTGACAGGGGTGATAACCGTTCCCTATGTTTTCCAAATGGCTAAAAAAAAGGAATTTGGCATGGAGCTACACTTAAACAATGCAGCTGTTCAAAATTACAAACAGATTCTACATAAGAACAAACCTACAGTCCCTGTCTTGTATGCACCGCCTGTATACGGCTGTTCAGAGTATATAGGAGCTTTTTTATTTTGTGTGCGGGGTTCCCCTTAATATCCATACAAGACCCAAAGGGGCTGGTAATGGGCTGGGGTAGGGGGGGGGGGTTGATGGGGTAGCTATGCCATTTTTCCTAAAGATTTTCATCCATATTACCGGGACCAGACATTGCATTAAAGCCGCAAGCAGTTTTAAATGGCTTTTTTTCCTTTAGAAATGTTATTTTGTGCAAGGACAGTTCTAAACACGGGAAACACGTGGCACTTCACAGGCATACTTTAGACACCCCCCAGGTACAATATTTAAAGGAATATTTGACTTTTTTTTTTCACTTTATGCATCATTAAAATGACTGCTCCCGGAAAACGTCCGTTTTTAAAACTTCTTTTTGCATTGATACATGTCCCCTGGTGCAGAACCTGGGTTCCCAAACTCTGTTTCGGACAATAACATGGATAATAGTCGTTATAATTAGCACTTTAGAATCCGAACGTTCGCATCCATTGTATTTAATAGGGTTCTAATGTTCGCGCGAACTTTCGGTCCGTTCGCGGGTTCTGGTGCGAACCGAACCCGGGGGTGTTCGGCTCATCACTAGTGGTGACATCTGAATGATGCCTGCAGTTGCAGGCATCATTCAAATATCATTCTTTTCAGCCAGCGATTCTGTGCACAATAAAAATGATCATAGCAGCAGTTCCCCGATTGATCGTTCTTATAGGCGGCGGGAGGGGAAGTTCCCCCCCTCCCGCCGCCATCCGGTGCTTCTCCGGGCTCTCCCGTGCCATCGGGGGCCCAGAGAACGAATTGGCCGGTGCCGAATGGGAAGCATAGAGATGACTGATGACCATATTGTCACCAGTCATCTCTATGACCGTCGGAGGCCCGGGCGCGACGCTATGATGTCACGCCGGGTTCCCGTATGTAAACAAAGCCGTGATCTCGGCTGTCAGCATGAGATCAGTGAATTTTTTTACCGATCTCATGCTTTCCAGCCTGGAGGAGAGATGTGGGGTCTTAGTGACCCCGCATCTCTCCATAAAGAGGACCTGTCACAATAGATTCCTATTACAAGGGATGTTTACATTCCTTGTAATAGGAATAAAAGTGATAAAAATAACAAAAAAGTAAAAAAAAATTGTAAAAAAAAAAAAAAAAAAGTAAAAAACAATAATAATAATAATAATAAAAAATTAAAACGACCCTGTCCCCGGTAGCTCGCGCTCAGGAGCGAACACACACATAAGTCCCGCCCACATATGTAAACACTGTTAAAACCACACATGTGAGGTATTGCAGCATGCGTTAGAATGGGTGCAACAATTCTAGCACTAGACCTCCTCTGTAATGCGAAAATGGTAACGTGTAAAAAAATTTAAAGCATCGCCTATGGAGATTTTTAAGTACTGAAGTTTGGTGTCATTCCATGAGTGTGCGCAATTTTAAAGCGTGACATGTTAGGTATCTATTTACTCAGCATAACAACATCTTTCACATTATACAAAAAAATTGGGCTAACTTTACTGTTTTGTAATTTTTTAAATTCATGAATCCATTTTTTTTCCCCAAAAAAAGACGTTTGAAAATATTATTGCGCAAATACAGAGCGAGATCAAAATTTGCAATGACCGCCATTTTATTCCCTAGGGTGTCTGCTAAAAAAACATATATATAATGTTTTGGGGGTTTTAAGTAATTTTATAGCTATAAAATTATGATTTTTACATGAAGGAAAGAAGTGCCAGAATAGGCCCGATGCTGAAGTGGTTAAAATATCCCAATTTTTTTTTTTTAGTCGGTCTTTTGTATTTATAGAGAAAAAAAAAACGCAGAGGTGATCAAATAGCACCAAAAGAAAGCTCTATTTGTGTGCAAAAAATGATAAAATTTTCATTGGGTTACAGTGTTGTATGAGCGCGCAATTGTCATTCAAAATGCATCAGCGCTGAAAGTTGAAAATTGGTCTGGGCAGGAAGGGGGTTTAAGTGCCCAGTAAGCAAGTGGTTAATATAAGGCTACATGCACATGGACGTTTTTCCAGCCGCTTGTTTGAGTGTTTTTTGCAGCTTAAAAACATCTCTCCATGTTAGCCTATGGCCTCATGGCCACCATGCCGTTTTTGAGCTGTAAATGGCATAGGTGTTTTTAGGCCCCATGTACACGGGACGCTGGTGCAAAGTCTTCAGAACTAAGGTTGAAAGCGGCGTTTTTAAACGCGCGTTTTGTCGCGTTTGCATTGCGCGTTTTACCGCATTTGCATCTATAAGCGTTTAGTTAGTTAACATTAGGGATGAGCCGAACACCCCCCTGTTCGGTTCGCACCAGAACCTGCGAACAGACAGAAAGTTTGCGCGAACTTTAGAACCCTATTAAATACAATAGACTGGAACGTTCGAAATCAAAAGTGCTAATTATAAAGGCTAATATGCAAGTTATTGTCCTAAAAAGTGTTTGGGGACCCGGGTCCTGCCCCAGGGGACATGTATCAATGCAAAAAAGTTTTTTGGGGAGCAGTGATTTTAATAATGCTTAAAGTGAAACAATAAAAGTGAAATATTCCTTTAAATTTCGTACCTGGGATGTGTGTATAGTATGCCTGTAAAGTCGCGCTTGTTTCCCGTGCTTTGAACTGTCCCTGCACAAAGTGTAATTTCTGAAGGAAAAAAAGTAATTTAAAACTCACTCGCGGCTATAATGAATTGTCGGCTCCCGGCAATACATAGAAGAGTCATTGGTAAAAAAAAAATTCAAAAATGCGTGGGGGTCCCCCCAAATTCAATTAACAGGCCTTTCAGGTCTGGTATGTATATTAAGGGGAACCCTGCCGCAAATTTAAAAATAAATCCGTGGGGGTTCCCTCAAATATCCATACCAGGCCCTTCAGGTCTGGTATGTATTTTAAGGGGAACTCCACCCCAAATGTAAAAAAAAATGGCGTGGAGTTTCCCAAAAAATCCATACCAGACCCTTTATCCGAGCACGCAACCTGGCAGGCCGCAGGATAAGAGGGGGGACAAGAGAGCGCCCCCCCCTCTCCTGAACCGTACCAGGCCACATGCCCTCAACATGGGGAGGATGTCCCCATGTTGATGAAGACAAGGGCCTCATCCCCACAACCCTTGCCCGGTGGTTGTGGGGGTCTGCGGGCAAGGGGCTTATCAGAATCTGGAAGACCTCTTTAACAAAGGGGACCCCCAGATCCCGGCCCCCCACCCTATCCATTCACCTGGTGGCAAAAAAGTCAATAAAAAAAACACAACACAGGTTTTTGAAGTAATTTATTAGGCAGCTCCGGGGGTCTTCTTCCGACTTTGGGGGTCTTCTTCCAACTTCGGGGGTCTTCTTCCGACTTCGGGGGTCTCTTCTTCTGCTCTCCGGTGTCGTCTCCGTGCTCTCTGGTTCTTCTCCCGCTCTTCGGTGCCTTCTCCATGATCTCCGATTCTTTCTGCCTTTTGCTAGCGGGGTCCCGGTCTTCATCGTCGTCTTCTTCCCTCTTCTCTCCACCCGATGTTGCCTCGTCGCTGTCTGCCGCTACAATGCTGTGTGCGCGGAGCGCAACAACTTATATTGACATGGGGCATGGTCACCGGTGACCCCGCCCCAATATGACGTCACAGTCCCATCATTCCCCGGGACTGTGACGTCATACGGGGGCGGGGTCACAGGGTGGCATCACCCGGTGACCATGCACCATGCCAATATAAGTCGTTGCGCTCCGCGCACACAGCATTGTAGCAACAGACAGCGACGAGGCAACATCGGGTGGAGAGAAGAGGGTAGAAGACGATGATGAAGACCAGGACCCCGCTAGCAAAAGAGCTGGAAGAAGATAGCGGTGGGCGCCCGGCAGAAGGCAGAAAGAACCGGAGATCATGGAGAAGGCACCGGAGAGCGGGAGAAGAACCGGAGAGCGCAGAGAAGGCACTGGAGAGCGGGAGAAGAGGCCGGAGAGTCGGAAGAGACCCCTGGAGTCGGAAGAAGACCCCCCGAAGTCGGAAGAAGACCCCCAGAGCTGCCTAATAAATTACTTTAAAAACCAGTGTTGCGTTTTTTTTATTGATTTTTTTTTGCCACCAGGTGAATGGGTAGGGGTACGATGTTCCCCCATACTCATTCACATAGGGTGGGGGCCGGGATCTGGGGGCCCCCTTATTAAAGGGGGCTCCCGGATTCCGATAAGCCCCCCGCCCGCGGACCCCGACAACCAATGGCCAGGGTTGTCGGGAAGATGCCCTTTTCCCCATCAACATGGGGCAGGGTGCTTTGAGGTGGGGCTGCCCCAAAGCACCCACCCCCCCCCATGTTGAGGACATGCGGCCTGGTATGGTTCAGGAGGGGCAGCGCTCGCTCGCCCCCCCTTTCCTGACCTGCCGGGCTGCGTGTTTGGATAAGGGTCTGGTATAGATTTTGGGGGGACCCCCACGCGTTTTTTTTGGCGTAGGGGGGTATCCATTAAAATCCATACCAGACCTAAGGGCCTGGTATGCTCCTGAAGAGGAACCCATGCCGGTTTTTTATTAAAAATTTGGCCTGGAGTTCCCCTTCATGATTCATACCAAACAGGGGACAGCGAGCGCGAGGCTTGCAGTACCTTGTCGCCGAGAACATTCTCGGCCAGGTACTTCAAGTCGCCTCCAGGACACGACTTGAGCGTCTGCTTCACGCTCAAGTCGTGTCTAAGTAGCCTCGCAAAGTCGCGCTGCCCCTGTGTCAACGGCACACGAGTTGCCCCGCAAGTCGGATCGTCTTGATCCGACTTCCCGGGTGACCTCTATTCAAATCAATGTGCTCCCATAGGGAACCACTCATTTTGAATAAAGATACGAGCGCCGCTGACATTTTTATTTACTATAGCAGTGCGCCGCCGGTTCATGCGCCCAATTAAGGATTTATCCGGCGCACCAATTAAGGTATGAACCGCGCAGCGCACTGTTAATAGTAAATTACCCCCATTGTATTTTTTCAAACTTGTCCCTCTTCTTTTGTTTATAGCGCAAGAAATAAAAACCGCAGAGGTGATAAAATACCACCAAAAGAAAGCTCTATTTGTGGGGAAAAAATGATAAAAATTTCATTTGGGTACACTGTTGCATGACCGCGCAATTGTCATTCAAAATGTGACAGTGCTAAAAGCTGAAAAATGGCTTGGGCAGGAAGGGGATGAAAGTGCCCTGTATTGAGGTGGTTAAAAGAGCTGTCCCCAGAATCACAGCATTTGCTTTTTCCACTTAAATCCAAGTTAAGGTGGCAGGATTTACTATACCGTTCAAGCCTGTGTGTTTTAGAAATCAGCGCTAAATACATTAGTGGTGATGGATCAATGGCACCATCTTCTGTCTACTTCAGAGAAATGCAATTCAGCATAGTAGCTGTGCACGTATTTACTTCCTCTGCAGTTTTCACAAAAAAAAAAAGCTCCAGTCTAATAAGGCAGGCAATGGTTTTAAAAATTCTTCTCTGGAATCACTAAGTTTAAAAACTCTTCTATAAAGGCTAACTCCATATTTTGCTAAATAAATGAATGAATAAATAATAATAATAATACATTTAAATAATAATAATAAATGCACCCACATTTGCATTAAAAAGAAAATAATACATTTATTTATATTTTTGCAAATGAGCCTTTAAAGCATGATCGGTGCATTATGAGTACAAAGCCTAGGCACCTGCAGATTCTTTCTCCAGCTCCTTGTGTGGGGTACAGATTTCAGTAACTGAGCTGGATAAAGTGTCAATGGGCTACGAGCGCAGTGATTGCCTCACTTGTGCTCCATTGAGAACTAAAGCCTCATACACACGATCGGATTTTCCGCGGACAAAGCGTAGGTCTTTTGTCCGAAGGGCGTTGGCCAGGAACTTGTATTGCATACAAATGGCAAAGAATTGACAGCCAACAGACACAAAACTACGTGGTTTCAACTCTTTAGCGCCACCCTTTGGGCAACTTCTGCTAATTTTGTGTTATGGTGAGCATTGCTTCTGAGCATGCGTGTTTGTACTTCGGAGTTTTGTCCGAAGGACACACGATCGGATAATCCGACAACACACATTTGTTGACAGACAATTTTCAAAGCATGAAAACAAACTTTGTGGTGGGGTATGGCGTTGCTCGTTCCTTACGTATGTAGCGGCCTCACCCCTCTCTCCCCTTCTCATACTCGGCTTGTCTTTCTTCGTCTAGGGGTCTCAGTGCTGGGGGGAGGGATGAGATACACCACGGCCCATGTCCTCCATAGCTAAGAGGTGAAGGCCAGAAGATTGGGTTTTGTGTAGGTGTCCTAGAGTCAAGTCCAGTACTTCGTCCCTGGCTCCTTTGCTCCTAGTAACCAGAGTTCCACACAGTGAATAGGTCCAACTCAGTTTTATTCTTCTTAGCGCACAAACATACAGTTTCTTTACTGAGTGATAACGGGGAAAGATCGAGGCACAATCCTTTCCCTTCTGCTGCTAACCACTGTGGTGTCACCAGTGGTGAATAGTCACTGCCACTGACTAGGTGATGTAGAACGTGAATTACCTTCGCTAGCTCGGCCCCTGTCAGGGGAAGGAAATCCGTCCAAGGGAGAAATGGAGGCCTCTCTGTCACCAGCGAAGCTGCGCCGGACTCTTCAGAGAAGTTACCGCACACCAGTCCACACGAACTTAGACACGGGCACCCAAGGAGTTAGGGCCCCCTCGGATTCCTCCACCCTTGCGGAACTCAGTCGAAGGTACTGAGCCCCAGGCATCCGCCATAGTACCTCACCCCAGGCTAAAGGTGCCTGAGATGGACTCCATCTCCGCTCCGGCTAGGTCAAGGGCACCTAGGCCTGGAACACCGGAATGCCAGCACCCAGGCCGAAGGTGGCTGGGTGCGGCCGAGTCCTCCGACTCCACTCCGAACTCTAAACCCCATGGTAAGGGCGTCCGCCCCCTTTATCTGCTCTCCCTTTGCGTCACAGCGGGTTCCCCGCCCCGCTGTACCAGCTCCAGGGGAGGACAAAAAGGCACAGTCTTGCGGTGCGAGCTCAGCCCCGGCCCAGGGCGACAATGCCACCTGTAGGCCGGCGGGAACCTCACACCACCAGAGTCCTCCAAGACCCACAAAGGGAACCTTGAATTCCCTAACAATCGGGGCATCTGGGTTACACTACCACCCAGATGCTTCCCCTAAATTCAAGTACCCGCTACACGTACACTCTAAGAAGGATAGGGGATAAGGCTATGAACTGCTGAGCAGACAAAAATATATATATATGTAATGTGACACAAAATATAGTGGTCCCAAGAGAAATCTTGGTCCCAAGAGAAATCTATATATAAACCTTTATAAAAACGCTGAAGTGCAGTGAAATCACTAGTGACTATTTAACGTGCATAATTATAAAAATCATATACATGTGCAAATAACAAGACCATATACCATAATTGATGTGTATGTGATACTAACTTTTTGTTTTTTTTTATCACTACTATTCCTTTATTTTGGCTTTTAAAATTTACAAATGCAGCAATTTAGAATTTGGATGAAACGTTTAGCACGGGAAACACTTTTTGATAGAGACAGAGTGCGTCTTTTTTACAACTATATAGATCAGACCAAAATGAGGGACAAATGAGGGTAAAAGAGGAACAGAGGAACATTGCTCCAAATCAGGGACAGTTGGGAGCTATGGAGGAGGAAGGAGTTAAAGTAGGGTGACCAGACATCCCCGGTTTCCGGGGACAGTCCCCGGATTGAGGACCCTGTCCCCGGACCAAGTCTGTCCCCGGTTTTGTCCCCGGATTGGATTTGAACAGGGGCTGGGGCAATTTCAAAGACAGTGCAGAATAAAAAAAAAATCTGAATTACACCCCCCTGCTCTGCCGCTCCTTCTAGCTTAGGGGGGTGTATTTTTTTCTATTATCTGTGCCCCTTTCTGATGATCATGTGATGGTCGAAGCGGACTATTTCTTCAGCTTTGGACGCATGCCCATTCAGCTCCGCTCGCATGTTCTTCTACCTTGGCTCAAGTCCCAGCCAGCAGCCTACCTGTTTATCTCCTTGCCTTCCCTGGCGGAGTGATCTTCCTCCTCTCCCCACCCAGTAGTAGCCGGGGGCCTGGAGAGTTAAGCCCTGTACACACGATCGGATAACCTATGGATTTTCGTCCGATGGATTTGTCCATCGGAAATCCGATGAAACTGTTTTTCATCAGTCTTGGCCACACACCATCAGTCAAAAAACCGACCGTTCCAAACGCGGTGACGTAAAACACTCCGATGAGCCGAGAAAAATTAAGTTTAATGCTTCTGAGCATGTGTCGACTTGATTCTGAGCATGCGTGGGTTTTTTAACCGATGGACTTGCCCATAGACGATCGGAAATTCCCATCGGTTTTTTATCCATCGGAAAATTTTAAAACAAGTTCTATTTTTTACAACCGATGGAAAAAAGACCGATGGGTACCATACACGATCGGTTGGTCTGATGAAAAACATCCATCGGACGGTTTTCATCAGTCAAACCGATCGTGTGTACGGAGCTTAAGACTTGACAGCCTGTGAGGCGGGCGGCAGCGGCGATGGGCAGAGAGACGCTGATTGCCACCATTACTAGAAAAAAATAAATATGTCCTCGGATTTCATTTAAAAAATCTGGTCACCTTAAGTTAAAGCCTAGTTTAAGGTAAAATAAAAAGAATGCAGAGTCATGTAAAAGTGAGAAATTTAAGTATAACTATTAGAACACCTGTCAGGTTTTTATTGCTGTCTGTGCCCCTCTTAGGGGGATCCACTCTCTCCATTTATCCTGTTTACAATCATGAAAAACGGAAGTAACAGATAATCCAAAAATTTGGGTGTACACCAGAACAGTATTAGAGGAGAAATCTTCCAATGGGAACACTAATTCTGGTGACCCTGGTGACACATGGATTTCCACTCACTTCCTGTTTTGGCTATGGGACAGGAAGTACAGAGAAATCTCCCCAATGGGACACAGATGGCAAAAAAAAACAACTAATGAGAGTTATAACCCTCCCTTATTCTATCCCAAATTTTAAAAAAAAGGTTTTCCCTTTTGCTACACTTTAATGCAAATTAAAATGTCTAAAAGTTCTCCATAACCGGTCTGAAAATCCGAGGAATGGACAGCAGGCTGTAATCTCAATGTACAGAGACCTGTGCTCTCACTCAGAGGTGAATTGGGCTCAATACATTGATTCAACATGCTCCCCTGCCTTGTCATCAATACGGCAGTGCAAGAGAGCAACCTTGCTAAAGAGAGCATTGCTGATTGCACGCATGCAGTGATGACAATGCGTATCATGTCAAACCAATGTACGGAGACGGTTGTTCTTTGCAGCCTGCCTCCTGTTCGAAGCGAACTATTTCTTCAGTTTTGGGCGCATGCCATGTAAAAAGGAAATCAAGGATGCAAAAATTCAAAATGAACGACAGATTGCAAAAGATAGTAGGACAAACCCCCAAAAATTATTCAAATATATTAATAGTAAAAAGGTCAAGTCTGAGCATGTAGGCCCTTTACAAAATAATGTAGAGTGGGTGACTGGGGACAAAGAGAAGGCTAATTTATTAAATACTTTCTTCAGCTCTGTGTATACAAAGGAGCATGGGGGAGCTCATGTCCAAAATGGGGGTGGTAGTGACACAATGGCTCAAAAGTGATATGGTCCAGAAATATTTAGACAGAATAAAGGTGGATAAAGCACCTGGACCAGATGGCATCCACCCACGGATCCTAAAAGAATTGAGCTCTGTAATTTCAAAGCCACTGTATGTAATTTTTAGGGACTCATTAATGACGGGAATAGTACCACTGGATTGGCGCAGGGCTAATGTGGTGCCTATATTTAAAAAGGGAACAAAGTCTTTACCAAGTAACTATAGACCTGTTAGTTTAACTTCTATTGTTGGGAAGATACTGGAGAGATTAATAAAAGACCACATAGATGAGTTCTTGCTGGAAAAAAAATATTTTAAGCAACATATTTTAAGCAACAGACAGCATGGATTCATGAAAGACAGAAGTTGTCAGACAAACCTGATTTCTTTTTATGAAAAGGTAAGTAAGACCTTGGACAGAGGGGTGGCGGTGGACGTGGTATACTTGGATTTTGCAAAAGCGTTCGATACAGTTCCGCACACACGGCTCATGTGTAAGGTAAAGTCTACAGGATTGGAAATATCAGTTTGTAAATGGATAGAAAACTGGCTAAAAGACAGAATTCAGAGAGTTGTGGTTAATGATTCTTACTCTGAATGGTCCAAGGTTATCAGTGGTGTACCCCAAGGTTCAGTGCTGGGACCCTTACTTTTTAATATCTTTATAAATGATATTGGGTCTGAGATCAAAAGTAACATTTCTGTCTTTGCAGATGACACTAAGCTATGCAGTGGAATAACGTCCTTACAGGATGTCGCCAATTTACAAGCCGACCTCAATGCTCTGTCTATTTGGGCGACTATGTGGCAGATGAGGTTTAATGTTTATAAATGTAAAATTATGCACTTGGGGGCTAAGAATATGAATGCATCATACATACTAGGGGGAGTACAACTGGGGGGATCCATACTGGATAAGGATCTGGGGGTTCTGGTAGATCATAAGCTCAATAATGGCATGCAATGCCAAGCTGCGGTTTCCAAAGCGAGCAAAGTCCTTTCTTGTATTAAGAGAGGTATGGACTCCAGAAAGAGAGATATAATTTTGCCCCTGTACAAATCATTAGTAAGACCCCATCTGGAATATGCAGTTCAGTTTTGGGCCCCAGTTCTCAAAAAGGATATTGGGGAACTGGAGAAAGTGCAGAGAAGGGCAACCAAACTGATAAGAGGCATGGAGGAGCTCAGCTATGAGGAAAGATTAGAGGAACTGAATTTATTCACTCTTGAGAAGAGGAGATTAGGGGGGATATGATCAACATGTACAAATATATAAGGGGTCCATATTTTGAACTTGGTGTTGAGTTATTCACTTTACGGTCAACACAAAGGACAAGGGGGCACTCTTTGCATCTAGAGGAAAAGAGATTTCACCTCCAAATACGGAAAGGTTACTTCACAGTAAGAGCTGTGAAAATGTGGAATAGACTCCCTGCAGAAGTGGTAATGGCCAGCTCAGTAGATTGCTTAAAGAAAGGTCTGGATTCTTTCCTAAATGTACATAATATAACTGGGTACTGACATTTATAGGTAAAGTTGATCCGGGGAATATCCGATTGCCTCTCGGGGGATCAGGAAGGAATTTTTTCCCCTGCTGTAGCAAATTGAATCATGCTCTGCTGGGGTTTTTTGCCTTCCTCTGGATCAACTGGGGGTAAAGAATTGGGTATATGGGATTGTACGATTTTTTTTTTTTTTTTTTTTTTTTTATGGTTGAACTGGATGGACTTGTGTCTTTTTTCAACCTGACTAACTATGTAACTATGTAACTATATAACTATGTTCCTTAGACCCCGTTCACACCTGATCAATTTTCTTCTTGAAGCTTGTAGCTCGTAAACGCTCAATATGCCAAATCCCATTCATTTCAAGGGCTCCTGTTCACATCTGAGCATTCTGTCATCTGAAGCAAAACGGCTGTCACTCAAAAAAGTACATGAGCTTCTTTTTGGCAGATTACAAGCGTTGTTGGCCCCATAGACTTCAATAGAAATGCCTGAAAACATGTGAATTGAGCGTTATGCAAGCATTTTTTCACTAGTTTTCTGCTCAAACAGCAGCTCTCCACTCCTAATTAGAAATGTGCATAACCGAAAAATGTGTTTTGTTTTCATAAAATTTTGTTTTGTTTATTCATTTTCTAACGAATTCCAAATTTTCAGCCCTGGTGTGGATTTTAAGGGAAGCCTCACGCCAAAATTTAAAAAACAGCGTGAATCCCCCCCCCCCCCCCCGGATCCATACCAAATCCTTATTCGAGCATGCAGCCCGGCAAGCAAGGAAAGGGGGAGGGACGATGCCCCCCCTCCCCACAGCACTTTGTCCCCGTTTTGTTGGGGACAAGGACCTTTTCCCCACAACCCTGGGCTGTGGTTGTGGGGGTCTGAGGGTGGGGGGGCTTATCGGAATCTGGAAGACCCCTTTAATAAGAGGGCTCCTAGATCCTGCTCCGCCATGTGAATGAGTTTGGGGTACTCATATTCACCAAAAAAAGTGTAAAAGAAGAATAAAGACACAAGAGTTTTTGACAAGTCCTTTATTAAAAAACAAAAAACAATGTAGATCCATCTCACGCTGTCCACCGCTCCACGAGACCCAAAAAAAGCAAAAAAAAAAAGAAGTTTGGCCTGCGACGATGGCTGATCGCTGACTCACACTCTTCTGTGTGACATTCCTTAAATAGCTAAGGGGCGGAGACAGCCGATGACGTTAGCGGGGGACCCTGCCCCCATGTGACGTCACCGACCCAGCATGCACAAGCCATTTATATACATAGCAAAGTTCAGTTTGCCAAACACAAACTTTGGCAGGAAGTTTGAAAACCCAGAACTTTGTACCAGACTCCACTAAAGTCTATGGGAGCCGAATCTTGTTTTTTCTTCTTTTCAAGTCTTATTTGCAGTCTTTTTATAAAAAAAAAAAAAAGGGGGGACATGTACAATGCAAAAAAAAAAAATAATACTGTTCAGCGGGGACACAATCTTTTAATATGGCTTAAGGCTGGATTCACATTAGTGCGCTGTGCAAAATCGCATGTGATTCGCACCGCACTGCTGTGAAATTTACATGCAATGTCTGTGCGATGAGAATTCAGCCATTCAGATTGTATGGCTAAATTTGCATCGCATTCGCACCAAAGTCGTGCAGGACCCTTTTTTTGGGTCCACACCAGAATTGGATCTCATAGGTGTTCATACCCATGCAATCCGATTCATGTTCAAATTGACAGTTCGCACTACGATATGCAAACCGATCTGGGGGTGTCAATAAATTTGTATTGACACTCCCAGCGGTTTGCATATGGAAGTGTGAACTGCCTGCGAGTCGGGTGCAATGCGGGAACCCGCAGTGAATTCGCAGGGCTTCCCGCATCGCACAAATGTGAACCGAGCCTCAAGTGTTACTAAACCCACAACAGTAAAATCAGTCTGTATATGCAGTAAAGCATGCTTGTTATACTCACTGTGGAACCTAAGGGGTTAATCCTGCGCATTGTGTAAAAATGCTTTTTGATCATGTCTTCTCTGATCCTCCCCTTCTTCCACTGTCCCCAATCCATCTCCTGATAAGACAGAGTTATGTGTGTATTGCTAGAGAGGTTTTGTTTTGTTTTTTGGAATGGTGCATGTGATCAGCACAGGGCCAATCAGCACCGTCCAGATGGTCAGGGGTCATGCAGTCTCATAGGACAGTCAGAGGAGAGCAGAAACTCCTCCTACAAGCTTTAACCAGACACTGATAGAAGTCACAAGACTGCTATATAACGCTGATGATAAAAGGTATTTAACAGTTTATATTTACTGAAACTTTTGTATTTCCATGTTCTGTGTACTGTGGGAGACCAGATATATTGAATGCAGGGCCCTGGGTTTAATAGACAACATTAAAAATACATAAATCCTTCAAATATCATACTTTGGAAATGCCTTAAACCTGCAGGTAAAGGATTTTAAGGAGTAGGATGCACTTATTAAAGGAGAAGTCCAGCCTGAGCTATCCAGTGAGGGTGGAGGAGCAGAGAGGAGAGCTGCTGACTGACAGTCAGCAGCTCTCTGTTCAGGGAGCTGAGTACCGAGCCATCGGTGGTGTTCGATCGCTCCGTTCTCAGTGAAGAGGCGCAGGGGGACAGATGCAGCCCCGTACCGATGCTGCATCCACCTACGTAAGTATAAAACTGAAAAAAAACAAAAAAAACATACTTCTCTTTTAACCACATGACCTCTGGAAGTTTTTACCCCCTTCATGACCAGGTCATTTTTTGCTATTCAAAACTGTGCTACTTTAACTGGCAATTGCTTGGTCATGCAACATTGTACCCAAATTAAACATCATAATTTTTTTTACACATATAATGTGTAAGCAGAAAGCAGATCTTCAGTAATTTTTCCAACTTTCCGTCTATTAAATCTTCTGCCCTAGTTGTTTTAACTTTGGATAGTAAAACCATTTTGCTCTGCCAGTAAATACCTTATACATCCCACTTCCTGTCTAGCCTAGTCTAGCCTAGTCTTATGACATCATGCACAGCTCTCTCTCACTCTCATGAGAGTTTGCCAGGAAGGGAGGGGGATGAGTCATAAGAGGGCCAATGAGGGCTGCAGACCTGGAGGTGTGCCCCTGTGTGTCTGTGTAAATCCAAGAAGTGAACAGGCAGCAGCTTAAGCTGCCCGCAGTTAAAATGGATGCAGCCAGACTTAGTGGAGGGTAGTGATGAGCCGAACACCCCTGGGTTCGGTTCGCACCAGAACCCGCGAACGGACCGAAAGTTCGCACGAACATTAGAACCCTATTAAATACAATGGATGCGAACGTTCGAATTCTAAAGTGCTAATTATAACGACTATTATCCATGTTATTGTCCTAAACAGAGTTTGGGAACCCGGGTTCTGCACCAGGGGACATGTATCAATGCAAAAAGAAGTTTTAAAAACGGACGTTTTCCGGGAGCAGTCATTTTAATGATGCATAAAGTGAAAAAAAAAAAGTCAAATATTCCTTTAAATATCGTACCTGGGGGGTGTCTAAAGTATGCCTGTGAAGTGCCACGTGTTTCCCGTGTTTAGAACTGTCCCTGCACAAAATTACATTTCTAAAGGAAAAAAAAGCCATTTAAAACTGCTTGCGGCTTTAATGTAATGTCTGGTCCCGGTAATATGGATGAAAATCTTTAAGAAAAATGGCATAGCTACCCCATCACCCCCCCCCACCCCACCCCAGCCCATTACCAGCCCCTTTGGGTCTTGTTTGGATATTAAGGGGAACCCCGCAACACAAAATAAAAAAGGCCCTATATACTCTGAACAGCAGTATACAGGCGGTGTAAACAAGACCGGTGTAAACAAGACAGGGACTGTAGGTTTGTTCTTAAGTAGAATCTGTTTGTAATTTTGAACACGTACATTGTTTAAGTGTAGCTCCAGCCAAAAAATCTATTTTTAAGCTTTTTGGAAAACATAGGGAAGGGTTATCACCCCTGTAACATTTGTTTTGCTGTCTGTGCCCCTGTTCAGAACATTTCACCTCACTTTGCGTCCCAATGACAACTGTTTTTGAAATGTGGTGTTTTTCTTGAAACAAGGATTGGTGATAAAGCATCAGTAGAGAGGAGACACCTTTCTCCCATATTAATTCTTACAGGAGAGAATTTTCCTTCCTAGGGGTAGATTTCCTCTCACTTCCTGTTGTCTTCTTCCGTTTGCAAGTAGGAGTCGTTTGTAAGTTGGATGTTTGAAAGTAGGGACTTGCCGTATATACTCTGCAGAAATTGGCCCCTTAGGTGTTGGTGTTGGCACAACACTGTAAGCACTCACAGTTACTCTTGGTGGGTGCTGGAACGCCCTGCTGTCAACTATTATATCAGGAATTGTAATAACATATAATTGTTGAACAGTGGTAGTAAAAATTGGGCCTTTGATGGTGGTGCTGGTGCCACAACACTGTAAGGCCTGACAGTTACTCTTGGTGGGCGCAGCAATGGGCCCTGCTGTGAATTATTAGAACAATAATTATAATTGCATGCCCCTGTTGAACAGGGGCTGAAAAATTGGGCCTTTGGTGGTGGTGGTGGTGGTGGTGGTGGTGGTGTTGACACAACACTGTGCTCAAACAGTTCGGGGGACTCCTCAGGAGGAGGACATGGTGGGTCTAGGGAAGGAGTGACTAATGATGACATTGATACCAGAGAAGAGGACGCTTTGGCAGCTGCTTTGCCAGTACCCTGAGCCTGGGTGAGAGAGGATGAGGAGGATGAGGTGGGCTTGGTCATCCACTCTACCTGTGCCTCAACATGTCCAGCTGCCGAAAAGAAGGACAAGCGTGTCCCATGGCCATGTGCTGATGACAATGCACCGCGTCCACGTCCAGCACTGTTGCCCCCAGACACAGAGCCTGCTTGGCCTCTTTTTTTGCCTCCTGACTGTCTGCCTCTCCTTGTTTGCCTTCCAGACATTTTAATGGATGGCCTGCAGGGAGATGGGAAAAACAGCAATAAGGGCTACCTTCAGGTGTATACTGTGCAGGAGGCTTAGCAACAATGACACTGACACTGTCCCCTGCCTATCCTTCTCTGTCCCTAAACACAAGGATTTGCAATATGCTTCAGCAAGATTGGTTTAGCACAGAATAGCACACTGACACTTTCCCTCACTGTCCTTCTCTGTCCCTACAAACAAGGTTTAGCACAGAATAGCACACTGATAGTTTCCCTCACTGTCCTTCTCTGTCCCTACAAACAAGATTTAGCACAGAATAGCACACTGATAGTTTCCCCGAGTGTCCTTCTCTGTCCCTAAACTCAAGGATTTCAAATATGGTTCAGCAAGATTGGTTTAGCACAGAATAGCACACTGACACTTTCCCTCACTGTCCTTCTCTGTCCCTACAAACAAGGTTTAGCACAGAATAGCACACTGATAGTTTCCCCAAGTGTCCTTCTCTGTCCCTAAACTCAAGGATTTCAAATACGGTTCAGCAAGATTGGTTTAGCACAGAATAGCACACTGACAGTTTCCCTCACTGTCCTTCTCTGTCCCTACAAACAAGGTTTAGCACAGAATAGCACACTGACACTTTCCCTCACTGTCCTTCTCTGTCCCTACAAACAAGGTTTAGCACAGAATAGCACACTGACAGTTTCCCTCACTGTCCTTCTCTGTCCCTACAAACAAGGTTTAGCACAGAATAGCACACTGATAGTTTCCCTCACTGTCCTTCTCTGTCCCTACAAACAAGATTTAGCACAGAATAGCACACTGATAGTTTCCACGAGGGTCCTTCTCTGTCCCTAAACTCAAGGATTTCAAATACGGTTCAGCAAGATTGGTTTAGCACAGAATAGCACACTGACAGTTTCCCCGAGTGTCCTTCTCTGTCCCTAAACTCAAGGATTTCAAATATGGTTCAGCAAGATTGGTTTAGCACAGAATAGCACACTGACACTTTCCCTCACTGTCCTTCTCTGTCCCTACAAACAAGGTTTAGCACAGAATAGCACACTGATAGTTTCCCTCACTGTCCTTCTCTGTCCCTACAAACAAGATTTAGCACAGAATAGCACACTGATAGTTTCCCCGAGTGTCCTTCTCTGTCCCTAAACTCAAGGATTTCAAATATGGTTCAGCAAGATTGGTTTAGCACAGAATAGCACACTGACAGTTTCCCTCACTGTCCTTCTCTGTCCCTACAAACAAGGTTTAGCACAGAATAGCATACTGATAGTTTCCCCGAGTGTCCTTCTCTGTCCCTAAACTCAAGGATTTCAAATACGGTTCAGCAAGATTGGTTTAGCACAGAATAGCACACTGACAGTTTCCCTCACTGTCCTTCTCTGTCCCTACAAACAAGGTTTAGCACAGGATAGCACACTGACACTTTCCCTCACTGTCCTTCTCTGTCCCTACAAACAAGGTTTAGCACAGAATAGCACACTGACAGTTTCCCTCACTGTCCTTCTCTGTCCCTACAAACAAGGTTTAGCACAGAATAGCACACTGACACTTTCCCTCACTGTCCTTCTCTGTCCCTACAAACAAGGTTTAGCACAGAATAGCACACTGACACTTTCCCTCACTGTCCTTCTCTGTCCCTACAAACAAGGTTTAGCACAGAATAACACACTGACACTCTCCCTACCTATCCTTCTCTGTCCCTAAACACAAGGAATCCAGGATTAGTAAAGGAAAAAAATGACACTGTCCCTGCCTATGCTTGTTTTTCCCTGCTCCGGAACACACTACACAAGGCCGCCGCGCTGGCGGCCTTTTATAGTGTGGGGCGTGTACTAAACCCCCTCAGCAATAATTGGCCACAGGCATCCTGCCTGTGGCCAATCATTGCTCTCCTCGCTGCCGGCGCTGTGATTGGCCAAGCATGCGGAGTCACAGTGCATGCTTGGCCAATCACAGCGCCTGGATGACACTGCGACACTGCGATGGCGTAGTGCATTGTGGGCCGTTCGCGTCACTCGAATTTGGCGCGAACGGCCCAAATCGTTCGATCTTCGTCGAACGATCGAACAGCCGATGTTCGAGTCAAACGTATGTTCGACTCGAACACGAAGCTCATCCCTAGTGGAGGGAGATTTCTGCAGCATATTTGGAAATTACAGTATCACAGTATATATAAAATAATATATGGTTGGAGGGAAGCTTCAGAAAGGCAAAGATGTTTTTATTACAAATTATGTGAGCAGACTGCAGTTCCTCTTTAATCACTGGTATTTAATCACTGCCAGTTTTTTTAATTTTTTGCTATATAACTGAAAAAATACCAAAAATTGGGGGGACAAACATGTTTTGCTTAGTTTCTGTTATAAAATTTTGTAAATAAAAAATCTTTCTACATATATTTAGGCCAACATGTAGTCTGCTACATTTTTTTTAATAAAAATAACCCAAATCAGTGTACAATATTCAATCTGTGTGAAAGTTATAAAGTCCCCAAACTATGGTATATATATTCTTGGCAATCTTCTTATAGCCTAGGCCATCTTTATGTAGAGCAACAATTCTTTTTTTTTTAGATCCTCAGAGTGTTCTTTTCCATGAGGTGCCATGTTGAACTTCCAGTGACCAGTATGAGAGAGTGAGAGCGATAACACCAAATTTAACACACCTGCTCCCCATTCACACCTGAGACCTTGTAACACTAATGAGTCACATGACACTGGGGAGGGAAAATTGCCAATTTGGACATTTTCCCTTAGGGGTGTACTCACTTTTGTTGCCAGCGCTTTAGACATTAATGGCTGTGTGTTGAGTTATTTTGAGCGTGCAGGAAATTTACACCGTTGTCACGTGAAAAGATATAATAAAATATTTACAAAAATGTGAGGGGTGTACTTACTTTTGTGAGATACTGTGTATTTGAAAGTTAATCAATCATGATGTACTAAAAGGCCTATCTCATTTCCTGAGGCCCTAAAATGCCAGGACAGTACAACCCCCCCCCCCCCCCCAGTGACTCCTTTTTGGAAAGTGGAGGGCCCAAGGTAATTAGTAATAGGCATGGCATTTTTTAGGCTTATTTTTTTGTCACAATTTCTGACTGGCGACAGTATACAAAAAAATACTGTCACCATAGTGACACTGTACTACTCTGGAGGGGTGATCAGGGATTTATTTTTACACTGTTATTGCTGATCACTGCTACAAGCATTAGTTAACTGTCATGAATGGCTTTCCATTCATGACAGCTTGCCTACTGTTGACATGCTGTGATTGGCTACAGCTAATCATGGGGTACAGGGTGCTGTGATTGGCCCTGGTACCATGTGATAGCTGTGGACCAATCAGTAAATAAAACAGTCATGAACTGAAGCCATTCATGACTGTTTTGTTGACATAGTAATCATGTGATCACTATGACCAATCATAGCAATCACATGATATCCAGGCCGTTACCACCACAAAATGATAGACTTCCATCTTAATTTTTCTGGAAACAAGCCTGGGGTCTGGGTGGGAAACTGACCAAATATGGGTAGTTTGTTCACCTGTTTGCTGAACTGTGAACAGGCTGGGCTTGGATCATCCCTAATTGTCCCTAATCCCTAAGGCTTCTTTCACACGGGACGGATCAGTCATGATCCGCCCCGTGAACCTCCGCTTGCTCAGCGGGGATCGCTCCGTTGATATCCGCTGAGCCGGCGGATGACTGGGCGGTCCCCGCACACTGTGCAGGGACCGCCCTGTCAGATCTCCGCTATCCCCTATGGGGGGATCGGATGAACACGGACCGTCTGAAAAACAGAGCGTAGCGGACACGGGTGAGATCGGGTGTCAGCGGATGTTCATCCGCTGACATCCGCTATCCCATAGGGATACATGTATGTCCGTTTTTCATCCAAAAACGGATGGGTGAAAAACAGACATACGGTCTGCCCGTGTGAAAGGGGCCTAAAAGTTCATCCCTAATTGTTACATTTTGTTGTAACAAAATAAAACAAATAAAACAAATGTGTTTATAAATGAGATCTGAAAGCATTGTTTGCAGGCTTCACTAACAGATGAAGCACTGTCACTGCTTCTGAAACACAGAGCAGGACCTTGATGTCAGACAGAGCATTTTCCCAAGTTAGAATCTAAACCATGTTTGCATTGCTGCCATTATGGAGATTGTCCTCACGTCCGGTGTGGTGTCTGGGATAGAATGTGATGGGAAGTCAAACACAGACCAGTAATTAAAAAGAAAAAACGAAGGTTTTTACCCTTTTTCAATCTTTTGTCCAACAATACAGTAAACATGGCTGAAGTTAATCTCTGATGACCCCAAAGGCATTAGTAAATGTCATAAGCACTAATCAAATAAACCACGTAGGAGTTGGCATACTGGCTAAACCCTATCTGGCATAGTAATCTTTTATTAGACATCTGACTATATATACTGTGTGAGGGGGTTAGCTCGGCTCCCCACACAAAAACAGGCCCAGCAAACGGAGGTTGTGGTTTTCAAAATCAAAAAGGTGCGGTTTATTTTCTATTTACAGTGACAAAACACAGCAAAGCAAAAGAAACATAAACAAAATAAATCCTGGTCAACTTGACCTCTGACTAAACATACAGGTTTCCTAACTAACAACTGGGATCAGCCTAGTGCTGTCCTAGTCCCTAAGTCCCTGGTTTTAAATGTCCAAGCAAATAGCCACACAGGCTTTGTCTCACCGCACAGGGGTTCACTCTCCCTAGACAGTCCACACAGGTCTGGGTCCAGGCATGAGCTAACATCTAATGAAGCTGGGAGTTCTTATAGAGGCCTAAATGAGCTGACAAGCTTCAGCTGGTCTCATCAACTCCCTGTCTGCACGACGCCCCACACTCTCCCTAGAGGTATGAGTCATCCATGAGCCCACTAGCCCCAGCTGGGCTTATACAACACTCCACCTAGTTGTATAAGTCGGCGTAAAGCCTGAATCTGGGCGAAATATATCTACCCCCCTGGATGCAACCAGGTGACTTTACCTTCCTGCTGTCACATACCCCCCCCCCTCTTGTTTTAACCTCGGGGTTGGAACACCAGCAATCAGGCATTCATGTACTCGAGACAAAGCATCCACATTCCCCATTTGAACGCCAGGGCGATGCTTTACTGTGAAGTTGAATTCCTGGAGGGCCAGGAACCTCCTATTCACTCTTCTATTTGTTTCCTTGTTTTGAGCCATCCACTTTAACGGAGCGTGATCCGTAACCATGTCAAAGTGCCTACCTAGCAGGTAGTACCGAAGGGAATCTAGAGCCCACTTCACCGCTAAACACTCCTTTTCAACGGTGGCGTAATTTACCTCATGGGACTTCAACTTCCTGCTGAGGTAAATGACTGGGTGCTCTTCCCCGTTCCAGACCTGGGACAATACTGCTCCTAACCCCACATCTGACGCATCACTTTGTACGACAAAGTCTTTAGAGAAGTCGGGTGAGTACAACACTGGCTGGCTACATAAGGCTTGTTTCAAGAATTGGAATGCTGCCTCAGCCTCGGGGGTCCATTTAATCATGACCGACCCTTTCCCCTTCGTCAGGTTGGTTAGGGGCACAGCCTTAGAAGCAAAGTGGGGAATGAATCGCCGATAATACCCAGCGATTCCCAGAAAGGCTCGTACCTGCTTCTTGCTGTTGGGACGTGGCCAACTCTGGATGGCCTCGACTTTGTTGAGTTGGGGTTTTATTACTCCCCTCCCAATGGTGTACCCAAGATATTTGGCCTCCTCCTGCCCAATGGTACACTTCTTGGGGTTAGCCGTAAACCCCGCTTCCCGAACAGAGTCCAGGACTGCTTGCACTTTTGGCAGATGTGAGGCCCAATCTGTGCTATGGACAATTATGTCATCCAGGTAAGCCGCAGCATACTTCCGATGGGGCCTCAGCATCTGGTCCATTTTCCGCTGGAATGTGGCCGGCGCATTCTGTAACCCGAACGGCATTCTTTTATATTGGAACGCCCCGTCTGGGGTTACAAATGCGGTTTTCTCTTTGGCCGACTTGGCCAGGGGGATTTGCCAATACCCTTTTGTGAGGTCAAGAGTCGTCATGTATCGGGCTGTTCCCAGCCGGTCGATCAACTCATCTATACGTGGCATGGGGTAGGTGTCAAATTTTGTAACTTTGTTCAACTGTCGAAAATCGTTACAAAATCGCCAGCTCCCATACGGTTTAGGCACCAACACAATGGGACTAGACCAATCACTTTGGGACTCCTCTATCACCCCTAAGTTCAGCATTTTCTGTACTTCCTCCCGTATTGCCTCCCGTCGGGCCTCTGGGATCCGATAGGGTTTTAACTTCACCCTTTCACCGGGCGGGGTAATGATGTCATGCTCTACCCCAGATGTTTGTCCCGGCAGCTCAGAGAATACCTCCTTGTTGCGAAGCACAAACTCCTTAACCTCCTGTTGTTGGGGTTGTGACAAGGTGGCTGCTATTCCAACCTCCGGAATCACGCAACCAGTTTGAGCTGGTGACCAAGTGTCTGCGACTAGGGACTCTCTATCCCTCCAGGCTTTCAACAGATTAACAAGATAGATCTGTTCGGGCTTTCGCCTTCCTGGTTGTCTGACCTTGTAATTCACTTCGCTCACTTTTTCCATTATCTCGTAGGGGCCTTGCCATTTGGCAAGGAATTTACTTTCAACCGTAGGGACAAGTACCAGTATCCTATCCCCCGGGGAAAAGGTACGGGTCTTGGCTCCACGGTTGTACACTCTCTGCTGTGCTAACTGCGCTTGGGCCAAATGTTCCTTCACGATGGGCATTACCTGTGCAATTCGGTCTTGCATCAGGGCGACATGCTCAATCACACTCCTGTGGGGAGAACTCTCACTTTCCCAAGTTTCCTTGGCAATATCCAACAGCCCTCTTGGGTGTCTCCCATACAGTAACTCAAAGGGGGAGAATCCCGTAGAGGATTGGGGCACCTCCCTAATAGCAAACATCAGATAAGGAAGTAGACAGTCCCAATCCTTTCCATCTCTATCCACCACTTTCTTCAACATTTGTTTTAGGGTTTTGTTGAACCTTTCAACCAGCCCATCGGTTTGGGGGTGATACACAGATGTACGTAATTGCGTCACTTTGAACAATTTACACAGCTCCTTCATAACCCGGGACATAAAGGGTGTACCTTGGTCCGTAAGCAGTTCTTTACAAATACCCACCCGGCTAAACACAAGAGATAGCTCTTTGGCTATGGTTTTGGCCGAGGTATTTCGGAGAGGGATCGCTTCTGGATAACGGGTGGCATAGTCCATTATAACTAATATGTACTGGTGCCCCCTAGCGGACTTGATTATAGGACCTACCAAATCCATGGCGATCCTCTCAAACGGGACCTCAATGATGGGTAGAGGGACCAGCGGGCTACGGAAATGTGGCATTGGGGCCGACCTCTGACACACAGGGCAGGAGGAACAATAATTTTCTATGTCCTTCATCACCCCCGGCCAATAGAATCTCTGTAATACCCTCTCTCGGGTTTTCTCTGTCCCCAGATGACCTCCAAGAATGTGCCCATGGGCCAACTCCAACACCAACTTCCTGTAAGGTTTGGGCACCACAAGCTGCTCAACGGTTTCTTCTGCCCTTTTTGCCACCCGATACAGTAGGTCCTTCTCTACGCTGAAGTATGGGTAAGTGCAGGTATTATCTGGGTTCACTAACTCGCCATCTATTTTCACTACGTTTTCCCGTGCCTTTATTAGGGCGGGGTCTTTCAACTGTTCTGTGGCAAAGTTTTCCCTGTGAACCTCAAGATCAGAAAACTCCACAGACGGTAGGTTTTCGTCTGAGGAGGTGGGCTCCTCTCCAGTTTCTTGAGTCTCCCCTGCCAATACTGATAAGGGAAATTCCGGAGAGTCCTCACCACTCTCAGGGGAGTTCTGGCTATCACATTCCTGGTACATAGGGGCACCAGTGGGGGGCTCAGGATCATCCCACAGTTCCCAGAACTTCGGAAAATCCCTTCCCACAATGGCGTCATGCGGTAACTGAGATACTAAGCCCACTGGATGAGAGAGGGTACCTTTGGGGGTCTCGAAACACACTGTAGTCACTGGATACTCTCGGGTGTCCCCATGCACACAAATAACAGCTACCTTGCTATTCCCAGAGACCTCTGTTTTAACTAACTCAGCCTTTATCAGGGTCACAAGGCTACCTGAATCCAGCAATACCACAACATTTCTACCATTAACACACATTTTGCATAAATGTTTCTCAGTTCCTCGAATGGCAGTGCATGCGACTGTCGCACACAGCGACTGACGTCTGCCCGTCAGAAAGTCACACTGCATGGGTTCCTCCACAACCGGGCAATTGGCTGCAATATGTCCCGCTTGCCGGCAGCGGTAGCAAACGATCCTTCTTGCCGCCTCTTGAGCCGCTGATTTCCCAGGCTGTTCTCGCCAAACTTGGGGTAGAGCTCCCACCCTCTCACTCTCTCCACCCTCACCCCTTGGAATCCTCTTATCCGCCCCTGGGGATGGTCTGGTCTTAGGGTGGAAAGTCCGAGTGTCTCTGGAAGAGGCCGTCAGGTTCTCTGTAGCCAAGTATTTCTCCACACGATCCACAAGACCATCGGCCGTCTCTGGGTCTCCATGGCTTACCCACTTTTGGATGGCAGTAGGAAGAGCTCTCAAAAACCGATCCATTACAACACGTTCCACAATCTTTGGTGCGGACAAAGTCTCTGGCTGTAGCCACTTTCTGCTCAGGTGAATGAGATCATACATTTGAGACCTGGGGGGTTTTCCAAGCTGGAAAGTCCAGTTATGCACACGCTGAGCCCGGACAGCCTGGGTGACACCCAGCCTTGCCAATATTTCAGCTTTTAGCATCGCATAGTCTTTTGCTTGGTTAGGCTCTAGGTCATAGTAAGCTTTCTGCGATTCACCAGTTAACAGAGGAGCCACCAGTCCAGCCCACTGCTCCTCAGGCCACTTTTCTCTTTCAGCGGTCCTTTCAAATGTGGTCAAAAATACCTCTGGATCATCCTCTCCAGTCATTTTTGTCAATAAACGACTCACCCCAAAGGACGCGGTATTAGTGGGACGGCTTTCCTCACTGGTCTGCGGACGTTGCTGCATTGCTGCTTCCATCTGTTGTTGTAGTCTCTGCTCTTGCTTCTGTAACAGGTCTATGAAGCGGGCCTCAGATTGCTGCTGGGCTTGTTGCTGAGCCTCCAGACTCTGTTGCAAAGTTGCGTTTGTCTGCTGCTGGGCTGCAAGGCTCTGTTGATGAGCTTGCTGCTGGGCTGCGAAGTTCTGTTGTTGAGCTGCAAGGCTCTTTTGCAAACCTGCATTTGTCTGCTGTTGATTGGCATTTGCTAGAGCCAGCTGCTTCAGTATCTCCTCCATGCTGGCTTAAAAAAAAACTGCCACTGGTTCTCCACCAACTGTGAGGGGGTTAGCTCGGCAGCGGGTGTGTGTGACCCCCGAGATGGGCTCCCCACACAAAAACAGGCCCAGCAAACGGAGGTTGTGGTTTTCAAAATCAAAAAGGTGCGGTTTATTTTCTATTTACAGTGACAAAACACAGCAAAGCAAAAGAAACATAAACAAAATAAATCCTGGTCAACTTGACCTCTGACTAAACATACAGGTTTCCTAACTAACAACTGGGATCAGCCTAGTGCTGTCCTAGTCCCTAAGTCCCTGGTTTTAAATGTCCAAGCAAATAGCCACACAGGCTTTGTCTCACCGCACAGGGGTTCACTCTCCCTAGACAGTCCACACAGGTCTGGGTCCAGGCATGAGCTAACATCTAATGAAGCTGGGAGTTCTTATAGAGGCCTAAATGAGCTGACAAGCTTCAGCTGGTCTCATCAACTCCCTGTCTGCACGACGCCCCACACTCTCCCTAGAGGTATGAGTCATCCATGAGCCCACTAGCCCCAGCTGGGCTTATACAACACTCCACCTAGTTGTATAAGTCGGCGTAAAGCCTGAATCTGGGCGAAATATATCTACCCCCCTGGATGCAACCAGGTGACTTTACCTTCCTGCTGTCACAACTGCCTAATAATATAATGATAAAGATATGCATTAAACTCATGTACCTGGGTTATAGAAAAGAATCACTCCCTTTAAAATAATCAAATTTTGTTGCTTTCCAGCCGGAAATTAAGACAGACACAGTTTTTGTTTTATCCAGCTGTATTTACTAGTGCAACGTATCACATCCAAGTGAAAGATATAACACCAACATATCATCCGAAAAAAGAAAAAAAACAGAATCACTGAGTTGGAAAAAGGATCACCTCCCTTATGTCAGTATATCACCTCCCTTATGTCACCTCCCTTATGTGAGTATTTTGTTGGCCCAACTTTTGCTTTAACCGCTTCAGCCCCAGAAGTTGCTTTGCTTTAACTGACAATTGCGCGGTCGTGCGATGCTGTACCCAAACAAAATTTGCGTCCTTTTTTCCCACAAATAGAGATTTCTTTTGGTGGTATTTGATAACCTCTTCGGCTTTTATTTTTTATGCTATAAACAAAAGAACAGCGACAATTTTGAAAAAAACACAATATATTTTACTTTTTGCTATAATAAATTTTTCAAAAAAATATTTTTTTCCTCAGTTTAGGCTCATATGTATTCTTCTACATATTTTTGATAAAAAAATCGCAATAAGCGTATATTGATTGGTTTGCGCAAAAGTTATAGGGTCTACAAAATAAGGGATAGAATTATGGCATTTTTTTTATCATTTTTTTTTTACTAGTAATGGCAGCAATCTGCGATTTTTATCAGGACTGCAACATTATGGCGGACACATCGGACACTTTTGACACATTTTTGGGACCATGGACAATTTTACAGTGATCAGTGCTATAAAAATACACTGATTACTGTAAAAATGTCACTGGCAGTGAAGGGGTTAACACTAGGGGGCGATCAAGGAGTTAAACGTGTTCCCTATAAGTGTTCTAACTGAAGGGGGATGGGACTCACTAGGGGAAATGACAGATCGCTGTTCATACTTAGTATGAACAGACGATCAGTCATTTCTCCCCCTGAAAGAATCAGGAGCTGTATGTTTACACACACAGCTCCCGGTTCTCGCTCTGTCACAAGCGATTGCAGGTGCCCGTCGGTCATCGCGCCCACCGGGCACTCGCATTGGCTCCAGGAGCGAGCAGCTGGTGGCCACACGTGCCTCCGGCGGCGCGCGCGCCACTAGTGGCCACAGGGAGAAGCGACGTAACACAATGTCGTTTCGCCCAGCCGAGCCATGCTGCCGCCGTAAAACTACGGCGGCTGGTCGGCAAGTGGTTAATTACAGCCTTTAGTCTGTTGGGATATGTCTCTACTAACTTTGCACATCTAGACTTTGCAATATTTGCCCACTCTTCTTTGCAGAATTGCTCAAGTTCAGTTAAATTTGATGGTGACCGTTTTTGGACTGCAGTCTTCAAGTCATTTCACAGATTTTCAATGTGGTTTAAGTCAGAGCTCTGACTAGACCATGCAAGGACATTCACCTTTCTCCTTCAACCACTGTGTGGTCATTTTTGCTGTGTGATTTGGGTCATTGTCATATTGGAAGGTAAACCTTCTTCCAAATTCTGTGGAATTATTTTTCTGACATGTAGAGAAGAGAATGGGAGGGACTATGGCGGTGCTAATTTTAGTATCTATACAACAGTGGAAAACTCAATTATCATTTAGTAAAAAAATATATCATTTATTTAAACAATCAATACAAAAAGTTTTTTTTTAAAAAGAATTGTGTATATGAAAAATATATATCACAGTTATACAGAGGAGCATTGTACATGGTGGTTTTATTGATGTTCAATTGAAGAGATCATACGTGGTCCCAACATGTTTCGCCCAACGGGGCTTCGTCAGGGGAAGTATGTCTCGGATATCAGTTTTTTAGATGAAAATAACTAATGAAAGAGAAGAGACATATTAATATGTTACCAATAAAGTCATAAGCTTTTTTAAAAAATCTGTCTGTAAATAAGTCCACAGTTGACACAATAATGGCGACTTACCACCAAAAATGGCCTAAGATGGAAGGGGTTTTGGAGGCGAAGCCAAGAGTGACCCCACACACTAAGGGGAGAGAGAATATCTCCTCCTAGGTGATGAACAGAGACAGAGCCCCGAGCAAAACAAACCCTCACAGTGACTCCTCATAAGACCTGGCCAAAGAGAGATGTGAAAAATATATATGATATAATATAATAGACACCCACGGAGCTTTACTCAAAACATATTAGATAAAACCATCATAATTGTATGCGTATATATATCGCGACTTATAGATCACAGCCTGAGGTTGGATTAAATAATCCAATTGTCCTGATTAGATGTATAATAGTTTAGATCAATTGTTTAAAAATATACTTACTTACAGCCAGCAATTGAAAAGAAAGAGAAAAAAAAACAACTTTTCAAAAAACAAGTGGCAAGTGGGGAGGCGCCTGGTGATGTTAGATCCAGAAATATACCCAATTAATCAGAATCCAAGGAATATGTACCGCCAGGGATTTCAAACCGGTCACAAAAAGTGGATTATTGTTCTAAATAAATAGAATTTAAATATGCCAATTAATAATTGAAGAAATCAAAAACACCTAAAATTAGCAATAACAAAAGGTTGTCTATCTGAATATAGATTGCAGCAAACTAAGATAGGTTTGGATGGCCACTAATTAGTCAGATAACTAACAAGAAACAGTCCATCCAAGGCTCAATCAGAGCAGTTTGTTAGATTAAGAAACAAAAAATATATAGTTATTAGACTCATTAGAAAGAAACAGGACATCGAGCTTCTAGATGTACGGCAAGTTATTACCTTAGATTAGGAAGTGGACACGCATCAGGACGCCTCACCGGCTTGCTCTGTTGATCTAAAGCCAGAGCTGCCGGCTTAAAAGGAATCACCACTCAGCCGGCATCTGACGTCACCGGCTTAGTGCGGACGTGAAGACGTCCGTGCGCATGCGCCCAGAGTCCCAAAGCCGTGTCCAAACTACAAGATCCAGAAAGCCAAGCGCCTGGGGGAGGGCGCTCGGAGCGCGATGGAATTTATAGGAACACCAAGCTCCTATGCGATGAGACTGGGTCATTGGCGATGCCAATAATAGTTGGACTAGGCTTGGTAGTATAGTAAAGCCCAGAGGGGAAAAGGTGGGAATGCAAAGCAAAGCTTATGACTTTATTGGTAACATATTAATATGTCTCTTCTCTTTCATTAGTTATTTTCATCTAAAAAACTGATATCCGAGACATACTTCCCCTGACGAAGCCCCGTTGGGTGAAACATGTTGGGACCACGTATGATCTCTTCAATTGAACATCAATATAACCACCATGTACAATGCTCCTCTGTATAACTGTGATATATATTTTTCATATACACAATTTTTTTTTTTTTTTTACTTTTTGTATTGATTGTTTAAATAAATGATATATTTTTTTACTAAATGATAATTGAGTTTTCCACTGTTGTATAGATACTAAAATTAGCACCGCCATAGTCCCTCCCATTCTCTTCTCTACATTCTCTCAAAAATTGGGATGAGGTGCGTAAAAGTGGGTGTCTACCCTTAACCAGGCCACAAAACCATTTTTCCTCTATCTATAGTGTTTTAATACACATTCTCTAGTGGTCTGCTTTTGGTGACACACAAATTAGATCACATTCAAAAAATTAACAAAAATCTGATTTAATGAGACAATATACACAGTGGTATGCTCTATTCTAATCCTATATATGTTGTTAATTTTCTAATACTAAATATAAAGAGATTTACTACATATATACTACATAGGAATTATATACCTCTCATTTGTCCTGTTTATTCCTATTTTCCCAATACCTTTTCTTTTCATTCCCATTTCCTTTCAATATGGCTTCCTTTTGCGGAGAGGCATGGGAGGGTTTTATGACCAAGATACAACAATCTCAAAGTACTTCAGCCATTTCCGATCACGATTTAGATCTAGCCTTCCTGAGGCTACAGAGATTACTAGAAAAGAAGGTTAGTATTTTCTGGCATAAAAAGTTTTTGGAGAAATATATGGAAAATAAAGTTGTCCCGTGGGGACTACGCATCCAAATATTTCCTAACCTTCGAAAAATTGATGATACTTTAAAGAAAACCTGGGAGGGCAACCTACAAAATTGCTCTTTCCAAATGATGGTGACATTATGTGGCCAATACGATATTGAACTGACCACTTTGGATGATCTCATTACAAAGTGGTTTGATGAATATTTTCAAATATTGACCACCGTTAGATTCAAGTCTAAAGAAAAAGAACTAAAGGAATATATAGAGGGATATACAAAGGAAATTATACGGGGTAAGGAAGGCAAATTTCTGAGAGATAGTAATGCTCATAATAACGGATTTGCCTACAAATGGACACAAAATACCTTTAATAGACCTTCTAATAGACAAACTAACAATAAAAACACCAGAGTAGATGACCCAATGCCTAATTTATCATCTGCATCCTCTATTTCCTCTAGTCAATCAACTGTGTATCGCGACCTCTCCGAGGACAGAATTCCGAAAAAAAGAAAGGGCAATTCAGATGCGGCTTAGACGGAATCCTTACGACACCAACTTGGTACAGCACCTTCGCACCGCTCTTTACCGGGGCGTCCTATCTTCTCACAATCACGCTCTACTTCTGCGTTTCACCCTTCCCCGAAAACAGCACGTGGTCTCCAAGCCATGGTCACGCAATCAATCTCAACGGCGGCACCACTCACTCCTTCGTCTGCAATTTTTGCACACACTGGCGCTATCCCAAAGGTAAGCCAATTAAGCACTATCTCAGTGCCCACACTAGTCACTCCAAATATTACTAATCAAGAAATTGCCACTTCTCTTCTAGCAATTGCACCACCACTAGATACCAAACTAGCCCCTATTTTTTTAGGGAAAGACAAGGACTTGACTCCAACTACCAACATATAATATCTGAACATACTGACATGGAGATTATTAATCTCTCTTCTCATAAACTATCTGAAGAGGAAAATTCAATCCTCAAACTTGGTTTATCTTTCTGTCCAAACTCTCAGATGGATAAATTTCATGCCATTAAGGACATCCACCTTTTTGCTCAGAGATTGCTATATAAAGTTATTTTTGATAAACCATCTAGTGATCCTTTTTGTGAAACTAATTTGGCTCCTCCCATTGAAAACCTGACTGAACATCAGGCTGAACACCAGGCCCTTGAGGATTTGATGGCCTTATGGGAGGAGGGACACGCCGGGGATGACGCCTCCGACATATTTTCTATGCCGGATGTGTCTGCAGTCGGTGTGTCCTTTCCCCCACCTTCCTCATTCAAGCCGAAATCGAGAACATTTCCTTTGCTTTATACGAACCCAAACATTTGGGTGTTTGTCCAGCAAACCACTAAAGAAATCGAAAAAATTAATTTTGACCATCATGGATGTACTAACCTTACTAAAAAACAGCAAAAGGCAGTCAAATCACTTCAAAACAATAGTGGCATAGTCATCAAACCTGCTGATAAAGGAGGGAACCTTGTCATTATGGACACTCTGCAATATGAAGCTATGTGCAAAGATATTCTATCCAATGACACTTGCTATCGCAAAATTTCGCAAACAGTAATTGAAAACTATGTAAAACAGTATCGTGGCATTATTTTTAGAGCCTACCAACAGGGTGTCATTGATCTTAATACCTGGAATTTTCTAAATATAAAAGATCCTAAGGTGCCCACTTTTTATGCCTTGCCCAAGGTTCATAAGAGTCTTACTCTACCTCCCGGTCGCCCCATTATATCAGGCTGTTTAAGCCTCACCGAAAATGCTAGTGCACTAATTGATGACTATTTACAACCTCATGTTGTAGCCCTATCATCCTATGTAAAGGATACTATACACTTGCTAAAAATTATTGAGGGAATCACTCTTCCCAAGAATACATGGCTTGTAGCCTTGGATATTGAGGGCCTGTACAGCGCCATCCCCCATAATGAAGGGATTGCGGTTGTGCAGGACCTTCTACAGGAAAGAGGACCTAATTCAGCTATCTACAATTCTTTTGTCCTTGAGTTATTGAGGTTTATACTCACTCACAACGTGTTTATGTTTGGACCCTCCCACTTCCTCCAGGTGCAGGGGGTTGCGATGGGGACCAGGTGTGCCCCATCGTATGCCAACCTGTACCTGGGGGGGTGGGAGAGGGAGCTCTTTTCCAGTGAGGATTCATCGCTGTGCCTGGACAGGATTATATCCTGGTACAGGTACATCGATGATGTTCTACTTTTTTGGTCAGGTGACAGGGAAGAACTTGATCTATTCATGAAAGGTATCTCCCTGAATAGATTCAACTTAAAATTCACCATGTCCTGTAGCCAAACAGAGATAAGCTTTTTGGATCTCATGTTGCATTTGGATAGGGATGGGGTTTTACACTCATCCCTTTATAGAAAACCTTCAGCTGGAAATACTGTTCTGCATGCGTCAAGCTTCCATCCTGCACCACTTATAACCAGTATCCCTTATAGTCAATACCTTCGCATAAAATGTAACTGCAGTCGGGAGGCAGATTTCAAAAAAGCTGCTGATGAGCTATATGTACGCTTGAAACAGAGAGGCTACAGCCACTCTGTTTTAAAGAGAGCCTATAACAGAGTACTAGAAAAGGACCGTAGTTCTCTTATCTTTGGTCAAAAATTTACCACTAGAACTGGCCAAGTAAGAATTATTACAAGGTACTCAACTGAACATCAGAAAATTCGAAAGATAGTGGAGAACTATTGGCCCCTTTTGTCAGCTGATCCAATAGCTAACAAATACATTGGAACAAGACCGCAAATTACTTATCAACAAGCACCCTCTCTCAAGGACAATTTAGTCCATAGCCACTTTGAGCCGTTTGCTAACAAAAAATGTCTGAACCCAGGAACTTTTTCATGCGGACACTGTGACATGTGCCCATATATGTTTAACAGTTCTATGTGTACACTTCCCAATGGTCAAACATTACAGGCTAAACATCGGGTCACATGCCAGACTCCAGGCATCGTATATATGGCTATTTGTCAATGCGGTGGGTTCTATATAGGGAAAACGAAGCGTCTCTTTTTAAAGCGAATTCATGACCATATCAGACCCATTTTCAAAAAAAGAATGGAGACAGCAGTTAGCCATCATGTAGGGATGTATCATGAATTCGATGCAAAAAAGATACGCTTTGTAGCCTTGGAACACATTCAGCTCCATGTAAGGGGAGGAAGTGTTGACAAGACTTTATTACAATTGGAAGCTCGCTGGATTTATAATTTGGAGGCAACAGCATTTCCTGGCTTTAATGAAAATCTTAGCTTTAAACCATTTCTTTAACTGTTCTGCTCCTGTATTGGTATGTCCCTTTGCACCTCCTCTGCCTAAGGATCTTTGTTGCCCTTCCCCCCCCTTTTTTTTCCCCCCTCCCCCTCCCATTCCCATTCATCCCCATTTTTTGATTTTTCCTCCTTCCCTATATATATTCCTGTGTATATGCATTTAATATATAATTACTGAATAAATATTGAGAAACATAAACTTACTCGAAATATATACCATAATCTCATTTATGATGACTATACCTAATTGTTTATTATTATTTCATAATAGTATGTTCTTTACAAAAATAATTTTTCCTCTTTATTGAACCTGTTGCCCATATATTTGAATATTTGTACTTTAAGTAGTTATAATAACTTTAAAAAAAAAAAAAATTCTTTTAGATCTCTCTGCAAATCTCTCCCTGGAAAACGGCTGAGACGGCCTTTGTGGTTAGTTGTCTCTGCCGTTATTGACCAAAGGGCGACTCCCTCAAGGCCCTTTGATGGCACCCCTTGATGACCCCCACAAGGTGTTTGGATGTGACCGAGCCACTGGGCTTTAATCTACCCCCATACGGACGCCCGGGGCACACCCGGTACTCATCTACCGGTTCTGCCCATTCACGTTCCGTTGCGTTTTTTGCATTTCCACCTTTTCCCCTCTGGGCTTTACTATACTACCAAGCCTAGTCCAACTATTATTGGCATTGCCAATGACCCAGTCTCATCGCATAGGAGCTTGGTGTTCCTATAAATTCCATCGCGCTCCGAGCGCCCTCCCCCAGGCGCTTGGCTTTCTGGATCTTGTAGTTTGGACACGGCTTTGGGACTCTGGGCGCATGCGCACGGACGTCTTCACGTCCGCACTAAGCCGGTGACGTCAGATGCCGGCTGAGTGGTGATTCCTTTTAAGCCGGCAGCTCTGGCTTTAGATCAACAGAGCAAGCCGGTGAGGCGTCCTGATGCGTGTCCACTTCCTAATCTAAGGTAATAACTTGCCGTTCATCTAGAAGCTCGATGTCCTGTTTCTTTCTAATGAGTCTAATAACTATATATTTTTTGTTTCTTAATCTAACAAACTGCTCTGATTGAGCCTTGGATGGACTGTTTCTTGTTAGTTATCTGACTAATTAGTGGCCATCCAAACCTATCTTAGTTTGCTGCAATCTATATTCAGATAGACAACCTTTTGTTATTGCTAATTTTAGGTGTTTTTGATTTCTTCAATTATTAATTGGCATATTTAAATTCTATTTATTTAGAACAATAATCCACTTTTTGTGACCGGTTTGAAATCCCTGGCGGTACATATTCCTTGGATTCTGATTAATTGGGTATATTTGTGGATCTAACATCACCAGGCGCCTCCCCACTTGCCACTTGTTTTTTGAAAAGTTGATTTTTTTTCTCTTTCTTTTCAATTGCTGGCTGTAAGTAAGTATATTTTTAAACAATTGATTTAATCATTATCTAAACTATTATACATCTAATCAGGACAATTGGATTATTTAATCCAACCTCAGGCTGTGATCTATAAGTCGCGATATATATGCGCATACAATTATGATGGTTTTATCTAATATGTTTTGAGTAAAGCTCCGTGGGTGTCTATTATATTATATCATATATATTTTTCACATCTCTCTTTGGCCAGGTCTTATGAGGAGTCACTGTGAGGGTTTGTTTTGCTCGGGGCTCTGTCTCTGTTCATGACCTAGGAGGAGATATTCTCTCTCCCCTTAGTGTGTTGGGTCACTCTTGGCTTCGCCTCCAAAACCCCTTCCATCTTAGGCCATTTTTGGTGGTAAGTCGCCATTATTGTGTCAACTGTGGACTTATTTACAGACAGATTTTTTAAAAAAGCTTATGACTTTATTGGTAACATATTAATATGTCTCTTCTCTTTCATTAGTTATTTTCATCTAAAAAACTGATATCCGAGACATACTTCCCCTGACGAAGCCCCGTTGGGCGAAACATGTTGGGACCACGTATGATCTCTTCAATTGAACATCAATATAACCACCATGTACAATGCTCCTCTGTATAACTGTGATATATATTTTTCATATACACAATTCTTTTTAAAAAAAAACTTTTTGTATTGATTGTTTAAATAAATGATATATTTTTTTACTAAATGATAATTGAGTTTTCCACTGTTGTATAGATACTAAAATTAGCACCGCCATAGTCCTTCCCATTCTCTTCTCTACATTCTCTCAAAAATTGGGATGAGGTGCGTAAAAGTGGGTGTCTACCCTTAACCAGGCCACAAAACCATTTTTCCTTCATTTTTCTGACATGTTGGTGTTATAGTTTCACTTGGATGTTATTGTGATGTTTGTGCTGGATCACTGTGACCCTTCACCCTTTTCTCCTGATGCATGCTGGGGGAGGGGCTGTACCAGGAAGTAAGTGCGTGTGTGTGTGACTGGGAAGCAGCAGCATGATACGCAGAAGTGATTACATCTTGTAATGACAGAAGTCTGTTGTATTAAGACTCCTCCATGTAACATAGTCATAATGTTTCTGAGTGAGTAATAAACCCTCTCCATGGTTAAGAAGTTCATCCAGCCTGTGTGTAACTTGCTGAGCAGATACTCGTAGCATTGCTAGCAGCACCCTGAGAGACCCCGTGTCTAAGGGACATAACAGTGGCGACAAGGATTGTGGATTTTAGCACATGTAGCGGGGTCCCCAACTTTAACCCCGCTATACCTAAATTTAGGGGTGACCAGAGCAATAGTTGGCTCTGGTCTTTTGATTATTTTGGACTCTGCCTTACTGCTGTGTCACCTGGCATGCAGTTCCCCTTTGGGTTTATAGGTGGTGTTGTCACCTATACCCAGGGTTGAACCACAGGTGATGGAGTAGGTATTGGATGTCCTTTCTCGGCTGCCATTGGTGGGCGGTTCTGGCCTGCTGTGCATGCTGGGAGAGGATATATAAGGGGCAGACGCCATTACACGGAGAGCCAATTCCCATGGCCCATGCCCGGAGAGCCTATTCCCAGGGCCCATGCCCGGAGAGCCAATTCCCGAGGCCCTCTGCCTGGAGGGAGCTACCCCTCAGAGGGGGTGCGCCCCATCTTGATCGAGGAGTCTCAGGGACCTTCAGCCTGAGACTATGGAGTTCCAGGTGGGCCCAGTACCTTTGACTGGGTCTACAACCGAAGAGGAGTCCAAGGGAACCCGCGTGAGGGTAACCGCTCTGACACAGAGGAAACCAGGGGAGGATTGATCCCATAACAAGAGGGTGAGTAATAGAGTATTGCTGACTCGGGAAAGGCCTGGTGACCTGTCGGAGGGAAGGATTCCTCGCTTCGCAGACTGCCTCTGCGGAGTGTTGAAGTTCAGGAGGGATCTCCTTGACTTGGTCCTTGGAGGGGACTGAGCCATTTTTCCAGCATCATGCCGGCTGCTAGTTCTATTGAGAGACTATCCGAGTGAGCTGTGCCTACTCGGGATCAAGTGGCGATGAAGCCAAGAGTGTGCCTGAATCCACTTCTATCTGCTAACCTCTTTTTCTCACTTCAACTCTCTGGTTCCTGGAAGCAAGATAAAATAAACTCACGTTGGAGTTGATATGTTGTGTGGACATTGACCTCATTTGGGAAAGATAAAGACTCGCCTCTATAGCCATAGAGGGGAGAACCAGAAGAAGGGAATTACTAACTGCAGGACCCAAGCATGTAACACCGCCTGACCTTTATAATCTAGAGGACACGGGCATGTGGCATGGTGTGTCTTATCCCCCTGCTTGAGAAGGTAAGAGGGGGAAAAAGATCTGTGTGCTACACACACATGGCCTTAAGAGGGTTTATTCAACCATTTGTTCCTGCTTCTGAATCATGGAGCGGCTGGAGTAGTTGAAGCAAATAGTGTGGCTGCAGAAAAGAAAGTTGCAGTTTTCCTCACAACATTGGGTCGAGCTGCAT
The DNA here is from genome assembly GCA_029206835.1 of Rana muscosa. Classification (NCBI taxonomy): domain Eukaryota; kingdom Metazoa; phylum Chordata; class Amphibia; order Anura; family Ranidae; genus Rana; species Rana muscosa. Next base: position 383,265,770 of record CM055121.1, read on the forward strand.
ATGGCACTCTCAGAGACCTAATTTCTCCAGACAAGCCAGCCTCTAAGCCCCTGCCTGAGTTAATTCTGAAGCTACATGAGCACTACAACCCAAAGCCATTAGAGATTGCAGAGCGGTTTAAATTCTACAGTAGAAGGCACCATGCCGGGGAGGACATAAAGACTTATATCATTGCTTTACGTAAACTAGCTGCCACTTGTCAGTTTGGAGACTACCTGCAGGCGGCTCTCTGTGACATGTTTGTCATGGGACTCTGCGACTCAGTCATACAGAAACGTTTACTCACAGAACCCGACTTGACTCTGACGAAAGCCACTGACCTTGCTACAGTCATGGAGTTGGCTACACAGGACGCAACCCTACTGAAGGCACTACCTGAAACTCCTGCAAGCCAGGGAGAGGAAATATTCCAATCTGCCATCACCCGACACCCAAGATGGCCGCCCCCATATCAGCCTAAACCTCGCCACCCTAATTCTTCTGTCTCTAGGACAGTGACTTGCTACCGTTGTGGTAACACTACTCACAGTGCACCTGCTTGCAAGTTCAAGGATGTTGTTTGTTTTCTTTGTGGAAAGACTGGCCATATTGGGCGTGTTTGCCGCAGCTCACTTTCCCCGGACACTACCACAAAAGTTAAACGTAAACAGACATTTCATATGGATACTGACAATAACGGCTCCAGCTCTGATAAGGAAACCTGTGTCCAGCATGTTGGACTGTTTCGGGTAGCTGGTAGTACTCCTGCAATAAAAGTGGATGTCACACTCAATGGCTGTCCTGTCTCCATGTATGTTGATGCAGGGGCAGCTGTGTCTGTCATTTCATGGACTGATTTAAAGGCATCGGGTCTGTCCCTACCGCTCCAACCTACAAATCTCACACTACAAACCTACAGCAAGGAACTACTACAGCCCTTGGGTTATATGAAACCCCTTGTTACATTAGGCAACCGCAGTCAAACTCTACGCCTTTGTGTTGTCAATAAAGGAAGTCCTCTGCTGTACGGTAAGGACTGGATCAAAGCCCTGGGCATGCCTCCTCTTGCCATTGCCCAATGTACATTGCTTTCTAAAGGTAGACCATTGGGTGGAATCCCTGAAGTCACGCTTTAAAGGGGTTTTTGAGGATTCTTTGGGCACAGTAAAAGGAAAAATAGCCCACCTTCTCTTGAAGCCTGGTCCTACACCTCGTTTTTGTAAGGCAAGATCAGTACATTTTGCCTTGCGAAAGAAAGTGGAAGCAGAGCTGGACCACCTATTGGCTGAAAAGATCATAACTAAAGTTGATAGAAGTGAATGGGCATCGCCAATTGTGCCTGTCAAGAAAAAGAATGGAGAGATTTGAATTTGTGGAGATTTCAGGGTTGCCCTGAACAACCAACTTGTTGTGGATTAATACCCATTGCCTCGACTTGAAGATCTATTTAGCTCACTGGCTGGGGGGCAAAAGTTTACAAAAATAGACTTAAAGCAAGCTTACCTGCAACTGCAAGTACACCCAGATTCACGCCATCTGTTGACCATAAACACCCATAAAGGATTATTCCAATATAACCGCATGGTTTTTGGCATAGCCCCAGCTTTAGCCATCTGGCAGCGAATCATGGATGAGGTCCTGGCAGGCATACCTTTCACTCAATGTCTACTAGATGACATGCTCATCACTGGTCCCACTGATGAAGAACACAGAAAGAATGTTGAAACTGTGCTAGAGAGACTCCAAAGGTATGGTTTACGTGTCAATCTTTCAAAATGCGAATTTCTAAAATCTCGACTGGAATTTTGTGCCCACACTGTGGACCAACATGTGTTACACACTACTGAAGAAAAAGTTAAAGCCCTTACCCATGCCCCTACTCCCCAGAATGTCACACAGCTCAGGTCCTACCTTGGCCTCCTAAATTACTACCACCGTTTCTTGCCAAACCTAGCACACCAGCTTTACCCATTACATTGCTTACTGGATGCAAGAGCTAAATGGATATGGACAGCCAAATGTGAAGAAGCTTTTCGGCTTTCTAAAGAACTAGTTCTGTCTTCTCGAGTTCTGGTCCACTATGATTTTAAGAAACACGTCATCTTGGCTTGTGACGCCTCGCCTTATGGACTGGGTGCTGTGCTTTCCCAAGTCATGCCAGATGGCACAGAGCGCCCCATTTCTTTTGCCTTCAGGTCTTTAACCTCAGCAGAACAAAACTACTCCCAGATAGACAAGGAAGCTTTGGCCATCGTATGGGCCACAACAAAAATTTCATACGTACATCTATGGTCGGGAGTTCACACTTATCACTGACCACAAACCTCTGTTGTCAATACTGAACCCTCAGAAAGGAATTTCTGCAACTGCATCTCGCTTACAAAGATACGCTTTATTCTTGGGAGTTTATACTTATTCTATCAGATACCACTCCCATGATGCCCATGGCAATGCAGATGCATTTTCCAGATTGCCAATTGGAGACCACTCACCAAGAGACGTACACGCATAGTGGAAATACACAGGCCAAAATCCTGCATGTCCACCTCCCTAATTGCCAGACATACAGTCACAGATCCCTTCCTGTCTCAGATATTCTCATATGTTTAGGCTGGATGGCCAGAGAAAGTCCCAGGTGAATTTCGTCCATACTTTGCCAGAAAATGTGAGCTTATGACTAATGCTGGTTGCCTACAGTGGGGCAATAGAGTGGTTATACCTCAGTATTTGCAACCAACCATGCTAAGGATACTGCATGAGGGCCCTCCTGGTGTGGTGCACATGAAGCAGCGAGCCCGGAGCTATGTTTGGTGGCCACAAATGGACACAGCAATTGAAGATTATGTGGCTCAATGTCCTGGGTGCTGTCAAGCTCAGCGACCCCAAAAGAAAGGAACCCTGCTACCTTGGCCATGGCCGACAGACCCGTGGTCAAGACTCCATATCGATTTTGCTGGCCCAATCCAGGGTAAAATGTATTTGATCGTGGTAGATGCACATTCAAAATGGCCGGAGGTTTTTCAAATGCCTTCTGTTACCTCAGCTGCTACCATTCTAGTCTTAAGGAAGCTCTTTGCTCAATATGGCTTGCCAACAGCCATAGTCTCGGACAATGGGACTCAATTTACATCACATGAATTTCAATCCTTCCTCAGTGGCTTGGGCATCCAACACTACAAAACAGCCCCTTATCATCCAGCCTCGAATGGGCTGGCAGAACGGTTTGTGCAGACATTTAATTTTTTTTTTTCTTTTTTTTTTTTTTCGGGAGCAGTGATTTTTTTTTTTTATTCTTTATTTTAATTTATCAAGATTACAATTGTGATACATCAAAGCATTTCTGAACTTCGAGTAGAGAAAATACATAAAAAACAATATGATAAATACTAGAAAAACTCTCGACTCAATATCCTTATACACACTTTTCTAAGATCTCTATTTCACCATCCTGCCCCCCCTCCCCCCCCATCTACCTCCCTTCTACCTCTTATTTTCTACTTATTTTTCCTCAAGCGTCTCAAGTTTTCTGCATAGCTCCATGTTTTCTTAAATTCTTTCCAACATTTCCACTTATTTTGAAATCCTTTTTTTTCTTCCTCCACCCCATATTTCAGTCCCTCCATATTGTATGTTTCTTCCACAGAGTCGATCCACTCCCATATTGATGGACTTTCCACTTCTCGCCATTTTTTTAGAATCAGCCTTTTGGCCGCGTTTAACAGATGAGGGATCAGTGACTCTTTATACAGTTTCACTCCTCCCTCTCCTCCGTGGAATAGAACTATCCATGGGTCTTTTTTAATCTCCTTCTCAGTAATTACTTTTATCAAGTCCAGGATTTTTTCCCAATATTTTTTGATTTCGGGGCACTGCCACCACAAGTGAGCCATTGTTCCCGTTTTCCCACATCCTCTCCAGCACTCTGCGTTCTGTCCTACTTGATATTTACTTAGTTTATCTGGTGTAACATACCAGCCTGTAATACACTTGAATTTCATTTCTGCGGTCCTGCTGTCCATAGCAGAATAGTGGGTCAATTTTATTATTTTATCTATAGTTCTTTTATCCCTTTGTGTTCCCAATTCCCTTTCCCATTTTTTTACATATGGGGGCATCTCCAGTTCGTCCACTGTCGACAGCAGTTTATAGAGTTTTGATATGATGCCTTTTGTATTCTCGGCTGTGCAAAGCCGTTCCATCGTCGTAAGCTCCTCCCCCGACCTGATTGGCTGGGGCAGGCTTTGTACGAAGTGGGTCAACTGATGATACCTCCATTCATCTAATATCATTAAATCCCTTTTGTGTCTTAGTTCCTGAAATGGTGTGATTTTTGCTTTCTTTATTATATCTCTTAACTGTGCTTTTTCCTTTTTAATCCAGTTTCCTCCCACAGTTTTTTTCCCTGGTGCAAAATATTCATTTTCTTTTAATTCTATTAGGGGAGAATTATAGTCCCTATCTATTTGTTTATGTAACCTGTCCCATATTTTAAGTGCAATTTGTGTCAAAACGTGAGTGTTTTCACCTAGTGTTCTATATTGGAGGGGATTCCATATTATACTTCACAATTGTGCCTTTGCCAGTGCCTTTTCAATTTTAACCCACCTTTTTTCGTGTCTGTCGTTGGCCCACTCTACTACACGAGACAGCACCACCGCATTGTAGTATTTTTTTATATCTGGTACAGCCAGCCCTCCATGTTTTTTATCCTGTTTTAGTACAGAGAAGGAGATCCTGTGTCTTTTTATTTTTCCATATAAAGTTCATTAACATGTTTTTTAACACTCTGAAGTATGGTTGGGGTATTGCCACTGGTAGCATCTGAAATTTATATAGAATCTTTGGTAAGAGAACCATCTTCAGAATGTTGATTCTTCCTAGCCATGATATTGGGCGGTTTGTCATCTTTCTGATTTCCGATTTTATTTCATCTAACAGAGGGATATAATTTATCTTATATATTTTCTTTATTGAATTGGCAAGTTTTACTCCCAGATACTTGAGTTCCCTCTGCCAGGGAAAATTAAACTCTTTTTTTAACCTCCGTTCTTCTACCTTTCCAATATTTACATTTAGAATCTCAGTTTTAGCTATATTAATTTTAAAATTTGATATCTCACCATATTGTTTAAGGATTTTAAGTAAGTTCGGCAATGTGGTCCTAGGGTTACTAACAAAAAACAGGACATTGTCTGCAAAAGCTGATAATTTGTGTTTGTCTTCTTCTATTCTAATGCCTTTGACATCGGGGTTGTTTCGTACCGTCGCGAGTAGGGGTTCCAAGGACAACACAAACAAGAGGGGGGATAGGGGGCATCCCTATCTTGTCCCGTTTTTCATCTCGAAAGCCGGAGACAGTGTGCCATTTATTTTAATCCTACCCGTAGGGTGCTGATATAGTGTTTTGACCCACTGTATCATCCTAGCTCCGAATCCCATGGTTTCCAAGGTTTGGATCATGAGTCCCCAGTCTACCCTGTCAAATGCCTTTTCTGCATCTACTGACAGGAGTAGACCTGGGGACCCATTCTCTTTTATCTTCTGGAGAAGGAACAATGCTCTCACCCCATTGTCCCTCCCTTCCCTTCCTGGGATGAATCCCACCCAGTCCGGATGTACCAGTGTGGACATCAATCCCTTCATTCTTTCTGCCAGAACTTTCGCGTATAGTTTTATATCCGCGTTTAGTAGCGAGATCGGCCTGTATCCGGAGCATAGCATTTCATCTTTCCCCTCCTTCGGGATAACCGTTATTGTGGCTACTGAGGCCTCCCTGCTCATTTCATAGTCCAACCCTAACCCGTTCATATATTTACATGGGGTATCAGTATCTTCTTAAATTTTTAAAGTATAGCGCTGTAAACCCATCGGGGCCCTGGCTTTTCCCTGGGGCTGAGTCCATCAGCGTTCTACTTATTTCCTCCTCCGTTATGGGTTTATCTAATGCCAGTTTTTCATTCTCATTAATCTTCGGCAGTCTCGCCTTTTCTAGAAATTCCTTTATCTTTAGTTGCTTCTCTCCTGACCTCCATCCCTTCTGCTCCACTGAATACAGCCCCTCATAGTAGTTTTTAAATGTATCTGCTATCTCCTTTGTTGAGTATACTACCTCTCCGTTCTTTTTTTTGATCTTTTCTATAAAATTTCTGGTCTTTTTCTTTTGTACCATTCTTGCTAGATGTTTGCTAGGTTTTTTTCCCCACTTGTATCTTTCTTTTGCTATGCGATTTAGTGTCATTTTAGTCTCTTGGTCCATAAGTTCTTTTAGTTCATCCCTTTTAATCACTAATTCGTGGTATAGCTCTTGTTGTTGCCCTTGTTGTTTTTTATGTTCCTGCTCGGCTTTAAATATTTCTCCAATCAGTAAATTAAGTTTTCTATTCCTTTATTTTTTTTTCCTTGTCCCTTCCGAGATCAAAATCCCCCTAATATAGACTTTATGTGCCTTCCATAGGGTTGCCCCTGAAATCCCTTCCGTATCATTTGTCTGAAAGTAGTACTCTAGTTCCTTTTCCACCCTCTCTAATCTCTCCTCGTCCCGGAGCAGTTCTTCGTTTAATCGCCAAGTATCGGGTTGCTTTTGATAGTCGGGCAGTTTTAGTTTCATGCTTACAGGGGCATGGTCCGATAGGGAAGCAATTTCTATGTTTGATTCCACCACCATATCCAGCATTCTATGTTCTACCATTATGTAATCTATCCTTGAGTACGTCCCGTGTACAGGGGAGAAAAACGTATAGTCCTGTGTTTTGGGGTGCATAATCCTCCATATGTCGACCATCTGATTGTTACGCATTTTTTGTTTTATCTTTATCAGTTGTGAGTTATTTGTCCCCTGTACACGGGACGTACTATCCACTGCCGGATCCATACAAAAGTTCATATCTATCATCACGATAATATATCCTGCCCCAAAGTCAAATTTACCCAAAATGTCATTGAAATATTTAATGGGATTCGCGTTGGGGGCATAGATGTTTGCCAAAGTGCATTTCATTCCGCCTAACTTCCCTTTTAGAAAAATATACCTACCGTCTCTATCGGTCATTCTTTCCTCCAATGCAAACCTCATTTCCTTAGAAAACCCTATTGCAACCCCCTCGCTCTTTTGGAGATAGTGTCCCCATAGAACCACTTCGGAAAACTAGGTGAGTACAATTTGATGTTTGATTCTAGGGTCAGATGGGTCTCCTGTAAGAAGACTACATCTGCTCCATAATGTTTTAGTTCTCTTAAGATCTTATGTCTTTTGGTAGGTGTATTTAGTCCTCTGACGTTGTAGAATATAAAATTTATTACTGGCATTTCTTCTTTTTTTTCCTGAGCTGTTTATATTTTATCTGTCTATCATCGCCTTTTGCATTTCTTTCTTGTAGAGTCAAAAAGGTAGAGTCCCCGCCTTTCCCCCCTTTACCCCACCCCTTTCCCTTTTCCACTGGTCCCTCCCTCTTTCCTTCCCCCCTCCCTCCCCCCTCTCCTTCCAAAGCCCCTCTCCCCCTCCCTCCCATCTCCTCCTCCCACCTCCTCCTTCCCCTCCCATCCCCCTCCCTCCCCCTTTTGGCCCGTTATTGGCCTTAGAACCATTGGTGGTCCTGTTCTTTACCACTTGGTTCTCTCATTTTAGAGGTGTGACTCTGACCTTGGCACTCAGGCTCCCCCCGCCCCCCATGCAATGTTGGGGGGGCGAGGTAGCCCGGAGGTGCCAGCCGGAGCCCCGGTCGGCCATTCTCCGCCTCTCCGTCCTACTCCTCCCTCCCCGCCTCCCAGAGAAGATCCCCTCCTCCCCCTTCCTCCCATTCATCCAGCCCCCCGTATCCTCTTCTAAGCACTTAATTTTAAATGTCCCTTTTATTTTAAATGTCTCAATTCTCTCTCACAGTCCACCCGGGTAGGTCTGGAACCTGCAAGTCTAGTTTGTTGCAGAATCCCTCCAATTCTTCCGGAAAACTTAGTCTAGCTGATTTTCCTTCTTTCTGGCCTATAAGACAAGCCGGAAACCCCCAGGTGTATTTGACGTTTTTTGTCTTCATTTGCTCCAGGAGGGGTTTCAGAAGTCTCCGCCTTGCCAATGTCTCTGGTGCTAAGTCTGTAAATATCTGTAGCTCATTTCCTTGGAATTGGATAGGGGTTTTTCCTCTTGATTTCATTTGGATGTCCGCTTTGTCTTCATGATGCCTAAACCTAACAATAATGTATCTTGGCCAGTCAGCCTCCCCATTTCTAGGTTTTCCCGCGCGATGTACTCGCTCTATTTTGAGGGAATCTTCTGCTTCTATACCTAGAAGGGGATTGAATATTATATTCATGGTCTTCCTCAGGTCTTCTCCTTTTTCCTCTGGGAGAGAGCGGATTCTTAGGTTTTGCCTTCTATTTCGGTTTTCTTGATCTTCTAAGCGGTATAGTATATTTCTCTGGTTTTATTGTATTATTTTAGCTTGCTCCTTTAAATTACTTAGTTCCTGGTCCTGTTTTTCTACTCTTTCTTCCGCTACTTCTACTCTTGCCAAGAGGTGACCGAGGTCAGTTCTTAGCATAGTAATTTCCGCCTTTATTGCGTTTTCCAGTCTCATTAACATCTCATTCATTTCTCCTTTTGTAGGGATTTGTGCATCCGCCCATTGTTCTTCTGCTCTGCTTTCTTCTAGTTCACTCTCTAATGTTTGATCGTTTTTAGTTCGGTCCGATGCCCCTCCTCCCTTTTTTTCCATACTCTTTGTCCTTTTCTCCGTTGTCTTGTCCCTTCTATCTTGCTATTGTACTCCCACTCCAGGTCTTTTTAGGTTTACCTCCTGTGTCATATATTGTTTGATATTACTGTTTGCTGCGCTGTTCCTGGGGGTTTTGGGGGCCGTACCGTTCATGGTTTTACTCATAGACTTGCTCATCGTATTTTTTTTTACGGCTCTTATTCGTTTCCCCGGTTTTATTTATTTAGGCTAGTGAATGCACCGATTTCCCCCTTACTCTCTTTTCTCCCTTTAGGCGTAATAATAAGCTAACAGTAAGGTAGACAAGTAAACAATCAAGTAGCCTCAAGGTCTGCTAACGCATGTAGTATTGCTACAGTGTCTTGGTCTTCAGTCGCACCTTTTGGGTATCAAGCTGGTATTCAGGTCACTTTCTAAAGGAGCCACCCACCATAGAAAAAAAAGAGGAGAAAAGCACCTCAGCAAAAGAGACAAAATTGGACAGGAACAACGAAGCAGAGCTTTGCTTTGCCAAATTCCCCCAAAATGATGGGCTAATTAACCTCAGTTTTCAGGCTACGGTAGTAGTGCGGTAATAGTGATACAATATTTCCGCTACTAAGACTGAGTTTTTTATTATGTGCAGACATTTAAGAAGCACTTATTGTCCACTCTGGACCAGGTCGGAATGTCAGAGGAGAATCTGCTGGAGTTCTTGACTATGTACCGAAACGCAAAACACGCTACTACTGGGCTGTCCCCAGCTTTTCTTATGTTTGGCAGGCATCTCCGCACCAAACTGGATTTAGTTCGTCCACAGGAACAGTCACCAACACCTCCTCCACCAGGCTGTCCTGGGTTCCGTGCTGGTGATCTTGTATGATTTCGTAATTACAGAGTTTTGCCTCATTGGCTTCCTGGAATTATTGATGGACCTCTTGGACGAAGAATGTACCTTGTTCGCCTGGAGACTGGCATTTATGTTCGTAGACACGTTTCGCAATCGAGAAAACACATTTGCCTGCCAGTAGAAACAAACCCGACCTCTCTTTCTACCCAACCACCAGAGTCTACTCAGGGCTCTACTGGTGACATATGGCATGGTGTCTGGCATGATCCCACAAGTTTAAAACCCCTGAAGCGGTTGGTGACCGTATTCCTGAGACGCCCGGACATGTGCCCGGAGTTGCAGAGACTGATTTGTCTGTTGGACACCCACTGACATCTCCAGAACCTTTCACAGCCTTTACCCCTCCTAGTGCTGTGCCACTTCGTAAGTCTGCCCGCCAAAGACATCAAACTCCTCGTTGGCAAAGCACTGAAATCTTACGGGACACTTTGGAGGTCAGGAAACAAAGACAAATGGCTCATAACGTGATGGCGGAGCCACAGAACTGAGTTGGAGATACTACTTGCTGAACTGATCCTGCTTACCTTGTTATTTTACGTGTTGAGTATTTTATGTGTTGAGTATTTTGTTATCTTGTTATGTTTTTTTTTTTTGGGGAAAAAGAGGAGGTGTGATGTTTGTGCTGGATCACTGTGACCCTTCACCCTTTTCTCCTGATGCATGCTGGGGGAGGGGATGTACCAGGAAGTAAGTGTGTGTGTGTGTGACTGGGAAGCAGCAGCATGATACACAGAAGGGATTACATCTTGTAATGACAGAAGCCTGTTGTATTAAGACTCCTCCATGTAACAAAGTCATCATGTTTCTGAGTGAGTAATAAACCCTCTCCATGGTTAAGAAGTTCATCCAGTCTGTGTGTAACTTGCTGAGCAGATACTGGCAGCATTGCAAGCAGCACCCTGAGAGACTGAGAGACCCCATGTCTAAGGGACATAACAGTTACAAGTTGCACTGAGTAATAGTAAATCTGGATAAAACAAAAATCATATCTTCTTCACATCAGGCTCAAAAACAACAAAATGTGATTATTTTAAAGGGGGGGGTGATTATTTTCTATACCCACTGGTATAAAAGAGTAGGTTATATCACAAAATAAATTTCTGAGAGTCCTGTGTGATGTATAACCAGGTCATTAAAAGATCAGTAAGTGAACTGTTTCCATACAATATATTTGTATTAATATTCATCTTTAAAGTGACGCTAAACTTTGGTTTAATTCAAATCTATTCAAGTATGTATTCTTAGCCCAAAGGATTACATTCTATTGCTCTCAGCCTCCTCCAATTCCCCCCCCCCCCTTTTTCTTTTTGCTGCTGTGTTCCAAATTCCTATTAGGCCTGATTCACACCAATGCATTTTTAGTGCATTTTGCAGATTTGCAATACAGACCATTTAAAGTGGTTGTAACCACTTTTACCTACAGGTAAGCCTATGTTAAGGCTTACCTGTAGGTGCTGGAAATATCTCCTAAACCTGCACGGTTTAGGAGATAGTTACAATGTACGAGTGTGCAGATCTAATCGGCGCATGCGCACTTTAGAAAGGGCACGATCGTGCCGTTTCTAAAGGAAACATGCTATGACTGGGGGTTCCTGCGTGCATGTGCGGGAGTGACGTCCCTCGACTCCGGCCAGTCACAGAGCCGGAGTTCACCGCCCCATAAGGAAGAGGGTAAAGATGGACGCTTCGTGCAAGAGGGGACAGCGGGAACATCGCAGGCTTCGGTTTCAGGTAAGTGATACATAATGCGACGCATTATGCTTTACCTTTGCAGGGAAATAAAGAGGAAGTAAAACCCATCAGGGTTTACTTCCTCTTTAATATGGTTTCCTATGGAACATGTTCTGTAGTGCAAATCTGCAAAATGTATAGGTGTGAATCAGACCTTAGAAGGCGACTACATTTGTTCTCCATGGTCCCACTGTATGCAAACGTAGCCACCCTCTCTTGCTTGCTGCCGAGATAGACTAGGGACAACGGACGATGGTATTTGTAGTGTGCAAAAAACAAAGAACATGACAGCAACTAACATGCTCCGTTCGTTCCAAACAAACAAGAGTGAGGGGGGAAAAATAGAAGTATGAGAGCTGATGGAGGATGTTACAAGGAGGCAGAAAAAAACAGTTAAGCCTCGTACACACGGCCCAGAATACCGTCGTAAAAAAAAACTTTGGTTTTCTCAACGAGATTCTTGTCAAGCTTGACGGGATTCTTGTCAAGCTTTTCTTGCATACAAACTGTCAATTAAAAATCTTGTTGTTGTAAAGCGCGGTGACATACAACACGTACAACGGCAGTATAAAGGGGAAGTCTGATTCCAATGGCGCCACCCCTTGGGCTGCTTTTGCTGATCTTGTGTTACTGTGTGTTAGTAAATGTTTGAGGAGAGACGATTCACGCTTTTCAGTCTTCGTGCTTTCAGTTCGTTACAGCGTGACAAATGTGCTATCTCCATTACGAATGCTAGTTTTACCAGAAGGAGCGCTCCCGTCTCATACTTGATTCTGAGCATGCGCGGTTTTTTTAAGACTCGGAAAAGCATACACACGACCGGTTTTCTCATCGGGAAACAGGCCGACAAGAATCCCGATGAGAAAAATGAGAATCCTGATGAGAAAATAGAGAGCAGGTTCTCTATTTTTCTTGTCGAGATTCCTGGCAGTTTTCTCGACGAGAAACCATACACATGAACGGTTTTCTCAGCAAGAAAGCTCTCCCAGCTGTTTTCTTGTAGTTTGTTGCCGAGAAAACCGGTCGTGTGTACGAGGCTTAAGAAACAATTTCATGACAAATATTTTACGGGGCCATTAAGTAGTGGATGTCTATATTTTTTGGGGGGGGAAAACGATATTGTTTCGTTTCACTTTAACTTGCAAGTTTATTTTTTATATCTAAGCTGGAGATGCTGGATTGCTCAGTCTGTAGAAAGGAAGATTTTGTGGTGTAACCTAACAGGTCCTCTTAAGCACCTGACACAAGATATGGTTATTTTCTATTTTCATAACGTTAAAGCCTTTATTTGGACAAGGAAGATAATGACGAACATGTAATGAATGCACTTTACCAAATTTTCTCAGTTATCTGGTATAACATCAATGTAATAGTGTATGAACGTCGAGTTAACAAATTCAAGCCAAAACACAAAACATGTTTGGAAAAGAAATATGTCTTGGTCTTAAAACGAGGCATTGGTATGCCTTGGCAGAGCTTTAAGGTTCTGGCAGAGGTTTAAGGTTCCAGCATGGATCGATAAAATCCTAGTAGGGGATCTTGTATTGCGTGCAGCACACCAATTCCTAAGAACGGTCCTGCCAAGCTCTTTACGTCATCTTCACAGAATTTCGTCTGTTTTCTCTTTGCACATTTATCCTTTCTTACAAATCTATTACCTTCATAAGGAAGAACTCCACAAAAGCTCCTGCTTGTGGATGTAGGGGAAGGAAGTGAAAAGCTGTGAATTATACTTGTTCTATGGCTGCCAATGAGAAATCTGCTGCTGTAAAAATGTAGCTTGTTCCACGTCCCTAAGCTCCATTCTCCAGCATGCGGGTGTTGGGAAATCCCTATAGACTGCTACATGGCTGACTATTTTAATATGCATATTGCAGAGCAGTGCCCAGGCATCGGGAGTATGCCAGCACTAGGAGAGAAATGCCAGGAGTTAGTTTTTACAGCTGTAGATCAATGGGCGACATAAAGGGAAGTAAGAGTTATGCCTAGTACACACGACCGGGATTCCCGACAGGAAAAGATCCGTCGGAAATCCCGAGGGGAAAACCGAGAGCCTGCTCTCTACTTTTCCCCCCATACAGACGATTGGTTTTCCCGTCGGCAAAACTCAGATGAGAGCTTTTCCCCGGAAATCCCGACCCTGTGTTTGCTCCATCTGAGTTTTTCCCCACAGGAAAACTGCCAAAAATAGCAGTTTTCTGCTACACACGACTGGGTTTTCTGATGGGAAAAGTCAGTCGGGAAACCCGCTAGGAAAAAAGAGAGCAGGATCTCTTTTTTCCGTTAGGAAAAAATCCTGGCGGGAAAACCGTTCGTCTGTATGGTTTTCCGACGGGCAAAAAAACGTGCATGCTCAGAATCAAGTATGAGACGGGAGTGCTCTTTCTGGTAAAACTAGCGTTCGTAATGGAGATAGCACATTCGTCACGCTGCAAATTATTGCATCGTTTAATGCAGCGCATTCTTTTCTTCTTTATAATGCTACAATAATGAACTTGTTTTGCTGCTGATATTCACACAGAGTTCTGACAAACTTGTTTATTATTTCTCGTGATCTCATGAATATATATATTTTTTTTTAAAGCTAGATCTCCAAAATAGTGTTGAGCGAACCCGAACTGTAAAGTTCGGGTCCGTACCGAACTTTAGCTTTTTCCCGAACCCGAACCCGAACCCGGACTTTGCGCAAAAGTCCGGGTTCGGCAATCTAATTACGCAGTTAGAAATGCTTCAGGGGCCAGCCAATCACCTTTTGATTAGCTGGTGTGCCCTTAGAGGCCATCATAGCCATGCCTACTAATGGCATGGCTGTGATTGGTCAGTGCAACATGTGACCCAGCTTCTATATAAGCTAGAGGCACACAGCACACACGTCACTCTGCTTCAGAATAGATAGGGAGAGGATCTAGTCTGCTGCTGCTGCTTTTAGGGAGAGATAGAAAAATACATGAGTTAGTCCTGATTCTGGAATCTGAGGGAAAAGATAGAGAGACAGTGTAGTGTAGGGCCAGGTTCCTGTTTTTTGCTTTTAGGGAGAGAGATATATTATATAAGAATAGGAGTAGTGTTGAGCGAACCCGAACTGTAAAGTTCGGGTCCGTACCGAACTTTAGCTTTTTCCCGAACCCGAACCCGGACTTTGCCCAAAAGTCCGGGTTCGGGTTCGGCAATCTAATAACGCATTTAGAAATGCTTCAGGGGCCAGCCAATCACCTTTTGATTAGCTGGTGTGCCCTTAGAAGCCATCATAGCCATGCCTACTAATGGCATGGCTGTGATTGGTCAGTGCAACATGTGACCCAGCTTCTATATAAGCTAGAGGCACACAGCACACATGACACTCTGCTTCAGAATAGATAGGGAGAGGATCTAGTCTGCTGCTGCTGCTTTTAGGGAGAGATAGAAAGATAGAAGAGGTAGTCCTGATTCTACAATCTGAGGGAAAAGATAGAGAGATAGTGTAGTGTAGGGCCAGGTTTCTGTGTTGGTGCTTTCAGGGAGAGAGAATATTATATAGGAGTCCAGATTCAGAGATTAAAATCAGCGATCTGCATAGGTCTACCTATTTGTGTTGCAGTGCAGTCTTTTTACACTGCCATGAGCCCAGTGTCAGAGAAAATCTAACTTTTAGGGGAAAAAAAAGGCACTTTATTGTTCTCTTTTCCAAAAGACCCTTAGGGCAAAAAAAAAAAAGCATTTTATTTTGCTCGTGCAAAAAAAGACCCGTTTAGGGCAAAAAAAAAAAAAAAAAAAATTTGCACTTTAATGTACGCTTGCAAAAAACGCCGTTTAGTGGCACCAAAAAAAGTTTGCAGTGTGTTATACATATTTTGAGGTGTGTGAAATAAACAATTTCTCTATAGTTTTCTCCTACTGTGCTATACTAAAAAAACAAAATTTTTTTTGAATAGCATTTTCTGCAGTTCTGTAGCTGTGCGATTCAGCGGTTACGTACTGTGGGTGTGTTCTGCTCTTCCAAAAAACGCCGTTTAAGGGCACCAAAAAAAGTTTGCAGTGTGTTATACATATTTTGAGGTGTGTGAAATAAACAATTTCTATATAGTTTTCTCCTACTGTGCTATACTAAAAAAACAACATTTTTTTTGAATAGCATTTTCTGCAGTTCTGTAGCTGTGCGATTCAGCGGTTACGTACTGTGGGTGTGTTCTGCGCTTCCAAAAACACCCATTTAGGGCAAGATCCTAAATTTTGAAAATATGAGGAGAAGGTCAAAGAGACGTGGTGGCCCCGGTCGTGGTGCTGCTGGTGGAGCTCCTGTTGCAGGGAGAGGACGTGGTGGATCTGTGCCAGATACACGCACAAGTGAAACACCTTCCTCAGGTGCGAGTAGGCGACCGAGCCTGCGGCGGTATTTTGTCGCGCCTAATGAGGCTGTACGAATGTTTAGGCCAGGACAAGTACAGGCGATAGTAGATTGGGTTGCTGACAGTGCCTCGGGTTCCTTCACATTGTCTCCCACCCACTCTTCTGATGAAAGAACAGAGTTGGCACCTGAAACCCATGTCCATCAGTCTTTCACCTCACCCCCTTGCAAATCAGCCAAGCAGTCTGAGCCCCAAATCATGCAGCAGTCTCTTCTGCTTTTCGATGACTCTGTTAGCAGGGTTTCCCAGGGCCATCCACCTAGCCCTGCCCCAGAAGTGGAAGAGATTGAGTGCACCGATGCCCAACCACTTATGTTTCATGATGAGTACATGGGAGGACCATCGCAGTACGTCTCGGATGATGACGAAACACAGGTGCCAACTGCCGCTGCTTTTGCAATTGTGTAGACAGACAAGGAGGGCGGAGGTGAAGACTGGGTGGAAGATGATGTGGAGGACGATGAGGTCCTCGACCCCACATGGAATCAACGTTATGCAGGTGACCAGTGTAGTTTGGAGGAAGAGGCGGTGGTCGCACAGCAGAAGAGGGAGCAGGGTGCAAAAGCGGGGCGTCTGTCAGCTAGACAGTATGTCTGCTACTGCCCAACGCGGCAAGGGACCGAGCACACCAAAGCCAGGTCCAAGGAGTTCCCCAGCGTGGCAGTTCTTCACACAATGTGCTGATGAGAAGACACGAGTGGTTTGCACGCTGTGCAATCAGAGCCTGAAGAGAGGCATAAACGTTCTCAACCTGAGCACAACCTGCATGACCAGGCATCTAAGTGCAAAGCACGAGCTGCAGTGGAGTAGACACCTCAAAAACCAAGAAAGGTCTCTGGCTCCTCCTGATTCCTCTTCTGCTGCAGTCTCGGCCTCTTCATCCACCTCTGTAGTGACAGTGGCACCTGCCACCCCGCAAACAGAGCATCTGCCAGCAACACTATCACCTGGGTCACCAACCATCTCCACAATGTCCCATGGAAGCGTTCAGCTCTCTATCTCCCAAACATTGGAGCGGAAGAGGAAGTACCCCCCTAGCCACCCGCGATCCCTGGCCCTGAATGCCAGCATTTCAAAACTCCTGGCCTTTGAAATGCTGTCATTCCGTCTGGTGGAGACGCAGAGTTTTAAAAGCCTGATGGTATTGGCTGTCCCACAGTACGTCGTGCCCAGCCGCCACTATTTTTCCAGGCGAGCCATCCCTTCCCTGCACAACCAAGTGGGGGACAAAATCAGGTGTGCACTGCGCAACGCCATCTGTGGCAAGGTCCACCTAACTACGGATGCGTGGACCAGTAAGCACGGTCAGGGACGTTATATCTCCCTAACAGCACACTGGGTAAATGCAGTGGCGGCTGGGCCTGAGGCAGATAGCAGTTTGGCGCATGTCCTTCCACCACCGAGGATTGCAGGGCGCTTCAGTTTGCCTCCTGTTGCTAACTCCTCCTACTCCGCTTCCTCATCCTCTACCGCCTCCTCATCCGGTCAGCGATACACCTTCACCACCAACTTCAGCACAGCCAGGGGTAAACGACAGCAGGCAGTTTTAAAACTTTCCTGTTTGGGGGAAAAACCCCACACCACGCAGGAGTTGTGGAGGGACATGGAACAACAGACCAATGAGTGGTTGCTGTCAGTGAGCCTCAAGCCCGGCCTGGTGGTGTGCGATAATGGGCGAAATCTCGTAGCAGCTCTGGGCCTAGCCGGTTTGACGCACATCCCTTGCCTGGCGCATGTGCTGAACTTGGTGGTCCAGAGGTTCCTTAAAAATTACCCCAATATGCCAGAGCTGCTGCAGAAAGTGCGGGCTGTGTGTGCGCACTTTCGGAGTTCTCACCCTGCTGCTGCTCGCCTGTCAGCGCTGCAGCGTAACTTCGGCCTTCCCGCTCACCGCCTCATATGTGACGTGCCCACAAGGTGGAACTCCACCTTGCACATGCTGGCCAGACTGTGCGAGCAGCAGCAGGCGATAGTGGAGTTTCAGCTGCAGCAATCACGCGTGAGTCGCTCTGCGGAACAGCACCACTTCACCACCAATAACTGGGCCTCCATGCGAGACCTGTGTGCCTTGTTGCGCTGTTTCGAGTACTCCACCAACATGTCCAGTGCCAATGACGCCGTTCTTAGCGTTACTATCCCAGTTCTATGCCTCCTTGAAAAAACGCTTCGGGCAATGATGGAAGAGGATGTGGCACAGGAGGATGAGGAGGAGGAGGAGGAAGCGGGATCATTTCAAAGGCTTTCAGGGCAGTCTTTCACAAGTGGCTACGAGGGTGGGTTCCTGCACCAACAAACGCCAGGTACACAATTGTCCGACAGAAAGGGAACAGTTCTGGAGGATGACGAGGTGGAGGAGGAGATGGAGGAGGAGGAGGAGGAGGCATTTTCACAGCAGGGTGGCACCCAGACCAGCTCGTGGCCATCACTGGTGCGTGGCTGGGGGGATACAGAGGACACAGACGATACACCTCCCACAGAGGACAGCTTTTCTTTGCCTCTGGGCAGCCTGGCACACATGAGCAATTACATGCTGCAGTGTTTCCGCAATGACCGCCGAGTTGCCCACATTTTAACTGGTGCTGATTACTGGGTGGCCACCCTGCTGGATCCCCGTTACAAGGACAACGTACCGTCCTTAATTCCCTCACTGGAGCGGGATCGTAAGATGCGCGAGTACTAGCGCACGCTGGTAGACGCGCTGCTGGTGGCATTCCCACCTGACAGCGGGCGTACGGTGGAAGCACAAGGCGAAGGCAGAGGAGGAGGAAGAGGTCGCCAACGCAGCCGGGGCACCGGCAGCACCTCAGAAGGCAGGGTTAGCATGGCTGAAATGTGGAAAAGCTTTGTCAGCACGCCACAACAACCAGCACCACCAGCTGAGATGGAACGTCTTAGCAGGAGGCAGCATTTCACCAACATGGTTGAGCAGTATGTGTCCACAGGCCTACACGTACTGGATGACGGGTCTGCCCCCTTTAACTTATGGGTCTCCAAATTGGGCACATGGCCTGAGCTTGCCCTTTATGTCTTGGAGGTGCTGGCCTGCCCTGCAGCTAGTGTATTATCTGAACGTGTATTTAGCACGGCAGGGGGCGTTATCACAGACAAGCGCAGCCGCCTGTTCAGAGCCAATGTGGACAAGCTCACTTTCATTAAAATGAACCAGGCATGGATCCCACAGGACTTGTCCGTACCTTGTGCAGAATAGACATGTATACCGGTGTTGTGACAAAAACTGTCCGGCCATCGGATTGTGTCCGGCCCATACTGCGAAGGCGCAGCGCTTGCGCAGTACAGAGGACAAGGAGATTCACAAAATCTCCGAAGATGAACGGCGCCTGCGCTGTGAGTGCAGGTTCAAGCCCCACCATCCAAGTGGACATACGGTAGCACATAGTAACAGGGCCCCTCACGGGCTCGGTTCGATCGCCACGCTTCGGGCACGGCCTCACTTGGCTCGTCTTGAACCACGGATGGGGTGGCCTTCACCTGAACTCACCACGCAGGCGCCGTTCGTCTTGGGAGATTTTAGAAATCCCCTTGTCCTACATACTGAGCAAGCGCAGTACAGGGTGGACAATATTTGACGGGGAACAGAATTCGACACATCACCGGCATTACACAGCCATTGTTGTATTTTTGAATCAGTGTTGGCTACCTCGTCCTCCTCCACCGCCGCTTCCACCTACACAGCCACATCCACCGCCACTTCAACCTCCTACTCCATATGGACCTCGTCCTCCTAGGTCAAGATTATTATTTTTTATTTTTATTTTTTTTATGTTATTTTAAGTTATTTCCCTATCCACATTTGTTTGCAGAGCACTTGCCATGCTCTTAACAACATTTTGCTGCCATTTGCAGCCCTCTAGCCCTTTCCATTACCTTTTTAGTCCTTAGAAGTCCGGGTCCCCATTGACTTCAATGGGGTTCGGGTCCGGGTTCGGGTTAAAGTTCGGTCCCGAACCCAAACTTTTTTCCGAAGTTCGGCCGAACCCGTCGAACCCGAACATCCAGGTGTCCGCTCAACTCTAAATAGGAGTCCAGATTCAGAGATATAACTCAGCGATCTGCATAGGTTTACCTGTTTGTGTTGCAGTGCAGTCTTTTTACACTGCTATGAGCCCAGTGTCAGAGACAATCTACCTTTTATCTGCAAGCTCAGTGCACCAGAACTGCATATATTACGTTGAGAGATACACCGTTTCCATACTGTGGGTGTATTCTGCTCTTGAAAAAAAAAAGGCACTTTATTGTGCTCTTTTCCAAAAGACCCATTGGGCAAAAAAAAAATTATTTCCATTTTATTTTGGTCGTGCAAAAAAAGACCTGTTTAGGGCAAAAAAAATATAAAAAAAAATTGCACTTTAATGTACGCTTGCAAAAAGAGCCATTTAGGGCCACAAAAAATATTTTGCAGTGTGTTATACATATGTGGAGGTGTGTGAAATAAACAATTTCTAAATAGTTTTCTTCTACTGTGCTATACTAAAAAAACAACATTTTTTTTGAATAGCATTTTCTGCAGTTCTGTAGCTGTGCGATTCAGCGGTTACGTACTGTGGGTGTATTGTGGTCTTCCAAAAAACGCCATTTAGGGCCACAAAAAATATTTTGCAGTGTGTTATACATATGTGGAGGTGTGTGAAATAAACAATTTCTAAATAGTTTTCTTCTACTGTGCTATACTAAAAAAAAAAACATTTTTTTTTGAATAGCATTTTCTGCAGTTCTGTAGCTGTGTGATTCAGCGGTTACGTACTGTGGGTGTATTGTGGTCTTCCAAAAAACGCCATTTAGGGCCACAAAAAATATTTTGCAGTGTGTTATACATATGTGGAGGTGTGTGAAATAAACAATTTCTAAATAGTTTTCTTCTACTGTTCTATACTAAAAAAACAACATTTTTTTTGAATAGCATTTTCTGCAGTTCTGTAGCTGTGCGATTCAGTGGTTACGTACTGTGGGTGTATTGTGGTCTTCCAAAAAACGCCATTTAGGGCCACAAAAAATATTTTGCAGTGTGTTATACATATGTGGAGGTGTGTGAAATAAACAATTTCTAAATAGTTTTCTTCTACTGTGCTATACTAAAAAAAAAACATTTTTTTTGAATAGCATTTTCTGCAGTTCTGTAGCTGTGCGATTCAGCGGTTACGTACTGTGGGTGTATTGTGGTCTTCCAAAAAACGCCATTTAGGGCCACAAAAAATATTTTGCAGTGTGTTATACATATGTGGAGGTGTGTGAAATAAACAATTTCTAAATAGTTTTCTTCTACTGTGCTATACTAAAAAGACAACATTTTTTTTGAATAGCATTTTCTGCAGTTCTGTAGCTGTGCGATTCAGCGGTTACGTACTGTGGGTGTATTGTGGTCTTCCAAAAAACGCCATTTAGGGCCACAAAAAATATTTTGCAGTGTGTTATACATATGTGGAGGTGTGTGAAATAAACAATTTCTAAATAGTTTTCTTCTACTGTGCTATACTAAAAAAACAACATTTTTTTTGAATAGCATTTTCTGCAGTTCTGTAGCTGTGCGATTCAGCGGTTACGTACTGTGGGTGTATTGTGGTTTTCCAAAAAACGCCATTTAGGGCCACAAAAAATATTTTGCAGTGTGTTATACATATGTGGAGGTGTGTGAAATAAACAATTTCTAAATAGTTTTCTTCTACTGTGCTATACTAAAAAAACAACATTTTTTTTGAATAGCATTTTCTGCAGTTCTGTAGCTGTGCGATTCAGCGGTTACGTACTTTGGGTGTATTGTGGTCTTCCAAAAAACGCCATTTAGGGCCACAAAAAATATTTTGCAGTGGGTTATACATATGTGGAGGTGTGTGAAATAAACAATTTCTAAATAGTTTTCTTCTACTGTGCTATACTAAAAAAACAACATTTTTTTTTGAATAGCATTTTCTGCAGTTCTGTAGCTGTGCGATTCAGTGGTTACGTACTGTGGGTGTATTGTAGTCTTCCAAAAAACGCCATTTAGGGCCACAAAAAATATTTTGCAGTGTGTTATACATATGTGGAGGTGTGTGAAATAAACAATTTCTAAATAGTTTTCTTCTACTGTGCTATACTAAAAAAACTATTTTTTTTTAATAGCATTTTCTGCAGTTCTGTAGCTGTGCGATTCAGCGGTTACGTACTGTGGGTGTGTTCTGCTCTTCCAAAAACACCCATTTAGGGCAACATCCTAAATTTGGAAAATATGAGGAGAAGGTCAAAGGGACGTGGTGGCCCCGGTCGTGGTGCTGCTGGTGGAGCTCCTGTTGCAGGGAGAGGACGTGGTGGATCTGTGCCAGATACACGCACAAGTGAAACACCTTCCTCAGGTGCGAGTAGGCGATCGAGCCTGCGGCGGTATTTTGTCGCGCCTAATGAGGCTGTACGAATGTTTAGGCCAGGACAAGTACAGGCGATAGTAGATTGGGTTGCTGACAGTGCCTCGGGTTCCTTCACATTGTCTCCCACCCACTCTTCTGATGAAAGATCAGAGTTGGCCCCTGAAACCCATGTCCATCAGTCTTTCACCTCACCCCCTTGCAAATCAACCAAGCAGTCTGAGCCCCAAATCATGCAGCAGTCTCTTCTGCTTTTCGATGACTCTGTTAGCAGGGTTTCCCAGGGCCATCCACCTAGCCCTGCCCCAGAAGTGGAAGAGATTGAGTGCACCGATGCGCAACCACTTATGTTTCATGATGAGTACATGGGAGGACCATCGCAGTACGTCTCGGATGATGACGAAACACAGGTGCCAACTGCTGCTGCTTTTGCAATTGTGCAGACAGACAAGGAGGGCAGGGGTGAAGACTGGGTGGAAGATGATGTGGAGGACGATGAGGTCCTCGACCCCACATGGAATCAACGTTATGCAGGTGACCAGTGTAGTTTGGAGGAAGAGGCAGTGGTCGCACAGAGCCAAGAGCACAGCAGAAGAGGGAGCAGGGTGCAAAAGCGGAGCGTCCATCCCCTAGACAGTATGTCTGCTACTGCCCAACGCAGCAAGGGACCGAGCACACCAAAGCCAGGTCCAAGGAGTTCCCTAGCGTGGCAGTTCTTCACACAATGTGCTGATGACAAGACACGAGTGGTTTGCACGCTGTGCAATCAGAGCCTGAAGCGAGGCATAAACGTTCTCAACCTGAGCACAACCTGCATGACCAGGCATCTAAGTGCAAAGCACGAGCTGCAGTGGAGTAGACACCTCAAAAACCAAGAAAGGTCTCTGGCTCCTCCTGCTTCCTCTTCTGCTGCAGTCTCGGCCTCTTCATCCACCTCTGTAGTGACAGTGGCACCTGCCACCCCGCAAACAGAGGATCTGCCAGCAACACTTCCACCTGGGTCACCAACCATCTCCACAATCCCATGGAAGCGTTCAGCTCTCTATCTCCCAAACATTGGAGCGGAAGAGGAAGTACCCCCCTAGCCACCCGCAATCCCTGGCCCTGAATGCCAGCATTTCAAAACTCCTTGCCTTTGAAATGCTGTCATTCCGTCTGGTGGAGACGGAGAGTTTTAAAAGCCTGATGGCATTGCCTGTCCCACAGTACGTCGTGCCCAGCCGCCACTACTTTTCCAGGCGAGCCATCCCTTCCCTGCACTACCAAGTGGGGGACAAAATCAGGTGTGCACTGCGCAACGCCATCTGTGGCAAGGTCCACCTAACTACGGATGCGTGGACCAGTAAGCACGGTCAGGGATGTTATATCTCCCTAACAGCACACTGGGTAAATGCAGTGGCGGCTGGGCCTGAGGCAGATAGCAGTTTGGCGCATGTTCTGCTTCGTGTTATTGAACTGTTGTATAACACTAGTCAGACAGCTTAACAATAATTCAGAAGTCAAGAAACGGGAGACATCAAATCTGTATGTATTCTTTTTCCGAATAACTTTGTAAAACTACAACATAAGCATAAACAAACATATGTGTCAGTACATTAAAACATTATAGAGCAGCCTCACTCTGCCAGTGAAAGTACACACAGACAATTCCACTATTAGTCCAAGAATAGACAGGAGCTCTTCTACATGCAGTCTACTTGGATCAGAGAGCAGACATGAAATGAAGGAAATACAGTTCCAGGTTAAAGGTTACTGCCTTAACTGTGAAGGAATTCCTTTTCCTGTGACAAAATAATAATTAACTCTGGCCACTAGATGGCAACAATGTCAAACCAACATTGCAATATAATCTGTAACAGCACATAGCACATATTATTATGATGATATGGGCAGAACACTCCCTGCCTGGCATAATTTATTATGTCATTACATAAATACCACTGCTATGCAGAAAAACATATAAACAAGAAAATGAAATCCTAGCTAGTCCGAGATCAAAACTATAATGTCAGTTACAGGTCTGAGATAAATTCTGGTGGTCTCATTTTTCACAATCTTGACCTCCACCTTTCTGACCTTGCCATCTCTGCTTGGTAGAGCATTGACAATAAGTCCTACGGGCCACTCATTTCTGCTCTCTTGGTTGTCCTTTAACAGAACAACATCACCCACTTTTACATTTGGGCGATCCTCAGTCCATTTCCTGCGGCGTTGCAAATTTGACATATACTCCCTCTTCCATCTTTTCCAAAAGGTGTCTGCCAAGCATTGTACTTGCTTCCATTGTTTTGCATGACCTTCTGTTGTACTTATGGTTCCAGATGAAGCAGACAAAGAGTTCACCTTTTGAGTCAACAACATTGCTGGGGTAAGGACCATAGGAGTATCTGGGTCTGAAGACACAGGAACTATAGGCCTGACATTCATAATAGCTGAAACCTCTGCCATAAAGGTGCTTAACGTCTCATGGGTCAAGTGAGCAGGTTTGGTTTGTAGCAACATAGCATCCAAGATTCGTCTAGCAATACCTATAAGTCTCTCCCAGACACCACCCATATGTGAGGAGTGTGGAGGATTAAAGACCCATGTACATCCTCTGTCTTGGAGAAAGTCTTGCAATTGTGATTCACTGTCACAAATGTTAAGTTCTTTGCAGGCTCCCACAAAGTTTGTTCCTCTGTCAGAACGGAGCAGTTTTGCTGGGCCACGAATTGAGAAGAATCTCCTCAAAGCGTTAATAAAGCTTGATGTTGACATGGCTTCAAGTAGCTCTATGTGTACAGCTCGGGTAGACAAACAAGTAAAAAGGACTGCCCATCGTTTACTGTCCGCACTGCCTCCTCTAGTGCGACGGGTTAAAACAGACCATGGACCAAATACATCTAAGCCCACATTGGTGAAAGGTGGTTGAGCAATTACTCTGTCCTCTTGTAGCTCTGCCATCTTTTGACTCTGTAATCTTCCCCGCAGCTTGCGACAGATGACACATTTGTGTATAGCAGCTGATACCAAGCGTTTGCCACCAAGAATCCAGAAACCTGCGGATCTAATTGCACCTTCTTTGATGTGTCGCCCTTGGTGAACTACTTGTTCGTGATAGTACCTAACAAGCAGTGCTGCAATGTGGTGATCATAAGGTATGATGACAGGCTGTTTCTGCAGGGGAAGGGTGTCTGTACTCAAGCAAAGATCTTTAAGGTCTTTAGCCCTGTCTGCTACAGGGAAGGCTTCCATTACTTTTTGGCTGTTGGAAGCGATTTTATGAAGACGCAGGTTGGATTCTGCCAGCATTTGCTTTGCTTTTCTAAGGATAGAAATTGCCTCTTCAGGTGTGCTAGTAGAAGCGAGTCCATCATCTACATAAAAATGTCTCAATACAAAATGTTTGGCCTCTTGTCCATAGCACTCTGCATTTTTCTGAGCAGCCTTTTGCATGCAGTATATAGCGACAGCAGGAGAAGGGCTATTACCAAATACGTGTACTTTCATTCTGTACTCGACAATTTCTTTGTCTATGTCATGGTCTTTGTACCAGAGAAAACGTAGAAAGTCTCTGTGATCTTCTCTTACAAGAAAGCAGTAAAACATTTGTTGCACATCTGCTGTGAAGGCAACGGGCTCTTTTCTGAAACACATGAGGACACCTAGCAAAGTATTGTTTAGGTCAGGGCCACTCAACAGTACATCATTTAAAGAGACTCCTTTATACTCTGCGCTGGAATCAAAAACTATTCTTATTTGGTTGAGTTTGTGTGGATGGTAAACACCAAACATTGGTAGATACCAGTGTTCCCTGTCTGCTTCAAGTGGTCCTGCAACTTCAGCGTGATTGTTGTCTAGCATCCCTTTAATGAATTCAGTGAAATCTCTTTTCACTTCTGGCCTTCTCTGTAGAGTTTTGCTGAGTGAATGCAGACGCTTCATGGCTTGCTCCCTGTTACTAGGCAAAACACGTCTTGGTGTGTGAAAGGGAAGAGGGGCTACCCAACTGTGATTGTCATCTTGGTAAGCCTCTTTATCCATAATCTGCAAGAAGGTCTGATTCTCTATAGAGAGGGCCTGTTTATCGTCATCTTTAGCTTTCTGGAACACTGTAATCCCTAGATTGTCTGTCTCAATTTTGGAATTGACTTCTTCTTCACCACATAGTGTAGGAGAGTCAAAGAGTTGTGTTGACCTATCAAAGCTTTCCTTGACAACAAAGCTGTTGTGACAGGGACTGAGAAGAGATGTGCGTCCATTTGTTAACACAGACGTCTTCAAAGTGCTGATATTGTCAGGCTGGTGCACTGTTCCCAGGCAAACTTCTCCTACAATGACCCACCCCAGGTCCAGTCTCTGTGCATAGGGGGCATTATAAGGACCATTGATTTTCTGGTGCACCTTGTGTACCTGAAGGATGTCTCTCCCAAGAAGTAGTAGAGTTGAAACATCTGGCTCAACAGCTGGGATAAGGTGAGCAATTGAGCGGAGGTGAGGGTGGTGTTGGGCTACTTCTGGAGAGGGAATCTCAGTTTTTTCGTCAGGTATCATGCCACACTCTATTAGGGTAGGAAGTGGGAGCTGTACTTTCTTATTGAAGGATTCAATGGTAAAGTCGGAAGCTCTTCTCCCTGTGGTATCAATTGTCCCCGCACATGTCCTTAGAGTGTATGGAACCGCACTTGCTTTAAGATTAAAGATATCAAAGAATTCTGGCTTTGCAAGGGATCTGTTGCTCTGTTCATCTAGCACTGCATACATTTTCACTGCCCTTTCTCTCTTGCCAGTGGGATACACAGTCACTAAACAGATTTTCGAGCATGAACGTGCACTCTTGCCTTGTCCACATACTTTAGTGCAATTAGACATCACTGAGGAGAGTGGGGTCTTTTGTTGCTCCCTGCCCTGATCTTTCCCGGGTTCTACAGTCTCTAGTGGAACATGAGCAGGACCTGGGTGTAGAGCTGCTATATGTCTCTCATTGCCACATTCTGTACATTCTACTTGTATTTTGCAGTCTTTGGCAATGTGATAAGTGGATCCGCAACACTTGAAACAGATGCCGTTCTGTTTAAGGAAGGACATCCGCTCTGCAATGGGTTTGCTTCTAAAGCCTTTGCATTTCTTTAGTGGATGTGTTTTTTTGTGTATCGGGCAATGTCTATCAGGGTTTTCTATGGTGTGTACCTTGTGGATGCTTTGATAGTCTGTGACTTCTGAAGGTACAGTTGTTTTGTGTGTGGATACAGAAGTCCTACCGTGTGGTCTGTGAGGTTTCTCAGGTCTGTGCGATTGATTGCTGAAGGCGAAACTAGGATCACTTCGGATTTTCGCTTGCTGTCGGACAAATCTAGAAAACACAGAGAAAGGGGGGAAAGCAACACCATAATCTTCTTTGAATTTACCTCCCACAGACATCCACTTGTCTTGCAGATTTGAGGGTAGTTTCTCTACTATGGGATTGGTGCCTCTAGCTGTATCTAGATATGAAAGTCCTGGCAAGTAGCCATCCTCTTTGGCATATTCTATCTCTAATAGAAGATCACTTAGTTCTTGTAGACGCACATTGTCTCTGTAGCCCACCTTGGGAAAGACTTCAAGTTTTTTCAACAGTGCTCCTTCTATTACCTCTGGGGATCCATACGTTTCTTCTAGTCTTTTCCAGGTCATATTGAGTCCTGCTGCAGGGTTGAACAGGTTTGCTCTTCTCATCCTCTTAGCATGCTCTGCTGACTCGGTACTGAGCCATTTTATCATCAAATTAAGTATGTCTGCTGATGAAAAGTTTAGACCTTCAGTTGCATTCAGAAAGGAGGATTTCCATGCCCAATAGTTTTCAGGACAATCATCAAATTGGAGAAAGCCTGAGCTAATCATTTCTTTGCGGATGAGATATTTGGTGACATCCACTGCACATTGTTGTTCGCCAATGTAATCTATATGTTGAGGTGATGGGAACACTTGTTTTTTGTTCTTAGGGGTTTCTGGTGCTTCCCTCTTGATTTGCTGGCAGCCGCTGACCTCATGTGGTTGATTGGGCCTGCTCAGGGGGCATGTTGATCTCGGTCTGAATTCCTTTGCTTCAGGTTTAAGAGGCTGTTCTTTCGCATGCGCATCAGTAAGGTTCTGGATGTACTTACTTGTACGATCTGTAGAGGATAGAGGTTTTTCTGGAACCTCTGGGTCTTTATACGATTTTTCACTTCCTGACCAACTAGTTCCCATGTAGGCAGCGGCCTCAGCTTCAGCAGCTGCAGCAGCGGTCTGTCGCTTCAGGATGAGCAATTTTGCTTCTTCTTGTGCTAACTCCTACATCATCATGGCTTCTTTTTGTGCTATGGTAGCTTTCTTTTCTGCTAACTCCCGCATCATCATGGCTTCTTTTTCTGCGTACTGTAGCTGGATGCGGGCAGCTTCTGCCTTGGCACGAGCTTTAACTGCTAAGGAACTTGCTGAGGACATCTTGCTAGCTCGTGAAGATCTGGACACATGCGATTGTGCATCCTCTTGCTGGGCACTGGGAATGTTCTCCCTGTCTTGCTGTGTTGGCGATAGCGTGTCATCAGCCTGGTACTTTGTTCCTGATCTTAGACTCATGCTGTACTGATGGCGTCTCAGTTTATTCCAGACTGCCACGTGGTTGTCTTTTTACTGTTCTGCTTCACGTTATTGAACTGTTGTATAACACTAGTCAGACAGCTTAACAAAAATTCCGAAGTCAAGAAACGGGAGACATCAAATCTGTATGTATTCTTTTTCCGAATAACTTTGTAAAACTACAACATAAGCATAAACAAACATATGTGTCAGTACATTAAAACATTATAGAGCAGCCTCACTCTGCCAGTGAAAGTACACACAGACAATTCCACCATTAGTCCAAGAATAGACAGGAGCTCTTCTACATGCAGCCTACTTGGATCAGAGAGCAGACATGAAATGAAGGAAATACAGTTCCAGGTTAAAGGTTACTGCCTTAACTGTGAAGGAATTCCTTTTCCTGTGACAAAATAATAACTAACTCTGGCCACTAGATGGCAACAATGTCAAACCAACATTGCAATATAATCTGTAACAGCACATAGCACATATTATTATGATGATATGGGCAGAACAGCGCATGTCCTTCCACCACCGAGGATTGCAGGGCGCTTCAGTTTGCCTCCTGTTGCTAACTCCTCCTACTCCGCTTCCTCATCCTCTACCGCCTCCTCATCCGGTCAGCGTAACACCTTCACCACCAACTTCAGCACAGCCAGGGGTAAACGACAGCAGGCAGTTTTAAAACTTTCCTGTTTGGGGGAAAAACCGCACACCGCGCAGGAGTTGTGGAGGGACATGGAACAACAGACCAATGAGTGGTTGCTGTCAGTGAGCCTCAAGCCCAGCCTGGTGGTGTGCAATAATGGGCGAAATCTCGTAGCAGCTCTGGGCCTAGCCGGTTTGACGCACATCCCTTGCCTGGCGCATGTGCTGAACTTGGTGGTCCAGCGGTTCCTTAAAAATTACCCCAATATGCCAGAGCTTCTGCAGAAAGTGCGGGCTGTCTGTGCGCACTTTCGGCGTTCTCACCGTGCTGCTGCTCGCCTGTCAGCGCTGCAGCGTAACTTCGGCCTTCCCGCTCACCGCCTCATATGTGACGTGCCCACAAGGTGGAACTCCACCTTGCACATGCTGGCCAGACTGTGCGAGCAGCAGCAGGCGATAGTGGAGTTTCAGCTGCAGCAATCACGCGTGAGTCGCTCTGCGGAACAGCACCACTTCACCACCAATAACTGGGCCTCCATGCGAGACCTGTGTGCCTTGCTGCGCTGTTTCGAGTACTCCACCAACATGGCCAGTGCCAATGACGCCGTTCTCAGCGTTACTATCCCAGTTCTATGCCTCCTTGAAAAAACGCTTCGGGCGATGATGGAAGAGGATGTGGCACAGGAGGATAAGGAGGAGGAGGAGGAAGCGGGATCATTTCAAAGGCTTTCAGGGCAGTCGTTCACAAGTGGCTACGAGGGTGGGTTCCTGCACCAACAAACGCCAGGTACACAATTGTCCGGCAGAAAGGGCACAGTTCTGGAGGATGATGAGGTGGAGGAGGAGATGGAGGAGGAGGAGGAGGAGGAGCCATGTTCACAGCAGGGTGGCACCCAGACCAGCTTGTGGCCATCACTGGTGCTTGGCTGGGGGGATACAGAGGACACAGACGATACACCTCCAACAGAGGACAGCTTTTCTTTGCCTCTGGGCAGCCTGGCACAAATGAGTGATTACATGCTGCAGTGTTTCCGCAATGACCGCTGAGTTGCCCACATTTTAACTGGTGCTGATTACTGGGTGGCCACCCTGCTGGATCCCCGTTACAAGGACAACGTACGTCTATAATTTCCTCACTGGAGCGGGATCGTAAGATGCGCGAGTACAAGCGCACGCTGGTAGACGCGCTGCTGGTGGCATTCCCACCTGACAGCGGGCGTACGGTGGAAGCACAAGGCGAAGGCAGAGGAGGAGGAAGAGGTCGCCAACGCAGCCGGGGCACCGGCAGCACCTCAGAAGGCAGGGTTAGCATGGCCGAAATGTGGAAAAGCTTTGTCAGCACGCCACAACAACCAGCACCACCAGCTGAGATGGAACGTCTTAGCAGGAGGCAGCATTTCACCAACATGGTTGAGCAGTATGTGTCCACAGGCCTACACGTACTGGATGACGGGTCTGCCCCCTTTAACTTCTGGGTCTCCAAATTGGGCACATGGCCTGAGCTTGCCCTTTATGCCTTGGAGGTGCTGGCCTGCCCTGCAGCCAGTGTATTATCTGAACGTGTATTTAGCACGGCAGGGGCGTTATCACAGACAAGCGCAGCCGCCTGTCCAGAGCCAATGTGGACAAGCTCACGTTCATTAAAATGAACCAGGCATGGATCCCACAGGACTTGTCCGTACCTTCTGCAGAATAGACATGTATACCGGTGTTGTGACAAAAACTGTCCGGCCATCGGATTGTGTCCGGCCCGTACTGCGAAGGCGCAGCGCTTGCGCAGTACAGAGGACAAGGAGATTCACAAAATCTCTGAAGATGAACGGCGCCTGCGCTGTGAGTGCAGGTTCAAGCCCCACCATCCAAGTGGACATACGGTAGCACATAGTAACAGGGCCCCTCACGGGCTCGCTTCGATCGCCGCGCTTCGGGCATGGCCTCACTTGGCTCGGCTTGAACCACGGATGGTGTGGCCTTCACCTGAACTCACCACGCAGGCGCCGTTCGTCTTGGGAGATTTTCGAAATCCACTTGTCCTACATACTGAGCAAGCGCAGTACAGGGTGGACACTATTTGACGGGGGACAGAATTCGACACATCACCGGCCTTACCCAGCCATTGTTGTATTTTTGAACCAGTGTTGGCTACCTCGTCCTCCTCCACCGCCGCTTCCACCTACACAGCCACATCCACCGCCACCTCAACCTCCTACTCCATATGGATCTCGTCCTCCTAGGTCAAGATTATAATTTTTATTTTATTTTTTTGTAGCGCACAGATCCTTTCCCCCTTACCTGCCTTTATGTTGTTGGCTCCTCGCAGGAGGGAGAAAGGCACACCGCACTACCAGCCCGTACCCTCCTATATAAAGAGGTTGAGCGGTGTACTTGACGGGCCGTGTCCACAGCCGGAGTCAAAACTCCTCCAGAGGATGATTCTCACCTCTACTGTAGGTAGAGGCAAGTCCTTTAATTCCCAGTAAATTCAATGTCCACACCAGCTGAAATTACAACTCTTATTCTCTCATGGCAAAATAAATTGTACTCGGATAGAAAAGGTTAGAGCAAAGAAACAGGACAGCTTAAGGTGTGGAGGAGGTCCAGGCACAAACGTAGCACATTCACTTCACTGCTTAGGTTTCTCAAACAGTTTTAGGTGCACGGTCTCTGCCACAGACCTTGAGGTTGGTCTCTGCCACAGACCGGGTGTACAAGGCCCCTGCCACGGACCTGGAGAACTTTGGTCTCTGCCACAGACCAGGGTGTATAAGGCCCCTGCCACGGGCCGGGTGAATAAGGCCTCTGATACAGTCAAGATGATTTTGAGCTTCTCCTTCTATGAACCTAGCCCATATCAAGGGGAAGACATCTCTCCAGGGAGTCAACAGACCCTTCCTTCACCGTGACTCCCGCATCGGTCCATCAGAATGATCCTCCCTTCCCTGGAACAGGGTCCCCTACACGAGGCGGCACCCTAAGACTCCTCAACCCTTAGCGGACTCCAGACGAAGGCTCTGGACTTCAGGCTTTACTCCCACACCTAGGCCTCCATACCCAGGGCAGCAGGAACTCCAGGATAGTACCTCACCCCGGGCTAAAGGTACCCGAGATGGAACAGGAACACATGCACCCAGGCCGAAGGCACCTGGGCGCGGACCCCACTGAACATCAGCCCCCAGGCCAAAGGTCTGCCCCTTTTATATGCTCTCCCGGCATGCACAGCAGGTTCCCCGCCCCGCTGTACTACTGCCAAGAGGGGACACAAAAGGCACAGCACTGTATCGGCGGTTCAACCCTAGCCTACCATGGCAGCGCCACCTGTAGGCCGCAGGGAACTGCACACCAATACTGTCCCCCGAGGACAAAATGGTCCATGAATCCTACAGAATTAGGGTGTTTGAGCCTATTTACCACTCAAACACTTCCCTTAAATTTAGCACCCCGCTACATTTTTATTTCAAAGTATTTTATTTTCCCACTAGCTTATCCATTAAATTGAATAATTTATTCCAGAAAGGGCGTATTCTGGGGCATTCCCACCATATGCGTGGCATCGTGCCGTTGAGTTTCTGAGGTTCTTAATGACTTCCTGTACCTCTTCTGCTGAAAAGGGGGCCTCCAGCATATTTTTTTATTTTTTTTATGTTATTTTAAGTTATTTCCCTATTCACATTTGTTTGCAGAGCACTTGCCATGCTCTTAACAACATTTTGCTGCCATTTGCAGCCCTCTAGCCCTTTCCATTACTTTTTTAGAGCCTTTTTAGTCCTTAGAAGTCCGGGTCCCCATTGACTTCAATGGGGTTCGGGTTCGGGTTAAAGTTCGGTCCCGAACCCAAACTTTTTTCCGAAGTTCGGCCGAACCCGAACATCCAGGTGTCCGCTCAACTCTACTCCATAATAATGTTTTTTTTTGTTTTTTTGTTTTTTTAAGCAAGATCTGCATTTTTTATGATTATTTTAAAATTATTTTCTAGTGATCTCCATATATTTGTTTTATTTATTTTGGTGTGTCTATTTACCACAATAACATTATTATCTTGTATTTTGTAACCTCAAGGAGGTTGGTTGGTGTCCCTTGTTAATTACACATTGTATTTTTGAAATGTACCTGCCTACTCACAAACAAACTGTACTTTTTTAAATCAAAACACATAGGAAAGTATTTACTGTAAAAATAAATTACATTTATTCTGGCTCAGAACAAATTAAAGAGGAAGGCAACGCTGGAGAACCTGTTGCAATTTGCGAAGACTTTGGACCCCAGGGCAGACATCAAGTATTTGAAAAATAAAATTGGGAGCTTGAGGAGTCCATACAATAGGGAGCACAATCTGGTCCTGGACTCCCAGAGATCAGCAACAGCAGCAGATGACATATATGTCCCCAGTCTGTGGTACTACAACAGCCTGTGTCTTCTGCCAGACCAGACTGAAGCCAGGCCATCACTTTCTCGACTTCTTTGTAGCCTTCCCTGCACCCTTCTTTGCAGCCTTCCCTGCAGCCTTCCCTGAAGCCTTCTCTGCAGCCTTCTCTGCAGCCTTCCCTGCACGCTTCCTTGGAGGCTGTGGCACTGGAGGAGAAGGAGGAGGAGGAGGAGGTGGAGGAGGAGGAGGAGGTGGAGAAGGATGGGCGACCTCACAAATGTCTGAATTTCTGGTGATTTCGCCCATCAACCCCATATTTAGGGCCTTGAAGATTAGTGTCTCACAGAGGAGGCGTTGGCCCATCTGCATATTTGCAGCAACTATGCAGGCATAGCCCTCTTGAGTGGTGGGGGGTTCTTGTAGTGTGGCATGAGCCTCCCTAATGAGGGCCAGTGTTGCCTCCTCCATGTTCCTACCCCTCTTGGCCCTTCTTGTTTGAAGGCGGAGGGGAGGCACCTGGGATTGGGTGCTGCCACTGGGCCCGGCCACCTGCTGGCTGCCACTG
This sequence comes from Rana muscosa, assembly GCA_029206835.1. Taxonomy (NCBI): domain Eukaryota; kingdom Metazoa; phylum Chordata; class Amphibia; order Anura; family Ranidae; genus Rana; species Rana muscosa. Next base: position 383,299,976 of record CM055121.1, read on the forward strand.
GGCCCGGCCACCTCCTGGCTGACACTGGGCTCGGCTACCTCCTGGCTGACACTGACCCCTGCCTCCTCCTGCCTGCCACTTTCCACACCCTCCTCCTGGCTGACCTCATCCTGTGTATAAAAAAGGGACATAGTTTTAGTTTTTGGTTCATCAAACACACACAATTTTCAGCTCATGACTGTTTCAAATTGAATGTTAATAAATAGAAAAGACTCTCATTCTGACCCCAGCAGTTTTCATTCTTGTCCCAATAATTTTTGGCCACTACTGTCTATTGATATGTAAAACACTTTTTGTTCAAACATTAATTTCTTATCAATATTAACATCTATTTTACATCATTAATTTTACGACAATAAATCTTTAGAAAAATACTATACCGGGCTCCAGCCGGGCGCAACCGCTTCTTCCTTGATGGAAGGCTCAGGTTGCTCCTCAGAAGGCTCAGCTAGGCTGGAGGGAAAGCTGCAGGGAAGGGTAGAAAGTGATGGCCTCACTTCCAGCTGGTCGTCCAGAAAGTGCAATTTGTTGTAGTACCACAGAATAGGCACATAAACATCCGCTGCTGCTGCTGCTCCTGATTTCTGGGACTCCAGGACCTTATTGCGCTCCCTCCTGTATGTGCCCCTCAAGTTCCCAATTTTAGTGTCCACATCCTGGATGGTTGCAGTGGGGACCCTTGTCCCGTGTACAAATTGCAGCAGGTTCTCCAGCGCTGCCGTCCTTGCTCCTCGTTTCTTGTGGATGGGGTTTTTGGTTTCCCACAAAGCAGGCAGCTCCCTGTATCTGTCCAGGAACTCGCTCATAAAATCTATTTTTTTAAATGCATTCATTCTTTTTGCAAGACAAAACACAAGCCAAAAATAAAAATGTCAGTCTATAAACTCTACTAATCTTTATCCCCATATAGGCCACAATCTCGAAGCAGTACAGGCCACTGATGACCCACATAAAATGTTACCTTCTGTCTCACGTTCGTCGCTTACTCCTTCCTCCGCACACAGAACGTAGGTAAGACACATGCGTGTTAGCTTTATATACACTGCGCATGCGTGAAACTCCGCCCGTGTCGCCCGCCCATGACGTTCATTCTAGTATATTCCCCGTCCCTTCTCTTTCGGCGCGCAGTGGGAGAGTCATGGCGGAGACACAGCAGGTGCATGATCATTCCAGTGACGAGGAGGAAATCCTGGAGCCAGAAACGTCCCGATCCAGGAGGAGATACAAGGCCTCAAATATGTCCTTTGCAGAGATGGCAGAAATGGTGGACATCTTGAGGAGGACAGACTATGATGGGAAGCATGGGCCGTACACCAACCCTAATGTGAGAAAGGCCAAGATCATGTCTAAAGTTGTGAAGAGTCTGCACATGAATTTTGGGGTACGACGATCCAAGGAGCAATTGAGGAAACACTGGTCAGACCTGAAACTGAGGGAGCACAACCAGTACAGAAGGATCAAGAAAATGCTTAGAAAAAGTAAGTATTTGTCCTGTTTTCAGATTATTATTATTACTTGCATGTTGCTCCATGTGCTTTTCTTTACTGTTGGACAGTTTAAAATGGCAACTTACAGGTTGGTGGGCACAGTAATCGGTCGTAGTAAACATCGTTCCCCCACTACATACAATGTTTTTGTTAGATACAGGGTTAACTACATTTGGTCATGCCTATTTGTATTAAAAGAAGTTTAATACATTGTTGTCTAGATGTGTTTGTAACTAGAATGAAATGCAAGCTTGATTCCGTGTAAAGGAGAGGACACTCAGCAGCTGTTTACACATCTGGACTCTGGAGCACTAGTGTGGGACACCAGAACAACCTTTTTAGGGTGTCCCACACAGGTGCTCCAGTGGATACTTGGGGTGTCTCCATGTGTGAAACTTGTCCAAAAAAGGTAAGTATTCCAGCTTTGGTAAGGGAAAAAAATGGCTTCAGCTTGGAACTCTGCCAAAAACACACAACTGTACCCCACTTCCAAGCAATGTTTCATATTCCTATTTCTGGCCTCAAATATCTGTGTGCTAAGTATACTTTTTGTTTCATTCTCATAGGGGAGCAAAGACTCGGAAGGACACCACTCAGAGGACACCAGGAACCCCACACCTCCTAAAAAAGGGGACCAGAGAGAACCCCAAGATGAAGATTTGGAGGAAGGAGAGGTGGATGAAGTGGTGGAAATTGTCACCACATCAGGTCAGTGTCTGTCACCACAGCTTCCGGTAATAGATGTAGGCCTGCATCTTTATAATACCTTTTTTCTATTTTTAGGTGATGAACATGTTGGTGAAGAAGAAACTCCTCATTTCACAAGTGCTAGTGCACAAATTTTAATCCAGGAAATCATGGTGTGTAGTCGAGAACTAGACATTATGAGGAATAATATCAATCTTATGGATCAAAAATTTAAGAACATGATTGATGTTTGGGGGCGAATCTAAAGAAACACAAAATTCACCCCCTTTTGTTTTTTTATGCACTCTTTTAAAAATTTTTATTACTTTCTTCAAGCCAAATTTTGAAGATGCACACATTATGTCAATATGTGCTATCTCCCATCAGGGGGTATCAATGTATGTGTTTTGGGGGTGGAATCCCTTCCTTGGAACTCAAGTAGGTGAGAGGAAGGGGTTGCACCCCCAAAACACGTCCATTGATCCCCCATGATGGGAGATAGCACATGTTGACATTAGGCATTGGATCATAAGGAAATCCCCATTTCAAATCCGTATTTGTGTGCATCTTCTAAATTTGGCTTGTACAGGGGTGACATCACCTCCCCATCTAATGAAGGCAACAGCAACACATTGTTGACATACTATAATGTCTGATATTGCCTTCACATTTTGTAGGTTGAACTTTGTAAGTTCCAGAGTTTTGCATGTTATGTTTTGAAACATGCCTGTTAAAGCAAAAAAAAAAAAGGTAATTAAAGCCAGATGTATATATTTGGAAATAATGTTTTATAACGCACATGTGAATGTGCAGGGAGTAAAATTTTGGAAAATTTACAATGTGTGGCTTTATCTTTCTATGCTCAATACCATTTTTAAAAATAATTTGGTGTTTACAGTGACAATGGGGGTTATTTACTTTTTTTTTTTTATTATTTATTCTTTATTGGAGGATTAAATAGGGTATTACAACACTCACCCACATTGGTGTATATATGAGAAAAAAAACAAACAACTTAATACAAAAATATACATACAGGTTTCCTATCTTCCCCCTTTACCCATTTCTCAGCCCCCCCCCATCCTTCCCCCCACACAAACGCCCTTACCCTCTCTCCCCTCCCCGATCTGTCCATCTGTCCCTTTCCTTTCTTATTTTGTTTTAATTGCTAATCTTTTTCCAACATTCCCTGAGCATATTTGTCTGACGTTTTAAATTTTCAAATTTTTTTCCCATTTTGCTTTGTGGTATTCCCCCTTTCCTTGTTCGCCCTGACACAGATATTCCATTTCCGAGATGTACTCTATGCGCTGTATCCATTCCTTTATGCCCGGTTTTTTTATTGCTTTCCAGTTTTTTGGGATTAACCCCTTTGCCGCGTTAAGCAGAGGTGGAACTAACATTTTCTGATATTGCTTTTTTGTTTTGTTTGTGCCATGAAATAAACATGTCCAGGCGTTTTGTAATTTTTTTTCCCCAGTTATGGCTTCAATATAATCCAGGATCTCAGCCCAATACTCCTTTATTATTGGGCATTCCCACCACATGTGCATTGTTGTTCCCAGTTGCTTACAACCTCTCCCACATAGTGGGGAATTGTTAGGGTGAATTTTATTCATTCTTTCTGGAGTCAGGTGCCAGCGTACCATGTTCTTATAGTTCACTTCTATTGTGGTAGAATCAGAGGCAAAGCTATATACTGCTTCTATCATTAGTCTTTCCTCAATTTCTTTGCCCATGTCTTGTCCCCATTTTTCTATAAAGGGTAATGGTCCTTTTGTTTCCAGTTCTGTTAACATTTTATATACCTGTGATATACCATGTCTCAGGGGCTTTCCTTTATCACATATTTTTTCCATTGGGGTTAGTGTTTTTTCGTTTCTTATTAATTGTGGGATAGTGCTCACTAAGTGCTTTAATTGAAGATATTCCCAATCACTAATTTGATTCCACCCGTACTTCATAATTAAATCTTGTTTTGTTCTTATTTTACCTAGTGTAATTATATATTTTAATTGTGCAGTTCCCAGTGTCTTTCCTAATCGTGTCCCATTTCCTGGTGTAAAAAATGCTGTGCTTGCTAACGGAATTAATGGGGAGTTATATTTCCATTTTTTGTGCCGGTGCAACGTGTCCCATATTTTAAATACCTTTCTTGTTATATTATGTGTATCTATACCTAGTGTCCTAAATTTCGGTGGGACCCATACGCTTTTTTGTAAAAGTGTCCTACTTAATAAATCCTCCATTTGTGCCCATTTTTTTTTTTTGTGTGTGGGTTTGCCCATTCTGCTAATTTGGCTAAGATTATCGCCTTATGGTATCTTTTTATGTCTGGTAAGGACATGCCCCCATTTTTTTTCTTTCGGGTTAATAATGTGTACTTTAATCTGGCCTTTTTACCCTGCCATATATATTTCAAGATCATTGTTTTCATTATCTTAAAAAACGGTTGGGGTATATCAATTGGGAGCATCTGCAGCCTATATGTCACTTTTGGAAGGATCACCATTTTTAATATGTTAATTCTTCCTGTCCATGAGATGGGTTTCTTGGAAATGTTTTTTAGTTCTACTTTAACTTCATTTATTAAGGGGATAAAGTTAGCAGGATACAGTTCTTCTAATGTTGTTGTTATTTTGATTCCTAAATATGTTAATTCTTTTGTCTCCCAAATAAACGGGAATTCTTTCTGTAGTAATCTTTCTTCACTTTTATCTATTCCTAAATTCAAAATTACAGTTTTTGTTGGATTAATCTTAAAGTTTGAAAGGTCTCCATATTTTTTTATTTCCATTACTACATTGGGCAACGACAATCTTGGTTTTGTTAGGTATAGGAGTATGTCGTCTGCATATGCAGCCACCTTATGTTCCTCGTCGCCCATTTTCACCCCCCTATATCTCGATTCTTCCGAATGTTTGTCAACAGTGGTTCTAATGCTAACACATACAGGAGGGGTGAGAGCGGACACCCCTGTCTCGTTCCGTTGTGCATTTCAAACACCGACGACACACTCCCATTGACCTTTACATTGGCTGTCGGGTGGGTATAAAGATTTTTGACCCATTTCATGTACTTTGGTCCCAGACCGATATATCGAAGTGTTTCCATCATAAACCCCCAGTCGACTCGGTTGAAGGCTTTTTCCGCATCTATCGACATGAGTACGACTGGGGGTTTTCTATCCTTCTTTTTCCAGATTAGTAATGGGGTTCTTATGCTGTTATCTCTACCTTCTCTCCCTGCTACAAAGCCCGCCTGATCTGCATTGACTAATTCTGTCATTAAGTTTTTTAATCTCGTTGCCAATATTTTTGCGTATAACTTAATATCTGTATTCAATAGGGCTATTGGTCGATAGTTGCAGCTATATTGGCAAGGAGAGTTTATTTTCTTATTTCTAAATCCTCCCCCAGTCTGTTTAAGTAGTTACACATTTCCGGAACTAGCTGGTCTTTAAATTTTTTATAATATTTAATCTGAAACCCATCTGGTCCTGGGCTTTTCCCCCTGTTGTTTCTTGGAGAGCCTTATTTATTTTGTCCTGTGTAATTGGGTCATCTAAAAACTCTGCGTTTTCCTCTGTTATCTTTGGTAAATTAGTTTGCTCAAGGTATTCCTGTATTCTTATCTTCCTCGCTTCCTCTTCTTGATGTGTCTCTTTTACTCTAATGTCGTATAGTGAACTATAATATGTTTTAAACGCTTCTGCAATTTCAGATGTTTTATATTTCACCTCTCCTATCTGGTTCTTTATTTGTTGTATATAATTTAGTTTTTTTTTCTCTTTTGCTACTCTTGCGAGGTACTTCCCGGGTTTGTTCCCCCATGTATACCTTTCCTTTACTACGTTCTTAAATATTTTTCTGGTTTCTTGTTCCATGACGTCTCTAAGTTGTCCCCTCTTAATTATTATTTTTTGATGTATTTCTCTATCTTGTTGTTTTTTATCTTTTTGTTCCAGATCTTGTAACTCCTTCAACAGACTTTTCCTCTTTTGATCCCTTTCTTTCTTTTTTCCCGCCCCTATGGAGATCAATTTTCCCCTTATACATGCCTTGTGGGCTTCCCATATTGTTGCAATGCTTACTTCTGGTGTATTATTTATTTTAAAGTATTCTCCGATTTCACCTGCTATTATCTCTCCTACTTCTTTTGTATCCAGAAGATCTTCGTTTAATCTCCACGTAGCCTTTCTTTGTTCTATGTCATTAAATCTGATTTTTACCATTACTGGGGCGTGGTCTGAGATTGATTTTACTCCTATTGAGGTATCTACTACTTTTTCCAGGAGCCCATGGTCCACTAGCATGTAATCTAATCTTGAATACGTGTCGTGCACCGATGAATAATACGTATAGTCTTTTTCATTTGGATGTGTCACTCTCCAAGGGTCTATTAATTGGTGATTATGTATTTTTTTTTTAACCAATTTTAGTTGTTTACAGTCTCGTATCGGTGCACCAGACGTATTGTCTAATCTGTGGTCCATTGAGAAATTGAAGTCTCCAGCTAAGATTACGTTTCCTTGCTTAAAGTCCATCAAGGTGTTGAAGATTCCGTTCAAATATTTTTTGGGGTGGCTATTCGGACAGTAAACGTTTGCTAACGTGTATTTTATCCCCTGTAAATTTCCTTTTAGGAACAAGTACCGGCCCTCGGGGTCAACTCTTTTATCTTCCACTGCAAAGTTTATGTTCCTCCCTATACCTATAGCACCTCCCTTTGCTCTTTTATTTGGTGAGTCACCATAAAACCAATTTGGAATCGCACGCGAGTAAATTTTTGTGCTAGAGTCTAGTGCTAAGTGTGTCTCCTGAAGGAACACAATTTCTGTGGAATACCTTTCAAGCTCTCTTAATATCATGTGCCTTTTTTCTGGAGAATTCAAACCTCTTACATTGTATGTAATAAAATTAACGTCAGTCATATGTATTTCCTTTCTCTCCTCTTTTCCCCTCTCTCTACCCTTACCCTTCTCCCTCCTTCTTTCTTAGTTTGAACAGATCCTGTTTCCTTCCTCCCCTTCACCTCCCCCCTCCCCCCCTCTCCCTCCCCACCTCATAGTTCCTCCCTCCCCCCCTCCTCCTCCCTTCCTCTTCCCTCCCCCTCCCCCCCCCTGTTGAACCTTTGACTTCATGGTCTTTGTGCAGGGTTTTCCCTCTTTAAGCCCCTATGGGCTCTCTGCACTTCCTGGCTTAAGGTGGAGTTCTGTTTGGCACCGTCAGACCCCACTCCCCCTCTACTAGGGGGGTTGGTGCCAAGGCAGTCAGCGGGTCCGGGTCTCCCTATCTCTCTTCCTCTCACCGTCTCATATCTCTTAATTTCCATCTTATATTTTCCAATTCACCCCCCCTCTCCCTCCTCCCCCCGTCCCCCCCAAAAAAGAAACAATAGGAAGGAAAGAAAAGGGAAGGGGGACGACAAGAAAAAAGGCAAGAAAAAGGAACGCTGCGTCATGCTATACAGAACTGAGCATCGTGCTATACTGGCATTAGTTCTTAGTGCTGGTGGCTTTCGCAACCGGCAATGATCTTAGAATTTAATTGCAATTTCCCTTCTCTCTCTCCCCTCCCTCCTCCCCCTCTCCCATTCCCCCTCTCCCATTCCCCCTATCCCTATACACACCATCCCCACCGTCCCCTCCCCTCTCCTTCTCTGCTAATCTGCTTATTCTAGTTAATTATCTGGTATTGGAATTTCTAGCTTTCTACAGAATTCCGGTATCTCCTCTATAAATCTCAGTCTTGCCGAGATACCATTTTTCCTTCCAATCAGGCATGCTGGGAAGCCCCAATTGTACTGTATCTCGTGTTCCTGTAGGACTTTCAGTAATGGTTTTAAATTCCTTCTTCTTTTCAATGTTTCTTGTGATAGGTCCTGGAAGATTTGGATATAATTTCCTTCTAATTTTATTGGTGGCTTTCCCCTCAGGCTTCTCCAAAGATGATTTTTTTCCTCCCAGCTTTCAAAGCGCACAATGATGTCTCTCGGACTTTCTTGTGATATTTCTTTTGGTCTTCGTATTCTGTGCGCTCTCTCAATTCTTATTGGAGATGTTATTTCTCTATCTAGCATTGGATTACAGATTTTCATTATTATTTCTGGAAGGTTCTCTGATTGGGATGTTTCGGGTACTCCTCGAATTCTTATATTCTTTCTTCTGTCTCTGTTCTCTTGATCTTCCAATTTATATGCTTGTTCCTGTTGTTCTTTCCTTATTGATCTTATTTCTCCTTCCAGATTTTTTATAGTGATTTCATTACAATCCGTTTTTTTTTCCACTTCCTCCACTCTTTCACGGATATACCCCATGTTTTCCTGTATTACTTCCTTCTTAGATTCTAGCGCTTTTTCCAGGGCCGCAAACATGCCTTCTATTTCTATTTTTGTAGGTAATAGTGCTTTGTTTTGTTGTTTCTCCTCTTGTCTCTGCCCGGAGTCCAATTCGGTCTCTTGTTCTATTCTCGACTCTGATAGAGTATCAGTCTCGGCAGGATTTTTACTTTGGGCTTTTTTCTTATCTTTCTTCTTTTCCTTATTATCCGTCTGATTGCTTTTACTTCCCTGCTGCTTTTCCGCCGCCTGTTTGTCTCCATTTCCACTATGGGTTACATATTTGTTCATTGGGCCCGGGCTTGGAGTCAGGCTTAGACGTGGGGATTTTGGGGTTGCCCCCCCTCTTACTCCTTTTCCCCTTGTGCTCATGCTTTCCTTTCTTCCTCTACTATCTCAAACTAGACAGCCAGCCAAGCATGCGAGGAGAGCAAGGGCGAAACTACGCCTCTTTCTATTAGTCAGATGTATTCGTCTTGCTCCTCGTGCGATGGCTCTATCCTCCGAGCTACAAACCGCCCAACTAACACCCCCAAGGCTGATAAGTTTCAGGTAGATAACAACACTGTTTGGGAAAACTGCAAAGGAAGGAAAAAATCAAACAAGCGAAAAACCGTAATGTCCATTTCTGTATTCTCACCAACTGTAGAAACTACGGTCCTGAGATTTATGGGACTTACTGCTAGCACAATTCAAATTCAAGTCAGGACAAAAATGCCAATACCAGCATTTGTACTGATTCCCCTTCTTTTTTTTTTTAAAGTGCTCGCTACTTTCATGTGGATCTATTCAACATAGATCAAAAGTTCAGGCAGGTTTATATCGGCAATTATATCAACAATAGCAGTTAATTTTTCTGTGCGGCTTCAAAAACACTCAGCTCCTTTCTCATTGCCAGTGCGCAGTGCAGTCTAGTCTATTCCTTGGGAGAAAAGCAGGCAACTAAGCAGACGTTACTGTATCTATTAGCTTTAGCAAGGTTTCAAAATACGTTCTGGGAAATTAGCAGTTTCTCTGAAAGTCTACGTTTCTCATAAGAGCCCATAAAAGTTTACTCACGTGTCTTCAGTACTTTTTCCCCATACTAACCGCAGCTCATCTGGTACAGCAAAGGTGAGTCCTGCTATTTGGAGGAGGAGAGTGGGGGAGAGTGGAGGAGAGTAGATTTGTTGTAACCTAGGTAAGGGGGTCCCGTGGTGCTGCTGCGTCATTTCCCATTTCCCTGAGGCTCCTCCAGGTTCTCATGTGGGGTCAACACTTCATGCTTCCATCTGAACAGCCCGCTCGGTACGTCCGTTCGGCTGGCTGATTGGCTGCCTGCTCCGGAGCGTGCAGGGGTGGATACGGCAGTATGACAGGCAGGGATTGGCGTGCTGTTTGGCCGATGGGGTTGGCGTGTTGCGGGGCAGGGTGCTTCAGGCTTCCAGCACTACTCCAGCCCTACTCGGGAGCAGAGGGGGGGGTCCCGTGATATAGCTGCGTCGTCCCCGTCTTCCCCGCAGCTCCTCCACGTTCATGTGGGGTCAGCGCTTCATACTTGTATCCGAACAGACACTCAGCTGGCTGGCACTCCGAAGCGTGCGGGGGGGGATGCAACAGTCTGACAGGGAGGGATTGACGTGTTGCGGGGCAAGGTGTTTCGGGCTTCAAGCCTCAGGTGCTGCTAGGCTGATCATTTTACCGGTGGAGAGACCTGGAGACCCGGGATGCCCCCTACGTGCTCCAGCGGACCATCGGCGCCATTACTAGGCTCCTCCCTCTCCCAGCTTCCCCATCTGGGGATTATTTACTAAAGGCAAATTCACACTTGGCACTACAAGTGCACTAGGAGAACCTAGGAGACCGCTAAATAAAACACAATCAGTAATTCAAATTCAAGATGATTACAGGTACATTTTTTATTATTATTTTTAAAGAAATCAAGAATCTTCTGGCATAGCAATGGCCCCCCTACCCGTGAAATAGTCAACTTATTTTTGGCACACATAACGGGGCGCTTTGGGGGGGGCAAGCCAGTACGGCCAGCATCCAGGGCCGGAATTGCATTGAGGTCCTGAATTGTGGCCTCATGCCCAACTGAGGGCATATAATTCGGAGCAGTTTTCCGGAGAAAGTTATGCAGAACACAGCATGCCATGATAATGTGATTTAGTTTGTACTCCGCCATATTGATGGATGTGTGAAATAGGCGGAACCGGCTGGCCATAATGCCAAACGCATTCTCGACCACTCTTCTGGCTCTGGCCAACCGGTAATCAAACACCCTCCTCTCAGGGGTGAGGGTCCTCTGGGGAAATGACCTCATGAGATGATTCCCAAGCCCAAACGCTTCATCAGTGATGAACACAAACGGGATTCCTTCCACATTGTCTTCATCAAGTGGCATTACCAGGCCACCCCACGTCGGGAGAACTCGGTCTGGGCGAAGACTCCACCATCGGACATCCGGCCATTCTTCCCCACGTCCACATATAGAAGGTCATATGTCGCCGACACCACCGCCATTATCACTGTACTATGGAAACCCTTGTAGTTATAGTAGTAATACCCCAAATGGGGTGGTGGGACGATGCAGACGTGCTTCCCGCCTATTGCCCCTCCGTAGTTGGGAAAAGTTCCACCGCTGGGCAAACTGGGAGGCCACAGTCTGCCATTCCTGTGGCCTAGAAGGAAACTGTGGAGACAAACAATTGTGAGGGGGTTAGCTCGGCAGCGGGTGTGTGTGACCCCCGGGATGGGCTCCCCACACAAAACAGGCCCAGCAAACGGAGGTTGTGGTTTTCAAAATCAAAAAAAGGTGCGGTTTATTTTCTATTTACAGTGACAAAACACAGCAAAGCAAAAGAAACATAACCAAAATAAATCCTGGTCAAGTTGACCTCTGACTAAACATACAGGTTTCCTAACTAACAACTGGGATCAGCCTAGTGCTGTCCTAGTCCCTAAGTCCCTGGTTTTAAATGTCCAAGCAAATAGCCACACAGGCTTTGTCTCACCGCACAGGGGTTCACTCTCCCTAGACAGTCCACACAGGTCTGGTTCCAGGCATGAGCAAACACCTAATGAATCTGGGAGTTCTTATAGAGGCCTAAATGAGCTGACAAGGTTCAGCTGGTCTCCTCATCTCTGTCTGCACGACGCCCCACACTCTCCCTAGAGGTATGAGTCATCCATGAGCCCACTAGCCTTATACAACTCTCCACCTAGTTGTATAAGTCGGCGTAAAGCCTGAATCTGGGCGAAATATATCTACCCCCCTGGATGCAACCAGGTGACTTTACCTTCCTGCTGTCACATACCCCCCCTCTTGTTTTAACCTCGGGGTTGGAACACCAGCAATCAGGCATTCATGTACTCGAGACAAAGCATCCACATTCCCCATTTGAACGCCAGGGCGATGCTTTACTGTGAAGTTGAATTCCTGGAGGGCCAGGAACCACCTATTCACTCTTCTATTTGTTTCCTTGTTTTGAGCCATCCACTTTAACGGAGCGTGATCCGTAACCATGTCAAAGTGCCTACCTAGCAGGTAGTACCGAAGGGAATCTAGAGCCCACTTCACCGCTAAACACTCCTTTTCAACGGTGGCGTAATTTACCTCATGGGACTTCAACTTCCTGCTGAGGTAAATGACTGGGTGCTCTTCCCCGTTCCAGACCTGGGACAATACTGCTCCTAACCCCACATCTGACGCATCACTTTGTACGACAAAGTCTTTAGAGAAGTCGGGTGAGTACAACACTGGCTGGCTACATAAGGCTTGTTTCAAGAATTGGAATGCTGCCTCAGCCTCGGGGGTCCATTTAATCATGACCGACCCTTTCCCCTTCGTCAGGTTGGTTAGGGGCACAGCCTTAGAAGCAAAGTGGGGAATGAATCGCCGATAATACCCAGCGATTCCCAGAAAGGCTCGTACCTGCTTCTTGCTGTTGGGACGTGGCCAACTCTGGATGGCCTCGACTTTGTTGAGTTGGGGTTTTATTACTCCCCTCCCAATGGTGTACCCAAGATATTTGGCCTCCTCCTGCCCAATGGTACACTTCTTGGGGTTAGCCGTAAACCCCGCTTCCCGAACAGAGTCCAGGACTGCTTGCACTTTTGGCAGATGTGAGGCCCAATCTGTGCTATGGACAATTACGTCATCCAGGTAAGCCGCAGCATACTTCCGATGGGGCCTCAGCATCTGGTCCATTTTCCGCTGGAATGTGGCCGGCGCATTCTGTAACCCGAACGGCATTCTTTTATATTGGAACGCCCCGTCTGGGGTTACAAATGCGGTTTTCTCTTTGGCCGACTTGGCCAGGGGGATTTGCCAATACCCTTTTGTGAGGTCAAGAGTCGTCATGTATCGGGCTGTTCCCAGCCGGTCGATCAACTCATCTATACGTGGCATGGGGTAGGTGTCAAATTTTGTAACTTTGTTCAACTGACGAAAATCGTTACAAAATCGCCAGCTCCCATCCGGTTTAGGCACCAACACGATGGGACTAGACCAATCACTTTGGGACTCCTCTATCACCCCTAAGTTCAGCATTTTCTGTACTTCCTCCCGTATTGCCTCCCGTCGAGCCTCTGGGATCCGATAGGGTTTTAACTTCACCCTTTCACCGGGCAGGGTAATGATGTCATGCTCTACCCCAGATGTTTGTCCCGGCAGCTCAGAGAATACCTCCTTGTTGCGAAGCACAAACTCCTTAACCTCCTGTTGTTGGGGTTGTGACAAGGTGGCTGCTATTCCAACCTCAGGAATCACGCAACCAGTTTGAGCTGGTGACCAAGTGTCTGCGACTAGGGACTCTCTATCCCTCCAGGCTTTCAACAGATTAACGTGATAGATCTGTTCGGGCTTTCGCCTTCCTGGTTGTCTGACCTTGTAATTCACTTCGCTCACTTTTTCCATTATCTCGTAGGGGCCTTGCCATTTGGCAAGGAATTTACTTTCAACCGTAGGGACAAGTACCAATATCCTATCCCCCGGGGAAAAGGTACGGGTCTTGGCTCCACGGTTGTACACTCTCTGCTGTGCCAACTGCGCTTGGGCCAAATGTTCCTTCACGATGGGCATTACCTGTGCAATTCGATCTTGCATCAGGGCGACATGCTCAATCACACTCCTGTGGGGAGAACTCTCACTTTCCCAAGTTTCCTTGGCAATATCCAACAGCCCTCTTGGGTGTCTCCCATACAGTAACTCAAAGGGGGAGAATCCCGTAGAGGATTGGGGCACCTCCCTAATAGCAAACATCAAATAAGGAAGTAAACAGTCCCAATCCTTTCCATCTCTATCCACCACTTTCTTCAACATTTGTTTTAGGGTTTTGTTGAATCTTTCAACCAGCCCATCGGTTTGGGGGTGATACACAGACGTACGCAATTGCGTCACTTTGAACAATTTACACAGCTCTTTCATAACCCGGGACATAAAGGGTGTACCTTGGTCCGTAAGCAGTTCTTTACAAATACCCACCCGGCTAAAAACAAGAGATAGCTCTTTGGCTATGGTTTTGGCCGAGGTATTTCGGAGAGGGATCGCTTCTGGATAACGGGTGGCATAGTCCATTATAACTAATATGTACTGGTGCCCCCTAGCGGACTTGATTATAGGACCAACCAAATCCATGGCGATCCTCTCAAACGGGACCTCAATGATGGGTAGAGGGACCAGCGGGCTACGGAAATGTGGCATCGGGGCCAACCTCTGACACACAGGGCAGGAGGAACAATAATTTTCTACGTCCTTCATCACCCCCGGCCAATAGAATCTCTGTAATACCCTCTCTCGGGTTTTCTCTGTCCCCAGATGACCTCCAAGAATGTGCCCATGGGCCAACTCCAACACCAACTTCCTGTAAGGTTTGGGCACCACAAGCTGCTCAACGGTTTCTTCTGCCCTTTTTGCCACCCGATACAGTAGGTCCTTCTCTACGCTGAAGTATGGGTAAGTGCAGGTATTATCTGGGTTCACTAACTCGCCATCTATTTTCACTACGTTTTCCCGTGCCTTTATTAGGGCGGGGTCTTTCAACTGTTCTGTGGCAAAGTTTTCCCTGTGAACCTCAAGATCAGAAAACTCCACAGACGGTAGGTTTTCGTCTGAGGAGGTGGGCTCCTCTCCAGTTTCTTGAGTCTCCCCTGCCAATACTGATAACGGAAATCTCGGAGAGTCCTCACCACTCTCAGGGGAGTTCTGGCTATCACATTCCTGGTACATAGGGGCACCAGTGAGGGGCTCAGGATCATCCCACAGTTCCCAGAACTTCGGAAAATCCCTTCCCACAATGGCGTCATGCGGTAACTGAGATACTAAGCCCACTGGATGAGAGAGGGTACCTTTGGGGGTCTCGAAACACACTGTAGTCACTGGATACTCTCGGGTGTCCCCATGCACACAAATAACAGCTACCTTGCTATTCCCAGAGACCTCTGTTTTAACTAACTCAGCCTTTATCAGGGTCACAAGGCTACCTGAATCCAGCAATACCACAACATTTCTACCATTAACACACATTTTGCATAAATGTTTCTCAGTTCCTCGAATGGCAGTGCATGCGACTGTCGCACACAGCGACTGACGTCTGCCCGTCAGAAAGTCACACTGCATGGGTTCCTCCACAACCGGGCAATTGGCTGCAATATGTCCCGCTTGCCGGCAGCGGTAGCAAACGATCCTTCTTGCCGCCTCTTGAGCCGCTGATTTCCCAGGCTGTTCTCGCCAAACTTGGGGTAGAGCTCCCACCCTCTCACTCTCTCCACCCTCACCCCTTGGAATCCTCTTATCCGCCCCTGGGGATGGTCTGGTCTTAGGGTGGAAAGTCCGAGTGTCTCTGGAAGAGGCCGTCAGGTTCTCTGTAGCCAAGTATTTCTCCACACGATCCACAAGACCATCGGCCGTCTCTGGGTCTCCATGGCTTACCCACTTTTGGATGGCAGTAGGAAGAGCTCTCAAAAACCGATCCATTACAACACGTTCCACAATCTTTGGTGCGGACAAAGTCTCTGGCTGTAGCCACTTTCTGCTCAGGTGAATGAGATCATACATTTGAGACCTGGGGGGTTTTCCAAGCTGGAAAGTCCAGTTATGCACACGCTGAGCCCGGACAGCCTGGGTGACACCCAGCCTTGCCAATATTTCAGCTTTTAGCATCACATAGTCTTTTGCTTGGTTAGGCTCTAGGTCATAGTAAGCTTTCTGCGATTCACCAGTTAACAGAGGAGCCACCAGTCCAGCCCACTGCTCCTCAGGCCACTTTTCTCTTTCAGCGGTCCTTTCAAATGTGGTCAAAAATACCTCTGGATCATCCTCTCCAGTCATTTTTGTCAATAAACGACTCACCCCAAAGGACGCGGTATTAGTGGGACGGCTTTCCTCACTGGTCTGCGGACGTTGCTGCATTACTGCTTCCATCTGTTGTTGTAGTCTCTGCTCTTGCTTCTGCAACAGGTCTATGAAGCGGGCCTCAGATTGCTGCTGGGCTCGTTGCTGAGCCTCCAGACTCTGTTGCAAAGTTGCGTTTGTCTGCTGCTGGGCTGCAAGGCTCCTTTGCAAACCTGCATTTGTCTGCTGTTGATTGGCATTTGCTAGAGCCAGCTGCTTCAGTATCTCCTCCATGCTGGCTTAAAAAAAACTGCCACTGGTTCTCCACCAACTGTGAGGGGGTTAGCTCGGCAGCGGGTGTGTGTGACCCCCGGGATGGGCTCCCCACACAAAACAGGCCCAGCAAACGGAGGTTGTGGTTTTCAAAATCAAAAAAAGGTGCGGTTTATTTTCTATTTACAGTGACAAAACACAGCAAAGCAAAAGAAACATAACCAAAATAAATCCTGGTCAAGTTGACCTCTGACTAAACATACAGGTTTCCTAACTAACAACTGGGATCAGCCTAGTGCTGTCCTAGTCCCTAAGTCCCTGGTTTTAAATGTCCAAGCAAATAGCCACACAGGCTTTGTCTCACCGCACAGGGGTTCACTCTCCCTAGACAGTCCACACAGGTCTGGTTCCAGGCATGAGCAAACACCTAATGAATCTGGGAGTTCTTATAGAGGCCTAAATGAGCTGACAAGGTTCAGCTGGTCTCCTCATCTCTGTCTGCACGACGCCCCACACTCTCCCTAGAGGTATGAGTCATCCATGAGCCCACTAGCCTTATACAACTCTCCACCTAGTTGTATAAGTCGGCGTAAAGCCTGAATCTGGGCGAAATATATCTACCCCCCTGGATGCAACCAGGTGACTTTACCTTCCTGCTGTCACACAATGAAAAAATATATTAGTACTTTTGCACATAAAATTGCAAGCAGATTATACAAAAACATTCTTGGCCAACATCAGTATAACATTTAATTAAAGGAGTATTTAAAGCCAAAATTATAAGGCACAATTATCAGATTCCTCACCCCCTCTGATGGCCCATTGTCAAAATTTTAGGGGGGGGGGTTCTATGAATGAATGAATGAATGAATGAGTGACTTGTATAGCGCTCACATGCGAAATGAATCGCCTCTAGGCGCTTTTTGCAGCCAGTGTCTGCTTGGCTGGTGCGGTCATTTTACCCCGTAGGATCTCGACACGCTTGAGACACACAGTCGTACACACATATATACATATATACTGTGCCAATTTGGACAAGATCCAATTAACCTACCAGGATGTCTTTGGAGTGTGGGAGGAAACCGGAGTACCCAGAGGAAACCCACGCAGACACAGGGAGAACATGCAAACTCCAGGCAGATGGTGTCGTGGCCGTGATTCGAACCAGCAACCCTTTTTTGCTGCTAGGTGAAAGTGCTAACCACTACACCACTAGCTGAGTTTGGGACCCCAAAAAAAGACTCTGCCACTCTGCCTGAATTTAATGAGAACAAAAACATTTGTACACATTTTAGGGGGTGTTTAGGGAAAAGTGCTACAATGTGTCATGGATATGCAGCAGTGTTTGTCTGTCAGCTTACCTTCCTTCCCATGTGTTCATCTTAGAGGCCTGAGCCCTTTCACCTGGCTTCCTTTATAATCTCCTCCCAGCCTGACTCCACCCCAGGCCCTATCACAGAACACTATATTAACCTGTGCACTGCAAGCCTGCCTTGCTGATCAACGTGTTTGTTAGGCATTGTGTGTTTGGGTTCCTGCCTGCCGTGTGCTACGTCTGTCTCTCTGTTACGTTATTGGCTTGTCCCTGACCATCCCTGTCTGCTCGTGACCCTTGACCTTCGGCTCATTCTTCGTTATCCTTGTCTGCTTGTGGCCCCTGACCTTCGGCTTGTTATTCGGTTCTCTCTATCGTGTGCTGCTGCTTCCCCTTATCCTACGGGGCGTGAGCTAGGAAACTCCAGGGGCCGCGACCTGGTCCCAGCCTGCAGCGTAACATCCTCACCACTAGAGGCCCTGGAGAAGACCAGCTGGGTCTTAGACTCCGCGCCCTGGGGAATCTTGGCTCTCGCTTCCGTTGGGATCCCGGTTGTGCTCCTCTGGTCCCGCTTTCCACAACCACCCAGTTTCCTATCCACAGAAGCCAGCCATAGGGTTCACTACCTCGCGGTGCACTCCTGTCCCCCTACGGTGTGCATCTGTCACCTGGCCACAGGTGACCCTGACAGTTTGATCAGCCATGAACCCGGCTGACATCCCGCTACCCGCGGATGATCCATTGCAGGGCATAGTTTGCAGACTTGAAACCCAGGAATCGAATCAGACTCAGGTGATGCGATTCCTCCAGGATCTGGCTTCTCGCTTCGAGCAGCTTCAGGCCTCCTTGGGAACCCTGAATCCGCAACCTCAAATACAATCAGCGGCTGCACCTATTGCACCAGACGCAGCCACACACTCACTACAACTGCCAGCTCCGTCCCGTTTCTCTGGGGACTCCAAGGCTTGCAGGGGGTTCCTTAGCCAATGCACGATTCATTTTGAGCTCCAGCCCCAAAACTTCCTGTCTGATCGGGCTAAGGTAGCCTATATCATTTCCCTCCTCTCTGGTAAATCTTTAGCCTGGGCAGCCCCTCTGTGGGAACTGAATGATCCAGTGGTTTCTAGCCTGTCTGGCTTCTTGAAACTTTTTCGGAATATCTTCGAAGAACCGGCTCGTGTCTCTTCAGCGGCCAGCGCCCTTTTACGTCTCCGCCAAGAGTCTGCTTCTGTGGGACAGTATGCCCTTCATTTCCGCATACTGTCGGCTGAGTTGAGCTGGAACAATGAGGCCTTAGTCGCAACCTTTTTGCATGGCCTGTCTGATAGAGTGAAGGATGAATTAGCAGGAAGAACCATCCCCACTGATCTGGCCGGCGTTATCTCCTTGTGTAACCAGATCGATATTCGCTTTCAGGAGAGGACCTTAGAAAAGCAACGCCAGCAGTCCTTGGTTCTTAGTCAGCCTGAGCTCCCCTCTCTTCGACCCGTAGAGCATCTCCTACCAGCTGAGGAACCCATGCAGCTGGGTCGGACCAGGCTATCCCCCGAGGAATGTGCTAGGCGCAGAACTCTTGGTCTGTGTCTTTACTGTGGGGGCAAAGGTCATTTTCGTGACACTTGCTCTCTTTGTCCAGAAAAACGTTCGGGTCCACTTCATCTGGAAAGTGGAGTATTGGACCCAGAAATATCACCTTCCCCTTCTCGTCTTCTGCTTTCTGTGTTCCTTCATGTTGGTGCTTCTTCTCATTCGGTCTCAGCATATCTGGATTCCGGAGCCGCTGGTAATTTCATGGACTGGGAAATCGCATCGTCCATGAGACTTACTCTTTTGCCCCTCACCACGCCATTGGTGGTCTTGGCGATTGATGGTACTGTTCTCCCAGGGGGACCTATCCGCTTCCAGACCCTCCCTGTTAAGATGTCGGTAGGGACACTCCACCAGGAGTGGATATCCTTCCTTATCTTACCCAAGGCCTCAACGCCTATAATTTTGGGTCTCCCATGGTTACAGCTCCATTCTCCTCATGTGGACTGGACTACTGGACAGATCCTGGCTTGGGGTCCCTCCTGTTCCTCGTCCTGCCTACCCAAGGTTGCCCCCTGTGAATCTGAGCCGGTCATTCATTCCAGGTTGCATAACCATTTACATTTCTCTGTCCCTAACCACCCTTGGACGCACAGCCAGGCTAGCTTGTCTACAAGTCCTGCAGTCGCTACGTCTTGCGATGCGATTCAGGTAGTCGCTACACCTGACTCAGCTATTCACTCTGCCTCTGTACTAGTTATGCCAGTCCAGCCCATGCCCAGTGAGCCTCCTACTTTTTCTTGTTCGGGACATTCTGCTTGTCCTTCAGCTATTCAGCTTGACTCCTGCGACATGTCACCTTCTAACCAACCTGACTTCAGGGTTCCACTGACATCTGCCCAGTCTGATGGTCCTGTGCAAGATGACCAGTTCCCCTTTAAGGGTCTAGGGGACCCCCCTCAGATTCCTGTTGATCCTCTCATGCCCTTGCTTATTCCTAGAGAGCCTTTGGTCCTCAATAGATCTTCTTGTCATCTCCCTACCTCATTTTCGGTCTCTGAGGATAATCTTAAGTATGAGGTTAGACAAGTTCTGGATTCTCGGCTCTGCAGAGGCATTCTTCAGTACCTTGTGCATTGGAGAGGTTTTGGTCCTGAGGAGGCGTCTTGGATTGCTGCATCTGATGTCGCTGCACCTCATCTGTTGAGAAGGTTTCATCAGAGATTTCCCTTTAAGCCTGGGTCCAGGCGGGGGAGGGCCCATAAGAGGGAGGGTACTGTCATGGATATGCAGCAGTGTTTGTCTGTCAGCTTACCTTCCTTCCCATGTGTTCATCTTAGAGGCCTGAGCCCTTTCACCTGGCTTCCTTTATAATCTCCTCCCAGCCTGACTCCACCCCAGGCCCTATCACAGAACACTATATTAACCTGTGCACTGCAAGCCTGCCTTGCTGATCAACGTGTTTGTTAGGCATTGTGTGTTTGGGTTCCTGCCTGCCGTGTGCTACGTCTGTCTCTCTGTTACGTTATTGGCTTGTCCCTGACCATCCCTGTCTGCTCGTGACCCTTGACCTTCGGCTCGTTCTTCGTTATCCTTGTCTGCTTGTGGCCCCTGACCTTCGGCTTGTTATTCGGTTCTCTCTATCGTGTGCTGCTGCTTCCCCTTATCCTACGGGGCGTGAGCTAGGAAACTCCAGGGGCCGCGACCTGGTCCCAGCCTGCAGCGTAACATCCTCACCACTAGAGGCCCTGGAGAAGACCAGCTGGGTCTTAGACTCCGCGCCCTGGGGAATCTTGGCTCTCGCTTCCGTTGGGATCCCGGTTGTGCTCCTCTGGTCCCGCTTTCCACAACCACCCAGTTTCCTATCCACAGAAGCCAGCCATAGGGTTCACTACCTCGCGGTGCACTCCTGTCCCCCTACGGTGTGCATCTGTCACCTGGCCACAGGTGACCCTGACACAATGGAGCTGACAAAATACATTGGGAAGTGACTAGGCTAGGTGTGTATGGGCCCAGGATAGCATGAAGGGAAATATGCATGTAGGCCAAAAAAGGAGCATTAAAAGCTTACAGTATGCATGGTGACTAAGGGGACATTCACAGCATATTACAATCATGGTAATTAGGGAATGATGAAAGAAATACAATACATTAGCATACATTCAATACATAGAATATGATGTTAAAAGGAGAAAACTTACCTTAATATAGTCCTTCTGCAGGACTTGAATTATGGCAGAACAGGTCTCTGGTATAATGATCCCCAGAGCCTGGGGGGAGATGCCTGTCAAGAACTTGAGGTCCTGCAGACTTCTCCCAGTTGCCAGGTATCTCAACGTGGCAACTAGCCTCTGCTCGGCAGTGATGGCTTCCCGCATGATGGTGTCCTGCCTCGTGATATAGGGGGACAGCAAAGCCAGCAGACGATGAAAAACGGGGTCCGTCATCCGGAGAAAATTCCTGAAATCATCAGGGTTATTCTCCTGGATCTCCCGCAGCAAAGGCATGTGACAGAATTTGTCCCGCTGGAGCAACCAATTTTTCATCCATGAACTCCTACTTACCCTGTTCATGGACTGAGCTTGGATTAAAGCAAGAAGCCCAACACCAAGCCTATGCACAGCACAAAATCTACGATGAGTACCTACACGCAATATAGCTAGGTAAGGGACGGCTAGTCAGAACAAACTAACAGAATGCACTGAAGAACAGCAAGGCCTATGAAGAACGACCTGAAAATCAGAAACGAGCGGACAAGAACACACTAAAAAAACAGATATGCACTGACTACACGCCAGATGTAAAGAAAGACAGATACGAACCCACAAGCACCTACTGAACAGCAGAAAACGATCTGAAAAGCACGAAGACTGAAAAGTGCAAATCATCTCCCACCAAACTTTTACTAACACGAGGATCAGCAAAAGCAGCCCAAAGGGTGGCGCCGTTGGAATGGAACTTTGTAGTGCCGTCATACGTGTTGTAAGTCACTGTGCTTTGGATGGGCGGACTTTTGTCTGAGCTTGTGTATGCAAGGCAGGCTGAGAGGAATTCTGTCGGGAAAACCGTTGGTTTATTATCCGACGGAAAAACTGCCCCATACACACGACCGGGTTTCCCGACAGGAAAACTGCAAGAAGAGCTTTTGGCCGGGAATACCGGCCGTGTGTATGCTCTCTTGCAGTTTTTCCGATGGGAAAACTGCCAAAATTGGCCGGCTACAAAAAGAGAACCAGCTCTTTTTTCCCGGCGGGTTTCAAGACTGACTTTTTCCCGTCAGAAAACCCGGCCGTGTGTAGCAGAAAACTGCCATTTTTGGCAGTTTTCCTGTGGGGAAAAACTCAGATGGAGCAAACACAGGGTCGGGATTCCTGAGGAAAAGCTCTCATTGGAGTTTTCCAGACGGGAAAACCGATCGTCTGTATGGGGGGAAAAGTAGAGGGCAGGCTCTCGGTTTTCCCCTCTGGATTTCCGACGGATCCTTTCCTGTTGGGAATCCCGGTCGTGTGTACTAGGCATACTAGGCATCAGCCAGCCGATTTTGGCAGTTTTCCCGTCTGAAAAACTGTGAGGGAGCATACACACGGCTGGGATTCCCGGCCAAAAGCTCTCCTCGCAGTTTTCCCGTCGGGAAACCTGGTCGTGTGTACGGGGCATCAGCCACAGCTTTTCACATACCTTCCCCAGATCCAAAGTTTGCATCTTTGTAAAGTCCTTTATGATCTTTATGACCTTTATGATCTGATTTTATGATCACACAACACCTGGAAATCTTCTGCTCCAGTTACACATTACTAGGATGTTAATGGGAATGTATAATCTTTTTAAATAATTTTTTTTAGATATTAGTGTATAAAAGGTCAGTTTGATGTTGTTAATGTTATCTGTATTTTTTAAAAGTTGTTTCAGTATATACAGTGGTTTTTCATATATAAATGGAGGCACATAAATTTGCTCATTACATACTCGGTCTCTGCTTCCTACTTTGTAGTGCTACACAACGGTTGTACTTTATTGCTGCATCTCACAACATAAATCTGTGGATTGGTTGACCCACTAAAGTGCAGTTCCAGACCCCCAATTCATGATTTTTTTTTAAACTCTGCCATAATTGTTTCCACTTTAACTGCAACATTTTGATAATGTCAGTAATGTGGTCATTTTATTTTTCGTTTAAATAGTGCAAAACTAACCTGATCTTGGAAGCAGGTAGGGCCCATCTCTATTTGGAAATCACATGCGATTACAGTATTAGGCGATTCCCATGTACTCCTGGGATAGACGACGCCGATATCCCAGGAGTCCATGAGAATCGCCTTGTTACGTCATCGCCTAGGCGGCCGGAGCCGGAAGTGCTCCAGGAAATAAAGAAAAATGGACAAAGAGTACAAGGAGTACCCTGGGACTTTTGAGGCGGTGTTCAATAGAGATACACAAAGTATTAAAATTGTTTAAATGTTTATTGAAAACAGTAAAAAACACACAAGCATTGGAATAAAATGACCATCCATACTATAAATATGACTGGGAAGCCATACGTATGAAAAGCTGCCGTAAAGTCACTCGACTAGTTTTGCTCGGATGAGCTTCTTCAGGAGTTTAATTGACGTTAGAGTAGATCACACTAAGAAAATACAAGAATGCAATAAGCAAACAGAATGGATGGATAGCAAGTTAGTTTGATTTAGATAAAAACACAATCTAAACAAATATAGCTCAATAGAAGGTGTTCAGGGAATAGAACACCTAGAAAAAATACAAACATATCAGATAAATATATCATAGCAGTTATTATTAGATAATAGTCACGATTTGAACTAGAAAAAAGAAGAAAAAACTCACTCTAGCTATCAGTTTCAGCCCATCAATGACAGGAGGTCAAAAAAGAATCAAATTAAATACAGACGGTCCCAAAGTGTGTCATGCACCCAGTTCTCCAAGACAGTGGTCAGCCCAACAATTGGAGCCATAGAAGGCAAAAGGCAATATAGATCTTAACCTACAGATTAAAATAGAAAAAAAATATTAATAAAGAAAGTAATTTGAACCCAATAGAGGGTCCCATAATCATAAATGTAAGACATCAAAAAAAGGGGGGGTAGCCCAGTTTTAAATCATACCTGACTAACAAGTCACAAGAACATACAAAATATGCCAATTGATAGATAGCCACTAGATTTGGAGAACTGAGGATCAAAATCATTGGCAAAGGAAGTTGAGTATCTTGAAAATACGTTGCTGGTGGCAACAGAACCAATATCGGCAGTTATCAAGGAGATACTGACAAACTAAAAGGAATATAGAGAGAGATAGGGAAAAGAAAATACATTAAACTGAGAATCAAGTCCACGGAGGGGCCACAATTGGTCTAAAACCTCCTTGAAAGACTTACCTAGCTGGTGCATGTAATGGACATACAGGAGGGAGAGATAGCAAAAACCTCTCCCTGTTTGGAGAGAGCGTCCTGACAGAGATCACGGCTGTGGGCCTCGTGCTTTTAAACCTACCATCGCGGCAGCGTCTGACGTCACTGCCGCGATGCGGACGATCAGATTCCACCTGTGCGCATGCGTGAACCTTCGTAAGGGAGGACGGCATGAGGTGGGTCAAAGTTTTGGAGGGAGTGGCCCATCGCATGTCCGATGACGTGGGCGGTGCCACTCTGCCGCCAGAAGAGACCCGCAGCGCCATCTTGAAAAAGGGAAAACCGCTGTTGAAAGGGGGCTAAAAGCAGCGCAAGTGTAAATGACAGCAATATGATTGCTGAAGATGGAAATAGAAGGGCTGAAAAAAAACAAGTAAAAATAGGATGGAGCTGATGAAGGCACAGGGGGCAAACTAGTGGGGGGTGCCAAAGATGAATGGGCGATTGGCATAGCGCCCAAATCGAGAAGGCCCCCCGGGCATCCGTATGGCTTCGTGACTGGATGGACCAGAATCTGGAGGGCTGGGTGATGGGAAAACCACCTGTAATAATATTAAATATATATAAAAAAGAAAAATCAAGGTCTGAATTAACCTAATGATTAAATCATTAAGCAATATACAAGTATTTGTTTTTTTTCATTAAATTTATTTTCATATTTTTTGTATTTTATTATTTATTCTTTCTTGTTATAATTTGTCTTTATTGAACTAGTCATTTATGTTTTTATGTATCAATGTATAAATTTCCCTTGATATCAATTTGGTTGGTTTTATCGCCTGCTTCTACTGATGTACTGTTCATACTCATGATTTGTTCTGGAAAATCTCTACCTTTTAGCTTTCACCCCTCCTTTTCAAATCAACAATTGACTTTTTCATCTTATCAGCTGACCAAATAAATTAATGATTAATGATTTAATCATTAGGTTAATTCAGACCATGATTTTTCTTTTTTATATATATTTTATATTGTTACAGATGGTTTTCCCATCACCCAGCCCTCCAGATTCTGGTCCATCCACTCACGAAGCCATACGGATGCCCGGGGGGCCTTCATGATTTGGGCGCTATGCCAATCGCCCATTCATCTATGGCACCCCCCACTAGTTTGCCCCCTGTGCCTTCATCAGCTCCATCCTATTTTTACTTGTTTTTTTCAGCCCTTCTATATCTTTCTTCAGCAATCATATTGCTGTCATTTACACTTGCTCTGCTTTTAGCCCCCTTTCAACAGCGGCTTTCCCTTTTTCAAGATGGCGCTGCGGGTCTCTTCTGCCAACGGTGCGGCACCGCCCACATCATCGGACGTGCGATGGGCCACTCCCTCCGGCACTTTGACCCACCTCATGCCGTCCTCCCTTATGGAGGTTCACGCATGCGCACAGGTGGAATCTGATTGTCCGCATCACAGCGGTGACGTCAGACGCCGCCGCGATGGTAGGTTTAAAAGCGTGCGGCCCACAGCCGCGATCTCTGTCAGGACGCTCTCTCCAAACAGGGAGAGGTTTTAGCTATCTCTCCCTCCTGTATGTCCATTACATGCACCAGCTAGGTAAGTCTTTCAAGGAGGTTTTAAACCAATTGTGGCCCCTCCGTGGACTTGATTCTCAGTTTAATGTATTTTCTTTTCTCTATCTCTCTCTATATTCCTTTTAGTTTGTCAGCATCTCCTTGATAACTGCCAACATTGGTTCTGTTGCCATCAGCAACGTATTTTCAAGATACTCCACTTTTTTTGCCAACAATTTTGATCCTCAGTGCTCCGAATCTAGTGGCTATCTATCAATTGGCATATTTTGTATGTTCTTGTGACTTGTTAGTCAGGTATGATCTAAAACTGGGCTATACCCCCTTTTTTTGATTTCTTACATTTATGATTATGGGACCCTCTATTGGGTTCAAATTACTTTCTTTATTAATATTTTTGTTTCTATATTAATCTGTAGGATTAGATCTATATTGCCTTTTGCCTTCTATGGCTCCAATTGTTGGGCTGACCACTGTCTTGGAGAACTGGGTGCATGACACACTTTGGGACCGCCTGTAATTAATTTGATTCTTTTTTTACCTCCTGTCATTGATGGGCTGAAACTGATAGCTAGAGTGAGTTTTGTCTTCTTTTTTCTAGTTCAAATCGTGACTATTATCTAATAATAACTGCTATGATATATTTATCTGATATGTTTGTATTTTTTAGGTGTTCTATTCCCTGAACACCTTCTATTGAGCTATATTTGTTTAGATTGTGTTTTTATCTAAATCAAACTAACTTGCTATCCATCCATTCTGTTTGCTTAATGCATTCTTGTATTTTCTTAGTGTGATCTGCTCTAACGTCAATTAAACTCCTGAAGAAGCTCATCCGAGCGAAACTAGTCGAGTGACTTTACGGCAGCTTTTCATACGTATGGCTTCCCAGTCATATTTATAGTATGGATGGTCATTTTATTCCAATGCTTGTGTGTTTTTTACTGTTTTCAATAAACATTTAAACAATTTTAATACTTTGTGTAGCTCTATTGAACACCGCCTCAAAAGTCCCAGGGAAATCCTTGTACTCTTTGTCCATTTTTCTTTGTTTTCTCTAAACGGGATGAGGTGTTCTTGATTTGATCGAGTCTGCCCTTTTTCATATCCAGGAAATAAAGGTATTTAGAAAAAAAAATGATTTGCCATTTACAATAGAAATGCGGTTGGGCATGGATTAAGTTTAAAAAATGGATGGACCTCTTTAAAAACAATGTAGTCCCCTTAGATGTAGCCTCTCCATGGTATATGCTGCGTTGATCGCGCCTCGAGAAAATCACACCCCCTCTTTCATAGCTGAATGGGAGAAAGACATGGATATGGCCCTGTTTGTCGATTAAAGGGATATTATTTTTAATTTCACACACAAATCCTCCATCTCATCGAGATTGGCTAAGAACTCCTCACTGATGGAACAGGGTCCAGAAAAAGCTGCACTGTATGTTCCATGAATTTGGTCCTTCTGGCAAGATGTATGCGCCTTGATCAAGGAACTTAAGGATCTTTCCCTTGTTTGGGACCTGGCTGCTTGCCTACCACACCACAGCTTGCCAAAGCTATATTGTCACTCACTAGTGAGACATCTCCTCAGTGCGACTAGGGCCTGTATCCCAGTGCAATGGAAACCCTCCTCCCCCTCTACTGTGCACCATAGTTACATAGTTACATAATAGGTGAGGTTGAAAAAAAGACACAAGTCCATCAAGTCCAACCTATGTGTGTGATTATATGTCAGTAGTACATTGTATATCCCTGTATTTTGTGTTCATTCAGGTGCTTATCTAATAGTTTTTTGAAACTATTGATGCTCCCCGCTGATACCACTGCCTGTGGAAGGGAATTCAACATCCTTGCCGCACTTACAGTACCCTCTACGTAGTTTAATTTGCCACGTATCTTGTTAAACTCCCTTCCACAAACAAGTTTTATCCCTATTGTGGGGTCACAAGTACAGTATTTGTAAATTGAAATCATATCCCCTCTCAAGCGTCTCTTCTCCAGAGAGAATAAGTTCAGTGCTCGCAACCTTTCCTCCTAGCTAATATCCTCCAGACCCTTTATTAGCTTTGCTGCCCTTCTTTCTTTTCGCTCCATTTCCAGTGCATCCTTCCTGAGGACTGGTGCGGCAGGACCAGAGTCTTGTTGAGTGAGAGAATTATCGTTTTAACTCTGGAGTTGATCCCCTTTTTAATGCATGCCAATATTCTGTTTGCTTTTTTAGCAGCAGCTTGGCATTGCATGCCATTGCTGAGCCTATCATCTACTAGGACCCCCAGGTCCTTTTCCATCCTAGATTCCCCCAGAGGTTCTCCCCCCAGTGTATAGATTGCATTCATATTTTTGCCACCCAAATGCATTATTTTACATTTTTCTACATTAAACCTTATTTGCCATGTAGTTGTACACCCCATTAATTTGTTCAGATCTTTTTGCAAGGTTTCCATATCCTGCAGAGAAGTTATTGCCCTGCTTAGCTTAGTATCATCCCCAAATACCAGTAGGTCAGAATCGTAAATGATATAAAGCGCATGGAGAAGCTTAAAACAAGTAGAAAGCCTGCTTTCGCAAAACTTGGTTTTACTGAACCCATTTCACCTTTTCTGCAAAATGCCAAGAGCTTCTTGAGCCTTGGCATTAGCTAGCCCCCTTTTTTCTTTTCCTCCCCCCTTCTCTTCATTCCCTTACTAACCTATTTCCTTGTTCCATGTCCTTTGGAAAACTTAAAGCGGAACTTCACCCAAAAGGAAAAGTTGCGCTTTCATCTTTCTCCCCCTCCTCCTCTCACATATTTGGAGGGCGATTCCTGAATTTGACCTGTCCAGGCAAGAAGTTCACCCACTTCTTTCTGCAGCCTCTTGAAACACGTCACAGGCCCCAGGAGACTGCAGGACTGTTCACGGGGCGCATGCTGCAAAGAGCCGGGTTGGGTGAGGAAATCACTGCATCTCTGGACAGCTAAGTGTGTGTTTTTAAAAGTCAGCAGTTACAGTATTTGTAGCTGCTGACTTTTACATTTTTGTTTACATGGTGAAAATCCTCTTTAAAAACCTCTGCGGGGTGCTAGTTGCACTCCCGCCAGCAACTTAAAACTTCAATGCCACACATGTTTCCCATCACTCTTCTGGCAACTTTGCTGTCCATGGTCCTCTTCCGAGCAAACTTTCCAGATTACGTGCCAATGTTCAAGACCTCTTTAGGGATGTTGTTTACTATACTACAACTCTCTGTATTGTGCTCTGATCACTGACCCTAGACTTGTCTGGTTGATCCGGCTTACGATCATATGTAACTTACCGGTATGTCTATTGTGCCACTTTTAATAAAGAATTTAAAAAATACTGAATGCACTTCATGTGTAGCCAAAATCTTATGTAGCGGATATTTGAATTTAGGGGAAGCATCTGGGTGGTAGTGTAACCCAGATGCACTGATTGCTAGGGAATCTGAGACCCTTTTATGGTTCTTGGAGGACTCTGGTGGTGTGAGGTTCCCTGCAGCCTACAGGTGGCATTGTTGCCTTGGGCCGGGGTTGAACTCACACCGCAAGACTGTGCCTTTTTGTCCTCCCCTGGCGCTGGTACAGCGGGGCGGGGAACCCGCTGTGACGCAAAGGGAGAGGGGATAAAGGGGGCGGACGCCCTCACCACAGGGTTCAGAGTCTGGAGGACGTGGCCGCACCCAGGCACCTTCAGCTTTGGTGCTTGCGTTCCGGTGTTCCGGGCCCAGGTGCCCTTGACCTGGCCGGAGCAGGAGATGGAGTCCATCTCAGACACCTTTAGCCTGGGGTGAGGTACTATGGCGGATGCCTGGGGCTTGGTACCTTCGACCGAGTTCCGCGAGGGTGGAGGAATCCGAGGGGGCCCTAACTCCTTGGGTGCCCGTGTCTGAGTTCGTGAGGACTGGTGAGCGGAACTTCTCTGGAGAGTCCGGCGCAGCATCGCTGGTGACAGAGAGGCCTCCGGTACCTTCCTTGGATGGATATCCTTCCCCTGACAGGGGCCGTGCTAGCGAAGGTAATTCATGTTCTATTTCACATAGTCAGTGGCAGTGACTATTCGCCACTGGTGACACCACAGTGGTTAGCTATATCAGAAAGGATTGTGCCTCGACCTACTCCCATTAATACTGAACTGTTGCAAAAGGTCCCAACTTGACTGTGCTGTATGTTATTCGCTGAGAAGAATAAAACTGTGTTGGACCTATTCAGTGTGTGGAACTCTGGTTACTGGGAGCAAAGGGGAGTCAAGGACGAAGTACAGGACTTGACTCTAGGACACTTATACAAAACCCGATCTTTCTGGCCTTCACCTCGTCACTGTGGAGGACATGGGCCGTGGTGTATCTCATCCCTCCCCCGGTACTAATACCCCTAGACAAAGACAGACAAGCCGAGAATGAGAAGGGGTGAGAGGGGTGAGGTCGCTACACGTGGGGGCATCGTGTCCGGGATACGTATGGTGTCTGAATTTGAACTTTGCTGCCCGGAGGAGTTCTGAGTAGGTCGGCCATATTGGCCAACACGCCACGAGGCAAACCATAGCTGCGTAGTTCATGGGCGGGGAAAAGGAAAAGCCTGCGAACAAGTGCAGAGTGTGGGAGGAGTCTGGCCATGTGGATGGACGCACGTGGAGATTCTGGCGCGAGTGGGTCAGTGCACATTGGAGCAGCGAACAGAGAAGATGACTTCAAACACTCCATGGATTTCAGCTTCTTCTTTCACGGAAATGACTTCCTTTGCTGCTCCCATTATGGACACAGGAATCAGACTAAGGCCCTGGGGGCGATTGGCTCTGTACACCTGCAGAGACATAGAGGCCCTCGGTGTGATCTGTCCCGGCTGTTCGGGACTGGTGGTTCAATTGAAGCCATTCGGGCGATGTGAGGTCTGCAAGGAGTTTCTCTTGGAGGTGGAACCATCCACAGAAAGGCCTCGCGCCTCCCACCTCAACTACCTCACAGGTACTGCCACTCCGGAGGGAGAGATCGATGCCATGGCGGGTATTTCTGCATGCACTGACCAGGGCGAAGTGACTGCCCAAGCGGAGATAAAAAGAGAAAAATCTGAGGATGCTGCCTCGGTCACCAGCAGCTCCCTGCTCCGACCGCCGAAGAGGAAAGTCGGCCTAGTGATGGCCTCCTGTGGTCGTGGAAGAGCTTCGCCCTGCCGCTTGCCTGGCCTGGATGGATCCGGAGGAAAGAGCCCTGGACATCCCTGTTCTTCTGAAGGCCCAGGTGAGCCAGGGGTTGGGACTGTCTGTGTGGTTGGAGGTGTCGGCAGCCCACTGTCGGTGGAGGCCGTAAAGGGGGATGATTCTGTGTCTGGGAATTATCTACCCGCTGAGTGTTATGACACCTCCGATCTGGATTCATTGTCTGACAATGGCGATGATGGGGAGATAGATGAAATCTTCCACCGGAAGGGATGGGACAAGATGAAGTTACCCTCGTCCCGTGTCACAAGGGACCCACCTATGTCCATTGGGGATAGTACACCCCGGGTGGAGGCCTCGGTGCCTAGGGAGGAATCTGGTCCACTGTCTGAGATCCCTCTCCTGGATTCAACTTCTATTTCACCTGCTCCTGTTGCGGGAGTGCAACGCCAGTCACTGCGGGCCCCTATGCCCAAATCTACCGAGGTGGTGAACGCACCTCGCCATCCGCAGGCAATTGTGTTACCTGGAGAAGGAGACCGTGTCACGATGCCACCTTTGACAAGGCTGCAGCGTCTCTTTGGCCAGAAGGTTGCCCAAGAGTATGGGTGGGAGTACCCATACCTGCCTCGAGAATTGCTCTATGAGGTGGAAGTTTTTCGTCAGAGGTGGTACAATACCTTTGTTTGGGACAAGCTCAAAGTACCCCAAGCATGCCGATACCTTTCTTGTTCACCAACGGTCACTAAAAAGTTTCAGGACTGTAAGGCTAAGTGGATGCTGGGAAGACATATCCATGTGGACAGAGTGGTGATTTGTCGCAAGGTTGGAGGAAATGTTGAGTATAACATGGAGGCTTTTGACAAGCATTTGAAGCCTGTGTTCCTGCCGCATCCAAAGTTCTACCTTTAGGAGAAAAAGACTCCTGTGTGTTCTTTCTTGCTGCTCATTGCTGAACTTTCCGGAATGCCTTTGCCGGAACACAAGGACTGTGCCCTAGTTTTTTTTTTTTTTGTATTTGGGCGTTCTACTCTTTGGAGAAATGGGAGCTGTTACTGTTTTGTTCTCCCTCCTTCTCCTTACACTTCAGAGAAATCAGTGACTTTGGGGTTTTAGTCAGTGTAGGGCCATAGAGAAGAAAAGGAAAAAAAAAAAAGAACAAGAGAGAAAAGTTCATCTGGATCTGATAAGTGTCTTTACCGCGGCATTACCACCAGGTGGCAGTGTTGCACAACGATTGTTGTTTGTTTTTCTGTACATTATGCAACACTCATTGGAGTGAATTGGTTTCTTTTCGAATAGACCCATTCGTTCCAAGCAAACACATATATTATGTTAGGATGTGTGTTTCGTTTTCTTCCCTCTGCAAGAGACTCGTCTATCAAGGCTGCTGAGAATGGGGTGGTCCTTAGATAGCCAGGGGTAGAGAGAAATGTAAATGTGTGAGATATTTAAAGTATTTTATTACAAAAGTTTATGGTTTTATATTGCTGTTTTCCCTTTCCTATTTTAGGTCCTGGCACAATTCCTACTTGAAATTGTTGAATTTGGAGAAATGTGAATGTTTGTCTCTGGGTTGAACTTATGTTACCACTCTTTGGGGAGCATGGGTTTGCACCAGACACTGGGGACCAGTGTGAAATCACCAGGGGGAGAGTGTAGCGGGTATTTGAATTTAGGGGAAGCATCTGGGTGGTAGTGTAACCCAGATGCACTGATTGCTAGGGAATCTGAGACCCTTTTATGGTTCTTGGAGGACTCTGGTGGTGTGAGGTTCCCTGTGGCCTACAGGTGGCGTTGTTGCCTTGGTTGAACTCACACCGCAAGACTGTGCCTTTTTGTCCTCCCCTGGCGCTGGTACAGTGGGGTGGGGAACCCGCTGTGACACAAAGGGAGAGGGGATAAAGGGGGCGGACGCCCTTACCACAGGGTTCAGAGTCTGGAGGACGCGGCCGCACCCAGGCACCTTCAGCTTGGGTGCTGGCGTTCCGGTGTTCCGGGCCCAGGTGCCCTTGACCTGGCCGGAGCAGGAGATGGAGTCCATCTCAGGCACCTTTAGCCTGGGGTGAGGTACTATGGCGGATGCCTGGGGCTCGGTACCTTCGACGAGTTCCGCGAGGGTGGAGGAATCCGAGGGGGCCCTAACTCCTTGGGTGCCCGTGTCTGAGTTCGTGAGGACTGGTGAGCGGAACTTCTCTGGAAAGTCTGGCGCAGCATCGCTGGTGACAGAGAGGCCTCCGGTACCTCCCTTGGACGGATATCCTTCCCCTAACAGGGGCCGTGCTAGCGAAGGTAATTCATGTTTTATTTCACATAGTCAGTGGCAGTGACTATTCGCCACTGGTGACACCACAGTGGTTAGCTATATCAGAAAGGATTGTGCTTCGACCTACTCCCCACAAATACTGAACTGTTGCAAAAGGTCCCAACTTGACTGTGCTGTATGTTATTCGCTGAGAAGAATAAAACTGTGTTGGACCTATTCAGTGTGTGGAACTCTGGTTACTGGGAGCAAAGGGGAGTCAAGGACAAAGTACAGGACTTGACTCTAGGAAACTTATACAAAACCCGATCTTTCTGGCCTTCACCTCGTCACTGTGGGGGACATGGGCCGTGGTGTATCTCATCCCTCCCCCCGGTACTAATACCCCTAGACAAAGACAGACAAGCCGAGAATGAGAAGCGGTGAGAGGGGTGAGGTCGCTACACTTATTTCAACACTTTTTAAGCAAGGAGGTAGAAGGATTTCTGTAACCAACTGAGAACTCTTAGCTAATTTATAATTCTCTATATTTAATACAATAGCAAAAAATTTGGAACAAGCATGCAAAAATTAAAAAAATATACAATTACTTCAATTCCTTCAAATGAAGATTTCCACCTTCCTCAGCAAGCCCTACTTGCCTGTCCACAATCAACATAAAGTCTCCTGGCCAGTCTGCACATGGGCAGTAGATCTCACATTCGTTCCTATAGCCTTAACAATCATAGGGTTTGCATAGAAATAAATTGGAACTCTGCACATATGTAGACTGACCAGGAGACTTTCTGTGAAGAGGCTGTGTCCCCAATAATAACTCAAAGGATAGCAGTTATTTTGGATAAAAGTGCAGGAAAGACCCCCACCTTCAACCCTTAAAATCAAGTGTAGTGCTTACCCCCGAATGAACCACTTGGTGTGTCCAGTCCTCTGTTCCTGTACCCATGACACTGCAACAACTCTGTACTCTATGACACACGTAGCAGAGCTCAGGATATAGATGCAGACACCTGCGTGTGTAAATACCCCCAAACACAGCAATACATATACATCAGATAATTATACAGAGAGTAGCAACAAAATACAGGCGTCCCCTACTTACAAACATCTAACTTACAAACGACTCCTACTTACAAACGGAAAGAGACAACAGGAAGTGAGAGGAAATCTACCCCTAGGAAGGGAAATTCTCTCCTGTAAGAGTTAATAAATAAAAATGGTGTCTCCACTGAAGCTTTATCACCAATCCTTGTTTCCCTAATAACCCCTAATTTTCAAAATCCAATTGTCATTGGGACAGAAAGTGAGGTGAAATCTTCTTAACAGATGCACAGGCAGCAAAACAAATGTTACAGGGGTAATGATAACCCTTCCCTATGCTATCCAAAAAGCTTAAAAATTAATTTTTTGGCTGGAGCTACACTTAAAAAATGTACCTGTTCCAACTTACAAACAGATTCAACTTAAGAACAAACCTACAGTCCCTATCTTGTTTGTAACCCGGGGACCGCCTGTATATTGCAATTAGTGTAAGTAAGAAAATATTATATAGGGATGTATCAACAAGGAAAGGTTATACTGAATTAGTTCACCATCAAAAGTTATAACATAGCAGTAAATTAAAACATAAGCAAATATTAGTATTGTAGTAGCTAGCTGATATAATTAAAGGCTGCAAATAGTAAATATTTAATAGTCCACCTCTTTCTTTAACCTACTTAGAGTAGCCTAACTAAAAGTAGGATATATTGGTTGTCACTGCAGCAACAGTCAGCAATCAGCAGTACACAAGTGTTAAACCTTCTGCTGGCCAGCTTGTTGGGGCCCAAAACCTTGCATTGGAGTACACCGGGTAATGTCTGTTTAAGAGTTGGCGCATGCAAATGAAAAGGGTTTCTAGCCAGCAAATCTGTCCCTCTTTTAGCAACTGCAGTATATGGTTGGCAAGCGGTCACTCACCTGTCCTGTGTAAGCGGAGGCTTTCCATCCAAGGGGCTTCCCTCTGTTAGTATCCTCAGTGTGTGGTTCTTTAATTGCACAGCAGGCTCCCCACAGTCCAGGTCACAATCCAGGGTTCCAGGATAGCATTCGCTCTGCCTCCACTGCTCTCAGAGATCACTCACTCGCTGTCCTTGCCGCAATAAAGTGGGTCATAGCCTGTCTCAGCTCTAGTCTCCCCACAGAAAGATTGCCTTTTTCCTCTCTCAGCCTGAGAAAACTATTCCAGTCCTTCCCCTTTAATGTCTCTGTCTTTGGAATTGTAGTTTCCAGCCAACCTGTGGTAAAAGCTCAGTTCCTTCAGCCAACTACACTCCCCACAATCATCCATGATTTTCCTCAGAGTCTTGTAATCATGTTCCCCCAGGTGCCCTCTAATGAATGGAGGCAGAACAGCCAAATTTGCAGGGCGCTTGACGAAATGTTTGCTTGCCGAGCACGGTGCATTCTAAGTCCTGATTGGGCAAAGCTTTGGTACTAGCTACGTGATGTGGCACAGAGCGGCTGCCGTGCTGCAGTATATATACGGTGGGCAGTCTGCAAGTGGTTACAGATCTTTTCATTTTCATTGTTTCACTTTAAGCCTTTCACTTGTAAAATGGATCTTTAAAAAAAAAAAAAAAAAAGATTTGCATTTATACATGCTCCCCAGGGCAGTACCCTGACCCTATACCTTTTTAATGGCCAATAACTTGCATATGCTGTATATATATATATATATATATATATATATATATATATATATATATATATCCAGAATAAATACAGTGCAAATTTGATCATTGGAAACTGCTGTGAAACCCTGCTATCAGCAAATACAGTGCTAGTTTTGTGTTTCTACAATAATAAAGTGCTATAACACATACCAGAAAATTTCTAGCACAATCAACCACTTGTG
The DNA here is from genome assembly GCA_029206835.1 of Rana muscosa. NCBI lineage: Eukaryota > Metazoa > Chordata > Amphibia > Anura > Ranidae > Rana > Rana muscosa. Next base: position 383,336,179 of record CM055121.1, read on the forward strand.
CAAATGTCTGCTTCCAAAGTGTCCAATATCCCAATAAATACAGTTCATACAAAGATAAAGTTCTTTCAAAGACAGTGCTTGGTGCTGAAAGCGGTAGTAAGCCGCCATGTTTTTTTTTGTTTTTTTTTAAAACCTGCAAGTTAAAGTTATAATTTGCTAGTATGCATCGCATACTAGCACACTATGTGAAACTTACCTTGAAAAAAAACCACCAGCGACGCACTGCGCCGCTGATAGGGCTTTCATCTTTACCCGGTCTTCCTTTTGGGTTTGCGTCCTCTGACTGTCTGATTGGCCGCGCCGGAATGATGTCACTCCTGTGCATGCGTGCGGGAGCCCCTACGAGGCGGTGAGTGCCAATTCCGGCGTTCGCCTGTTCCCCATGGCTGCCCCTACATGGCCTTAGGGGTAGAACTGGTGATGCCCTTTCGGGATACAAATGGGAGGGATAGTGGGAGAGGGTGCTTCTTTCTCATTTCCCTATTCTCACATGAGAGAAAAATCCCAAGCTTGATAGCTTCAAAATTTCATGTAATCAATTTGGATGACTTATATTGGATGGACACATTTTGTAACGGCACCCCAATATAAAGGAGTAAAACGCCGTTTACGATGTTCCCTCTCCTAGACACACATCCACTCGCTATCAATATCCACAGCCAAACGACCCTTTCCCATAGGAACCGATCCCCCTAGAACAGGGGTCTCAAACTGGTGGCCCTCCAGCTGTTGCAGAACTACAATTCCCATGAGGCATTGCAAAGCTAAACAGTTACAAGCATGACTCCCATAGGCAGAGGCATGATGGGACTTGTAGTTCCGCAACAGCTGGAGGGCCGCAGGTTTGAGACCCCTGCCCTAGAAGGACGAGACGCACTCTGTCTTCTTCTGTAATAGGAATGACTTTATTATTGAGAAACATTGTAACTTTATACACAATTCAATAAACATGATTTAACATGAACAAGGGCCCAGCTCCACCCACACATCACAAGACTCAACACCTCATCCTGACGTCTGCTAGGCTTCAAAAGACCCCACACAATAGAATATAACGATCCCCAATATACATCTTCTCACAAAGTGTTTGGCAGACAGTCTGTCTGGCACTTTACAATACACACAAGGACAGACTTAATCTCTATTCACACCAGACCTTCCCCAGTCATAATGAACAATAGAATGCAAAACACCTTAATTCCTCACAGCAATTATTACATAACCCCCACATACAGTATACATCCAATCTATATACAATGTATATACAGCCTTGAATATGGCTATCACAGACCATATCGGGGGTTTCTTTTATTCACCCCGTGTCCAAAGTGACCCCACTGTCACACATTTCTATTCTACACATGCTGTATCTACCCTCCATTCTCTCCCCCGTGGGTTGTCCCTGGTTCTGCTCCTACAGCTCCCAGGCCAGGCATAGATAGCCACCACCAGATGGGAATGTTACTGTGGTGTTCAGGCTTAGTTGATTTACATGTTTTATGTGCATCTACTCCTGAGGAAGTAAGCGGTGGCTCACGAAATGCATCAAGTTTTTAAGATGGCTTTTTTCAAATCATTTATTGACACTCCAAATTTTCAAGCATGTATCATCTATTTAAACTACTACTAATCCCTTGACATTACTGTATTTGCATTTGATGAAATATGATGACAACTGTAACTACTTCTCAATAAATAAAATTATCATGTTTTCTTCATATCTAATTGCCATGTGTAGTACACCTCATTTAAAGTACCAGGTCACAATTTTGTTTGTTTATATGTATTAACCACTTCAGCCCCGGACCATTTGGCTGCCAAATGACCGGGCCACTTTTTGCGATTCGGCACTGCGTCGCTTTAACTGACAATTGCACGGTTGTGTGACGTGGCTCCCAAACAAAATTGACGCCCTTTTTTTCCACAAATATAGCTTTCTTTTGGTGGTATTTGATCACCTCGGCGGGTTTTATTTTTTGCGCTATAAACAAAAACAGAGTAACAATTTTGAAAAAAAAGCAATATTTTTTACTTTTTGCTATAATAAATAACCCCATTTTTTTTTTTTTTTAAAGCAAATTTTTTCTCAGTTTAGGCCGATACGTATTCTTCTACATATTTTTGGTTAAAAAATCGCAATAAGCGTATATTGATTGGTTTGCGCAAAATTTATAGCGTCTACAAAATAGGGGGTAGTTTTTATGGCATTTTTTATTAATAATTATTTTCTTACTAGTAATGGCAGCGATCTGCGGTTTTTATCGTGACATATCGGACACTTTTGACGCTATTTTGGGACCATTCACATTTATACAGCGATCAGTGCTATAAAAATTTACTGATTACTGTAGAAATGTGACTGGCAGTGAAGGGGTTAACCAGTAGGGGGCGGGGAAGGGGTTAAGTGTGTCCTAGGGAGTGATTCTAACTGTTAGGAGGCGTAGCTTACTGTGACACATCACTGATCGCTGCTCCCGATGAGAGGGAGCAGACGATCAGTGCTGTGTCACTAGGCAGAACAGGGAGATGCCTTGTTTACAAAGGAATCCCCCCATTCTGTCGTTCCGTGACCCGTGCCCGTGCTTTGCCTGCCCGTGCCATTCTGCCGACGTAAATCTACGTGAGGCGGTCGGCAAGTGGTTAATAGGGATGGAGGTGTAGCACTGGTGGCACCAGGCAATTTGTATATTTTGTTTCTACTCACGGTACAGGACTCTGAAGGAACGACACGGGCATGCCTTTGCTTCAGAGTGTATGTGCTGGTGACGTCACTGGCCCATTCACAAGTAAATATCTCCTAAATGGTGCATAATAAGGAGATATTATTTACTATACCTATAGGTAAGCCTTGTTATAGGCTTACCTATAGGTAAATATCAACTATGGAAGTTTACTCCCACTTTAAATATATTCTGAAAGTGCTCAGTGTACAGTTCTATATTTAGCGTGCTCCACACAAAACCCTTTTATTTCAATTTCAACTTGTGCTGTGCCACCTCTGCTTTTTGTGTTGCCATCTCCACACCCAGGAACACTCACTAGAAATCATTGACCCCTTTATGCAAAAAAGTGGGTAAATAAATGCTTTTGCCACCAGGCAGGTTTTTGCTCCTTCACAACCACACAAGTCATATCTTTCTACATCTCACATTGTTTCACCATATGGACTGGCCACAGCGGAAAGGGAAATTGCTCATAGCATAAAAACTCTTACAGATGTAGCGGGTATGTGAATTTAGGGGAAGCATCTGGGTGGTAATGTAACCCAGATGCACTGATTGTAAGGGAATCTGGGACCATTTTATGGTACGGCAGGGCGGGGAACCTGCCGTGACGCAAAGGGAGAGGAGATAAAAGGGGCGGATGCCCTGAACGCGGGGTTCAGAGTCGGAGGACGCGGCCGCGCCCAGGCACCTTCAGCCTGGGTGCTGGCATTCCAGAGTTCCGGGCCCAGGTGCCCTTGACCTGGCCGGAGCGGGTGATGGAGTCCATCCCAGGCACCTTCAGCCTGGGGTGAGGTACTACTGAGGAGGCCTGGGACCCAGTACCTTCGACTGGGTTCCGCAAGGTTGGAGGAGTCCGAGAGGCCCTAAGGTGTTGGGCGCCCGAATCTGAGATGAGGAGGCCGGGGAGTGTAACCCTTCCGAACAGCCCGGTGCAGCATTACCGGTGACGGCGGGGCCTCTGGTAACTCTCTCGGAAGGATGTCTTCCCTCTGACAGGGGCCGCAGCTTGAATAAGGTAACTCCTGTTTCATGTTCATTAGAGTTGCTGGTAGAGACTCGAAAAGGAAAGAAGTACATTTACCGCCACTGTGCACCATAACCGTTGGTGATATCTCAATGGTTCAGTTTGATTAAGGATTGTGCCTTGACCTACTCCTCACCTATACTGAACTGTTCGTTGGTCACAACCTGTCTGTGCTGAATTGACGATTTATTTGCTGCTAAGAAATAAATAAGAGTTGGACCTTTTCAGTGGTGTGGAACTCCAGTTAATGGGAGCAAAGGGGGGTCATATCAAGGACAGACTTGGCCCTGGGTTATACACACGACCCGATCGTAAAAATACATTCGGGCCTTCACCTCTATCCAGAAGAGGACATGGGCCGTGGTGGATCTCATCCCTCCTCCCAGGTCCCCCTAGACAAGACAGCAAGCCGAGAAAAAGAAAGGGTGAGAGGGGTGGGCCCCGCTACACAGATAACCTAAGACCTTTTCAATTAGAAGCATCTTTTTCTTCCCCATGTTTGAATTACAAAACACTTGATCAAGATGCGCTCCACCCAGAGATTAAGAGCCCAAATGAAGAAGATTTTGTGGCACACTGGCCAATGGTCTAGCTAGGGACTTTGTATGCAAGATAGGTCTTACAGTTGCCAGTTTTCCTATTCACCTTACCAACCTGTGCTAACTGATCTGTTACCTTCATGTGATTTCCTACCTCATTTTCTCATTTAACCTGTCTTCCCCTTCAGGGCTTTAACTGTTTAATAAAGACCATTTTTTACGTCTCAAACCAACTGTTGGCTTAAAAAAATTAAATAACATATAATGCATCTTCAAAACACACACAAAAAAACATAAAATAAAATAAAGCTCCCTGCCCCTATGTATACAGACATACATACTTTAATGCCTACCTTGAATGAGCCGACACAAAAAGGGTACTTAGAAAAATCGCTGCTCTCCCAATCCAGTCTGTATGAGATGGCCTCAGCCTTGCATCACTCAACAAGCCACGCCCTCTGTTTGGCCCCACCCACTGGGGCTTAGCCATAGAAGTCAGATAAATTTACACATGTTACATATTGCTGCACACATCAAAGTAAATGCAGTCATTCTAGGGCCATCATTTACATTTAATTCTAAACTGATAACCGTAAAGCCGTGTACACACGATCGGTTTTACCGATGAAAACAGTCCGATGGACTTTTTTCATCAGACAAACCGATCGTGTATGGGCCCCATCGGTCTTTTTTCCATCGGTGAGAAAAAATAGAACATGTTTTAAATTTATCCGATGGTAAAAAAAACGATAGTGTGTAAAACTGGTAATATTAAGTTGCGCCCTTCCCATATATACCACCACCGCGCTTAAGGGTTAAAACTAAACCTATACCAAATATGCAGCAGCCACTTTAAATAAAAAATATGAACAAAATAGTGTAAAATCAAAAATAACCTCACACAGCGGCGCTAAAAAACTATACCCTCCCCCTCCTGTGTCCGTATGATTGGACTGAGAGAAGGTTACTGTTAATCAATTAAATATATACACCCTGTGACATAAGTGAATAATGTGCACAAGTAAACTAAATAAAGTCCACACAAATTCAATCCAAATGTGAGACAATCTTCTTCCAAATTCTCCACCACACACAGTGTTTAGTGTTTTCGTGATCCCGCTCCCATCAGATGGACACTCACCACAGCAAGTTGCCTCACACTTTCGTGTTTGGCTTAAAGACGTGTGCAAAGATCTTATACAGCTTTGCGGGCGATCCTCCCAATTCAAATCAAGTGTTTTTAAAGTTGTAATCCATATGCAAATGTTAAAGAAAGCTCCAAATAGTGTGATAACGTAAAATCAGTTTAATTACACACCAAACACGCACTTAAAATACTGCAATTACCTAAAACACAATTTAAATAAGCGTATAAAACCACTGAAACTCCAAAGGCAAAAGTGCACCGAACAGCGAGTGTACAGGTCGCGGCGGACCCTCAATAAACCAGTCAGATCTCACCACCTTCCCGCTGCCACTCACTACTCCTTCGCTGCTCAATTCGATCCTGTGACGTCGAATAATCCGTCAGACGGTTACCGCATAGCCACGCCCCGACATGTTTCGTCGAATAGACTTATTCATGGGATTGGCTGTGCGGCATACCAGCTCCACCTTTTATTTCTCTTAACTTATGGGCGGAAGTACAATCTCTCCTCCATCCGCTTTGGGCGGATATGCGTCGTTCCCATACGACTTTCCATACCGCCCACCTTCCCAGCCCATCTGAGGGCGGAAGTGCGTCATCCGTTATATGCACCATGGGCGGAAGCCGGATATAACTTCCATTGACACAAAGCGAGTGTCCCCGCTGCCCACATACACTCGCTATTGGTGTCCATCTATATTTCAACTCAAATATCCTATACCATATTAGCAGTCGTGTGGCACATATCTACTTGGGGATGTAGTTCAGTGTTATCAAACATTAAAAACATTAACAATAATATATAGCGCATATGCTAAATATCATAGAAAAAATTATCAATATTTTAAAACCACTAGTAGCACCATGAGATCTTAATCTTATTATTACCACTCTGTATTTAATGTGATACAGATATACTCAGTTGCGGGATCAAAAAACATCAAGTATTCTGAACAAAAAATTTATATATATAAGTGGTAAATATTAGATATTTTTGTTTAACCTAAAGAAAAAAACCAATTAGTATATATATATATATACGTGCTGCGAATTTTTTTAAATCATAGACAGTTATCCTATCTTACACATGGTATATATATACACCTAATACACATCACCATACCTATGTGTACATTACAGGAAACTATTACTAGAAAAAAACAATAATATTAATAATAATATGTCCGTAACATACATTCACTAATTGAATGTGTTAGCAGACCTAGACCGTGATGGAAAGCTATTAAATAAATATATATTTTAGACCCACAAATATCTAAAATTGTTAAACTATATCACAACCAACTATAATTATTTAAAATAATTTAAAAATTGTTTAAAATTATTTAAAATTATTTAAAATCATTTAAAAGTTGTTAATAAAACAGTTCAAATCCAATTCAATATTGAGGCCCCTAGGGTAAAGACTTTTTAAAAGAAATATCCACTTTGTCTCTCTTTGTGATAAATCTCTCACACGATTTGAGCCCCTCCACGATGGATGCACAAAATCTATACCACAGAATTGTATTAAAGAGGGATCTTGTTGGTGTTTCTCCTTAAAATGTAACGACACGCTATGGTATCTAAAGCCATTTTTTATATTTGTAAGATGTTCACCTATACGTGTCTTGAGCAATCTCTTAGTTCTACCCACGTAATAAAGCCCACAAGGGCACCACATGAGGTATACCACATAAGATGAATTACAAGATATAAATTCTTTAATATCAAATGTTTCCTGGTCATTATTGGTAACACTCATTATCCCTCTATTCTGTACTTTTACTGTTCTGCAGCATTTGCATCTTCTACATGAGTAAAATCCTTTCAGATCAAACCGAAAATTACGTTCATTTGGGGGATCCAAAATTTTATTAACCACCCTGTCACCAAAACTCGGGGCTCTTCTATATATAAATTTTGGTGTATTGGGTAGAGCCTCCCCCAGATGTCTGTCACGTCCCAAAATGTGCCAATGCTTTCTAATGATGGTCTCAATTTCTTTGTATTGATGATGGAAACCTGTTATAAAGCCCCATTGATGTTGTCCATCATTAATCTGAGTTGATTTATTTACAAAGCACTGGCTCCTTGGGGCTTCACCTATTTCATGTATTAAATTTTGAAGAGGTTCCTCTCGATATCCTTTATGTATAAATTTGTCTTTCAACATATTTGCCTGAATCACAAAGTCCTCCTGACTAGTGCAGTTACGGCGCACCCGGAGTATCTGACCTTTTGGAATATTTCGTATCCAGGCTGGATGATGCCCACTTCTAATTGAAATATAACTATTTCTGTCCGTGGGCTTAAAGTATACCCGGGTATTCAAGCATCCTACTCCCTTCATAATAGTGACATCGAGAAAATTTATCTCCTCATTACTGATCTGATAGTCCAACTTTATGTTGTTATTATTATTATTTAATATTTCTAAGAACTCAACCGCCGATTCTTTCGATCCCTCCCAGATAAATAGGAGGTCATCAATAAATCGTCGATAAAAACGTAATTGTGGTTTTTTATTCCTGAAAATGTGTTTATCCTCCCACTCGGCCATAAACAGGTTGGCGAGACTGGGGGCAAACTTAGCCCCCATCGCCACGCCAACCTGTTGTGAGAAGAAGCAGTCGTGGTACCAAAAATAGTTATGGCTCATACAAAAGTCCAATATATGTCCTAAAAAGCGTTTCTGCATATCCGGAATATCGTCCCTCTTACTTAAAGCCCAATTCAGTGCTAATGCAGCATCTTCATGCTGAATAACAGTGTATAGTGCTGACACATCAGCTGTAACTAAATACGTCTCAGAATCCATATTAATTTCCACTTTTTCTAACAGACGTAATAAGTCAGCTGTGTCCTTCAAATAGGCCTTTGTATCTTTCACGCTGGGTTGTAAAAATTTATCTAAATATTCCCCCAGTCTGGAGGTTACAGACCCTATTCCATTCACTATTGGTCGTGCTGGAGGGTTCAGAGCATTTTTATGCATTTTCGGCAGTGTGTAAATCACCGGAATTCTGCAAGCTGAGGGGACCAAGTATCTTTTTTCTTTTAAATTTAAGGCATTGGTCATATATCCCCATTCAACCAAGGACACCAACTGTGTTCTATATGTTTCTGTTGGGTCAGAGCGTAGCTTTTTATATGTGATCTGAACACCCCCCAGAACCGAGAAACCCGATACCCATCTATAATAGATATCAATCTATGGCGGAAGAAGAATATGATGGAAATTATTATCGGGAATCTTTTTTAGGACAACGGGGGAGGGGTGGGAGAGGAAGAGGGGGCACACCGAGGAGGAACAATCACCAAACGCAGAAAGGCAATGTCAGGAGTGGACCTCCTTATATCCCAAACAGCGAACTCTTACCCTTCCAAAGAGAAGAAGGGGACGAAGGGCAGGGAGGGCCAAACAATCCAAAGAAAAGGATGAGAAACAATTAAATGCTGGAATATTCAATCTGAGTACGGTAGAATTAAACAAGAAGGAATTGAATATTCTGAATTTGGGCCTGAAGTGTGCACCCAGAAAAACCTTGAATAAATTCGAGGTGTATATTGACACCCACAAGTTCATCCGTAAATTGAATATTAAAAAATACTTTTTAGGTCATCCTATTAATCCTGTAATTAGAAATTATAATATGGCAGAAAGAATAGATAGTGGTCTTAAGAATAAATCCATTTTTAACCCACAAAATTCTAATAACCATTTTATTGAAGTTTTTAAACATATGGTTTTAAAGGATATTGAAGAACTCCCGATAAAAAAGAAGGATATTAACCCTGAATATATTAAAGAAGGTGTCAAAAGTTTAGAAAAAAAGAAGGATATCATTATCCGCCCGGCGGATAAAGGAGGAGGAGTGGTAATAATGGACAAATTGATGTACCATAAACAACTGATGGATCTATTGGATGATCAGATCACATATAAAAAGCTACGCTCTGACCCAACAGAAACATATAGAACACAGTTGGTGTCCTTGGTTGAATGGGGATATATGACCAATGCCTTAAATTTAAAAGAAAAAAGATACTTGGTCCCCTCAGCTTGCAGAATTCCGGTGATTTACACACTGCCGAAAATGCATAAAAATGCTCTGAACCCTCCAGCACGACCAATAGTGAATGGAATAGGGTCTGTAACCTCCAGACTGGGGGAATATTTAGATAAATTTTTACAACCCAGCGTGAAAGATACAAAGGCCTATTTGAAGGACACAGCTGACTTATTACGTCTGTTAGAAAAAGTGGAAATTAATATGGATTCTGAGACGTATTTAGTTACAGCTGATGTGTCAGCACTATACACTGTTATTCAGCATGAAGATGCTGCATTAGCACTGAATTGGGCTTTAAGTAAGAGGGACGATATTCCGGATATGCAGAAACGCTTTTTAGGACATATATTGGACTTTTGTATGAGCCATAACTATTTTTGGTACCACGACTGCTTCTTCTCACAACAGGTTGGCGTGGCGATGGGGGCTAAGTTTGCCCCCAGTCTCGCCAACCTGTTTATGGCCGAGTGGGAGGATAAACACATTTTCAGGAATAAAAAACCACAATTACGTTTTTATCGACGATTTATTGATGACCTCCTATTTATCTGGGAGGGATCGAAAGAATCGGCGGTTGAGTTCTTAGAAATATTAAATAATAATAATAACAACATAAAGTTGGACTATCAGATCAGTAATGAGGAGATACATTTTCTCGATGTCACTATTATGAAGGGAGTAGGATGCTTGAATACCCGGGTATACTTTAAGCCCACGGACAGAAATAGTTATATTTCAATTAGAAGTGGGCATCATCCAGCCTGGATACGAAATATTCCAAAAGGTCAGATACTCCGGGTGCGCCGTAACTGCACTAGTCAGGAGGACTTTGTGATTCAGGCAAATATGTTGAAAGACAAATTTATACATAAAGGATATCGAGAGGAACCTCTTCAAAATTTAATACATGAAATAGGTGAAGCCCCAAGGAGCCAGTGCTTTGTAAATAAATCAACTCAGATTAATGATGGACAACATCAATGGGGCTTTATAACAGGTTTCCATCATCAATACAAAGAAATTGAGACCATCATTAGAAAGCATTGGCACATTTTGGGACGTGACAGACATCTGGGGGAGGCTCTACCCAATACACCAAAATTTATATATAGAAGAGCCCCGAGTTTTGGTGACAGGGTGGTTAATAAAATTTTGGATCCCCCAAATGAACGTAATTTGCGGTTTGATCTGAAAGGATTTTACTCATGTAGAAGATGCAAATGCTGCAGAACAGTAAAAGTACAGAATAGAGGGATAATGAGTGTTACCAATAATGACCAGGAAACATTTGATATTAAAGAATTTATATCTTGTAATTCATCTTATGTGGTATACCTCATGTGGTGCCCTTGTGGGCTTTATTACGTGGGTAGAACTAAGAGATTGCTCAAGACACGTATAGGTGAACATCTTACAAATATAAAAAATGGCTTTAGATACCATAGCGTGTCGTTACATTTTAAGGAGAAACACCAACAAGATCCCTCTTTAATACAATTCTGTGGTATAGATTTTGTGCATCCATCGTGGAGGGGCTCAAATCGTGTGAGAGATTTATCACAAAGAGAGACAAAGTGGATATTTCTTTTAAAAAGTCTTTACCCTAGGGGCCTCAATATTGAATTGGATTTGAACTGTTTTATTAACAACTTTTAAATGATTTTAAATAATTTAAAATAATTTTAAACAATTTTTAAATTATTTTAAATAATTATAGTTGGTTGTGATATAGTTTAACAATTTTAGATATTTGTGGGTCTAAAATATTTATTTAATAGCTTTCCATCACGGTCTAGGTCTGCTAACACATTCAATCAGTGAATGTATGTTACGGACATATTATTATTAATATTATTGTTTTTTTCTAGTAATAGTTTCCTGTAATGTACACATAGGTATGGTGATGTGTATTAGGTGTATATATATACCATGTGTAAGATAGGATAACTGTCTATGATTTAAAAAAATTCGCAGCACGTATATATATATATATACTAATTGGTTTTTTTCTTTAGGTTAAACAAAAATATCTAATATTTACCACTTATATATATAAATTTTTTGTTCAGAATACTTGATGTTTTTTGATCCCGCAACTGAGTATATCTGTATCACATTAAATACAGAGTGGTAATAATAAGATTAAGATCTCATGGTGCTACTAGTGGTTTTAAAATATTGATAATTTTTTCTATGATATTTAGCATATGCGCTATATATTATTGTTAATGTTTTTAATGTTTGATAACACTGAACTACATCCCCAAGTAGATATGTGCCACACGACTGCTAATATGGTATAGGATATTTGAGTTGAAATATAGATGGACACCAATAGCGAGTGTATGTGGGCAGCGGGGACACTCGCTTTGTGTCAATGGAAGTTATATCCGGCTTCCGCCCATGGTGCATATAACGGATGACGCACTTCCGCCCTCAGATGGGCTGGGAAGGTGGGCGGTATGGAAAGTCGTATGGGAACGACGCATATCCGCCCAAAGCGGATGGAGGAGAGATTGTACTTCCGCCCATAAGTTAAGAGAAATAAAAGGTGGAGCTGGTATGCCGCACAGCCAATCCCATGAATAAGTCTATTCGACGAAACATGTCGGGGCGTGGCTATGCGGTAACCGTCTGACGGATTATTCGACGTCACAGGATCGAATTGAGCAGCGAAGGAGTAGTGAGTGGCAGCGGGAAGGTGGTGAGATCTGACTGGTTTATTGAGGGTCCGCCGCGACCTGTACACTCGCTGTTCGGTGCACTTTTGCCTTTGGAGTTGCAGTGGTTTTATACGCTTATTTAAATTGTGTTTTAGGTAATTGCAGTATTTTAAGTGCGTGTTTGGTGTGTAATTAAACTGATTTTACGTTATCACACTATTTGGAGCTTTCTTTTACATTTGCATATGGATTACAACTTTAAAAACACTTGATTTGAATTGGGAGGATCGCCCGCAAAGCTGTATAAGATCTTTGCACACGTCTTTAAGCCAAACACGAAAGTGTGAGGCAACTTGCTGTGGTGAGTGTCCATCTGATGGGAGCGGGATCACGAAAACACTAAACACTGTGTGTGGTGGAGAATTTGGAAGAAGATTGTCTCACATTTGGATTGAATTTGTGTGGACTTTATTTAGTTTACTTGTGCACATTATTCACTTATGTCACAGGGTGTATATATTTAATTGATTAACAGTAACCTTCTCTCAGTCCAATCATACGGACACAGGAGGGGGAGGGTATCGTTTTTTAGCGCCGCTGTGTGAGGTTATTTTTGATTTTACACTATTTTGTTCATAAAAAAAACGATAGCAAATTCTGATCGTCTGTGTGGAACTCCATCGGATAAAAAACCCACGCATGATCAGACTGAATTAGGAGACGGGAGTGCTCGTTCTGGTAGAACTAGCGTTCGTAATGGAGCGAGCACATTCGTCATTCTGCTAATTATTGCCTTGTTTAATGCAGTGCATTGTTTTCTTCTTTCTAATGGTTTTATAGTTGTTTTTTTTTTTGCTGCTGATATTTATACTGAGTTCTGTCAAACTTATTTCTTTATTGTTTCTTGTGATCTCATGAATAATTGTATATTTTTTTAAAGCCAGATCTCCCTAATTTTTATGTTTATTTTGAATCAAGATCTACATTTTTTTTTTTCTCATTTTATTTTCTTGTGGCCTCTTGTGGCCTCCTTTTGGGGTCAAGTTCTCACAACAACATATTTTTTTTTGTTTTTTTCCCCTCGAGGAGGTTGTTGTCCCTTGTTAATTACACATTGTATTTATGAAATGTTATGGCTACTCACAATAAAAACACATAGGCAAGTGTAGCTGCCTCACCCCTCTCACCCCTTCTTCTTCTCGGCTTGCTGTCTTGTCTAGAGGGATCAGGGAGGAAGGGTGCGGTATACTATGGCCTATGTCCTCTAATGTGTAGAGGTGAAAGCCAACACCTGTTTACCTTCGGGTCGTGTGCATAACCCAGAGCCAAGTCCGTTCTGTAGATGACCCCCCTTTGCTCTCAGTAACTGGAGTTCCACACCACTGAAAATGTCCAACTCTTATTTATTCTCTGACAGCAATAAATCGTTCTTTAACAGCAGACAGGTTGTGACCCAAAGAACAGTTCAGTATAGGTGGGGAGTAGGTCGAGGCGCAATCCTTAGATAGAACTAACCATTGTGGTATCACCAGCGGTTATGGCGCACAGCCGCTGCCACCGACCGTGTATGGAAATTAACAGAATTACCTTCGCTAAGTGCAGCCCCTGTCAGAGGGAAGACATCCTTCCAAGAGAGTTACCAGAGGCCCCGCCGTCACCAGCAATGCTTCAACCGGACTGTTCGGAGGGGTTACGCTCCCTGGCCTCCTCGTCTCAGATTCGGGCGCCCAACACCTTAGGGCCCCTCCACCCTTGCGGAACCTAGTCGAAGGTACTGGGCCCCAGGCCTTCTCAGTAGTACCTCACCCCAGGCTGAAGGTGCCTGGGATGGACTCCATCTCCCGCTCCAGCCAGGTCAAGGGCACCTGGGCCCGGAACTCTGGAACGCCAGCACCCAGGCTGAAGGCTCTGACCTCCGATGACTGACCCCGCGTTGAGGGCGTCTGTCCCCTTTATCTCCTCTCCCGACAGGCACAGCGGGTTCCCCACCCCGCCGTACCGCTGCCGAAACAGGACAAAAAGGGCACAGCACTGCAGCTTTGGTTCAACCCCGGCCCAGGGCAACAGCGCCACCCACAGGCCGCAGGGAACTGCACACCACTGAAGTCCTCAACAAATGAAAATGGTCCCAATTCCCTAACAATCAGTGCATCTGGGTCATACTACCACCCAGATGCACCTCTAAATTCAAAGTACCCGATACACAAGTATTTAACTTAAATAAAAGATCCATTTATTCTGGAAAAACAAAATAAACAGGAAGGGCAACAATAGAAAAACTAGTTGCATTTATGAAGACTTTGGACCCCAAAGGCAGACATGAATATGATGAACAATAAAATTAACAACATGAGGAAATCAGGAGCAGCAGCCGAAGACATACATGTCCCCAAGCTGTGGTACTCCAACAAACTGCATCTTCAGGCAGAGCAGCTTGAAGCCAGGGAATCACTTTCTGGTCTTCCTTGTAGCCTTCCCTCCACGATTCCATGCAGCGTTCCTTCCACGGCCCCGTCCATGCTCCCTTGCAGGCTGTGGCTCTGTTGGTGGTAATGTGGCAGGAGGAGGAGGAGAAGGATGGGCCAGATTGCACAGATGTGTTGCCTTTGTCAGCTGGCCCCTCCCCACCGTGTGAAGAACAGTATAAATAAGGTGCTCAGAGAGCGCACATTGTCCCTCCTCAAGTTTCTGCAGCTTATCAGCCAGGTAGGCGCTAAAGCCCTCAACAGGGTTGAGGGGGGCCCTCATTATGGCAGCAGCATCCCTGATAATTTTTAGTGACTCCTCCTCCACCTGTGTCATCCTGCGACTTTTTTTGGGTCTGACGTGGAGGGGAGGCACTTAGGACTAGGTGCTGCCACTTGGCCTGGGGACCTGCTGAGTGCCACTTGGCCCGGCCTCCTCCTGGGTGCCACTCACCCCTGCCTCCTCCTGCCTGCCACATTCCAGAGCCTCTTCCTCCTGGCTGAGCTCATCCTGTGTATTAAAAAGGGACATAGTTAGTTTTTGGTTCATCAATCACACACAATTTTCATCTCATGACTGTTGCAATTTGAATGTTAAATAAAGATCAAAGACTCTCATTCTGACCCCAGCATTTTTCAATACTGTACCAATCATTTCTGGCCACTTATTTTTTTTATATATATTATTTTAATTATTTAATTTGTGAATAATAACATCTAGTTCACAATAATAATTATAGGCCAAGAAATATTTTTTACAATACTATACCTGGCTAAAGATGTGCAGATCCGGCTCTTCAAGCTCAGGTTGCTCCTCTTCCCCCTCTGCAGGGGTGGAGGGAAGTGTGGAAGGAACGCTGGAGGGAAGGGTGGAAGGAAGGGTGGAAGGAAGGCTAGAAAATGATTCCCTAGCTTCAATCTGGTCGTCAAGAAATTGCAGATGTTTGTAGTACCACAGCTTGGGCTGAAGTACTTCGTCTGCTGCTGTTTCTGATCTCTTTGAAGCGTGGACCTCTTTGTACCGTTTTTTGTACGAATTCCTCATGTTGTTAATTTTATTGTTCATCATGCTATAGTCTGCCTCTGGGATCCAGGTCTTCATATATGCAGCTAATTTTTCTATTGTTGCCTTTCGTACCACAGTGTTGTGGTACAAACTGTTTTTTATCTCCCACAAGTTGCGCATTTCTCTGTATTTTTCTATGAGGGCAAGCATTATATCTGGCTCTCTTAATTTATGCATATTCATTTCTGCAAGATAAAACACAATACAAAAACAGTAGGTCAGCTTAAATTGTCTTAATCTTATCCCAATATAGGCCTTTCCAATCATGAACCAGTATAGGCCACTGATGCTCCAAGTTTCATTCTTACCTTTGTTGGATTCGTTCTGCACTTCCGGACGTCCTTACTCCGCGCACCCACAACCTCGTTTACCAATTATATACCCTGCGCATGCGTGAAACTCCGCCCGCGTCGCCCGCCCATGACGGTCTTTTTCTGAATTTCCCCGCCCCTTCTCGTTCGGTGCACAGTGGGAGACTACGACATGGCGGTGACACAGGTGCCTGTTTTATTAAGTACCGACGAGGAAGGCCCGGAGGCGGGAACGTCCCGATCCAGGAATAAAAGATACAAGGCATCTAATATGTCATTTGCTGAGATGGTGGACATCCTGCGGAGGAAAGATTACGATGGGAAGCATGGGCCATACGACACCCCTAATCTCAGAAAGTCAAAAATAATGGACAAAGTGGCGAGGAGTCTCTATAATAACTTTGGGGTCAGGAGATCCAAGGAGCAGCTCCGTAAAAGGTGGACTGACCTGAAGCTGAGGGAGCCGGAGCAGTATAGGAAGATTAAAAAAATCCTGCAAAAAAGTAAGTTTTTTTCCTGTGTTATTTCAAATTGTAATATTTATTCTTGCATGTTTTGCTCCATGTGCTTGGATTGACTGGTTTCACTTTGTAAAATGGCAACTTTCATGTTAGTTTAGTGGCCAAATTTTGGAATGGTTTTAGTAAACAGCGATCATCTTTCAATCACATGTTTTGCACAGATACACGTAAACCACATGTGGTCAGACCTATTTGTGTTAAAACAACGTTTATAAACATTGTTGTCTAGATGATGTGTTTGTAAGTAGAATGTGAAATGCTAAACTAGATTCAGTGTAAAGGAGAGGACACTCAGCAGCTGGTTACACATCTGCACTCACAGGAGCACTATAGTGTGGGCCACCAGAACAACCTTTTTAGTGTGTCCCACACAGGTGCTCCAGTGGATACTTTGGGGTGTCTCCATGTGTGTTACTTTGGACCAAATATGAAAGTATTCCTGCTTTGTGGAATTCCAAAAATCGCATGTGTTCATCTTGTAACTGCCAAAACAAACAATTGTACCCCACTTCCAAGCAATGTTTCCAATGTATGCCCTCAAATATCTGTGTGGTAAGTACCTTTGTTTTCATTCTCATAGGGGAGAGAAGACTGGGAGGACACCAATCTGAGGAGCCTAGGAAGCACAGAGCACAGAAAGAACCCAAAGCTCAGAAAGACCCCCAAGATCAGCATGTGGAGGAAGCAGAGGTGGAGGAAGCAGAGGTGGAGGAAGCAGAGGTGGAATAAGCAGAGGTGGAGGAAGGAGAGGTGGAGCTTATCACCACAACAGGTCAGTGTCTGTCACCACAGCTTCAGGTAAAGAGATGTAGGCCTGCATCTTTCTAATACGTTCTTTTTTTTTAGGGGATGAACATGGTGGTGTGTCAGAAACTCCTACTACTCCTTTCTCAAGTGCTAGTGCCCAAATCATAATTCAAGAAATAATGGAATGTAGTAGCGAAATGGACATTATGAGGAATAGGAAGAATGTGATTGAGCAAAAATATAAAAACATCATTGATATTTTGGGGTGAATAGTTTGACCCCCCTTTTTTTTCCCTCTTGTTGTTTTACCACAAGCCAAAATTTGAAGATGCACACAGTGGGGTTGATTTACTAAAGGCAAATTGACTGTGCACTTTGCAAAGTGCAGTTGCACTTTGCAAGAGCAGTTGCTCCAGAGCTTAGTAAATGAGCAAAAGCTCTGCTGACTTCCATCATCCAAATATGTGCAAGCAAAAATGCATTTTTTTTAATCTTCTTTGCATGTGATTGGGTATTTTTTGCAAAGTGAAGCTTTACCTCATTTACTAAGCTCTAGAGCAATTGCACTTTCAGAGTGCAACTGCACTTTGCAAAGTGCACAGTCTAGTTGCCTTTAGTAAATCAACCCCAGTGTGTCAACATGTGCTATCTGCCATCACAGGATATCTATGTCTGAGTTTTGGGGGTGAAACCCCTTCCTTGCTACTCAAGTAGGTGAGAGGAAGGGTTTGCACCCCCAAAACACGTCCATTGATCCCCCATGCTGGCAGATAGCACATGTTGACTTTAGCCATGGGATCAGGATAAAAATACCTATTTGGCACACAAAAACTGTGTGCATCTTCAAATATTTGATGGTTCAGGGGTGAGATCACCCCATCTCATGTTTTTCTTTAAGGTTGAACTTTGTAAGTTCCATTGTTTTTATATGTTTTCTTTATTGAACCATGCATGTTTATGCAAACCAAAAAAATAATAATAGCCAAAATTTGGACACAAAAATTTGAATATTTTATATTCCAAATCAAACTAACACACATGTTGTGCACAGAGTCAATAAATGTTTTTGGACTCAACAATGTGTGGCTTGTTCTTTCTATGCTCAATAGCAGTTTTTACAAAATGTCAAAGTTCTTATTTACTGTGACAACTGTGGCTATTTACTAAAGACAAATCAACTTGGCACTACAACAAGTGTACAATGAGAACCTGGGAGACACATAAATTAAAAAAAACACAAGCAATAATGACCAAGCAACTTTTTCAAAGATAAATTATTATTATGGTTTATTTTTAAAATAATTTGTCAGATATTGTCTGGCATAGCGATGGCCCCCCCCTACCCATGAAGTACTCAACGTATTTATCACGTACTTCACGGGCGCTTTGGGGGGCCAAGCCAGCAGCGCCAGTGTCCAGGCCTGTCAACAAGGTCGGTTCAGAAAGTCCGGGCTCAGGCCCAACATTTGATAGATACGTAGTGGAATTTTTCCTCAAAAAATTGTGGAGTATGCAGCAGCTGAAGACAATATGGTTAAGTTTGTATTCCGCCATGTGGATGGCTGTCTGAAACAGGCGGAACCGGGTGGCCATTATCCCGAAGGCATTCTCAACAACCCTCCGGGCTCTGGCCAGCCGGTAATTAAAAACTATCCTCTTCAGGCTGAGGGTCCTCTGGGGAAACGGCCGCAGCAGATGGGGTCCCAGTCCAAAGGCTTCATCCGCAATAAACACAAATGGTAGTTCATCCACATTGTCTGCATCAGGTGGCAGTGCCAGGCCACCAGTCTGCAGACGGTGGGCAAACTCCCTCTGTGCGAAGACTCCGCCATTGGACATCCAGCCATTCTTTCCCACGTCTACATACAAGAACTCAGCGTGCCGACACCACCGCCATTAACACAATACTATTAAAACCCTTGTAGTTGAAATAGTATGACCCCGAACGGGGTGGTGGCACTATGTAGACGTGTTTCCCATCAATTGCCCCTCCGCAGTTAGGGAAGTCCCACCGCTGGGCAAATTGGGAGGCCACAGTCTGCCATTGCTGTGGCGATGAAGGGAACTGTGGAGTCAAACAAGAAAAAAAATCAGTACTTTTGCACATAACATTGCAAGCAGATTCCACAAATACATTCTTGGCCAACGTCAGTATAACATTTAATTGAAGGAGTATTTAAACACAAAAATAGAAGGCCCACTTATCAGATGACTCTCCCTCTCTGATGGCCCATTGGAAAAAATTAAGGGGGGGTTAAGCTGATTTTGGGCCCCCCAAAACAAGCCTCTACCACTCTGCTGAAATTGAATGGTCAATAAAACATTTGGACACATTTTGGGGGGGGGGTTGAGAACTACAATGGAGCTGACCAAAAACATTGTTAACAGACTACGCTAGGTGTGTATGGGCCCAGGATAGCATGCTGGAGAGGTTAGTGAAGGGAAATATGCATGGAGGACAAAAAATGAACATTTAAAAGTAACAGCATGCATGGGGACAAAGGGGACATTCACAGCATATTACAATCATGGTAATTTGGGAAGGATGAAAGAAATACAAGTCATTAGCAAACATTCAAAACATAGAATGTGATGTTGAAGGAGAAAACTTACCTTACCTTAATATAGTCCTTCTGCATGACTTGTATGATGGCAGAACACATTTCAGGGATAATGATCCCAAGAGCCAGGGGGAGATGCCTGTTGTGAACTTGAGGTCCTGCAAGCTTCTCCCAGTCGCCAGGTATCTCAATGTGGCAATAAGCCTCTGCTCGGCAGTGATGGCCTGGCACATCACAGTGTCCTGCCTCGTAATATAGGGGGACAGCAAATCCAACAGACGGTGAAAAACGGGGTCCGTCATCCTGAGATAATTCCTGAAGTCATCAGGATTATTCTCCTGGATTTCCCGCAGCAGAGGCATATGAGAGAATTGGTCCTGCTGGAGCAACCAATTCTTGGTCCATGAACTCCTCCTCACCCTGTTCATGGACTGAACTCGGGTTACAGTATTAACCGCAACACCAAGCGCATACGCAGCACAAGCTCTACGATGAGAACGTATTTCCAACATGGCTTTAAACCGGTCGGCTGGTCAGAACGAACTTAAACAGAACGCACCGAGGAACAGCAAGGCCTGTGAAGAACGACCTGAAAAACAGTAACGAGCGGCCAAGAAGGCACTGCAAAACAGAACCGACCTGACTGCACGCACTGAAAGACAAATACGAACCCACAAGCACAAACTGAAACGCAGAAAACGATCTGAAAAGCATGGAGACTGAAAAGCACGGAGACTGAAAAGCGCGAATCGGCTCTCACCAAACTTTTACTAACACGCGATAACACGAAATCAGCAAAAGCAGCCCAAAGGGTGGCTCCATTGGATTTGAACTTGCCCTTTATAGTGCCGTCGTACGTGTTGTATGTCACAGCGTTTTGGACGGTCGGATTTTTGACTGATGGTGTGTAGGCAAGACTTATGGAAGTCATCTTCATCAGATTTCAGATGGAAAAATCCATCGGATTAGAATCCATAGGAAATCCGATCGTGTGTACAGGGCTTTAAAGTTTTTAATCACTTAACCCCCGGAAGATTTATCCTCCTTCGTGACCATGCCATTTTTTCTTTTATATACATAAAGTTTTTTATTGAATTTTTTTTTTTTTTTTTTTTGAAAAAGTTGCAGTGCAAAAAGTAAAGGCCACATGTGAACAGTGATCATAATATAGGCAACAATCCACAAATGACCAAAGGTTAAAGTATATTCAAAGAATTTACAATAAATGAAGCAGAGTACATTGCATCACTGTAAGGCATATCTATATATACTGCAAACTTAAAATGTAAAATCAAAATAAAGAAAAAAGAAAAACATAAGAACTTAAGCTTCAGGTCAATCATTTAAACGGAATAGAAACCAAGGGTTCCATTTAGCATCATAAACAGGGATTGAATCCCTCAGAGTGTGAAATATTTTTTCTGATAGCATTATGTTATCAATCCTTGCCAGGACCTGGGCAAAGGGAACTGTAGAAGCCTTCCAATGGAGGGCCACCGTCCAATGCAGTGCAATGAAAATAGTGTGTATCAATCTCATTAAAGGTTTAGGGGTATCAGGAACCCCCTCAAGCAACAGACAGTGACTGTGTATCAGAGCCATGCTCCTCCCCGCCAGCTTATCTATTAGATCCAGAGTCTCCTTCCAAGTGGGTTGCAACTTCTCACATTCCCAAAACAGGTGCAGAAATGAACCCGGAAGGGGGCAACCACGGAAACACATGGAGGAGCTCTGAGGGAATATCCTGCATAACCTCTGGGGTGTATAATACCAGCGAGTAAATAATTTGATCGCTGTCTCTCTAACCGTGAGAGAAATAGTGCACTTCCTTAGGTTCCGCCAATTAGCATCCCAGTCTCCATCTGTATATTCTAAGTTCAGTTCCTGCTCCCACTGGAACAAATGTTTAAGAGTTGAGTCATCTGTATCTCCCACTATAGACTTGTAAACCGCGAAAATCAAACCTTTCTGCCTGGAGGAAGTGCAACACAGGGATTTGAAGAGGGTAATAGAATCCGAAGGGGTACTTGCGTAGTGGGTCCAGAAAGGAGGACCCGGGAGAGATCGCAGACTTGAGTGCTAGTTTGGTTTTACAGCGATCCCACAGCTTCAGACCGAGGGCCACAATCATGTTCTTCTCAATAAGGGCCGAGGCATAAGATCTAGAAGACCATAATAGTCCAGGCAGGTGGAAGGGGGCTATAGAGTCCTGTTCAAATTTAACCAAAGGGACCTTAGAGTCCCGTATATTTCATTGGGCCTGCTGTGAAAATCTGCAGGCCAGATAATACAACCATACTTGTGGGACGCCCAAACCCCCAGATGCATATGATCGGTAAAGTACCCTCCTAGTAAACCGTGGGGGCTTATCATTCCAAATAAATCTGTTCAAGAAGGTCTACAATTTAAGAAGATAGGATTTAGAAATCATCTGAAGGGGGAGGGCTCTAAAAAAAAAAAAAAAGAGCTTCGGGAAGGATAGTCATTTTAATAGCTGTTATCTTTCCTAAAAAGGAGATCCTATAGGGGGACCAGGTTTTGAGGAGTTGTTTTAAGTGGGTGATCAAGGGAGGAAAGTTGAGGTTGAATAAGCTAGCAAAATCCCCTGTAAGCTTAACCCCCAAATAAGAAAGATTGGACTTAGCACAGGTGAAAGAAAAGGATTGTTTCAGATTCTCCAGCTCAGAAGGGGGAAAGCCCACCAGGAGAGCAACTGATTTGGACATATTAACTTAAAGGCCTGAGACCTCCGCAAATGTGGCCAGGGTGTTAAAAAGTTTGGTAGGGAGATCAACGGGTTGGTGAGGAAAAGGAGTACGTCATCAGCGTACATACAGAATTTATAGGTTGCGGAAGCCTTTCTGTAACCAGAAATATCAGGGTGTGAAGGATCGATATAGCCAAGGGCTCAATAGCCAGGGCAAAAATAAGTGGGGACAATGGACACCCCTGTCTAGTTCCCCTACCAAGCTGGAAAAAGTCGGAGCTGCAACCCGGAATTTTAATACGCGTGCTGGGGTTCTGGTATAGCGCATGAAAGGCCCGAAGGAATTCCCCCTGGATACCATAACGCTGCAAGAGGAGAGACACATAGCTCCAATACACATTGTCAAAGGCCTTATGTATATCTAGGCTAAGCATAAACAGTTTATTGGAGAAAAAGTTTGCGTCCTGTATAATGTTAGAGGCCAGACGGATATTGACGGTAATAAAACAATGAGGGATAAAACCCGACTGGTATGGGGAGATGAGGGAAGAAATCGTCCTCCCAAGCCTATCAGGCAAAATTCTGCTAAAAATCTTTAAATCATTATTAATGACCGAAATTGGCCTAAAATTCTGAGGCAAGGAGTGGTCCTTATTCGGTTTCGGAATGAGAGTCCTGTTTGCTAACAGCATCTCATCAGGGAAGCTATCTCCCTGAAGGTTTGCATTAAAAAGCTGAACCAGTCATTTTTAAGACTTTTGATAACATTGAGTACTTCAGAGAGGTGGTGAGGGTGGGGATGGGAATTTCGTCAAATTGATCTAGCGCCTTCTTGGAGGGCACAGACTTAGGGGATCCCAGAAGCTTAGAATAACAAGCCTTAAAAACTTCAAGGACTTCCTGAGGATGAGACGTAAGATTCCCTGAAGGGGAGGCCACTTTATGTACATGCGGGGGGCGAAGAGACTGGTTCAGCTTTCTAACAAACATTGTGGAGGCTGTATTGCTATGTAACAGGAATCTGGCTTTAGACCATCTCAGGGCTTTCTCAACCTTAGCGGATAGTAATGAGTCTAACTCCAATAGTTTTTGTTCTATTGTTCGTCTGGTGGATTCCAGGGTTAGGGCAGTAGTATTTTTATATAAGACGACAAGTTCTCTAGAGAGCTGTAAGATTGTTTGCTTATTCAGTCTATTATGAGCTGAGGCCAGGCTAATAAGCTTACCCCTCAAAACAGCTTTATGAGCAACCCACACTGTGGGGATAGGGGTTTCAGGAAGGGCATTTAATGCAAAATAAATTTCAATAGATTGAGCCACCTCCGTCTCCACTACAAGGTCAGAAAGGAGAGCCTCATTAAGACGAAGTGTCTAATGAGTTTGGTGGTGAAAGAGGTTATATGGTGGTCAGACCAGACACAGTTATGTATGGAAGCCGTCTGAGAGTTGGCCAGCACAGTGGGGGTAGAAAAGATATAGTCTAACTTAGAGTAGCTATTATGGGGGAGGGAAAAGAAAGTGTATTCCCTAGCACCCGTATTATGAGCTCTCCAGGTATCCACCAGTTGGAATTCATGGTGCTTACGGGAAAGGGATTTAGGAAAAGCTCTAGAGCCCGAGGAGATCGTGCATCTGTTTAGGGTAGAGTTAGCCACCATGTTAAAATCGCCCCCTATTACCATGTGTGGGAAATGATAATTTGTTAGTATGTTAAAGAATTTATTAAAAAAGGAGGCTGAGGTGTCATTAGGGGCGTAGACACTAGCAATGGTCAGTTCCTTGTGATGTACCTCACTCTTTTTTATAACAAAGCGACTCTCTTTATCCTTATAGGTGTGATGTACCACCATCGGAAATGAGGAGTGAAGAATATGGCAGCTCCCCTACATTTGGAGGAGTGAAGGGAATAAAAGGCTTGCGGAAAGGACCTGTTAAAGAATTTGGGATGAGAGGAGTGGGAGAAATGAGTCTCCTGAAGCAACAGAATTTTTGCATTCAGTTGCTTATAATGGGAAAAGGCTTTCCTCCACTTATTGGTGTTTGTGCTAGGAACATGACGCCAGGTAAATAGCTCCAGCAGCTGACGACCGTCTTCCCTCACTATTGGGCTGGATAGAGCCCCTACTTCCATCTCACTATTGGGCCAGATAGTGCCCCTACTTCCATCTCACTATTGGGCCGTATAGAGCCCCGACTTCCATCTCACTATTGGGCCGGATAGAGCCCCGTCTTCCATCTCACTATTGGGCCGTATAGAGCCCCGACTTCCATCTCACTATTGGGCCGGATAGAGCCCCGTCTTCCATCTCACTATTAGGCCGGATAGAGCCCGGCTGCCTCCTCACTATTGGGTTGGTCAGAGCCCCTCCAACTTCCAGCTTTTGGGCCGGACAGAGCCCCAGTCCTCTCACAGCAAGTATTCCTCCGTATACTATAACCTATTATCCTGTGTACTGCTACTTCACCTAAGTTTCCTCTGGAACTCCATGTTATGACTGTGTACTACCAAACTAAATAAAACCACTAGTATTCCCAAATTATCTGAGTCTCCCTATCAGATTTCTGCCTACTTATAGTAAATTGTTAAGTATATTATATATACCTCCGAAGCTGTGATCCACACCAAACTTTATAATAACATTGCCTGAAGCGTTACACAGACTAGCATCCAAGTCTGCTTTAGACAGGGAGGAAGAGTACTCACTGTTTTGATCCGAAGGAGAGGCAGGCAATGAGGGATCCGGAGCGACAGGCAGAGCAGGAGAGTGTGCTCGGGCCTCGGGACAATTTTGGGCCATGCTGTACTGCTCCCTGTTGCGGAGGAGATAGTGTGTCAAAGACGTCTGAAAGGAGCCCTTGGAGTGCTTCTTCTTGGATGACGGCATGCACAGCGGTTACCGGAGATGAGGGGTGTAAATGAAGAGACGATTAAGGTAGTTTATGACCCTCCGTGAGCCGTTATTATCTCACGGTGTGAGGAGCTACCTCTTCAAGCGTCCATCTCTCTCAGCGCCGCGCATGCGCCCCCCGACCATGCCATTTTTTCGATACAGCACTGTGTTACTTTAACTGACAATTGTGTGGTAAGGCAATGCTGTACCCAAATAAAATATTTGTCATTTTTTTCCCAACAAATCGAGCTTTCTTTTGGTGGTATTTGTTCACCACTGCGTTTTTTTTTTGTTTTTGTTTTTTCGCTATAAACAAAGACAGACGATTATGAAAAAATAAAATAATAATTTTTACTTTCTGCTCTAAAACATATCCAATAAAACAAAATGTAAAAAATCTAATTTCTTCATAAGTTTAGGCCAATATGTATTATGCTACCTTTTTGGTAAAAAAAATAAATCCCAATAAGTGTAAACTAATTTGGTTTTATGCAAACATTATAGTATCTTCAAACTATAGGATACTATAGGACACTGTTAGGTGCTTTTACTAGGGAAAGAGATGGATTTTGTTCCATGCTTTGCAGAGACACAAAATTCATTCCTTCCCCCCTGTCAGAACTGAGATCTGCCTTGTTTACATAGGCAGATCTCAGTTCTTTGTGTATTACCGACAATCGGTGGGGGCCCGGCACCCACAGATCGCTTCCGCTGTGAATAATCAGAGGACGCTAGCATGCCTCATGCAAGTTGAAGTGCAGAATCACGTATATATATATAGGTGATTCTGCACAGCAGAGCTGCCTTGTAGCAGTAAAACTGCTATGGGGCAGACAGCAAGTGGTTAAAGCATCACTTACAGACAATTCTGGGCACTGAAGTTTGTCACCATATCAAAGCATGCAATTTTAGGGACATGTCTGGTATCTATTTACTTGATGCAACTTCATCTTTCTATTTAAAAAAATTCTGGACTTTCTGCTGATGCGATTAGCACCTGGCGATGCGGCCCAGTCGACCACTGCATCGAGTATGCCAGTCCAGCCCATGCCCATTGAACTTCCTGCTTTTTCTTTTTCAGGACTTTCTATAACCTGGCCTCACCCTACTTCTCTAACCGGTCTAAGAGGTTCAATCCACCCTTTGAATAAACTGCCTCATTCGACCAGGTGGGGCTTTCAATCCTTTTTTCAGGGCTCTCTGTACCCCGCTCATGTTTCAGCTGTCCGGCTTGACCCCTGTGACATGTTCCCTGCTAACCAGCCTGACCTCGTGGATCCACGGACCTCTGCCCAGCCTGATGGTCCTGTGCTGGATGCCCAACTGGTCTTTGAGGGTCCGGGGGCCCCTCCTCAGAGGGGGGGTAATGTCATGACCACTTAGTGCCCCTGTTCCTTATTCCAGCACCCGGGTGTTGGCTGTTGCTTTTTCTCCCTGTCTGTGTTCACCTGTTAGGTGATTGCTCTGCTCAGTCAACTGATATAAGCAAACCGAACACTCTATCCCTTGCTTGTAAAAGAGACAGACTTACCTGTATTGTTCTAGTCCAAGCCCCCTGCTAGTCTGCCTTGCTTGCTGTTGGATCCCGTGTGTATGACCTGGATTGGACTGGATTATCCCCTGGACTCAGCCTGCCTTTTACCCTGGAACGGCTACTGGATTATCCCCTGAACTCAGCCTGCCTTTACCTGAACTGTCTTTGAACCACGCGATTTGCTAAAACTGCATGTACCTGCTTGCTTTGCTCAGTTCACGTCTGCCCAGGCGTGGTGGCCAGGCACTATAGCATTGTGTATAAAGTCCTGGGGGCAACCAAGTACCAGTAGGCCTGCTTGTCTTAAGGGAAAGGGGGCTGCTATTGGTGAAGTGCACAGTAGCCAGCTATAGTGTCTGACCACCTGCGTTGGGATAGACGTGACATTCGTGACAGTAAGCTGGTATTGCTTATGTTATTGCTTATCTTCTGAGCATGCTAGTTGTGTGGCTGTCTCTGACTTCAATATTTCAGGCACAGAATTAAAAGAAGATTTACTTACTAAAACCTCCGCTCCTCTACGCAGCTAGACCGATCCCCACAGACACTATTCCCCTCACACTTTAGCAGTCTAGGATTCTGATGTCATCAAGACCAAAGCAGGGTCCAAAGCTCTACATTGGACGTGTTGATGCTGATGGGGAGTGACATCTGCTGAGGCAACAGAGGATCAAGTTGGTAAAAGTATTTCTCCTTTCTCAACATTTTCAACACAGAGGAACCCTTAAAATAACTTTCTGGTCTCAGGGATAAAAAATACTATAACTACAACTCATGATACATTTCTGTGCTCCCTAGACATTGAGAAGAATAACCCTCTTACAGATAGCTAAATAGATCAGTGCTGTCAATAGGAACTTATCTGAGAGGCAGAAATTGCTCATTGCTCAAAGAACCCCTAGCAACTAGAGTTGAGCGGACACCTGGATGTTCGGGTTCGAAGGGTTCGGCCGAACTTCGGAAAAAAGTTTGGGTTCGGGACCGAACTTTAACCCGAACCCGAACCCGAACCCCATTGAAGTCAATGGGGACCCGGACTTCTAAGGACTAAAAAGGCTCTAAAAAAGTAATGGAAAGGGCTAGAGGGCTGCAAATGGCAGCAAAATGTTGTTAAGAGCATGGCAAGTGCTCTGCAAACAAATGTGGATAGGGAAATAACTTAAAATAACATAAAAAAATAAAATAAAATAAAAAATATGCTGGAGGCCCCCTTTTCAGCAGAAGAGGTACGGGAAGTCATTAAGAACCTCAGAAACTCAACGGCACTATGCCACACATATGGTGGGAATGCCCCAGAATACGCCCTTTCTGGAATAAATTATTCAATTTAATGGATAAGCTAGTGGGAAAATAAAATACTTTGAAAAAAAAATGTAGCGGGGTGCTAAATTTAAGGGAAGTGTTTGAGTGGTAAATATGCTCAAACACCCTAATTCTGTAGGATTCATGGACCATTTTGTCCTCGGGGGACAGTATTGGTGTGCAGTTCCCTGCGGCCTACAGGTGGCGCTGCCATGGTAGGCTAGGGTTGAACCGCCGATACAGTGCTGTGCCTTTTGTGTCCCCTCTTGGCAGTAGTACAGCGGGGCGGGGAACCTGCTGTGCATGCCGGGAGAGCATATAAAAGGGGCAGACCTTTGGCCTGGGGGCTGATGTCCAGTGGGGTCCACGCCCAGGTGCCTTCGGCCTGGGTGCATGTCTTCCTGTTCCATCTCGGGTACCTTTAGCCCGGGGTGAGGTACTATCCTGGAGTTCCTTCTGCATGACTTGTATGATGGCAGAACACATTTCAGGGATAATGATCCCAAGAGCCAGGGGGGAGATGCCTGTCGTGAACTTGAGGTCCTGCAAGCTTCTCCCAGTCGCCAGGTATCTCAATGTGGCAATAAGCCTCTGCTCGGCAGTGATGGCCTGGCGCATCACAGTGTCCTGCCTCGTGATATAGGGGGACAGCAAATCCAACAGACGGTGAAAAACGGGGTCCGTCATCCTGAGATAATTCCTGAAGTCATCAGGATTATTCTCCTGGATTTCCCGCAGCAGAGGCATATGAGAGAATTGGTCCTGCTGGAGCAACCAATTCTTGGTCCATGAACTCCTCCTCACCCTGTTCATGGACTGAACTCGGGTTACAGTATTAACCGCAACACCAAGCGCATACGCAGCACAAGCTCTACGATGAGAACGTATTTCCAACATGGCTTTAAACCGGTCGGCTGGTCAGAACGAACTTAAACAGAACGCACCGAGGAACAGCAAGGCCTGTGAAGAACGACCTGAAAAACAGTAACGAGCGGCCAAGAAGGCACTGCAAAACAGAACCGACCTGACTGCACGCACTGAAAGACAAATACGAACCCACAAGCACAAACTGAAATGCAGAAAACGATCTGAAAAGCATGGAGACTGAAAAGCACGGAGACTGAAAAGCGCGAATCGGCTCTCACCAAACTTTTACTAACACGCGATAACACGAAATCAGCAAAAGCAGCCCAAAGGGTGGCTCCATTGGATTTGAACTTGCCCTTTATAGTGCCGTCGTACGTGTTGTATGTCACAGCGTTTTGGACGGTCGGATTTTTGACTGATGGTGTGTAGGCAAGACTTATGGAAGTCATCTTCATCAGATTTCAGATGGAAAAATCCATCGGATTAGAATCCATAGGAAATCCGATCGTGTGAACAGGGCTTTAAAGTTTTTAATCACTTAACCCCCAGAAGATTTATCCTCCTTCGTGACCATGCTATTTTTTCTTTTATATACATAAAGTTTTTTATTGAATTTTTTTTTTTTTTTTTTTTTTAAAAGTTGCAGTACAAAAAGTAAAGGCCACATGTGAACAGTGATCATAATATAGGCAACAATCCACAAATGACCAAAGGTTAAAGTATATTCAAAGAATTTACAATAAATGAAGCAGAGTACATTGCATCACTGTAAGGCATATTTATATATACTGCAAACTTAAAATGTAAAATCAAAATAAAGAAAAAAGAAAAACATAAGAACTTAAGCTTCAGGTCAATCATTTAAACGGAATAGAAACCAAGGGTTCCATTTAGCATCATAAACAGGGATTGAATCCTTCAGAGTGTGAAATACTTTTTCTGATAGCATTATGTTATCAATCCTTGCCAGGACCTGGGCAAAGGGAACTGTAGAAGCCTTCCAATGGAGGGCCACCGTCCAATGCAGTGCAATGAAAATAGTGTGTATCAATCTCATTAAAGGTTTAGGGGTATCAGGAACCCCCTCAAGCAACAGACAGTGACTGTGTGTCAGAGCCATGCTCCTCCCCGCCAGCTTATCTATTAGATCCAGAGTCTCCTTCCAAGTGGGTTGCAACTTCTCACATTCCCAAAACAGGTGCAGAAATGAACCCGGAAGGGGGCAACCACGGAAACACATGGAGGAGCTCTGAGGGAATATCCTGCATAACCTCTGGGGTGTATAATACCAGCGAGTAAATAATTTGATCGCTGTCTCTCTAACCGTGAGAGAAATAGTGCACTTCCTTAGGTTCCGCCAATTAGCATCCCAGTCTCCATCTGTATATTCTAAGTTCAGTTCCTGCTCCCACTGGAACAAATGTTTAAGAGTTGAGTCATCTGTATCTCCCACTATAGACTTGTAAACCGCGAAAATCAAACCTTTCTGCCTGGAGGAAGTGCAACACAGGGATTTGAAGAGGGTAATAGAATCCGAAGGGGTACTTGCGTAGTGGGTCCAGAAAGGAGGACCCGGGAGAGATCGCAGACTTGAGTGCTAGTTTGGTTTTACAGCGATCCCACAGCTTCAGACCGAGGGCCACAATCATGTTCTTCTCAATAAGGGCCGAGGCATAAGATCTAGAAGACCATAATAGTCCAGGCAGGTGGAAGGGGGCTATAGAGTCCTGTTCAAATTTAACCAAAGGGACCTTAGAGTCCCGTATATTTCATTGGGCCTGCTGTGAAAATCTGCAGGCCAGATAATACAACCATACTTGTGGGACGCCCAAACCCCCAGATGCATATGATCGGTAAAGTACCCTCCTAGTAAACCGTGGGGGCTTATCATTCCAAATAAATCTGTTCAAGAAGGTCTACAATTTAAGAAGATAGGATTTAGAAATCATCTGAAGGGGGAGGGCTCTAAAAAAAAAAAAAAAAGAGCTTCGGGAAGGATAGTCATTTTAATAGCTGTTATCTTTCCTAAAAAGGAGATCCTATAGGGGGACCAGGTTTTGAGGAGTTGTTTTAAGTGGGTGATCAAGGGAGGAAAGTTGAGGTTGAATAAGCTAGCAAAATCCCCTGTAAGCTTAACCCCCAAATAAGAAAGATTGGACTTAGCACAGGTGAAAGAAAAGGATTGTTTCAGATTCTCCAGCTCAGAAGGGGGAAAGCCCACCAGGAGAGCAACTGATTTGGACATATTAACTTAAAGGCCTGAGACCTCCGCAAATGTGGCCAGGGTGTTAAAAAGTTTGGTAGGGAGATCAACGGGTTGGTGAGGAAAAGGAGTACGTCATCAGCGTACATACAGAATTTATAGGTTGCGGAAGCCTTTCTGTAACCAGAAATATCAGGGTGTGAAGGATCGATATAGCCAAGGGCTCAATAGCCAGGGCAAAAATAAGTGGGGACAATGGACACCCCTGTCTAGTTCCCCTACCAAGCTGGAAAAAGTCGGAGCTGCAACCCGGAATTTTAATACGCGTGCTGGGGTTCTGGTATAGCGCATGAAAGGCCCGAAGGAATTCCCCCTGGATACCATAACGCTGCAAGAGGAGAGACACATAGCTCCAATACACATTGTCAAAGGCCTTATGTATATCTAGGCTAAGCATAAACAGTTTATTGGAGAAAAAGTTTGCGTCCTGTATAATGTTAGAGGCCAGACGGATATTGACGGTAATAAAACAATGAGGGATAAAACCCGACTGGTATGGGGAGATGAGGGAAGAAATCGTCCTCCCAAGCCTATCAGGCAAAAATCTTTAAATCATTATTAATGACCGAAATTGGCCTAAAATTCTGAGGCAAGGAGTGGTCCTTATTCGGTTTCGGAATGAGAGTCGTGTTTGCTAACAGCATCTCGTCAGGGAAGCTATCTCCCTGAAGGTTTGCATTAAAAAGCTGAACCAGTCATTTTTAAGACTTTTGATAACATTGAGTACTTCAGAGAGGTGGTGAGGGTGGGGATGGGAATTTCGTCAAATTGATCTAGCGCCTTCTTGGAGGGCACAGACTTAGGGGATCCCAGAAGCTTAGAATAACAAGCCTTAAAAACTTCAAGGACTTCCTGAGGATGAGACGTAAGATTCCCTGAAGGGGAGGCCACTTTATGTACATGCGGGGGGCGAAGAGACTGGTTCAGCTTTCTAACAAACATTGTGGAGGCTGTATTGCTATGTAACAGGAATCTGGCTTTAGACCATCTCAGGGCTTTCTCAACCTTAGCGGATAGTAATGAGTCTAACTCCAATAGTTTTTGTTCTATTGTTCGTCTGGTGGATTCCAGGGTTAGGGCAGTAGTATTTTTATATAAGACAACAAGTTCTCTAGAGAGCTGTAAGATTGTTTGCTTATTCAGTCTATTATGAGCTGAGGCCAGGCTAATAAGCTTACCCCTCAAAACAGCTTTATGAGCAACCCACACTGTGGGGATAGGGGTTTCAGGAAGGGCATTTAATGCAAAATAAATTTCAATAGATTGAGCCACCTCCGTCTCCACTACAAGGTCAGAAAGGAGAGCCTCATTAAGACGAAGTGTCTAATGAGTTTGGTGGTGAAAGAGGTTATATGGTGGTCAGACCAGACACAGTTATGTATGGAAGCCGTCTGAGAGTTGGCCAGCACAGTGGGGGTAGAAAAGATATAGTCTAACTTAGAGTAGCTATTATGGGGGTGGGAAAAGAAAGTGTATTCCCTAGCACCCGTATTATGAGCTCTCCAGGTATCCACCAGTTGGAATTCATGGTGCTTACGGGAAAGGGATTTAGGAAAAGCTCTAGAGCCCGAGGAGATCGTGCATCTGTTTAGGGTAGCCACCATGTTAAAATCGCCCCCTATTACCATGTGTGGGAAATGATAATTCGTTAGTATGTTAAAGAATTCAGTAAAAAAGGAGGCTGAGGTGTCATTAGGGGCGTAGACACTAGCAATGGTCAGTTCCTTGTGATGTACCTCACTCTTTATTATAACAAAGCGACTCTCTTTATCCTTATAGGTGTGATGTACCACCATCGGAAATGAGGAGTGAAGGAATATGGCAGCTCCCCTACATTTGGAGGAGTGAAGGGTATAAAAGGCTTGCGGAAAGGACCTGTTAAAGAATTTGGGATGAGAGGAGTGGGAGAAATGAGTCTCCTGAAGCAACAGAATTTTTGCATTCAGTTGCTTATAATGGGAAAAGGCTTTCCTCCTCTTATTGGGGGAGTTAAAGCCCTTGACATTATGGGAAATACAATTAGTCATTGTAACCAGTATTGGGGGACAAGCACAATTGACAGCAGAGGGAATTAGGTAGTGGGTTCCAGACCCACAGGAAGCTAGCCCCCACTTGAAACCACCCCCCGAAGGGAGCTGCCACATTCCTATGGGGAAGAAAAACAGCACCCTGAAGCATCAGCAGCAAAACATTTAAATATCTGGCAGTCTTATATACTCTATCATATACAAACAGAGCCATCATGGAATAGTGTATAACAACCTGAGAAAATCAAATGCAAAAAAACATCTGAGTTTAAACATAAAAAATGAAAAAAATAAAATAGTATCAGGAATTTCTTTGCATCCTGAAAACAGCAAAAAACAACTGAGACAATCAAGTCTCGTACCCAGCAGTTTCACAGAAATAGAGCCCAAACTAAAAAAGGGGCACAGGGTGAGAAGACCAACAAACTTGGAATTTGTCATTGCTAGGGGGGAAACAACATGCATCCACACCGAGGGACAGACTCACGGTTAGTAGTATGTAAAGAGATAATGAGTGCAGCGTCATCCAAGGTCAGGGGCTAAGTTAGTCAAAAAGGTAGTGAGGAGGTCCAGGCGATTAATTACGTGGTAAGGTGTCATCGTGTCGAATCCTCCGGCGATCCCGTCTGGTTGGAGGTGTATGCCAAATCTGGGACGGTCTTAGAGTCAGGGGAAGGCGACGAACCACATCAGCTTCCAGGAGACCAAGCTTCACCAGGATCTCCTGGCCCTCTGGAATAGTTGTAGCAGAGTATGTAGTGTCATTATGAGGGACCACCAACTTAAAGGGGAAACCCCAGCGATACCTGATACGGGCAGCTTGGAGGGGAGCAGTAATTTCCTTCATGCCTCTGCGCCTGTCCAAAGTAGCTGGAGAAACATCAGGGTAGATCTGCACTGTGTAACCATCTAGGGTGATCCGGGGGGTATTTATAGCCGCTCTAAGAATATCCTCCTTCACCAGAAAGTCCTTCATACACAGCACAATGTCTCTAGGTGGTTTATCAGCAGGGGGTTTAGGTCTGAGTGCTCTGTGAATACGATCGCAAGCAAAGGCGGCAGATTCACAATCAGGCAGAAGCGATTTGAACAGCTTGATAACAGTAGGGATCAATTCTGTGACCGACTCCGGAATCCCACGCAATCGCAGATTGTTGCCTCTGTTTCTGTTGTTGAGGTCCTTGACTTGTGCCTGCAGCTGATTAAAGGCTGTATGTAAAGAATCATGTTCCCTGCTCAAGTCACTATATGCCAGTGCCAACTCGTCATGTTTATTTTCCAGTCTGTCTGTTCTGGTGCCCAGGGTTGCTATCTCCTGATACAAGGCATGGGATGTTTTATGCAGTTCTGATTGAAATTTAGTGGCAAGGCGATTGTACATTGTCTCCAGACTGTAATGTCCTTATCTCTCCACCGGGACTCCTGTAATATTTTTTATCTCTCCACTGAGACTCCTGTAATATTCTTATCTCTCCACCGGGGCTCCGAGATCTCAATCAACTCCATCACAGTCCGATGACTCACAGCGACATCACCCGACTCCACCTCTTCTCCCTACTTAAACAGCCGACACCCTTTGCTTGGTGTTCGTGCTAGGAACCTGACACCAGGTAAATAGCTCCAGCAGCTGACGACCGTCTTCCCTCACTATTGGGCCGGATAGAGCCCCTACTTCCATCTCACTATTGGGCCAGATAGTGCCCCTACTTCCATCTCACTATTGGGCCGTATAGAGCCCCGACTTCCATCTCACTATTGGGCCGGATAGAGCCCCGTCTTCCATCTCACTATTGGGCCGTATAGAGCCCCGACTTCCATCTCACTATTGGGCCGGATAGAGCCCCGTCTTCCATCTCACTATTAGGCCGGATAGAGCCTGGCTGCCTCCTCACTATTGGGTTGGTCAGAGCCCCTCCAACTTCCAGCTTTTGGGCCGGACAGAGCCCCAGTCCTCTCACAGCAAGTATTCCTCCGTATACTATAACCTATTATCCTGTGTACTGCTACTTCACCTAAGTTTCCTCTGGAACTCCATGTTATGACTGTGTACTACCAAACTAAATAAAACCACTAGTATTCCCAAATTATCTGAGTCTCCCTATCAGATTTCTGCCTACTTATAGTAAATTGTTAAGTATATCATATATACCTCCGAAGCTGTGATCCACACCAAACTTTATAATAACATTGCCTGAAACGTTACACAGACTAGCATCCAAGTCTGCTTTAGACAGGGAGGAAGAGTACTCACTGTTTTGATCCGAAGGAGAGGCAGGCAATGAGGGACCTGGAGCGACAGGCAGAGCAGGAGAGTGTGCTCGGGCCTCGGGACAATTTTGGGCCATGCTGTACTGCTCCCTGTTGCGGAGGAGATAGTGTGTCAAAGACGTCTGAAAGGAGCCCTTGGAGTGCTTCTTCTTGGATGACGGCATGCACAGCGGTTACCGGAGATGAGGGGTGTAAATGAAGAGACGATTAAAGCAGTTTATGACCCTCCGTGAGCGGTTATTATCTCACGGTGTGAGGCGCTACCTCTTCAAGCGTCCATCTCTCTCAGCGCCGCGCATGCGCCCCCCGACCATGCCATTTTTTCGATACAGCACTGTGTTACTTTAACTGACAATTGTGTGGTAAGGCAATGCTGTACCCAAATAAAATATTTGTCATTTTTTTCCCAACAAATCGAGCTTTCTTTTGGTGGTTCTTGTTCACCACTGCGTTTTTTTTTTGTTTTGTTTTTTCGCTATAAACAAAGACAGACGATTATGAAAAAATAAAATATTAATTTTTACTTTCTGCTCTAAAACATATCCAATAAAACAAAATGTAAAAAATCTAATTTCTTCATAAGTTTAGGCCAATATGTATTATGCTACCTTTTTGGTAAAAAAAATAAATCCCAATAAGTGTAAACTGATTGGTTTTATGCAAACATTATAGTATCTTCAAACTATAGGATACTATAGGACACTGTTAGGTGCTTTTACTAGGGAAAGAGATGGATTTTGTTCCATGCTTTGCAGAGACACAAAATTCATTCCTTCCCCCCTGTCAGAACTGAGATTTGCCTTGTTTACATAGGCAGATCTCAGTTCTTTGTGTATTACCGACAATCGGTGGGGGCCCGGCACCCACAGATCGCTTCCGCTGTGAATAATCAGAGGACGCTAGCATGCCTCATGCAGGTTGAAGTGCAGAATCACGTATATATATATAGGTGATTCTGCACAGCAGAGCTGCCTTGTAGCAGTAAAACTGCTATGGGGCAGACGGCAAGTGGTTAAAGCATCACTTACAGACAATTCTGGGCACTGAAGTTTGTCACCATATCAAAGCATGCAATTTTAGGGACATGTCTGGTATCTATTTACTTGATGCAACTTCATCTTTCTATTTAAAAAAATTCTGGACTTTCTGCTGATGCGATTAGCACCTGGCGATGCGGCCCAGTCGGCCACTGCATCGAGTATGCCAGTCCAGCCCATGCCCATTGAACTTCCTGCTTTTTCTTTTTCAGGACTTTCTATAACCTGGCCTCACCCTACTTCTCTAACCGGTCTAAGAGGTTCAATCCACCCTTTGGATAAACTGCCTCATTCGACCAGGTGGGGCTTTCAATCCTTTTTTCAGGGCTCTCTGTACCCCGCTCATGTTTCAGCTGTCCGGCTTGACCCCTGTGACACGTTCCCTGCTAACCAGCCTGACCTCGTGGATCCACGGACCTCTGCCCAGCCTGATGGTCCTGTGCTGGATGCCCAACTGGTCTTTGAGGGTCCGGGGGCCCCTCCTCAGAGGGGGGGTAATGTCATGACCACTTAGTGCCCCTGTTCCTTATTCCAGCACCCAGGTGTTGGCTGTTGCTTTTTCTCCCTGTCTGTGTTCACCTGTTAGGTGATTGCTCTGCTCAGTCACCTGATATAAGCAAACCGAACACTCTATCCCTTGCTTGTAAAAGAGACAGACTTACCTGTATTGTTCTAGTCCAAGCCCCCTGCTAGTCTGCCTTGCTTGCTGTTGGATCCCGTGTGTATGACCTGGATTGGACTGGATTATCCCCTGGACTCAGCCTGCCTTTTACCCTGGAACGGCTACTGGATTATCCCCTGAACTCAGCCTGCCTTTACCTGAACTGTCTTTGAACCACGCGATTTGCTAAAACTGCATGTACCTGTTTGCTTTGCTCAGTTCACGTCTGCCCAGGCGTGGTGGCCAGGCACTATAGCATTGTGTATAAAGTCCTGGGGGCAACCAAGTACCAGTAGGCCTGCTTGTCTTAAGGGAAAGGGGGCTGCTATTGGTGAAGTGCACAGTAGCCAGCTATAGTGTCTGACCACCTGCGTTGGGATAGACGTGACATTCGTGACAGTAAGCTGGTATTGCTTATGTTATTGCTTATCTTCTGAGCATGCTAGTTGCGTGGCTGTCTCTGACTTCAATATTTCAGGCACAGAATTAAAAGAAGATTTACTTACTAAAACCTCCGCTCCTCTACGCAGCTAGACCGATCCCCACAGACACTATTCCCCTCACACTTTAGCAGTCTAGGATTCTGATGTCATCAAGACCAAAGCAGGGTCCAAAGCTGTACATTGGACGTGTTGATGCTGATGGGGAGTGCCATCTGCTGAGGCAACAGAGGATCAAGTTGGTAAAAGTATTTCTCTTTTCTCAACATTTTCAACACAGAGGAACCCTTAAAATAACTTTCTGGTCTCAGGGATAAAAATTACTATAACTACAACTCATGATACATTTCTGTGCTCCCTAGACATTGAGAAGAATGACCCTCTTACAGATAGCTAAATAGATCAGTGCTGTCAATAGGAACTTATCTGAGAGGCAGAAATTGCTCATTGCTCAAAGAACCCCTAGCAACTAGAGTTGAGCGGACACCTGGATGTTCGGGTTCGACGGGTTCGGCCGAACTTCGGAAAAAAGTTTGGGTTCGGGACCGAACTTTAACCCGAACCCGAACCCCATTGAAGTCAATGGGGACCCGGGCTTCTAAGGACTAAAAAGGCTCTAAAAAAGTAATGGAAAGGGCTAGAGGGCTGCAAATGGCAGCAAAATGTTGTTAAGAGCATGGCAAGTGCCCTGCAAACAAATGTGGATAGGGAAATAACTTAAAATAACATAAAAAAATAAAATAAAATAAAAAATATGCTGGAGGCCCCCTTTTCAGCAGAAGAGGTACGGGAAGTCATTAAGAACCTCAGAAACTCAACGGCACAATGCCACACATATGGTGGGAATGCCCCAGAATACGCCCTTTCTGGAATAAATTATTTAATTTAATGGATAAGCTAGTGGGAAAATAAAATACTTTGAAATAAAAATGTAGCGGGGTGCTAAATTTAAGGGAAGTGTTTGAGTGGTAAATATGCTCAAACACCCTAATTCTGTAGGATTCATGGACCATTTTGTCCTCGGGGGACAGTATTGGTGTGCAGTTCCCTGCGGCCTACAGGTGGCGCTGCCATGGTAGGCTAGGGTTGAACCGCCGATACAGTGCTGTGCCTTTTGTGTCCCCTCTTGGCAGTAGTACAGCGGGGCGGGGAACCTGCTGTGCATGCCGGGAGAGCATATAAAAGGGGCAGACCTTTGGCCTGGGGGCTGATGTCCAGTGGGGTCCACGCCCAGGTGCCTTCGGCCTGGGTGCATGTCTTCCTGTTCCATCTCGGGTACCTTTAGCCCGGGGTGAGGTACTATCCTGGAGTTCCTTCTGCATGACTTGTATGATGGCAGAACACATTTCAGGGATAATGATCCCAAGAGCCAGGGGGGAGATGCCTGTCGTGAACTTGAGGTCCTGCAAGCTTCTCCCAGTCGCCAGGTATCTCAATGTGGCAATAAGCCTCTGCTCGGCAGTGATGGCCTGGCGCATCACAGTGTCCTGCCTCGTGATATAGGGGGACAGCAAATCCAACAGACGGTGAAAAACGGGGTCCGTCATCCTGAGATAATTCCTGAAGTCATCAGGATTATTCTCCTGGATTTCCCGCAGCAGAGGCATATGAGAGAATTGGTCCTGCTGGAGCAACCAATTCTTGGTCCATGAACTCCTCCTCACACTGTTCATGGACTGAACTCGGGTTACAGTATTAACCGCAACACCAAGCGCATACGCAGCACAAGCTCTACGATGAGAACGTATTTCCAACATGGCTTTAAACCGGTCGGCTGGTCAGAACGAACTTAAACAGAACGCACCGAGGAACAGCAAGGCCTGTGAAGAACGACCTGAAAAACAATAACGAGCGGCCAAGAAGGCACTGCAAAACAGAACCGACCTGACTGCACGCACTGAAAGACAAATACGAACCCACAAGCACAAACTGAAACGCAGAAAACGATCTGAAAAGCATGGAGACTGAAAAGCACGGAGACTGAAAAGCGCGAATCGGCTCTCACCAAACTTTTACTAACACGCGATAACACGAAATCAGCAAAAGCAGCCCAAAGGGTGGCTCCATTGGATTTGAACTTGCCCTTTATAGTGCCGTCGTACGTGTTGTATGTCACAGCGTTTTGGACGGTCGGATTTTTGACTGATGGTGTGTAGGCAAGACTTATGGAAGTCATCTTCATCAGATTTCAGATGGAAAAATCCATCGGATTAGAATCCATAGGAAATCCGATCGTGTGTACAGGGCTTTAAAGTTTTTAATCACTTAACCCCCGGAAGATTTATCCTCCTTCGTGACCATGCCATTTTTTCTTTTATATACATAAAGTTTTTTATTGAATTTTTTTTTTTTTTTTTTTAGAAAAAGTTGCAGTACAAAAAGTAAAGGCCACATGTGAACAGTGATCATAATATAGGCAACAATCCACAAATGACCAAAGGTTAAAGTATATTCAAAGAATTTACAATAAATGAAGCAGAGTACATTGCATCACTGTAAGGCATATCTATATATACTGCAAACTTAAAATGTAAAATCAAAATAAAGAAAAAAGAAAAACATAAGAACTTAAGCTTCAGGTCAATCATTTAAACGGAATAGAAACCAAGGGTTCCATTTAGCATCATAAACAGGGATTGAATCCCTCAGAGTGTGAAATATTTTTTCTGATAGCATTATGTTATCAATCCTTGCCAGGACCTGGGCAAAGGGAACTGTAGAAGCCTTCCAATGGAGGGCCACCGTCCAATGCAGTGCAATGAAAATAGTGTGTATCAATCTCATTAAAGGTTTAGGGGTATCAGGAACCCCCTCAAGCAACAGACAGTGACTGTGTGTCAGAGCCATGCTCCTCCCCGCCAGCTTATCTATTAGATCCAGAGTCTCCTTCCAAGTGGGTTGCAACTTCTCACATTCCCAAAACAGGTGCAGAAATGAACCCGGAAGGGGGCAACAACGGAAACACATGGAGGAGCTCTGAGGGAATATCCTGCATAACCTCTGGGGTGTATAATACCAGCGAGTAAATAATTTGATCGCTGTCTCTCTAACCGTGAGAGAAATAGTGCACTTCCTTAGGTTCCGCCAATTAGCATCCCAGTCTCCATCTGTATATTCTAAGTTCAGTTCCTGCTCCCACTGGAACAAATGTTTAAGAGTTGAGTCATCTGTATCTCCCACTATAGACTTGTAAACCGCGAAAATCAAACCTTTCTGCCTGGAGGAAGTGCAACACAGGGATTTGAAGAGGGTATTAGAATCCGAAGGGGTACTTGCGTAGTGGGTCCAGAAAGGAGGACCCGGGAGAGATCGCAGACTTGAGTGCTAGTTTGGTTTTACAGCGATCCCACAGCTTCAGACCGAGGGCCACAATCATGTTTTTCTCAATAAGGGCTGAGGCATAAGATCTAGAAGACCATAATAGTCCAGGCAGGTGGAAGGGGGCTATAGAGTCCTGTTCAAATTTAACCCAAGGGACCTTAGAGTCCCGTATATTTCATTGGGCCTGCTGTGAAAATCTGCAGGCCAGATAATACAACCATACTTGTGGGACGCCCAAACCCCCAGATGCATATGATCGGTAAAGTACCCTCCTAGAAAACCGTGGGGGCTTATCATTCCAAATAAATCTGTTCAAGAAGGTCTGCAATTTAAGAAGATAGGATTTAGAAATCATCTGAAGGGGGAGGACTCTAAAAAAAAAAAAAAAAAAAAAGAGCTTCGGGAAGGATAGTCATTTATTTTTTTTTGAACTTGTTATTTATTTTATTTATTTTAATACTTTTTTTTTTTAACCATAGATTTTTTTTTATTTATTAAATTTTACAACTTACACGTAATAGATACAGCATTATAAGTATCACAGAGCATGTACAAAGACTGCATCAAACATCAAACTTACATATATGCTTGATAATCCGTGGACTACTGAAATCAGAGCGGGACATTACCTCAATCGGAGGTATAGCCTGTCACCCCAACCTGGGTACATACTGTGAGCAGGCTCTGCATAGTTTTAAATATAAAGTAGCCCTCCATAGACCTTAAAGAGGGTCTTAGGTGATAGCCCTATAAAAGGTTTGTTACGTGTGTTTATTGGATACTAAGATAACCGTGATATGAACCTAACGCTAAATACACATATTTTGCTCAGAAGGTATCCTTTAGACCTTTAGTTATACTCATTGTATGTTCCCACCACTAGATAACTGGGTGTGTTTAAGGAGTTTCAGTAAAGTGTAGTTTAATCAAAGATCTTAAGTCACAGGTGTGGAGAGGCATACGGTGAAGTCCTCCAGATCTCCCAGAACCTGTGGAAATCTAGAGCCCTTCCTTCTTTGTATGCCAGCAACTTCTCCATTGTGTAATGAGCATTAACTCTGGAAATTACGTTTTCAAGCATGGGAGGTTTCTGGGAGCGCCATTCCTTTGCTAAGGATATTCGAGCTGCAAAAAGCAAATGTGTGACTACTTTTCTCATTAGTAGGGGGAATTGTTCTATGCCAATGCTCAGTAGCGCTAGCGCAGAGTCTAATGTATAGGTAATGCCAGTGAGTTTCTGAATCAAAGTCGACACTTCTTTCCAGAAATCTCTAATTATCTGACAATTCCAAAGTATGTGTAGTAAGTTGCCAGTAGAATTACAATTTCTCCAGCAGAGTGGGGAAATATTTAAGTCCATTTTGTGAAGGCGCATAGGTGTTAGGTACCATCTATGTAGGATTTTTTGAGCATTCTCCCAGTGCTCTACACATGCTGAGGATTTGCGGTTGTATTTTATAGCTAAGTACCATTGTTTTAGCGAGAATTCGTTTCGTAGCTCCTGTTCCCATTTAATCATATTTGGCAATTTGGTGGACATGTATAGTGGGGTAGCATATTTATAGAATAAGGATATTCCTCTAACTTTTCCCTGGTGTTTGGTGATTAAGTAGTCCCATAAGATTTTAGGTAGTTCTATAGGCCTAGGTGTATTGGCGGATACAAAGTGTTTCATTTGGTGTGTTTGGTATCTATCTAGCCCCTCTTGTTCTTCTATTCCATGTATAGAAAAGTGTTCACCTCTTCTCTTCCAGGCTTGGGTTGAGAAATTAGAGATTAAGTATTCATAGGCTGCTAATGGGGTGTTTAATTTAGTCATAGGGGTATCTGCGAACTTCTGGTGTATCATGAAGGACCATGTTTCAGTAGTGGCTTGTATTGTAGGGTACGAAGGTGTTTTTGCTTTATGATGTATACAGGCTGCTAGCGCTAACGCTGGGAGATTATGTCCGGGAGTAACTTCGCTTTCAATATTTACCCATTTATTGTCCGATTGGCAGGAGAACCAATAGCGCATATGGTCCAGGATTGCTGCTCGGTAATAAATTTGTGCATTGGAGAGGCCTAGGCCCCCAAGGTGTTTTGGTTTATATAGTTGCGCTAATGCAATTCTGGTTTTTTTTCCCGCCCATATATAATTTTTCAGGCTATTCGCTAATTGGGAGAAGAATTTTTGAGGGATAGGGATGGATACTGTTCTAAAGTGGTATAACAGTTTAGGTAATATTTGCATTTGGTATGCAGCTATCCTACCCACCCAAGATAGATGGAGTTTGCCGATTTGTGTCAGTTCATCTTCAAGGGTATTTAACAAAGGAGGGTAGTTGCAGGCATATGTTTTAGCGGAGGAGGAGGTCAGCTGCACACCAAGATAGGTAATAGAGGGGGGGTCCCAATTACAGGGGAATAATATTTTTAGCTTTTTTTTTTGTAGCAGGGGGTACATTAATATTCAAGGCATAGCATTTAGTAGTGTTGATTTTATAAAAAGAGACCTGTCCAAATTTGTGTATCAAAGTTTGTATTGCTACGAGAGAGGATTCTGGTTTAGAAATAGTCAGGATAATATCGTCCGCGAATAGTCCTATTTTATGATTCTCGGAACCTATCTTAATACCCAGTACGGTGTCAGTGGATCTAATACTTTCCGCTAGAGGCTCTATGACTAATGA
Source organism: Rana muscosa (assembly GCA_029206835.1). Lineage (NCBI taxonomy): Eukaryota > Metazoa > Chordata > Amphibia > Anura > Ranidae > Rana > Rana muscosa. The sequence continues at coordinate 383,380,015 of CM055121.1, forward strand.
AAAAATAATTGGAGATAGAGGGCAGCCTTGTCGCGTGCCGTTGGATAAAGTAAAGGAATCAGAAAGCATGTTAGAGGTGTACACTTGTGCCGTGGGATGTGAATACAAAGACATGATTGCTGAGTGGATCAGTCCAGAGAATCCAAATTTTTGTAAAGTCTTTGATAGGTAACCCCAATGAACCCTATCGAAGGCCTTTTCTGCATCCAAAGCTAAGAAAGTACTAGGTTGTTTACTTAGTTCCACATAGCGCAGAAGATTTAGCATTCTTCTGGTGCCGTCTGGCGCTTGCCTGCCTTTCACAAATCCTACTTGGTCCAGGTCAATGAGGGAGGGGGTAATTTCACTCAACCTGTTCGCTAGTATCTTGGCGTAGATCTTTAAGTCTGAGTTCAGCAGCGAGATTGGCCTAAAATTTTGGGGATGAGATGTATCCTTGCCCGGTTTGGGTATTGTAACTATGATAGCCTGAAGCATTTCTTTTGGGAAAGAGCCAGAGGTAGCTGCTACGTTGAAAACATTTACTAGTTTGGGAGCTAGAATGGAGGTGAATGCTTTGTAATATTCCGCTGAAAACCCGTCCGCTCCGGGTGATTTGTGCATGGGGAGGGTTCTAATAACCATCTCAACTTCATCGTATGTAATAGGAGAGTTCAGGTTCTGGAGTGTGTTCAAATCTATGGAAGGTAGGTGAACCCCTTGGAGAAATTTGTCAATCTCTCCCTCCGATGGTTGATGGGTGTGTGGGTCATTGGCGAGATTGTAGAGGGATTCATAATAATCTCTAAACACGTTGGCTATGTCCTTAGGGTTATGGAATGTGGTATGGGAATTATGGTGTTTAATGTGCGTGAGGCTGGCTTTAGCTTGTCTCTTCTTAATTTGGGAAGCTAGAAGTTTACTTGCCCTATTATTTTGGGAGTAGAAGGATAATTTCATTCTTTTGAAGAATACATCATATTCTGCTCTCAGTTCTTGTCTCAATTCTTCCCGGCATTGATTAAGGCAAATCAAGATATTGGGGGAAGTGGTGTTGGGATTCTTGTGTAGGGCTTCTAATTCTGCTATGGACTCATGTAGCTGTGCCATGTGAAGTGATTTTTTCCTCTTCTCCCTAGAGGCTATTTGTATTAGAGAACCTCTTATAACCGCTTTGTGTGCGCACCATGTCATTGAAGGGGAACATTCACCATTAGCATTAAAGTGGAAATATTCTTTTAGTTTCTCCTCTATCTCAGCCCTGATTTGGGGCCGTGACAGAAGGTACGTATTGTTGCGCCACAAAGTTTTGTGGGAAGTCTTACTAGTATCCACAATTTCAATAGTCACTGGTGCATGGTCTGACCACGTGATACTGTGGATATCAGTTTTAATCACATTTTGTAAAGTATACACATCAGTAAGAAAAAAATCGATTCTAGAGTAGCTATTGTGCACTTGGGAGTGATATGTATAGTAGGCTTGTGCACAACGGAAAAATTTGGTTAGTTTCGGTTCGTTTCTTTTCGGTCCTGTTGATTCGTAATCATTCGTAATTTTGCTAGACGGGATTTTTCGTGTTCGGACTAATTCGTATTTTCGCAAGCGACATTTTTCGTTGAATTTTTAGTTGATTTATAATTCATGCTTTCGGTAGAGTACATTGTTTTTCGTTGATTCTGGACACAACTCCTACTTTCGTAACTTTTTTTGGGTTCGTTGATTCGTAATTTTCTGTGTCTCTCTCACGACGACGCTGCCTATTATGCCTAATGTGCTTCGAATGGATTTGTACTTTTCTAAATACATAGCGGTTATTTGTAACGATTCGAAATCTCGTATTTTACTTTCGTTTTTTACATGCGGCTATAGCCTCCGCCCCTGTACACCATTTTGAGAGGGTTCAGCACGGTGAGGGAGAAGCAGAGAGCAGAGCAGAGTGTTATTGTGCTTCGAATGGATTCGAAATCTCGTATTTTACTTTCGTTTTTTACATGCGGCTATAGCCTCCGCCCCTGTACACCATTTTGAGAGGGAGTTCAGCACGGTGTGGGAGAAGCAGAGAGCAGAGCAGAGTGAGTGTTATTGTGCTTCGTATGGATTCGTACATTCGTAACTTTTTCATAACGAATTATGCCGAAGACATTCGGGCATTCGCTATTTGCGGTATAATTTATTTCAGATTCGGTCTTATTTGTAATTGCTTTGTTCGGAAATTCAAATGCTTCCGAATGTCCGAAAGTTGCTAAATTCGGACGAATTTCGATTAGTTACGAAACGAATTGCACAAGCCTAATGTATAGTCCCTCTCTGTGGTTCTAAGGCAACGCCATGGGTCGAATAGCCTCTCTTCATGGCAAAAGGGGCCAAGAGAGGGCCTTTGTCTAGTAGCCACAGAGGAGGAGTCCATATCTCCGTTCATAGTCATGTTGAAGTCCCCACAGATAATCAAGTTACCTTTTTGCATAGATTTAGCAAGTTTAACAACTTTACGGATAAATTTAAATTGCTTAGTATTAGGTGCATACAGATTTACCAACGTGTAGGTGGTGTGGTTCAGTTCAGCAATCAAGATGAGGAAGCGTCCAAGGGGATCGACATGAGTCTGCAATAAAGAGAAAGTTACTGTGTCCCTAATAGCAATTAATACCCCATTTTTCTTTGATTCAGCGTTTGCAGTAAATACTTGAGGGAATTTGTTGTGCGTGCATTTTGGGGGATTGTTACTGGCGAAATGAGTTTCTTGTGCACACAAGATGTCACAGTTCATGTCTATAACTGATTTCCATAGAGCTCTGCGTTTATAGGGACTATTCAATCCTCTCACATTGTGTGACATTAGTTTAAGATTCATTCCAAAAATAGAAAGTGCACTGCCGCCATCTAGTGGTAGAACTTGGTAGGGAATATGTGTACAAATTTTTTCTGAGTATGTGTAAAACTTGATGCATATGGTCTTTAATAGACCATAAAAAATAAAAGGGAATACAAAACATTAACCAAACTAGGATATGAACCAACTGTGGATAGTCAAACAACTTTCGCTGTTTAAAACAAGTAACAGGTATTATCCTGTAAATGAAGAAGGGGGATAACAAGTTCACAGTTCAGCCGAACAACGGATACTTTAAAAGCCAGCACTTATGTTTTTTAGTTTCAAGAGTACCGGGTGTTTCTAGTATTAAGCAAGGTGGTAAGCAGGAAGAAAATTGCACCAGAGTTGCATGCGTAGGTAATATAACTATTTAACTGTCTACTTCCCTCTCGCATTATGGCGACGAGCATTGCTTTTATTTTGGAGGGAGTCAAGAATTGCAGCTTCATCATTGATGGGAAGAAGGCGCCATTTTTTGAGGAGCTCCAGACCTTTCTCTAGCGAGGTGATAGCATGCGATTCATTATGCATTTCCAGCAGCAATTTGGCCGGGAAACCCCACTTGTACAAAATCTTATGATTGCGCAAGATTTTTGTAATAGGGACTAGGTTATGTCTCGCTGACAGTGTAGCTTGCGATAGATCAGCATATAGTGCAATACCAGCGAACGGGTCGGGAAGAGTAGGATGCTGTCTGGCGAATCGCATCAACTGGTCTTTCACATGATAGAAGTGGATCCTTGCTATAACATCTCTGGGTATTTGGTCAGACAAGAATGATGGTTTAGGCAGTCTGTGGGCTCTGTCAATGGTAACATCCGCAGAGGTTAGGGATGGAAGAGCAGCTAACATAAGCTTCTGGAGGTACCCCGTGAGCTCCGCAGGTTTAATTGTTTCAGAGATTCCTCTAAATTTGATGTTATTCCTGCGAGCTCTGTCCTCAAGGTCCGCCATCTTAAGTCGCATGGCCTTGAGCTCATCCTCAACATCAAAATGAGCGTCCACTAGTTCATTATGTGCCAAAGTAAACTCCTCCATTTTTTGTTCCACATAATGTACTCTGTTGCTGACAGCGGACATATCTGCTTTTGTGGTCTGCATGAATGCTGCCATATCCTGTTGGAGCGCCCCCCGGAGTGTTAGTAGCATCTCCTTCATAGTGGTATCTATGATGGGCTGACCTGTTGTGGGGAAAGCGTCTAGCTGCTGTCCACATGGGGAGGATTCCTCCATTTCATCTCCCTCATTCCCCACATCATTCTGGACTTCCCCTCTCTCCCCAATCCTCCTTTTTTGCTTTACTGGGCTGGTAAAAGGGGAGGATGGCAGTGGATGTCCCAGGGAATAGGACTCACCCGTGGATGGAGATGGATTCTCCTCGGAGCTGGCGTGGGATGCTAATGCATGGCTTCCGTCGCGGGCGACATCTTGGATCCCTCGGTCGGCCACTGGAGGGAAGAAATCAGTCAGTTTCCTCGGTCTTTCTCTGTCCTTTCTTTTGGCCATGATGATTATCGTGTGCCCCTCGGTCTCCCCGATCAGATGAAGTCCTTTTTAGCCGTGCTGGCTTGCTGTGAGCCGCGATGTTCGTTCCGTTGCGGCAGAGCTCGCTCCTCACACCACCATCCGCTCTGGCTGCCGGCTCCGCCCCCCCAAGGATAGTCATTTTAATAGCTATTATCTTTCCTAAAAAGGAGATCCTATAGGGTGACCAGGTTTTGAGGAGTTGTTTTAAGTGGGTGATCAAGGGAGGGAAGTTGAGGTTGAATAAGCTAGCAAAATCCCCTGTAAGCTTAACCCCCAAATAAGAAAGATTGGACTTAGCACAGGTGAAAGAAAAGGATTGTTTCAGATTCTCCAGCTCAGAAGGGGGAAAGCCCACCAGGAGAGCAACTGATTTGGACATATTAACTTAAAGGCCTGAGACCTCCGCAAATGTGGCCAGGGTGTTAAAAAGTTTGGTAGGGAGATCAACGGGTTGGTGAGGAAAAGGAGTACGTTATCAGCGTACATACAGAATTTATAGGTTGCGGAAGCCTTTCTGTAACCAGAAATATCAGGGTGTGAAGGATCGATATAGCCAAGGGCTCAATAGCCAGGGCAAAAATAAGTGGGGACAATGGACACCCCTGTCTAGTTCCCCTACCAAGCTGGAAAAAGTCGGAGCTGCAACCCGGAATTTTAATACGCGTGCTGGGGTTCTGGTATAGCGCATGAAAGGCCCGAAGGAATTCCCCCTGGATACCATAACGCTGCAAGAGGAGAGACACATAGCTCCAATACACATTGTCAAAGGCCTTATGTATATCTAGGCTAAGCATAAACAGTTTATTGGAGAAAAAGTTTGCGTCCTGTATAATGTTAGAGGCCAGACGGATATTGACGGTAATAAAACGATGAAGGATAAAACCCGACTGGTATGGGGAGATGAGGGAAGAAATCGTCCTCCCAAGCCTATCAGGCAAAATTCTGCTAAAAATCTTTAAATCATTATTAATGACCGAAATTGGCCTAAAATTCTGAGGCAAGGAGTGGTCCTTATTCGGTTTCGGAATGAGAGTCGTGTTTGCTAACAGCATCTCGTTAGGGAAGCTATCTCCCTGAAGGTTTGCATTAAAAAGCTGAACTAGTAATTTTTAAGACTTTTGATAACATTGAGTACTTCAGAGAGGTGGTGAGGGTGGGGATGGGAATTTCGTCAAATTGATCTAGCGCCTTCTTGGAGGGCACAGACTTAGGGGATCCCAGAAGCTTAGAATAACAAGCCTTAAAAACTTCAAGGACTTCCTGAGGATGAGACGTAAGATTCCCTGAAGGGGAGGCCACTTTATGTACATGCGGGGGGCGAAGAGACTGGTTCAGCTTTCTAACAAACATTGTGGAGGCTGTATTGCTATGTAACAGGAATCTGGCTTTAGACCATCTCAGGGCTTTCTCAACCTTAGCGGATAGTAATGAGTCTAACTCCAATAGTTTTTTGTTCTATTGTTCGTCTGGTGGATTCCAGGGTTAGGGCAGTAGTATTTTTATATAAGACGACAAGTTCTCTAGAGAGCTGTAAGATTGTTTGCTTATTCAGTCTATTATGAGCTGAAGCCAGGCTAATAAGCTTACCCCTCAAAACAGCTTTATGAGCAACCCACACTGTGGGGATAGGGGTTTCAGGAAGGGCATTTAATGCAAAATAAATTTCAATAGATTGAGCCACCTCCGTCTCCACTACAAGGTCAGAAAGGAGAGCCTCATTAAGACGAAGTGTCTAATGAGTTTGGTGGTGAAAGAGGTTATATGGTGGTCAGACCAGACACAGTTATGTATGGAAGCCGTCTGAGAGTTGGCCAGCACAGTGGGGGTAGAAAAGATATAGTCTAACTTAGAGTAGCTATTATGGGGTTGGGAAAAGAAAGGGTATTCCCTAGCACCCGTATTATGAGCTCTCCAGGTATCCACCAGTTGGAATTCATGGTGCTTACGGGAAAGGAATTTAGGAAAAGCTCTAGAGCCCGAGGAGATCGTGCATCTGTTTAGGGTAGAGTTAGCCACCATGTTAAAATCGCCCCCTATTACCATGTGTGGGAAATGATAATTCGTTAGTATGTTAAAGAATTCAGTAAAAAAGGAGGCTGAGGTGTCATTAGGGGCGTAGACGCTAGCAATGGTCAGTTCCTTGTGATGTACCTCACTCTTTATTATAACAAAGCGACTCTCTTTATCCTTATAGGTGTGATGTACCACCATCGGAAATGAGGAGTGAAGGAATATGGCAGCTCCCCTACATTTGGAGGAGTGAAGGGTATAAAAGGCTTGCGGAAAGGACCTGTTAAAGAATTTGGGATGAGAGGAGTGGGAGAAATGAGTCTCCTGAAGCAACAGAATTTTTGCATTCAGTTGCTTATAATGGGAAAAGGCTTTCCTCCTCTTATTGGGGGAGTTAAAGCCCTTGACATTATGGGAAATACAATTAGTCGTTGTAACCAGTATTGGGGGACAAGCACAATTGACAGCAGAGGGAATTAGGTAGTGGGTTCCAGACCCACAGGAAGCTAGCCCCCACTTGAAACCACCCCCCGAAGGGAGCTGCCACATTCCTATGGGGAAGAAAAACAGCACCCTGAAGCATCAGCAGCAAAACATTTAAATATCTGGCAGTCTTATATACTCTATCATATACAAACAGAACCATCATGGAATAGTGTATAACAACCTGAGAAAAAACAAATGCAAAAAAACATCTGAGCTTAAACATAAAAAATGAAAAAAAAAAATAGTATCAGGAATTTCTTTGCATCCTGAAAACAGCAAAAAACAACTCAGACAATCAAGTCTCGTACCCAGCAGTTTCACAGAAATAGAGCCCAAACTAAAAAAGGGGCACAGGGTGAGAAGACCAACAAACTTGGAATTTGTCATTGCTAGGGGGGAAACAACATGCATCCACACCGAGGGACAGACTCACGGTTAGTAGTATGTAAAGAGATAATGAGTGCAGCGTCATCCAAGGTCAGGGGCTAAGTTAGTCAAAAAGGTAGTGAGGAGGTCCAGGCGATTAATTACGTGGTGAGGTGTCATCGTATCGAATCCTCCGGCGATCCCGTCTGGTTGGAGGTGTATGCCAAATCTGGGACGGTCTTAGAGTCAGGGGAAGGCGACGAACCACATCAGCTTCCAGGAGACCAAGCTTCACCAGGATCTCCTGGCCCTCTGGAATAGTTGTAGCAGAGTATGTAGTGTCATTATGAGGGACCACCAACTTAAAGGGGAAACCCCAGCGATACCTGATACGGGCAGCTTGGAGGGGGGCAGTAATTTCCTTCATGCCTCTGCGCCTGTCCAAAGTAGCTGGAGAAACATCAGGGTAGATCTGCACTGTGTAACCATCTAGGGTGATCCGGGGGGGTATTTATAGCCGCTCTAAGAATATCCTCCTTCACCAGAAAGTCCTTCATACACAGCACAATGTCTCTAGGTGGTTTATCAGCAGGGGGTTTAGGTCTGAGTGCTCTGTGAATACGATCGCAAGCAAAGGCGGCAGATTCACAATCAGGCAGAAGCGATTTGAACAGCTTGATAACAGTAGGGATCAATTCTGTGACCGACTCCGGAATCCCACGCAATCGCAGATTGTTGCCTCTGTTTCTGTTGTCGAGGTCCTCGACTTGTGCCTGCAGCTGATTAAAGGCTGTATGTAAAGAATCATGTTCCCTGCTCAAGTCACTATATACCAGTGCCAACTCGTCATGTTTATTTTCCAGTATGTCTGTTCTGGTGCCCAGGGTTGCTATCTCCTGATACAAGGCATGGGATGTTTTATGCAGTTCTGATTGAAATTTAGTGGCAAGGCGATTGTACATGGTCTCCAGACTGTAATGTCCTTATCTCTCCACCGGGACTCCTGTAATATTTTTTATCTCTCCACCGAGACTCCTGTAATATTCTTATCTCTCCACCGGGGCTCCGAGATCTCAATCAACTCCATCACAGTCCGATGACTCACAGCGACATCACCCGACTCCATCTCTTCTCCCTACTTAAACAGCCGACACCCTTTGCTTGGTGTTCGTGCTAGGAACCTGACACCAGGTAAATAGCTCCAGCAGCTGACGACCGTCTTCCCTCACTATTGGGCCGGATAGAGCCCCTACTTCCATCTCACTATTGGGCCAGATAGAGCCCCGACTTCCATCTCACTATTGGGCCAGATAGTGCCCCTACTTCCATCTCACTATTGGGCCGGATAGAGCCCCGTCTTCCATCTCACTATTGGGCCGTATAGAGCCCCGACTTCCATCTCACTATTGGGCCGGATAGAGCCCCGTCTTCCATCTCACTATTAGGCCGGATAGCCTCCTCACTATTGGGTTGGTCAGAGCCCCTCCAACTTCCAGCTTTTGGGCCGGACAGAGCCCCAGTCCTCTGACAGCAAGTATTCCTCTGTATACTATAACCTATTATCCTGTGTACTGCTACTTCACCTAAGTTTCCTCTGGAACTTTATGTTATGACTGTGTACTACCAAACTAAATAAAACCACTAGTATTCCCAAATTATCTGAGTCTCCCTATCAGATTTCTGCCTACTTATAGTAAATTGTTAAGTATATCATATATACCTCCGAAGCTGTGATCCACACCAAACTTTATAATACCATTGCCTGAAGCGTTACACAGACTAGCATCCAAGTCTGCTTTAGACAGGGAGGAAGAGTACTCACTGTTTTGATCCGAAGGAGAGGCAGGCAATGAGGGATCCGGAGCGACAGGCAGAGCAGGAGAGTGTGCTCGGGCCTCGGGACAATTTTGGGCCATGCTGTACTGCTCCCTGTTGCGGAGGAGATAGTGTGTCAAAGACGTCTGAAAGGAGCCCTTGGAGTGCTTCTTCTTGGATGACGGCATGCACAGCGGTTACCGGAGATGAGGGGTGTAAATGAAGAGATGATTAAGGCAGTTTATAAAAAATCGAATTTCTTCATAAGTTTAGGCCAATATGTATTATGCTACCTTTTTGGTAAAAAAAAAAAATCCCAATAAGTGTAAACTGATTGGTTTTATGCAAACATTATAGTATCTTCAAACTATAGGATATATTTATGGATTTTTTTTATACTAGTAATGGCAGTGAATAGTGACTTATAGCTGCACTGCGATATTGCGTCGGGCAATCGGACACTTAACTGACACTTTTGACACTTTGCGGGAACAAGTGACACTAATACAGTGATCAGTGCTAAAAATATGCACTGTCACTGTACTAATGACACTGGTTGGGAAGGGGTTAAACATCTAGGGCGATCAAAGGGTTAAATGTGTGCCTAGCCAGTACGTTTGTGTACTGTGTTAGGTGCTTTTACTAGGTAAAGAGATGGATTTTGTTCCATGCTTTGCAGAGACACAAAATTCATTCCTTCCCCCCTGTCAGAACTGAGATCTGCCTTGTTTACATAGGCAGATCTCAGTTCTTTGTGTATTACCGACAATCGGTGGGGGCCGGCGGACATCCAGGGCCCGGCACCCACAGATCGCTTCCGCTGTGAATAATCAGAGGACGCTAGCATGCCTCATGCAGGTTGAAGTGCAGAATCACGTATATATATATATAGGTGATTCTGCACAGCAGAGCTGCCTTGTAGCAGTAAAACTGCTATGGGGCAGATGCCAAGTGGTTAAAGCATCACTTACAGACAATTCTGGGTACTGAAGTTTGTCACCATATCAAAGCATGCAATTTTAGGGACATGTCTGGTATCTATTTACTTGATGCAACTTCATCTTTCTATTTAAAAAAATTCTGGACTTTCTGCTGATGCGATTAGCACCTGGCGATGCGGCCCAGTCGGCCACTGCATCGAGTATGCCAGTCCAGCCCATGCCCATTGAACTTCCTGCTTTTTCTTTTTCAGGACTTTCTATAACCTGGCCTCAGCCTACTTCTCTAACCGGTCTAAGAGGTTCAATCCACCCTTTGGATAAACTGCCTCATTCGACCAGGTGGGGCTTTCAATCCTTTTTTCAGGGCTCTCTGTACCCCGCTCATGTTTCAGCTGTCCGGCTTGACCCCTGTGACACGTTCCCTGCTAACCAGCCTGACCTCGTGGATCCACGGACCTCTGCCCAGCCTGATGGTCCTGTGCTGGATGCCCAACTGGTCTTTGAGGGTCCGGGGGCCCCTCCTCAGAGGGGGGGTAATGTCATGACCACTTAGTGCCCCTGTTCCTTATTCCAGCACCCGGGTGTTGGCTGTTGCTTTTTCTCCCTGTCTGTGTTCACCTGTTAGGTGATTGCTCTGCTCAGTCACCTGATATAAGCAAACCGAACACTCTATCCCTTGCTTGTAAAAGAGACAGACTTACCTGTATTGTTCTAGTCCAAGCCCCCTGCTAGTCTGCCTTGCTTGCTGTTGGATCCCGTGTGTATGACCTGGATTGGACTGGATTATCCCCTGGACTCAGCCTGCCTTTTACCCTGGAACGGCTACTGGATTATCCCCTGAACTCAGCCTGCCTTTACCTGAACTGTCTTTGAACCACGCGATTTGCTAAAACTGCATGTACCTGTTTGCTTTGCTCAGTTCACGTCTGCCCAGGCGTGGTGGCCAGGCACTATAGCATTGTGTATAAAGTCCTGGGGGCAACCAAGTACCAGTAGGCCTGCTTGTCTTAAGGGAAAGGGGGCTGCTATTGGTGAAGTGCACAGTAGCCAGCTATAGTGTCTGACCACCTGCGTTGGGATAGACGTGACATTCGTGACAGTAAGCTGGTATTGCTTATGTTATTGCTTATCTTCTGAGCATGCTAGTTGCGTGGCTGTCTCTGACTTCAATATTTCAGGCACAGAATTAAAAGAAGATTTACTTACTAAAACCTCCGCTCCTCTACCCAGCTAGACCGATCCCCACAGACACTATTCCCCTCACACTTTAGCAGTCTAGGATTCTGATGTCATCAAGACCAAAGCAGGGTCCAAAGCTCTACATTGGACGTGTTGATGCTGATGGGGAGTGCCATCTGCTGAGGCAACAGAGGATCAAGTTGGTAAAAGTATTTCTCCTTTCTCAACATTTTCAACACAGAGGAACCCTTAAAATAACTTTCTGGTCTCAGGGATAAAAATTACTATAACTACAACTCATGATACATTTGTGTGCTCCCTAGACATTGAGAAGAATAACCCTCTTACAGATAGCTAAATAGATCAGTGCTGTCAATAGGAACTTATCTGAGAGGCAGAAATTGCTCATTGCTCAAAGAACCCCTAGCAACTAGAGTTGAGCGGACACCTGGATGTTCGGGTTCGACGGGTTCGGCCGAACTTCGGAAAAAAGTTCGGGTTCGGGACCGAACTTTAACCCGAACCCGAACCCCATTGAAGTCAATGGGGACCCGGACTTCTAAGGACTAAAAAGGCTCTAAAAAAGTAATGGAAAGGGCTAGAGGGCTGCAAATGGCAGCAAAATGTTGTTAAGAGCATGGCAAGTGCTCTGCAAACAAATGTGGATAGGGAAATAACTTAAAATAACATTAAAAAAAAAATAAACAAAAAAAATATGCTGGAGGCCCCCTTTTCAGCAGAAGAGGTACGGGAAGTCATTAAGAACCTCAGAAACTCAACGGCACGATGCCACACATATGGTGGGAATGCCCCAGAATACACCCTTTCTGGAATAAATTATTCAATTTAATGGATAAGCTAGTGGGAAAATAAAATACTTTGAAATAAAAATGTAGCGGGGTGCTAAATTTAAGGGAAGTGTTTGAGTGGTAAATATGCTCAAACACCCTAATTCTGTAGGATTCATGGACCATTTTGTCCTCGGGGGACAGTATTGGTGTGCAGTTCCCTGCGGCCTACAGGTGGCGCTGCCATGGTAGGCTAGGGTTGAACCGCCGATACAGTGCTGTGCCTTTTGTGTCCCCTCTTGGCAGTAGTACAGCGGGGCGGGGAACCTGCTGTGCATGCCGGGAGAGCATATAAAAGGGGCAGACCTTTGGCCTGGGGGCTGATGTCCAGTGGGGTCCACGCCCAGGTGCCTTTGGCCTGGGTGCATGTCTTCCTGTTCCATCTCGGGTACCTTTAGCCCGGGGTGAGGTACTATCCTGGAGTTCCTGCTGCCCTGGGTATGGAGGCCTAGGTGCGGGAGTAAAGCCTGGAGTCCAGAGACTTCGTCTGGAGTCCGCTAAGGGTCGAGGAGTCTTAGGGTGCCGCCTCATGTAGGGGACCATGTTCCAGGGAAGGGAGGATCATTCTGATGGACCGATGCGGGAGTTACAGTGAAGGAAGGGTCTGTTGACTCCCTGGAGAGATGTCTTCCCCTTGATATGGGCTAGGTTCGTAGAAGGAGAAGCTCAAGGTCATCTTGACTGTATCAGAGGCCTTATTCACCCGGCCCGTGGCAGGGGCCTTATACACCCTGGTCTGTGGCAGAGACCAAAGTTCTCCAGGTCCGTGGCAGGGGCCTTGAAAACCCTGTCTGTGGCAGAGACCAACCTCAAGGTCTGTGGCAGAGACCGTGCACCTAAAACTGTTTGAGAAACCTAAGCAGTGAAGTGAATGTGCTACGTTTGTGCCTTGACCTCCTCCACACCTTAAGCTGTCCTGTTTCTTTGCTCTAACCTTTTCTATCCGAGTAGAGTTTATTTTGCCATGAGAGAATAAGAGTTGTAATTTCAGCTGGTGTGGACATTGACTTTACTGGGAATTAAAGGACTTGCCTCTACCTACAGTAGAGGTGAGAATCATCCTCTGGAGGAGTTTTGACTCCGGCTGTGGACACGGCCCGTCAAGTACACCGCTCAACCTCTTTATATAGCAGGGTACGGGCTGGTAGTGCGGTGTGCCTTTCTCCCTCCTGCGAGGAGCCGACAACATAAAGGCAGGTAAGGGGGAAAGTATCTGTGCGCTACAAAAAAATTAAATAAAAATTATAATCTTGACCTAGGAGGACGAGGTCCATATGGAGTAGGAGGTTGAGGTGGCGGTGGATGTGGCTGTGTAGGTGGAAGCAGCGGTGGAGGAGGACGAGGTAGCCAACACTGGTTCAAAAATACAACACTGGCTGGGTAAGGCCGGTGATGTGTCGAATTCTGTCCCCCGTCAAATAGTGTCCACCCTGTACTGCGCTTGCTCAGTATGTAGGACAAGGGGATTTCTAAAATCTCCCAAGACGAACGGCGCCTGCGTGGTGAGTTCAGGTGAAGGCCACACCATCCGTGATTCAAGCCGAGCCAAGTGAGGCCGTGCCCGAAGCGTGGCGATCGAACCGAGCCCGTGAGGGGCCCTGTTACTATGTGCTACCGTATGTCCACTTGGATGGTGGGGCTTGAACCTGCACTCACGGCGCAGGCGCCGTTCATCTTCGGAGATTTTGTGAATCTCCTTGTCCTCTGTACTGCGCAAGCGCTGCGCCTTCGCAGTATGGGCCGGACAAAATCCGATGGCCGGACAGTTTTTGTCACAACACCGGTATACATGTCTATTCTGCAGAAGGTACGGACAAGTCCTGTGGGATCCATGCCTGGTTCATTTTAATGAACGTGAGCTTGTCCACATTGGCTCTGGACAGGCGGCTGCGCTTGTCTGTGATAACGCCCCCTGCCGTGCTAAATACACGTTCAGATAATACACTGGCTGCAGGGCAGGCCAGCACCTCCAAGGCATAAAGGGCAAGCTCAGGCCATGTGCCCAATTTGGAGACCCAGAAGTTAAAGGGGGCAGACCCGTCATCCAGTACGTGTAGGCCTGTGGACACATACTGCTCAACCATGTTGTTTTTTTAGTATAGCACAGTAGAAGAAAACTATATAGAAATTGTTTATTTCACACACCTCCACATATGTATAACACACTGCAAAATATTTTTTGTGGCCCTAAATGGCGTTTTTTGGAAGACCACAACACACCCACAGTACATAACCGCTGAATCGCACAGCTACAGAACTGCAGAAAATGCTATTAAAAAAAAATGTTGTTTTTTTAGTATAGCACAGTAGAAGACAAATATATAGAAATGGTTTATTTCACACGCCTCCACATATGTATAACACACTGCAAAATATTTTTTGTGGCCCTAAATGGGTCTTTTTGCAAGCGTACATTAAAGTGCAAATTTTTTTTTTTTTGCCCTAAACGGGTCTTTTTTTGCACGAGCAAAAAAAAAATGCAAATTTTTTATTTTTTTTGCCCTTAATGGGTCTTTTGGAATAGAGCACAATAAAGTGCCTTTTTCCAAGAGCAGAATACACCCACAGTATGGAAACAGTGTATCTCTCAACGTAATATATGCAGTGCTGGTGCACTGAGCTTGCAGATAAAAGGTAGATTTTCTCTGATACTGGGCTCATGGCAGTGTAAAAAGACTGCACTGCAACACAAACAGGTAAACCTATGCAGATCGCTGAGTTATATCTCTGAATCTGGACTCCTATTCCTATATAATATATCTCTCTCCCTGAAAGCACCAACAGGAACCTGGCCCTACACTACACTGTCTCTATCTTTTCCCTCAGATTCCAGAATCAGGACTAATGCCGCGTACACACGATCGTGATTCACGGCGGTGAAAACACCGCCGTGAATCACGGCATGAAAAAAAAAAGAAAAACGAGGGAACGGCATGTTCCCCCACACACGACCGTTTTTCCCGTCATTTTTTTCTTTGACGAGAAAAACGACCGTCTATGGGCTCCGCGGCAGTGTCTCCCTATGGGAAAACTGCCGCGGAAAAAAATGATGGAAAAAACGATGAGAAAATTTTTTCCTGCCGTTTTTCTCAACGAGAAAAACGGCATAAAGCCCACAGACGATCGGGAAAAATGATCGTGTGTACGCGGCATAACTCATGTATTTTTCAATCTCTCCCTAAAAGCAGCAGCAGCAGACAAGATCCTCTCCCTATCTATTCTGAAGCAGAGTGACGTGTGTGCTGTGTGCCTCTAGCTTATATAGAAGCTGGGTCACATGTTGCACTGACCAATCACAGCCATGCCATTAGTAGGCATGGCTATGATGGCTTCTAAGGGCACACCAGCTAATGAAAAGGTGATTGGCTGGCCCCTGAAGCATTTCTAACTGCGCCATTAGATTGCCGAACCCGAACCCGGACTTTCGCGCAAAGTCCGGGTTCGGGTTCGGGTTCAGGAAAAAGCTAAAGTTCGGTACGGACCCGAACTTTACAGTTCGGGTTCGCTCAACCCTACTAGCAACCTCTGGAGGAACCCTAGCTTTCCATGGAACCCTGGTTGAGAAACCCTGCTTTGGACAAGCAATTAAAAGTAAACTAAAGAAATTATGATCCCATGATAACCAAATTCGAGTGGCGCGTCACGGCCCATAATTCACTGCGTCATCGCAGTGCATTGCTGGCTGATGATTGGCCAAGCATGCACTATGACCCACATGCTTTGGTCAATCACAGCGCCGTCAACACAGAGAGCTCTAATTGGCCAAAGGAAGGGTGCCTTTGGCAAATCATGGCTTAGGGGAGTAGGAACACGCCCCACACTATATAAGGCCGCCCACGTGTCGGCCTTGTGTAGTGTGTTGCGGCGTTGTGAGAGTCTGAGAGAGATAGAGAGAGAGTCAGTGTCATTTCATTTCAGTTAGATAGAGCAGGCAGGCGATTCAGGTAGCTGCAGTCAGTGTATTTAGTGTATATATGCATCCCAGGAGTTGTGTATATATATATATATATATATATATATATATATATATATATATGTATATATGTAGCGGGTATCTGCTTTTCTATTCTTTTTTTGAATTTGGTGGGAAAACTGTGATGTATGGTTCCCTGGGGCCCACCAGGTGGTGCTGATGCTTTGGGCCCGGGGTTGAGCCATCGTTGCGGTGTCGCGCCTCTTTTTGGCCTCTGTCGGTAATTGTATGGTGGGCGGAGCGCCCGCCGTGCTTGCTGGGAGAGGGTATAAGAGGGCGGCCATTTTTGGAGTCGGGAGTCGAGCCCCAGGCACCTTCAGTGTCCGTGTCGGAGGTCCAGGCGGCCTAGGCCTGGAGGGCGTTCGGAGGTCGTGTTCCATCCCAGGCACCTTTAGCCTGGGGTGAGGTATTAGGATGCAGGTCTGGAACTCAGTGTCGCACTGAGTTCCGCGAGGAAAGGAATTCCTAGGGAACCCTGGGAGTGGGTACCCGAATCCAGAGGCGTAATGGACCGGGAAGGGGGTACTCGCCTGAAGACCTGGTGCAGCATACCGCCGGTGACGGGTGAGCCTCGACTGGAGACCGCCTGGAGGGATGTTTCCCTCGAACGGAGACCGCAGCCCACTTTCTGAAGGAAAGTGGAGAGTTCATTGTGTCTGGGCCTACTCGTTTCCACACCCCCCTGTCTGTTCTGTTCGTTGAGGGGGTCCAACTGATTGTACTTTGATGTGACCTGCAAGAATAAAGGAGTGTTGGACTTTTAATGGGTGTGGGGCTCATTTTCTGGCAGACACTAATCCAAAGCAGCTGGATGCTCCAAGCGCAGAACACCGACCCGAAGGTAGAAAGACTTTGCCAACACCACACACACACATCTGTGGTGAAAGCATGGCGTGGCAACCCTGCACTCTCTCCTCCCTGTTACCCCTAGACAGAAGCCGCAGAGAATTATATAAGAGGAGGAGAGTGGAGGCCGCTACATATATATATATATATATATATGTATACACACTGTATTCAGTTTAGCTAGATCTCACTTCAGAGTGTTCCTGTCATTCTCGCTGCAGTATATTAAGTCAGTGTAGTGTA